>CM063523.1:57669304-58339304 GCA_032199755.1 Ambrosia artemisiifolia | reverse complement strand
TTCGCTTTCTCTAAAATGGCAGCTACCCTCAAATTTGTTGTGGGGCCTTGAATGATTGGCCTTGTTGGGACAGCTGGTTTCAAGTTGAAGGACTACAAACAAAGAAAAAATGTCACTAAATGTGAAAAAGAGTCGAACGAAATTCAGAATTAAATTGGATATTATATTCATGTTGCGAAACACGTTATTTCAGGCAAGATGGGTTTGCTTGTATGCCAAAACGACTAATCTTTGTGTGGGTCGAATTGGGTCAGGTTGTATTGACCTAAAACACTTTCGGTATAAAAAAAAAGTCTACTTTTTATATAAATAGATCATATTTTCTGGAAAGAAAATGTCAAAACATGTTAAAGATAAAAGTCGTCATCATCATCATCATACTCAGTTAAGCCCCTTACGGCTATGCGCATAAATGTATATATGTGTGGCCCTCGGGGGGGCAAAAGTAAAGTTGCACAAATTTTAACGTTATTTAACTAATTTCGTGAAAAAGAAGCGATTAAAACTATACCTTGGCCCTAATCTGTTCAAGAAAAGTGTCTTTTTCCTCTTCCTTGGGGAACACAGGCCTTCCTCTCTCTGCCACCTTCCTCAACTACACCAGAAAAAAAAAAAAAAAAAAAAAAAACGCGTTTTAGGCTATTTTTAAATTTAAAACATAAAAAATAGCTTGATTTTTCTATAAAACAAAAACATTACCTTGTTTTTGTCATGAGCAGCAACTGCATCAATGAGAGGAGTACGCGGTCTTTGAACTTTCATTGGCCGAATACCGTTTGGCATTTCACCATCACCTGAAGGAAGTGAAGATGTGCTTGGTAGCCTAATAATTTCCGGTTCAGGAACTTGATTATTTTGAGATTCCTCCCTATCAACTGGCGGTTGTGTGACGATTTCTTCCAAATACTTCGCTTTATTCACTTCATGATCATGTTCAGGTATCTCGTTTCTTGAAATTTCGTTCTGGTTTGATGTCGGGTCGGTTTCAATTTGAGGAAAAACTGGCGGAAAGTGGCTGATGTCAGCTTGACCACCACCTGGGATTGACATAAAAGGATTCTGAGACCTTCCCATCATCCAATGCATAGGTGGCAGTGGCGGCAATGGCGGCGGCTCCTCCATGTTAATTGGAGCTAACGTTGGAAGCAATAAATCCACCACCGGTGGTTCTACAGGATCCGGATTTACATGGTTATGAGACTCCGGTGTTTCCAGTTGATCAGTGTTGTCTTCTATAGAAACAGCGTTGGTTTGACGATCTTGGTCAACGGATAAAGATTTAGATTCTTGGGCTTCTGCGGACTCCGCCAAATCGAGTCCATGGTCAAGAAAGTCGGTATTTGATTGAATGTCAGCATCTGGTGAAACAACTTGAATGTTGGAATGATCGATTCCGGAAGGAATGGAATCTAATTCCGGAACAATAACCGATTCCTCACTTGATTCCTTCTTTTCACCAGATTCATTCGATCCTGTAGATGGGTTATCATTATCATTATCATTTTCATTCCCGTTGTTATAAATGCTATCAAGAAGGTGTATGTTTGGGTGATCTTGATATGCAGAAGGAACGGAATCTGATTCCGGAGAAATGATTGGTTCGGGTTCCTCACTCAATTCCTTCTTTTCACAGGATTCAATTGATTCCGTCTCTAGGTTATCGCCGTCGGTTTCATTCCCGTTGTTTGCGTGATCATCATATGCAGAAGGAATAGAATCTGATCCCGTAGAAATAACCGATTCTTCACTTAATTCCTTCTTTTTAACTGATTCCTTCTCCGGATTATCGGCATCATTTTCGTCCCCGTTTTTATGAACGCTGTCGAGAGATTGGATGATTGGGTGATCATTATACGCAGAATCTGGTTCCAGAGAAATAAATGATTCAAGTGATTCCCTTTCCATGTTATCGACTTCATTTCCATGCCCGTCACCGATGTTATCACTAACTTGATTGCTTGACTGATCATTCGACGCAGAAGGCGTGGAATTCAATTCCGGAGAAATAACTGCTTCCTTCTTTTCATCAGATTCAATCAAATTTGTAGATGATTCATCAATATCATTTTCACTCCCATTGTTGTGATCGTAATATGCGGAAGGAATGGAATCTAATTCCGGAGAAATAACCGACGCCTTTTCAACAGATTCATCAGAACTATGAACATTACCCAAACCGTCTACGACCAGTATGTTTTGACCTGGTTCCTCAGTAGCCGAAAGATCCTTAATTTCATTACTTTCATATTCCTCAGTAGCCGAAAGATCCAATTCTTTTTCGCCCTCGGGAATAACATGATTATCTCCATTTTTACCATCATCAGGATCACAAACCGAAACTTTTGCATTTTCATTTTCGGAGTCAACGGATGACGTTTCTTTATCTCCGGTTTCATCTTCATTAGAATATGAAACCGTCGCTTCTGCCGGATCAGATTTACTCTCAAGAACATCATCTTCACAAATGTCAAGTTGATCCAAAGAAGGATCAAAAGATTGCTCTTCCACATGTGAATTTACATGGGTAGAACCGGAACCGGAACCATGATCCTCATTAGTAATAGAAGCTATAGTGTTTTCCGGGTCAATTTCAATTTCTCCGTCTTTTGTGGGAATATTAACATCAACATAATTGCTTGAAGACATTTCGCTCAAATCCGATTCTTTAGAATTACTTTCTTTTAATGTATCTTGATCCACGTGCAAATCCGCATCATCACTCGCCTCAATGCAATTATCACTGACTTGGGTCGATAAAGCTCGCGGACGAAACGGGATTTCTGTACTTGCATATGCATGAGGAGAGTTGACACGTGGCGACATGTTATTGGGTGAAGTCGTGGTAGAATCGGAATTGGAATCGGAATCAGAAAGGGTTGTAACTTTGCTCTTCATTGGACTGCTTACATCATCTGACGCAGATTGAGAATCCGAAACTTGTTCTTTTTGAAGCTTTTCAAGATTTGAATCAGAAAAAGTTTCTTGCTTTATGATTGGATCAGCGTTGGCAGCTCTAAATTCGACATCTGTTTCAACTTCGGATTCCATGGTGGCAAGGGCGTCCATATAATTGTCCGTCTCACTTGCCACGTCATCCGATTGGTAAACGTCTTCCATACCATCTTTATTTTCCTCAACAACAGATATGTGTTTTTCTTCAATGTCGTCTAAGGGTGAATTTACCATTTTATCCTCGAGCGTTTCAAGCTCTGCTTCTTCAGAACTTCTGGTAGGCAAATGTAACGGTGAAGTTACCATTTTAACCTCATGAACAAGCTTATCCTCCGGTGGTGAACTTAAGAATTTCTCCATGTATCCTTTACCAGTTTCTGTGTCGAACGGAAATTTAATTTCCCGCTTCTTTATTTTCACACGGCGTGCGGGTTCACTTGCACCGTTTTGCACACGCTCCTCAAGGAGTAGTTGATGGAGTCTGCGTTATTACAAATATAATAAGTTACACGTGACAATTTCGAACCATTTGTTTATTATGAATGCGTTGATTTGGTTTATGTTATCATCTCTAAACCATTTGACCGAATTTTCCTTGACCAATTACCCTGCCCGCTCATTTTGCCACATCAACACTTTATGCAGCGTCAATGTGTCATCGAATAAGTAAAAAAAAAGAAATAAAGAAAATAACTGCGGAATAAGGAACTTACTTGACATGTGATGCCTGGAACACGTCAGGAGTATCCCCGTTTTTCCACCGTGATCCCTTCTTCTGTTAAGCGATATAATTTTGAAATACAAAGAATGATGATAGTTAGTTCTGTTAAAAGGTAGATCAAATACTGAAAGTTATTTTAGATATTTGACTGGGAGGTCACAAGTTCGAATCCCACTCAGAGTAGGGTTATTCTGAAATGAGGGGCTGGACCTTGGTTGGGGGGGGGGGGGGGGGGGACCGGACCTGAAGGGTGCGGGGCTTCGTTATGGGTGGTACCGTTGGCCGTTCAAAAAAAATAATATTTGACGCGGAGTCAAAAAGATTCCTAAAATTACAAGACGAAAATCCACATATTTATTTTGGCACACACGTACTAAAGAATCACATGGATTACTAAAGTAGAAAATAATTATACGTATTAACTAAGTTCAACAAACTAACCTTTGTCTTACGGATCTTTTTGTCCCTTTGAGCTTCTGCGTTCATCATTCCATATGATGGAACTTCAACTTTATAAAATGATGGATCGGTGTAACGTTTTAAGCATGCCCCAGCACCAGCAACATCAAACCTTTTAAAAGCCACATAAGTTGTTTATAAAGAAAGGTGTGTGTACAATAATGAGAGTATATTTAAATAGTCATATAAATTCATACTTGTCTAGCAGAAATAGCCGAGGTGGACCACGAGATTCTTCATAAGAGTCCATGACAAACCGAGGCAAGTCTCCCTTGGTGATAAGATTTTGCTCTGTTTGCAGATTAGGATGCCAACTAATACCTGTGACATCAATAGATACTACATCAAATCACATTGAAAAGCCATACAGATATTATTCCATGATTGCATCACTAGTAACTGTCGAAGATGCAACTATGGGTCTTATTTGGTGATAGATTCAGGTTAGTTTAGCACAATACATATAGCTTCAAACCTGCAAAAAGGAATAAGATTTAAAAATACTTTAGGAACAAAATTCTAACCTGGACTGGAGAAAAATGCTGAATGGCCTGTTTGCGAAAGAAACGCCCTTTCAATTATGGGAAGATCCGACTCAACCTGCTGAACACGTGTCAGTAAACCATGGCCTCTAGCAGCAGTTGCCATCACTTCTTCATGCAAACCATGGAAAATCTCTGCTGCAAACCTTCATAATTGAATTTAACCTTTTGTTAAAGTGATATCATGTCGCATGCATCACAAGATGAAGTTCTATCCCAAGAATCATAGCGTAAAGAAAACGCTGCTTCTATCACAAGATGATGTTTTGATTCCCTATGCCATACTTTAATGCTATCTAAATACTATACTATACTATACTTTACTCGTCAAGTATAAGTTTTTCGAGCCGAGGGTCTCAGCAGGTGCAGCCTCTCTATCTTCCAGGATTGACAAAAGCCCCCCCCCCCCCCCCCCCCCCCCCCCCCCCCCCACCATTACCCTATGAGTGGGAATGCGGGACTTTACCGGGTATGATTGTTTGTTTGTAATGTCTATAAAATATTTTTCTAGTATGATATCCATAGGTCCATACTTTTCAACCTTTTTTCTCGACACACAAATGTAATTAGATATCTAGAACCACGCGTGAGAAAGAATCAATTCAAGATCCCATCGCATGTGACCAAATCTAGTAACAACCGATAAACGTGGAAAGATTCATAACTAAGTCAGTTGACAGTTACAATACATGAAGTTGAGCAATGAAAGCTACACACCATCAACTTCAGTGGAATAGAATCAAAAGTTTGTTCAGCTTGATAATATATGATGAGGTAATCCTACACCTACCTAACCATAACCACCCATATATTATAAACCAAGTCAAGAAGTATAATAATCATTCCCTTAAATTTATACTCCATTATAACCTTAAAAAAACATAACATTTTAATTTCTAAAACCATTAAAATAATCAAACAACATCCAAATACAACAAATTAATAAACTTTTCTAAATTCCCTAAAAATCCCATTTCCAAGAACATTAATCTCCTAAAGTTCTTCACAATCATAATTCCAATTCAGGAATTAAACCTATACAGAAGCTTAAAATTTGAGATCAGATAAACACACAAAACATTTTAATTTGTAAAACCATTAAAATAATCAAACAACATCAAGCACAAAACTTTAATCAACTTTTGTACATCCCTTAAAAATCCCATTACCAAAAACATTAATCTACTAAAATTCTTCACAATCATAACTATAAATCAAGAATTAAACCAACACATAAGCTTAATACTAATCTAATCAAACAACATCAAGCACAAAACTTTAATCAACTTTTGTACATCCCATAAAAATTCCATCTACAAGAACACTAATCTCCTAAAAATCTTCACAATCATAACTGTAATTCAAGGATTAACCCAATACATAGCCTTAACATTAAAACAATCAAAAAACATCAAGCACAAAACTTTAATCAACTTTTGTACATCCCTTAAAAATCCCATTTCCAAGAACATTAATCTACTAAAATTCTTCACATTCATAACTATAAATCAAGAATTAAACCAACACATAAGCTTAATATTAACCTAATCAAACAACATCAAGCAATAAACTTTAATCAACTTTTGTACACCCTTTATAAAACCCATCTCCAAGAACACTAATCTACTAAAATTCTTCACAATCATAACTATAAATCAAGAATTAAACCAACACATAAGCTTAATATTAATCTAATCAAACAACATCAAGCAATAAACTTTAATCAACTTTTGTACACCCTTTAAAAACCCCATTTCCAAGAACACTAATGTCCTAAAAATCTTCACAATCATAACTATAAATCAAGAACTAAACCAACAAATAAGCTTAATATTAATCTAATCAAACAACATCAAGCACAAAACTTTAATCAACTTTTGCACACCCTTTAAAAATCCCATTTCCAAGAACCTTAATCTCCTAAAATCTTCACAATCATAACTATAAATCAAGAACTAAACCAACACATAAGCTTAATATTAATCTAATCAAACAACATCAAGCAATAAACTTTAATCAACTTTTGCACACCCTTTAAAAACCCCATTTCCAAGAACACTAATCTTTAAAAAAATCTTAACAATCATAACTACAATTCAATAACTAAATCAAGAACAAAGTACTAACTCAGCAAGGTCACCAAGCTGACGGAGAACACCAACAAGACCAGCCATAGCAACCCCTTCAAGCAAAGCTTCTGGGTCATCTTTATCAGCTGCTTTGTATAGCTCTGGATCAGCTAAGCTGAACTCGTTTCTTATCTGGTACCTACTGAATGGCATTTTGTTCTGGTTTTAAAAAAGATTCCAATTAATTGAAGGTTCACATAAGGAATTGAAGGTTAATCTAAACTAAATTGGTCAAGATTCAGACAGAAAATGGTTGTAGAGAGAGAGAGAGTGTAGAGAGAGAAAGAAAGAGGGGAGGTAGTGGGGGTGTTGAAATGAATGTGAACGAAGAAGACAGAGAAATGACGACGACTCGGTGGTGTGAGGTGTATGTTTAGTTTTGGTCCTTATATGTTTCTTTTCTTGCAAATTAATATCCTATACTATATACTATTTTTAACTATAAGTATTTTAATTTTATACTCCTATAATAAATTCATTAAATAGCTTTAAAGACATACAACATGCATCAAATTGTTAATGGGTTGTATAAATAGGCGTGTCAATTTCTAGCACGCCCTGATAGGAAATCTAACATGAAATTTGCAGGTTTGAGTTTGATTTAACTAGGTTTGGATCAGTTTCAGATTTAACCTGTCAACTCGTTTAGCTTAACAAGTTGGGTTTGACTCGTTTATATTAGATTTTACTTGTTTTGTGAGGTATTTTATGTTATAGTTCTAATTTTAAAAAAGTTGACATAAGATTTGACAATAAAAATATAATTTTTGATATATCACCGATATATCGGCCGAGTTAACTACTTAGATAAACTATAAAACAAAACAAAAATATATGTGTAAATATTCATGATTTTGGATTATTTGAGATTTGATATATCTGATTATAACGAATTTTAGTGCTTTTATGTAAGAATAAATGAGACGCTCAATGTTGTGGAAACTCTATGGGGATTTAGTTGTTAGGACACGCCATGAAATTATGGGAGAGGGTGATTGAGATTAGATTTAGAAAACAAATTACGGTAAACCAATTTGGTTTTATGACAAGGAGGTCAACTACAGAAGCAATACATATTCTAATGAGATTGATGGAAAAATATATAGAGAAAAAGCGGGATCTACATATGGTGTTCATTGACCTAGAAAAGGCGTGATAAACAGATTCATTTTGCAAGTTCGTTATTACGGATAGTTTCTACAAAGGATCAGACTAATGACGTATACAATATATGAATGCTCGGTGTAGATGCCACATAGTTAGTTCTCGTCCTTCAAAGACTACAATTGTAATAGGAGCATCCGTCGACAAAATGATCACCCTAAGATGATCATCTCATGGCTATTAAGCAGTGTGCCACGTAGACTGATTTGGGACACTTTAGAGAGTAGAAGGGTTCCTCAAAAGTATTTAGACATAATATTTAGGGATATGTATGTTAGGACTGAGGCTAGCATTCGGTCACCAGTAGGGGATACTGATTTTTTCCCTGTGGGGGTAGAACTACACCAAGGGTCTGCTTTGAGCCCTTTCCTATTTGCAGTTGTCCTGGATGAGTTGTCAAAGTTGATTCAACAGACGGTTCCATGGTGCTTGTTGCTTGCAAATGATATTGTGTTGATTACATAGAGTAAACAAAGTCTAAATGAGAGGTTAGAGGAATGGCAAGCAGCTTTAGAAGGCAAAAGTTTAATGATTAGTCGATCTAAAACCAAGTATTTGCATTGTGACTTCAGCGACGCAAGAAATGATGAGGACACTCAGATCACCCTTGAGGGTCAAGTGGTGCTGCAGGTAACTAAGTTCATGTATTTAGGATCATTTGTACAAAGGGATGGGGAGATAGATAGTGACGTAGTCCACCGCATCCAATCTGTATGGTGTAAGTGGAGAGCAACCAATAGGTTATTATATGATAGGAGGTTCTCTGTTAAATTAAAGGGAAAATTTTATAAGGTAACAATTAGACCTGCTATGTTATATGGGACGAATTGTTGGGCCATCAAGAAAACTCATGCACACAAGATGGATGTAGCAAAGAGGAGAATGCTGAGGTGGATATGTAGGCACACAAGGCTAGACAGGATAAGAAATGAGGTTCCTAGAGAAAGTATGGGAGTTGCTAGTATATCGAATAAGATAAAGGAAAGGAGATAAAGGTGGTTTGGGCATGTGAATAGGAGGCAGATGTCAGAGCCAGTTAGAGCAGTGGAAAGCATTACTGTGGAGGGGAGAAGAGGTAGAGGCAGGCCCAAATTGACTTGGGACCAGAGGATTGGGAAATATTTGCTAGAGTCTCTAAGGACATGGTCCAGGATAGGAGCTTGTGGAGACTTAGGATTAAGGTTAAAGACTGTTAGGATATGTTCATATATATGTGTTTTTAGATGTCTCATAGGAAATTCAACTCACCCACACTTTTTGCTGGACTTTTACATATGACGGTCTCTTGTGCTTATAGTTGTTTTTAGTTGTATATATTTTCCATCTCTACCACGTATTATCTCCACCATCTCTATGATACTAGTTGAGTATATCTCCTATTCTTGTGTTTATTTGTTGTGAGCTATAGAGCTGGGGGTCTCTTTAGATGCAACCTATCTTTTCTTAGGAATAGAGGTAAGGTCTGTCTACATCTCACCCTTCCCAGATCTTACCAATAGTTACACTATTTGTAGAATTTACCGGGTATGGTTGTTGTTGTTGATTATAACGTATTTGTCCCTGTGGTTTGCTCAGATTTCACCTTTAGTCCCCAACTTTTAAAACTTACATCTGTAGTCCTCAACTTTTGGTGTTTCTTAACTCGGATAGTCCCTATAGTTAACGGAGGTTAGATTATCCAGTTAAGTGGGTGTAAAATTACTAAACTACCCTTATTATTAAAAAAACATAATTAAATTAATTAAAAATTATGTGTTCCCCACCCACTTCTTCTTCCACACTTCGCCTTCCTCACTCATCACCTCCACAGACCACCACCTCCCCAAACCACCAACACCCATCTCCACTTTCCCCAAACCCTAACATCTCGAGCTGAAAGAAGGGCCAAACCACCTAGACGCATCGGCAGGGATGCCAATCGCCACTGTAGGTCTCTGAAAAAGGGGTCGCCGCACATAAATATGTCTTCTATAGCCTTCTGGAGGCCATCATCAAAACGAGATACCGCATCCATCATAAAATGGGGTTGACAAGTCCGCAACCCAAAAAGTAACTTAGCAACCCCATGCATGACCTAAGCAGGAGGAGTTCACTTTGGGGATCCATAAGGCATGGCAAGAGTTTCATAAGGTCAACCGTACCCAAGGCCCGCCGCCCTGCCAACCCCATAATAAAGCTAGGATCTCGGCTAACAGCCCCACCAAGGAGCTTAACCCCCCCCCCCTTTCTGGTCTACCAATCCCTCTTGGGAAAAGTCCGTCCTGAATTTTCAGGCCATCACATGTCGGCCAAAAGACCCCCGTTTTCTTAATATTGAGATGAAGCCCCATAGACGCCCCTCCTTGTTGATGATGTCTAAAGCCTTAGCAACCTCAGATGCATTGCCTATAATCGTCCTATCATCCAATTACCAAGCATGAAATGGAAGGGTACAATGTTCCTGAATTCGAAGAATCAAGGGGTGTAGGGCAAGAGCAAAGAGAAGGGGGCTCAAAGGATCTCCTTGTTGCACTTCGGTAGTAGCCCCAATACAATCGCTACCAACATATAACCTAGCAGGCTGGGCGTAAAAGAACTGGACCCACCGATAGATAGACAAACAACGCTGGTGGACCTCTTGGAGAAAGGCCGTGCGGTCAACCGTGTTGAAAGCATTGGAGAAGTCCACTGTTAACAGAGCCAAGAAACCATCCGCATGAAAGAAGTTGAGGAACTTGTTCGCACATTATCTTATGATTATAAACTATACCAACCTTAATTAACATATATTTTCTCTTATCTTTATTATTACAAATATTCCAGATCTCATTTGTAGACACTATAGTTTAAATGACATGTATAATAAATGTGTAAAAAAAAATAAGAGATATTCAACATCAACACAAAATAAATGTGGAAAACAAGCTCATCTAGTAAAAGTGTAACAATCAAGTAAATAATAGTTACAATGTAATAAATAATAGTTACAATGTAAGACCCCCGTAGTGGGGCGTTATTGTGTGAGTTTTGAAGCTATAGCGTCCGGTAACACCGAAACATACCGGCGCTATAGGCAATTTTGGGGCAGGGGCTTTATCCTTATAACGCCAAGTTTGAAAAGAAGCAACCAATCAGATTCTGACACGTGGCACGAGTTGAAAAAAAAAACGGTCAAAAATTTAACCGTTGCCCTCTTCCTTTTTTTGAACGGTAATTCTTTTTTATCTTTTATATATATATATATATATAAACAATGGTTTTATAAAACACACACACTACAACACTACAAACTAAAAAACACACACTACAACACAAACCTACCAAAACACAAACATGTTTCCATACGGTTCACCATTCGGGGTCCCGGGTCGCCCGGGTTCGAGGCCAAACACTACTACTCCACTGCCACCCAATTGGGCGGAGTTTGACCCGAACACAATGCAATACGCGCAACTACTCCAGGGTCACTTTTATCCTCCACCAAACTATGGACAACCGGGCCAATTTTTTCCTCCACCAAACTATGGCCAAGGTTCTCAAGAGGAGGCCGAGCTCGTGCCAGAAACTCAAGTGGAGACCGACGAACCCGAGGGTTCTCAACGGGGGGGCCGCGGGCGTGGGAGTGGGAGCGGGCGCGGGAAACGCTCGCATAAAAAGAAAGATCCTACCCAACCTCGTCAAAAAAAAAAAAAACAAATGGAACGTTGGACCCAAGACGAGGAATATGCTTTAGCGAGAGCCTGGCTCGACGTATCGGAGGATCCACTAGTTGGTTAGTAAATTTTTTTATATTTATATATAATTTTTTTATATATATATTGTTCGTGTTTTATATATAGTATTTATTTTTTATATATATATATTGTTCGTTATATATTTCTAATCGTATAATTTTTTTTTTGTAGCCAACTATCAACATCTTCCTGAGTTTTGGATTCGGATTCGAGCGCTGTTTTTTGGTGTGATGGGTAGAGGGGAGTATCGAGAGAACGACTCGGTATCGGGAAAGTGGTCGGACATAAATAATAGATGTCACGCGTTTTCTTAGGTTTACCAGCGTTGTATGGACAACAGGGGCAGTGGGGAAGGTGATGATGGTGTGGTTACAAGAGCGTTGGACGAGATGAGATCTACCCGCCAACCGTTCCCGTATTTGAAAATTTGGGAGATGTTGAGAAAAAGTCCTAAGTGGGCTAAGGTATCGGCTATGGGGTCGGGTGGTAGGAGGAGGATCAGGAGAGGATGAGGACCATCAAAACGTAGCAAAACCTCCTCCTCGACGCGAGATCCGGATACACCGTCATTCGATGCTCGCTATGTGAGTTTAGGTGATCATGTTAATTTGGTTGATGAGGAGGAGGATGAGGAGGAGGAGGAGGAGCAGCAGGATATGCCTAGACCACCCGGTAGAAGATCAACAAAGGGTGGGAAGGGGGAGTCGTCTTCGGCAGTAGGTGGTGGCTTGAAGGAAGATTTCGAAGAAATGAACCGTAGACTTCAAGATATTCGCGACCTTGGCCAAAGACGTTTGGAGACGATGCAGCAGAGAGTGGTGGAGAATAAAAGGTTTGTCGAGCTCCAAGAGGCGAGGCAGAGGGAAAAAGACATTGAGTTTTTGTCGAAATCGATCGAAGACCTCGAAGGAGACGCGCTACGCCTTGCAATGCTTCACAGGCAACAAATCCTGAAAAAATATGACCTCTAGTGTGTTTGGTTTTTTTTAATATTAGTTGTAATTTTTTTTTAATATTAGTTGTAATTTTTTTTTTAAATTTTAGTTGTAACTTTTTTTTTTAATTTTAGTTGTAATTTTTTTTTAATATTAGTTGTGTGTTTTTTAATATTATTTGTAATTTTTTATATTTATTTACCTTTTATTTTAATTATTTTGAGTTAAAAGAATAAAAAAAATAAAATCCACGTGGAACAATCAGATTCAGGGGCTTTATATATAAAGCCCCACCACTACACCCCTTTTTTCAGTTTCTCTCTCCATGCTGACTCAGCAGTCACGTGAACCAATCAGGATGGGGGGCATTATATATAAAGCCCCATAAAACCCCCCACTACACATGGTTTAATAATCAAGTATTATCCTCCTAGGTTGCAACTTGAAAATGACCAAAAAGTATTACTTTTTATGTATATATCTAAAAGGTACTTTTAGAGTGCAAATTGTTTAATTGTTCCCATCAACTTTTTTTCCTATCTTCCAAAAACCGTAGAAGTTTTAAAGTCAAAGTGTAACTAAATAAAAGTGTAGGGGTAGAGTACATAAGAACACCAATTGATTTAATTAGTTAATTAATATTATTATTATAATAGTTACTTAATTCCGAATATGGGGCTTAAAATACGCTGGAAATATTGTGGATGGGAATAAAATGCTTGGGGTGCGTACAGAACGCTTATCGGGGACTCTACCAACAAAAAGAATGTAGTAGTTTATACTTTATAGGGAGCATAAAACTTATATAAGTCTGTATTTGTATTTTTTTTATTTGTGTGACAGTAAGACTCTTGGTGTCTAGTTTCGCAACTGAAAGGAAGACAAAGGGTGCACGTTTAAAAAAATTATACGAGATATGATGAATATGATAGGAGTTAGACGCAGTAACGATAGTTATGTCAATCTTATACCTTCAATATTCAGTTGTGTGTGTGTGTCATTGCAAAAACTTTGTTAGAAGCTTACACATATGTGTGTGTGATGTATATGATGAAATTATCAAATGTTTCCCTAATAAAATTTGTGTTTATATGAAATAGTTTGAACTTTGATCCTTAAAGTTCAAAAATACGTTAGCGGTCCATATTTTCTAAACGTGTTAAACGATTGTTTGTAATAGGTGTTAAGATCCCTCATGTACATCATACATAGGTCATTTCCTTCAACTTTTCGACCCCCCCCCCCCCCCCCCTCCCCCAAACAAACCACAAATCAATTGCTTCCGAACGCCACCTAGAGATCCTCGCTCTGGTCCCACGTTACAGACTAACAAGCCACTGCCTTCACTTTCACGTACAATTTTTTTCCTTCCATGCCCTCTTTTTTCAATATAAATTCACTTACTCATGATTTGCATGTATGCATGTTTAGGTATGAATACCGTATAGGTATATGTTTTTATGCTAGTAAAATATAATATAACAAACAATATAATTCAACACATATATTTGAGACTTTGAGTTGTGGCAGTCAAGAAGTTATGGTAGACAAGTTATCAAACGATGGTTAAACATGCAATGTACGGTTGTAATCTATTGGTTGACATTGATGATGAGTAGTTAAAGGAGTTAGAAATAGTGAATATGACCAAAAATACCTTCATGTATGTCGCACATGATGGGCTTTAACAATCTATTTTAATGCCCATCCAATTCAAAGGCGCAACATGCAACAAATATAAAAACTGGGGCCGTCATTTTGAGCTTAAATGACCAAACGAGTAATTTTGTGTAAAACAAATGGATTATTTTAGTATTTTTGAACTTGTGTAAAACACATGGATTAAATTGGTATGAAAACTAAACACGTTGTTGGTATACAATGACCATATATATTTTCAGGGTTTTTCTTTTGGTTGTTGTATTTCATTTTTTATAGAGTTGATTATCAATTTAGTCCCTGAGGTTTGTTAAAAATTGTCACTTTCATTCAAATGTTTCTTTTTTCTCATTTGTGTCCATGTGGTTTCCATTTTTTTGTCATTTTAGTCCAAACCTCTAACTCCGTTAAAAAAAGTCAGTTAAGTCAGGGGTATTTTGGTCATTTTACATATGTGTTTTTTTTGCCATTTTCATCCAAAACCAATTTTTTTTCTTGTACAGCTTAATACCCGTCACCAAACACCCTTTATCCTTGCTGTTATCCTTGTTCCCAAACACCACCTTATCTTTCCTCCCTATAAAAACCGCTCCATCTTGTCTCCTCCTCTGCACATCAGACGAACACACACACACACACACACACACTTGTGTGTGTTGTCGAGAGCCATCACCAGAATGTCACCGGTCTGATGACCGGTACCGACGCTGGTCCTTCTCCGGTGACCTCCTCTCAGGTAAGTTCCTTTCCTTCCGATAACATGACCGGTAACCCCCTTCTTTCACCGATAACCTTTCTCCTCTGTTTCAATAACCGTCTTAGCTCCGGTGTAGTTATAATCAGTCGCTAACCAAAACCCTCTATAACCATCTGTGGAAACCCAAACCCACTTTAACCATCCGGTTGGTGGAGGTGGTGGTGGGCTGGGTGTAGCAGTGGGTATACTTTTTTGTTTATGTTTTCTATTATTTTTTTATAATTAAATATTTTTTGGATGAAAATGGTAAAAGAAAAACGTTTGGTGTGTATAAACAAAAATGCCCCTGAACTAACTGGGTTTTGTTAACTGAGTTAGGGGAGTTGACTAAAATGACAAAAAATGAAAACCACATAGACACAGATGAGAAAAAAAAACATTTAGATGAAAGTGATGATTTTTGACAAACCTCAGGGACTAAATTGGCAATTAACTCTTTTTTAAAAAAACGGTTGTGCAGGATTAATGTATATTTCTTCTTTCTTATTATTACTATGTGTATCGCGATTTTTAGGAATTCTTTTCGTTTAAGTTATTTTGATTATCATGTTCACAACATTATATTTTTTGTACGTTACACTAATAATTTAAAATTATGCATAAAACAATGCTACTTGACCATCTATGTTATTATAATTGTTACACAAAAATACAAACTACAATCAGTGGCGGATTTAGAAACATTTTACAGTAGTAACGTTTTTCATTTTTTTCATTTTAGTAGTAACGTTTTCCAAATTTCGTAAAAAAAATCAAATTTTCCACTATGCACGCGAAGTTGAGCTGCAACGTCCGCAACCCCTGCTTGTTATCTACATCCGCCCCTGACTACAATGTATTTATTTTAACTTTTTATTAGTAAATACATTCTTTTAATATTGTCACAAAGTTAACTAACACGAACAAACCTTAAAATTAACACGTTTTAGATATCAAAGATTGTATCTTTGGGTTCTCTCTTTTGTTTGCTATAGTACGAGTGTACCAAAACGATCCGAGTTTACAACTCACACAACACATGGGTCTCATGCTTGTGTTGAAGTCACAATCCACAACCTACTTTTAATTATACCATAACAAGCTTCACTATGTCATTATACCTACTATTAAGTTTTAAAAACGAGTCTACGAGTTTACTTTGCTTAAGGCAACCTAATTCATCATTATATCTAAGAAATAGATGTAATGAATTTGAGACTGTATTAAAATAAATATGATAAAACTTTAATTTATTTTTGCTTAATATCTAATAGTTTTGTTTACAAGATTTCATTTTTCTAGTATTTGAAGTAGGGATGGCAATGGGTCGGGTTTGGGACGGGTTTAGGTAATCCCAACCCCATACCCGGTTAGGTATGCTTGTCCCAAACCCGTCCCAAAACCCGTCGGGTTTGTATCGGGTAATTACCCGTCGGGTATCAGGTATACCCACGGGTTTCGGGTAAACCCGTTAATTTTAAAAACTTATCCATTTGGTATATTTGACTAAAAACATGTCGGGTATCTATTGCGTGACTACTAACCAATACATTTAGCATTATTAAATATGCATGTAAAAGATTACAATGTATAAATATAAAATAGTTAAATCATATAAAAACACTAAAAGACATAAATAACATATATTATACACAAATAATTGGTGTTTTTTTAAAGAAGATGACAATCTTGATGGACAACTAGATATATTATGAATACGTATTTTAAAAGATATATAGGAAATTACATCGGATATCTAATCGGGTAAACGGGTATATTTTATCGGGTAATCGGGTCGGGTAAATGGGTATATCATCAAATCCCAAACCCGTCCCAAACCCGCGAAAAAAATAAAAACTAATCCCATACCCGGACCCATACCCGATTAGCCGACCCCAAACCCGTCCCAAATGTGTCGGGTTTCGGGTTTACCCATCGGGTTCGGGTTTGATTGCCATCCCTAATTTGAAGAGACCTTTTAGATATTTAAATATCTGTAAACATTTAATTACGTAAACCTTTGATGATGCCATGGCAACATGGTTGAGGTGGGAGGGTTTAACACCATAGGTGGGTTCCCGCCCGGGTGAGGTCAAGGGTTCGACTCCCACTGAAGCAGGCCCGGTTAAGACAATGCATGAGGTGGGAAGTCACGGGTGAGTTCTTAGCCGGCCAAAAAAAAAAGTTCATTTTTTTTATATATTTAGCTTACTTGAATGTCATGTACTTGATGCCAAATGCATTTTATTTTTTCTCAAGGAATCATTGATGCTCTTGAAGCTTTCCCATAACGAATTCTAATGGCTATAAATACTAAAACGGATAATAACATTGTAGACTTGTTAAAAACGTTAAAGTATCGTTCATTATATCTTTAAAGCTATTGAACTTAAAATGATGGTGCAGTTGTGTACGTTTATGATTATCTAAACTTTGCTTTGAAGATTTGTTATGATTTGTTGGAAGGCTTTCAACACAAATCCAACTGGACAAATGGTTTTAGTTGGTGGAAACAAGACAATTAAATCATATCTTAAGTAAGCATTAATAATATTATATTTTTTATAATGCATAAGAATAATTTGGTTGATATTGAGATTTAAACGGTATAGGTCACTTTTAAAATTTAAAACCAGCCGTTAACTTTGTGAAAGGATAATGTATTAAGGGACGCCTAAGGTGAGTTTCTCTTACTGTGTTCATGCATGAGGTTGTTAAATTAGTGTTTGGTCTTCGGACATGTCAGCCAGAGCACGTAGATGGGGTCGTGTCCATCTTCGATGCAGGCATGCAGGGGACGATTGAAAATATTGTTGAGGGGCGCATTTTGGGGACCCCAGTAGAGGTTAGCATCCTTGCCTATGCGATATGGGGGTTAGGGCTTTATTCGGCAAAGGATGTGTCAAATTATTCCTTTGTAGCGTCCCGGGTCCAGTCGTGGGGATTGCAGGACCACATCCTGCAAACTGCTGGTGTGGTGAGGGTGGACTTTGACTACACCCTCGCACTTGGTAGTATTAAAACAGCTCTTCCGGACTTTGATCTAGGCGGTTACACCGATAAGGAGACCTCCCCAAGAAACCTTAACAAACTTTGGCGAGTGCTCTTTATGGTAAACACATGCAGACTATGGAGGGGCAATTTGATATGACCCCGCGACAAAATGCAGTGCTTGCGTGTTGCGTGTCTTCAGGGGGCCCATGCTCAAGATTTTTTTACTGTCATGCCCATTGAAGGGCTTGGGCAACGGATGTCGACAATCAAATATAGGGTTGTTCTCAAATACCGGCTCTTGATACCTCTTCCCCCCCGGATGAACCGTGCCCCATTGCAAAAAAAAAAACTTGTCTAGATGTTATATGTAACTACCAATAGAGGATATTTCACACAAACTCTAGCTATTAAGGATTTAGGGTAATTTGACTTCTTAATTTCAACGTTTTTTTGCCTTTTGCAACTAGGTGTAATGAACTAATTTAAAATATTCTAATTAGCAATGGATTTATGCAATGGGTAGTTGTACAATTTGCTTTAGAGGTTATACCAGTGGTATTCCATAAACCAGTGTTCTGGTTTTGAGGGTGTGCCCTGGTGTTACACGTGTATCCCCACTCCACTCTTTCTCTCCCTCTCCCTCTGTTCTTCTTCAAGGGTTTCTCTAATACTCTTTGCTTTCACCATAATTCCGATTTCGATTTTGAGTAGCTAATGATTTGTTTTCATTGTATTGTTATTAATATATCTAGGTTAATTTTCTTTTTTGAAGGTAACAACAACTATAAATAGATGAGGATGGTGAGACAGTCAGATCAGGAAGATTGAGAACCTAGCAGCAAGGCAGGTGACCTTCTCAAAGAGGAGAAGAGGCCTTTTTAAGAAAGCTCAAGAGTTGTCTACACTTTGTGATGTTGATCTAGCTCTAATCGTCTTCTCCGCCGCTGGAAAGCTATTTCACTACTCTCCCTCAAGGTTTATTTTTCTCTCTCTCTATATGTATGTGCAACCCTTTTTTGGAATACGTCTCTAAGTTTTGTTACGGTGGTAGTATATTGTTTGGATAAGAGCTAGCGGGTGACTTTTATTCATAATTTCATATGCCACCAAGTCCCAAACCACCAAACCAATGAGTTGGGATGCATATTTATATTTTTATTTAATATGTCTTTTTTTTGTTAATGTATTAAATTTTATCTATGTTTTATGGGAATTATATTTATTAAAGCAGATTTTAAGATAGGAGAAATGTTATATTTTTTGTGTTTTACGTGTAGTTAGTCTTTTTTACAAAAAGATGATGGATAGCTTTTGTGTATATTTTTTTAAACATTTTTTCCTTTAGTTCTCTGTTTGAGATCATGTTTTCCTTTAGTGGTAATTGAGATCAATAGGGGCAAGGGGGTTGTTAAAGTGTTAAAAACAGGGATTTATTGTAGAACAAACAACCCAAAGCAACAAAACTGCTTTAAACAATCTCCTATAACGCTTACAGATCCAACAACATAACAGGCAAAGGAATACGACCAACCATCATCTACCACCGTCTATGACACAAATTAGACACCGCCACAACCATCCCCAATATCCACCACCCACGATGACACAGGTTAGCAATCGTCATCATCATCCACAATAGACCTACAAATAAAAATAATGAAGTCTCATTCATACTTCATTCATCTTTGTTTCATCCCACAAGAAATTGTAACAACATCAAAGCAGCAACGCGCGGGGCAAGGGGGTTGTTAAAGTGCGGGAGAAGAGAAGTGTAAAGATAGATGGTCCTTTTTCATGGTCTGGCGAACTGTAACTTAGGTTAGGTGAAGAAGAAACATGGATTTAGGAGTCTATATTTTAATTATTTTCCTCACAGATCAATGCTGGTAATTTTAACTCGGTAATTGTAAGCGGCCCTGATGGTGGCGGCAGAGTTCTATGGGGTTTTAGACTCATGATTTTTGGTATGATTACTGATTATACGTTATTGTTCCTCACAGATCAACGTTGGTAATTTTAGCTCGGTAACTGTAGATGGCTTTGATGGTGGCAAAGGAGTTTTCTAGGGTAACGACAAAGCTTTCAGGTGATGATTTGAGGTATGATTAAAAATTATATGTTATTGTTCCTATGAAATAAAGATACACAGAAAAAAAAAGATAATAGGAAAAAAGTTAAGAGTTATGATATTGAAAAACATACAATATAAGAAGAGAAGGTTTAAAGAAATAGCGATATACTATTCCAGAAACAGGAAAGTTTGCTATAGTGCGTTAGATGCATGAGGCTTTCTAGAATATGCTTCATAGGAGATGGTGACATCTTGAAGCGGCATTAGGTGGCGGGTTTTTGCTTGAGGTGCCACTTCTGTAAAGAAACGAAATCCTCACAAACTGGGTAGTTCATGCTTTTTATATACCTATACTGTGGGTATATCTTTTTGTGATCTTAATTTTGGGTGTTTTAAGGATTAGCAAAGAGGAAACATTGTCTAGAATTAGTTTATAAAAGAATCTCCATCTGATTTATATAGTAAAAACATGCACTTTTAACATACATTAGTATTATAGTGTTAAGTATATGCCATAGACAAAGTGTAATGTAGGTAGTAAAAACTCAAGAAAGCGAGCAGTCCAACCTGAAATCAGATTACGTGGATAGAATTAAGCATGTTTTTATCGGACAGTTACATTTCCTTATGGAAAGGTAAAAGTTAATTTCATGTGTAATAAGAAACAAAGAATTATTAAGGTAAAGGGACAACTGTCACGTTGCACATTATGTTATTCAACTCTATGTTAAAAGAGGACAATGCTAAAGATAAATGGGTGAAATACTTTGGTAAGCTGTTAAAATGTTTGTAGTTGCGGAATATTCTGTAGAACTTGATAATTGTTTTATGACATTAACCGAAGGTAAAAAGATTTATTTGGTGCAGTATTTTCATTTACTTCTTTGTATTATTAACAAGTTGTTTCCGTTTTAAGTTTGACTGTAATTAACCAGTTTTTTTTTTTTTTTTTTTTTTTTTTGTAGAAGTGATTCTATGACATCAAATGACCAGTAGCCAGAGCCGGTCTAAACAAACAGTAACTTAAACCATTTAACATTGGTCTGTTTGGGATGTAAGCGCACCGTTGTGCATGTTTTTCTCAACTCATGTTAGCAGACCATTAGAAACTGCTTTTCGAAAGTTACGTTCTTGCCCCTGCAGAAACATCATCTTATGTCTTCAATATTCCATTGACACATGTAACCTTCACCCCTTTGTAATAACTTTGCCTACAGAATCATCATTTTCCTTTAATGCACAATACATGAAAACACATTACTGATATAATTCGTTTAGTAATAAAAATTGGTTTATAATATGGTTATAAGTTAATTATGATCTGCACATACTATTAATGAAATATGATATTGTATGCACCTAACCATTTGGTGTTACTGCTATTGTTATTTGTCAGTTATGCTAAATTCAAGTCGCTTAACTTTCGTCATCGTCGCAACGTGACATTCGAGTCAATTAAGTTATGACGCCGCCGCAACGCGCGGCGGGTCACATTTCTAGTTCATTCTATTTACCAATCTTACCAATTCTTGAAAGGGAGTTGCTTGGGATTTAAACAATGATATAAAGAGTTGTTGTAGGGGAAGATGAATTAGTGGCCAAAAATATCTTGGCTGATATCAAGTCATCACAAAAAGTCAAAACAAAGGATGCTGCTAAGCATATGAGCTTGGAGTCTATTGTTGCTTTAGCCTTTAGCTATTGAATTAGACATTTCATCTAACTTTTGTTGTATATATCATGTGTAGCAAAGTCTTGCCAGCACCCATTGTAACAACAATGCAAGACTTAGTTGGTACTAAGATGTAATTTGTTGCTGATGGTCATGCTGTTGATGATTATATATGATGAAGTGCCATATAAGTTGTAGTTATAACCTTTATTCCGTGATCCAGAAAACTTGCTGCTAACAAAAGACCACAAGAGTGTGAAACTGGTTGATTTTGGTTTGGCAAGAGAAGAAACATTAACGGAGACGATGATTGCAGAAACTGGAACCTATCGTTGGATGGCTCTAGAGGTAATTAAATTGTGACATCCTACGCTCCTTCTACTTTATAAATTAAGTTTTTTCAACCCACATTTTATCACGTCATATTAGATATGTTAACTCCGGGACGCTTATGAGATAGCATTCTTTAAAAAAAATACATTTATCATATTTCTTAACAAGAACAAATACTTTTCCCAATTTCTATGAACATTTTAAGAAACACGTGACAAATGAACCAAAAATCATATTTGCGTTGGTAATTGCGAACACATGTGATGAGAGCATCGAAAATGCAACCTTGATGTGCTGCTAAACTTTATCGACAAGTTACTTATATGTACACAAGTTAAGAAGGCTTTGTGTTCATTTATTAAAATACCGTTCAACTTATGGATGACAAATCGATTAAAGTTTCGTAGCATTGATTAAAATGCGTGGTGATCTATTGATATTCTTTATGTGTTTTTTGTAACCGTTTGTTTTTCTTTTTCGTTTGGTTCTAGCTTTATTCTTGAGCTTCGTTTATATCATTCTTTGACATTACATATGTCATTGCCACGTTAAAAAACTTTCAATTTAATAAAAACTAACAGTATAAATTTATATAGTTATAAGTCCACTTCTAATATAGTGATCTTGTTATTTTATTAAACAGTTTGTAATGTATTAAGCTGAACTTAATTTGGACGTGTCTTTTATACTCTTGAATGTATTAGATTATAGAAATTTGAAAGCTATGTATTAAATTATGTTTTTAAATTCGGCTCGGCTCAACTTATGAACACTCTTGTATTAAGAAGTGGATATTGAGCAAGTCAAGAAAGAATCGACCCAAAGTACAAAGTCACCATGGATGCTCGCCTAAGTAGCACCATATGTTTATCATCGTTAAAGTGGTGTGGGTTCAAGTTTCATGAACCCGATCGTACTCTACCCGGATACAACCTACCCGGTCCCGG
The DNA here is from genome assembly GCA_032199755.1 of Ambrosia artemisiifolia. Lineage (NCBI taxonomy): Eukaryota > Viridiplantae > Streptophyta > Magnoliopsida > Asterales > Asteraceae > Ambrosia > Ambrosia artemisiifolia. The sequence goes on along the minus strand of CM063523.1, from coordinate 58,316,277 downwards.
TTCCTCTCAATACCCAATTTTCTAATATCCAATAATATCCAGGCTCAGTTCCATACCCAAAATCGAGTATTTAAAAAATCCGACGTGTGCACCTCTACTTAAAAGTGTGAAATGGTTGTTTTAGACTTTTAGTATTGCTATGGGCTGTGCTATGGGTCAGACCCTCGGCTGTACGGGTTGGGTGGCTCTAGTAGCCCAACACATGTTAATAGGCTCATGGTGCCAAAATTTCTAGTAGTCCAATACATGTCATGAAGCGCAGTTTTAATCGGCCCATAACTACTTTTTAGAGGGCCACCGGCCACACGTATTCCTTCCTCAACTAGAGATTTGTCTCAAGTATAGAATAATGAATTTTACATGTGTATGGAATCTATTTTACTTTTGACTTCTTTTTTAGCCGTGTGAAAAAAATATCACCATACTCAGACTATACCAATAGGATAAGAGGCTGTTTGGTTGATTAAGTGCTGAATGATTAAAATGTCTGAATGGTTAAGTGCTGAATCATTAAGTTGGACCTCTTAATGGTTAGTTTTCTTGTCCCACATTGGTAGGAGAGCCTCATTAAGGTTTAGCATAGTTCAGTGCTTAATGGTTCAGCAACATCTCAAGTCTTAATGGTTCAGCCTTAACCATTCCATTCAAAAGCTGAAACAAACGCGTTGAATACTGAATCATTCGGCGCTGAATGGTTCATAGCCTCATTAAGAGGCTTACCAAACAACCCCTAAGTATTAGTGTAATAAACGAGGACATAATATGAGACTGGTGAGTATGGGATGCCATACTTTTCAAGTTGCCTCTCATAATTCTAGTGTACGTCTAGTCAATAATGTTAGTGCTATAGCGAGTAACCAGATCATTATGTGTCCTGGTTGCATCGGTTATGTTAGACGGGTATTAAAAATTGTACAGTGGCAAGTACATGAGCATACTATTGTATGTGTGCAATGCCTGCTTCTAATCTATCCTTGTCCACGAACCAACTAGAAATTTATTTGGATGTCTAGTCTGCTTAAATAGTAGAGGTTTGACTTGACGCTTGATCGAAATAAGTATTAGGAGCCGACTCGGCCTCATCAATACTTGTAGCACGTGAATGAAATCCAAAATCTGGTTATTTTTTTCTGTTTGTACATGCTTAATTATTTACTAAGACTTGTATTGTAGTTGTTTCAAGTACAAGCTAATCATGTTTTAATTTCATTCTATACATGTGCATTAGTTTTAGGAAAATTACCAAAATAGACAATGTTGACCAAGACTTTAACAAAAGAGACACACTTTTTTCAACTTAAAGTGTTTAGATCAATCTGAAAAAGACACATAAGGCTGACGGCCTATATGGCCAAGTCTCTGGTACGCCTATATGGAAGTCTCTGGGACTTTTTGGCGCACAAGTTCATGTTTAGCCGCTACTTTTAATTTTAGCAGACGACTAGGGTTTTTAGTCGGAGTTACTGGCGTCTAGAATGCTATCTCTTCCTAGAACACCTATTTTAGTAATTATTTCGTAATATTTTCTTCTAGTCAATATCTTTTCATTTAATTCTCCTTTCTTAATTTGGAAATCCTTTCACTAATGTGATGAAGAAGAATGACAAAATCAAGCATCGACCAAGACACCCTCAACACCTACAAACAACAACAACAACCGAACCCAAGAAATCCCATGAATAGCGACGCTATTAGTAGGGTTTTAGAAGGGTAAGATGTAGACAAACCTTACCTCCATCGTTAGAGATAAAAATGCTGCTTATAGAAACGTCCTCAACACCTATATATACTAGTGTGTATGCCCGCGCGTTGCCGCGGGTAGTTTTGTTTTTTGGCCCCCCTGTTTTTTGGCGCAGTGGTATAAATTTGTGATTTTCGTAGGTAAATCGAGTCCGGGTTGAGTCCGGCCCCCGCCGATTTGCCACTATCGATCGTAAAAAATTGAGTCCGGACAATTGGAAGCAAAGGTTGTGCATAAGGGGCATAAAAGGAAGAAAATGGTAAAAGTTAGAGATTTATGCATGAGACCTTTTGTATGCCATCTTAAAATGATGATGAAATTACATTCTTACCCATCTCTCCTCCTTAATAAGGTAACATAGATATTTATTTTTTGACCGAAACACCCATCCACCTAAAATCTTCTTATAAAGTCCATCCATTAGTCTTTAATGGCTCCAAAAATCTAGTTTAAACCCGCACCAATTTGACAAGAATAAACACCTCACGCTACTACACCAAAGCGCCATGAACACCCACATTTAAATGCAAAGTTGGTATCTTGGGATGTGATATTCGTTGACTATGGAAAGCAAACTTTGACAATAATATGCCAGTAAGTAACTCTCAAAAGTCATTCCTCTCTCTCTATAAACGTCTTCAATTGTGTCTTCTCTCATTACTACTCTCTAACTCTCTCTCTCTCTCTCTCTATACACACACACACATATATATTAAGAAGTGTTGTTTGGTGTTATCCTTTGACAATGCCTGCTGAAGTTATGTGTGAAAAAACCTTCCAAGGGATGCATGCTCATGGAAAAGAAACCACTCCTATCTTCTATAGAAGGTACTATATATTGCTAGCTTCTTTCACCTTCAACCTTTGCTACAGCTATGATTTTATCTCTAAATCTCACATTTTGTCTCTCAAATCCATGGGACGAAACACTAATAATGAACTTATTTTTCTTATGTTTGTCATATTCATTTAATACAAAGTGTACAAAACGTTGACCAAATGGTACATTTTTTCCCTGATTAAAGTATATTTCGACAGCTATTGCATGTGCCTTTTAACATAGACTTTTCCTGCAAATTATTCGTCAAATTCATTGGAAAACATGCAAATCATATAACACCATGTGTACTGAGCTTAAATTTTAAAGCCTTGACATGTAACGTCAGCATAGTGGCTTTAAAAGAAAATGAGGTGTAATGATTTAAGGCTCCATAATTGGCCTCCCAATGATTATCCAATAATTATTTTATTATTTTTAAATTAAAACAAAGAACAAATATCTCACCAACAATATAGCCGTAGGAGGTTTGTATTGGTGGATCATGGATGAATGGTGAAGTGCGCAGCGTGAAAGATTTCAGGCCAAAATCTGATTTTTGCAATCCACGCCCAAAGGGGCGGTGCACAACCGCGTTATGGGTCGCCAACGCCCCTTTCCACGCCCTTTCACGGCACCACTACACTTGGTCTATTCATGATCTCTTTGGAATAAAACTTATTGGGGTGGTATATTATTTTTTAAAATCTACAAAGATTTGTATTCATTTTCATATCTATATAGATCCTTGAACTTAGGAACAAAATATTATTTTTCCGTAAATAATGCAAGTATTGGAGTAAAGAATACCTTTAACAACGACTAGTTGATTATTTTAGTTACATCATATCTTAATTGGTCATTTATACGTTTCGATCTTCGTCATCATATGTGAAGGACCACTTAATTAATTGAAGTTCTAGCAAAGACAACCAATCACTTGTCAGAAAATATATTTTATAAGAAGAAAATCTCACTCGTTTATGGTGCTAATTTTTTTTTATTAATCAGATACATATAAAACACACTTATATTAAATTAAAAATTCAAAGTATGAATTTTAAGTAGTTGCTTATGTAAGTTATGTGTATAACACACAAACTGACGTCATAATAGTCATATAAGTTGTGTATTAGCGATTTAGCGTGTATGAAATAAGGTTATGGTTAATATATAGTGATACATTGGAATCATATATTTGATATTAGTAAAGTCATAACTATGATTTACTTTAATATAGTTTGAGTGAAATTTAAAGACCATTGTCTTAATTTATTGTTAGCTTTAGATCCCTTTTTAAGGTTTATTTGTTTATCATCTTTTTACTAATTAATTTGGAAAACCACATTTGACTTGTTCACAGGTTGGAGGGAAAGATTGCAATTGTCACCGGTGGTGCGGGAGGGATTGGGGCAGCCACCGTGAGGTTGTTTGTCAAACATGGTGCTAAAGTAGTCATGGCGGATATCGATGACGAAAATGGACTCGCACTCGCTAGTTCCTTGTCTCCATTAGTTACATATGTTCATTGTGATGTTAGCTTGGAAAACGAAGTCAAACACCTAATTGATTCAACAATCTCTAGGTATGGTCGTATTGATATCTTATTCAACAATGCTGGTGTGCTTGGAAACCAGTCCAAGCACAAAAGCATTGTTGATTTTGACGCGGACGAGTTTGACAAAGTAATGAGTGTGAATGTGAAAGGAGTTGCCCTAGGGATGAAACACGCGGCTAGAGTTATGGTTCCCAAAGGATGCGGGTGCATAATTTCAACCGCTAGTGTAGCAAGTGTTATGGGTGGGATGGGTCCACATGCATACACGGCTTCAAAGCATGCTATAGTTGGGCTAACGAAAAATGCAGCTTGTGAGTTGGGAAAACATGGGATTAGAGTCAACTGCATTTCGCCTTTCGGTGTAGCAACTTCAATGCTTGTAAATGCTTGGAGAAGTGATGATGAAGAGGTTGAAGATCGAGAAATGCGTTTTAGAGCACCAAGCAAGATAGAAATTGAAAAAACCGAGAACTTTGTGAGTAGCTTAGGAAACTTGAAGGGTACTACCCTAAAAGCCGAAGACATAGCTGAAGCGGCTCTTTACCTTGCTAGTGACGAGTCGCGATACGTGAGTGGTCATAACCTTGTCGTGGATGGTGGTGTTACAACGTCTAAAAACTGTGTTAACTTGTAATAAAGAAGAATGACTAGGGCCTTGGATCATTGAAACTTCTTGTTTAAATGTAACACATCAACATGTTACAAAAATAAAAAGAAAAATGCTAAATTTAATTATTCTATTAAGAGTAAATAACAAGTTACACCCATATGGTTTTAACAAGGAATCAACTTGAGTCCCTACTTTTTTAATCTTGCTGGATGAGTCTTTATACGTGGTCCAAATCTTTAACACCTTGCATTCCCTTAGCCTAACGATGTTTAAACTTTCTTAGGTTTAAAAGGTGCTTTTATGCATTTGAGTCTCTGTTTGATTTTTAGTTTTGTCATGTGTTGAATTCTTAATATAGTGGCTTATTGTGTGAACGACAAATATAATTGATGCTACTGTGGTAAACTATATAATTTTGCAAAGTGTTAAAGATTTAGACTATGAGGCCTCACCCATTAACATTAAAAAGGTAAGAACTTAGATTGATTTTTTTGTTATAACCACATGGATGCAAATTACAGTTTACTCTTCTACCAATAGTTATTTACCCAAATATACTGTTAATTAACTTTTTTTTCTAGGTTCGCCTTTTCATAGCTTATGTGTGAATAACTCTTTGTTTTAGGATATATCTATATATCTATATATAATAAACGAAAAGGGTATGCCACATTACACATAGCATTAGGTGAGGCTTTCACATCCCTTGGTTTCCTCATAAAAGTCTTAGAAAGTGACAAAGTTGCAGAGAGAATTCACTCAAACAAGATGTGCACATGTAGAATTGAAAATGGGTTTTATAAGTTATTGAGTGTTGATTCTTTACATTTTTTTTCCTTAAAATACCGATCTATTCCATTACGATACACATATTTTGTCATTTTATATTAAATTTATCTATATCTATACTGCATTATAAAGGAGGGGACATGGGCAAATTTGTCTAAATTGTCCAAAGTTAAGACGGCATATGAAGAGTTTCTTGCTTCACACATAAGATGTCATGAAAATTCTTCCAATACTACCCCTATTTGCAAAAACAACTTGTACATTTTTTATGATATTGAATGAAATGGTTAAATGCACCTTCCTATGAATGTTGAAAAGCTTTAAAGGTTGGATAAAAAAAATATAGTTTCTTTTCAAAGTTTAAACAATAAAGAGAAATGGATTAATTTCATAAACATGTTTTTGCATTCAAAGACAATGGAAGGAAGACAGTATATCTGTACACTTTTCCTACAACTTGGTGGGCTAACACGGCTACGCTTGTGCATTGTTTAAAAAAAATATTTATTTTAATCGTCCTGCAGCAACGCACAGGTTTCCCACTAGTCTACCTTAAAAAGCACCTCAGAGATAAACTAGTATACATTATTTTCGATAACATTTAATCCATATGCACTTGCAATATATTCATGTAGTATAACATTTTGCCAGCTGTCATTTTCAAAGTCAAAGGTTGTTGGTAGATTTAACAAGTATGTACAAGTTTTAAAGAGTAAAAAAGTATTTTGTTAAAGTTACATTTCAAAAGTAAACTATTTTGCTGGTCATAGTCAAAAGATTAGGTGATATATTTACGAAATAAATATAGGACAATATCAATTATAGTTTGTCTAACGCACCGACGGTAAAATTTGGTCTCTCTTTTATATAGCAAGAGTTTCCGGATCAAACCATACGTTAACGGATCGATCTTTGAGTTGATTAAGATAAATTATAGTACACATTAAACAAGTTCTAAGGTATGATAGTGTACGCTTATTTGAGTTTATTACAATTCTAAATGTTCGGTAGCACCTAAGGAATGGGGGTTCCAAAGGGACAAGCCCCTTGGTGGCACTATTGGGAACAACGCGAAAATGGGTTGTTTGCAGTTGTGCAACAAGATCGAAGGGCAATGGAGCTTAGGAATCAAAGATCTAACACACATGATATCATATTTGCAATTCTTACTGATTTTGATACTTTTAGTTTTGGATTTCCTTAATCTTTATGTAACATTTAACCCCTCTCACCACCAATATTGTCTGCTTTGCCCCGATAGGTTGGCCATCTAGAGCTCACGGATTTGTTTTTGGTTGCCCCGATGGAGACTTCTCAGGAGGTCACCCATCCTGGTACTGCTCCCACCTGAGCACGCTTAACTATGGAGTTATCCTCTCATCCACTAACACTAAGCCCCAAAACGCGTTGGTTATTTAGGAGACAAGACATTACGTATGAACCAAGGATCTCTCATAGCCACGGCTGATGTGGGATTTTCCTAGGGTGTCACATTCACCCCCTGTTAGAGTCTCTCATCGTCCCCGATGAGGTTTGCACCCACCATCCCGAAAGACACAGGAGAGGCTCTGATACCATCTGTAACATCCAGTCCCTCTCATCACCAATATTGTCCGCTTTGCCCCGATGGGTTTGCCATCTAGAGCTCACGGATTTGTTTTTTGTTGCCCCAATGGAGACTTCCCAGGAGGTAGTAGCTGTAATTAGTTGATTAAGCTAAACGAGCCATGCAGCTACTCAAAACCAAAATAAGACGTCATATGAAAAATTCATTAGGATTTAAGAATCTGCCTTTTACGATTCTAAGGTGATTTCATTTACTTTTATTATTATACAAATATAAAACAAAATAAATGACTACCGACTGATCTACAATGGTGTAGGTTAGTGAAATATATAGCATTTTAGGCTGTAATCTAACTTTTTGAAAAAGGAGACGACTATTAAACACAAAAAACATCCTAAGCACAACCTTTAACTTAATTATGACTAAGTTTTTTAGTGGTGCTAGATGAGAGTTTAATTAATCTTCTGCATTAAATAATATGTGGTGTTTATGACGTTCTATTATCGAACATGGTATTCGATGGATGGCAAACAATCTCTATTATTATACCTTTTAAAATTTGTTTAGACTAGACATCGTTTAGTTTTGTTAAAATGGTAAAGTTGTGGTTGGATTTCAATGATTTCTTTATATAATAATAACATTATAAAACAAGGTTCAAATTATTTTACAAAGTGTAACAAAAATGAGAAGGGTAAGTAGGATACAAAAACACAATGAGTTACGAAATATGACACAATGAGTCACAAAATATAACACAATGGTGAAAAATATAACACATTACTGAATAAAAAAGACACAATGAGTCACAAAAATGACATAATGATGAAAATATGAAAAAAAAAACACAATGTTACATAAAAGACAATGATACAATGTAAATTCTAAAACTACAAGCTAAAAATCCAAAAAAGCGAAAACCTAAAAAGTAAGATCGTAAGGTTTGATGAGACGGTTCCAATGCCGCTTGAATAAATTCAATTGGGGTTCATTTAATACCCTTTCTACGATTTCCTATTTTTCGTTCACTGTATATTTGATCCTAACCCTATAAAAGAAATACATGTTATCTCTTTATTTGTGTTCAAACTCGATAAATATTTCTTGATAAGTGATAACCCCTTTTTCTATATTAAAAACTAGTGAATATTTCTCTAGGGAAAGGTTCCATAACATGCTTTTAACCAAATACACATGCTTTACAACTCAAAGGTGTAGCTTAATTGCTGTCTTTTGACCATTACATAACCGCATCGGTATTGGATGCTACCATTGAATACTTCAAAGTAATTGGTATTTTTTATACGACTTGTGAAGGATTAAGGTTACACGCTAACACTAGGGACACCTTTTTTTTAATTAAACAAACAACTGATTGGATTCTTAATTTTAAATATATATTAGAAGTGTTTTTTTTAACGGCCAACAAAAAAACTTTTATTAATAACACTAAGAGAGGCCAACAAACAACCCAATCCAAATACACCAAAATCCACACCAACAATCCAACAGAAAAAGACACACCACATTATACACCCAAACATGCAAATCAAAATCACACCAAGATTCCCACGTAAGGCCTTGCATCTTTGCCCCGCTTCGCATCCACAAATATCCAAGTAATTTTATCTTAGCAACCGTCCTAGAGAAAAACGCTTGCCTTCTGTTAATAGAAGTGTTTTTATTAAATATCTAACTTTTGCAAAATCCACATCAAATAACTAACAAAGTTTAATGATACCAGAATTTAAACCTATCAAGTTCCATAAAAATTCTACTTAATCTTTTTTTTTTAACAGAGAAAACTTATTATATAAATAAAAAGCACCAGCAAGGGGCTGGATCACCCGAATAAAGTACCATAATTATACGTTAGAGATGATTGGTCGGATCGTTGTGTCATGCGAGTTATTTCTATAACTGTTTTCTAGTGATTTTCAAAATATAATATTATAGTAGACAAAGGTTGAATAAGAACTAGTTTAAATATGAGAATGAACCCTAGTCCTTGTTCAAAATTATTAATAGATGAAAACGTTAGTGGCATGATTATTATAAATCATATATGATTTATTATAACGATCAAAAGGTAGTCATGGGATATTCCTTTGAAAAGGACGGATAACTAACGTTTTGAGTTATTGAAGATGACTAGTGTTGATTGACCGATATAATGTTTCCCATCTAGAAAGGATGACGGCACAACTTGTTATCCGTCCACCTGCTATGTTAATGTAATTTGCATGTTATGAACTGAAAAGTTTAATTAAATAATAATATGAAATATGAACCATACTAGTTCAACATGGCCCAACCCAACAACCCATTAAATGAGCCCAAAAAAGAGGTCTATTGGGTCATAAATTAACATCACCTTCTGGCTTCTCCATCAATGATCTTGTAGTATGTTTGCTTCTTACTTTCGATAATTCCGAAACCAAAAACCTATTACAATTTATACCTATTTGTATTTGTATTTGTATTACCTGTTGAGTTGTTAAATGACCATTCACAACATATGATGCCACGGTCTAACAATCGCCTTAATTAGATTTATTGTGAAGGTCGATCTTCTCATTTTCAAATATAGTACAATTCTTGAAGACATCGAATAATGATAGTCAACACTTTGAAGACATCTATTAGACGATTATATAATAGATGCTTATTTAAATATTATATGGGATTAATCTATTTATAATTTATAAGCACAATGGTTTTCTTTAAAAAATGGAACCTATTACCATTTGTGAAGAAAAAAAGTGGCTAAACTTTTATTTTGGTACCTAAAAGTTTCAAAACGACGTAGTTTTGATGGGTTTCACACCTAAGTTGCATGCCTAACAACTCCATATTCACTTTCGCCATGATATAAATAGATAATCTGGTTCAAATTTTAATTTAGTAATGTAATTAGTTGATTAAGTTAAAGTTTAATACTATTTCTAAATATTTCAAAAAGAAAAACCCTAACTTGAGGAGGACCTAATTAATCAACACATCCCTTGCTATATTGTAGGCCCAATAATAACTCGCGTAATGTTTAGTCAAATGGACCAAGCCCACATACTGACGGTTTGGAATTAGGGATCGAGGGCAGGTGTTGGCGCTGAGACCCGTTAAATTTTATAAAAATATCAGGCTTTGGGCCTCTTCTCTCAATCCCATAAGAAACATTTTTTGTCCGTTTCTATTATTAATAGAGGTACCGTCCTATTAGGCTTTGGGGCTGTTTGGTAGCCTCTTAATCAGCCTCTTAACCATTCAGTTCTGAATCATTCAGCATTCAGACTGTTTGTTTCAGCATCTGAATGGAATGGTTAAGTGCTGAACCATTAAGATTTGAGATGTTGCTGAACCATTAAGCACTGAACTAGGCTGAACCTTAATGAGACTCTCCTACCAATTTGGGACAAGAAAACTAACCATTAAGAGGTCCAACTTAATGATTCAGCACTTAACCATTCAGACATCTTAATGATTCAGCTCTTAATCAACCAAACAGCTCCTTATACACATAAGACGATGCGTAGTGGGGGGCTTTATTTATAAAGCCCCTGTTTCTGATTGGTCCACGTGGTAGCTGAGTCAGCATGGAGAAATAAAGTGAAAAGGGGGTGTAGTGGGGGAAGAAAAAAAGGGGGCGCTATTTATACAAAAAAAAACTGATAAACACATATTGTACACGTGGCAACTGAGGATTGGTTGGGCACTTTGGCATTTGGCGTTATATATATAACGCTTGGGCATGAATTTTACAAAATAAAGCCCCATATAACGCCCACTAGACCCGGACTAATAGAGTTGTGTAGTTTAAGCCTACTATGCCTTGATCGACTCCTCCCTTTATAAAGGGGATGTCACATTAAGAAGGGTACGATCCCCACGTTCACATAGAGTCCAAAAATCATACATTACCACAAAATATGATAATGATTTAGCCACAAACCATGTCTTGGATCTCTTTTTTAACTGTCTTTTTTTTATGTCTATTGCATGTTTAAGACTTGGGACGACAATGACCAACTCAACACCATGAGATATCGGCCGTAAAAAAGGGGCGGGGTGGTTGCAGAAGGTGGAGGTGATGGTTTTGTGAAGGTGGGTGGTGGGGTGGGAATGGTGGATGGTGAAGGGAGGTCGGGTTAGGTGAAGAAGAAAGAGTTAACTACAAGGCAAGGGTAAAATAGTCAATTCATATGCACTTAACTGATTAATTTAATTGATGTTAGAGGCAGTGACCACACAAGTGCAAATTTGTTAAACTTAAATACCAAATGTATAATTGGTGAAGTCTTAGAACCAAAAGTGCAATATCTGTAAACCCAAAAGACCAACATGCGATTCTCTCAAATTATAAACACAAACTTTTCTATATCTATATCTATATCTATATATATCTTTATCTTTACTACATTATAAAGAGGGAGCAATGGGCAAAGATGTCTAATTTGGCAAAGTTAAGATGGCATTTCAAGAGTCTCAAGTGTAATCCCCAAATTTTTTCACCATTTCTTCCATTTATACCCTTGTGTACCACCTTTGATACTAATGGTACAAAATCATAATGCAACTCATTATCTATTCCAGACTCGCCCTTGTGCATACTGATCGACTAAAAATCATTTATGGTAATTAATTTCTTGAATGTTAGAATGTGAACCGCCCCTTCCTCATTCATAGCTAGCCTATTTCATGAACCCTAACCTCAACAAACCACCAAACATAAACACCGTTCTCTTTGTCAACAATGGAAAGCGATTGAAAACATCAAGTATTGCTCAGTTTATTTCTCATTCATTCAGGGAAGAACTGAAGATCAAATGTTTTTTTTTGTCGGTTGAAGCAAGTAGGTTGTTTTGAAGTTTGGGTGTTTGGGGTTTAGAACTGAAATTCAAATGTTTTTTTTTTGTTTGAATTATTATATACAGATGAATGTATGTGGTTAACCCGATTATGACGTGTTACAGGTTCGTTTTAACCCACTTTCTTATGTTGAGGTAACTTCTTTATCTACACTCTTTTTATATACAACAAGTGTTATGATTATTCTGGTTGTATAAGATGTCAATATTTTGATGCTTATTTTTATGGCATGAACATATTTTTAGTTTAATGGAAATGTCCATAGATTTTCCTGTTAATTCAACTTTCATTGTATGTAATTTAGCTAGCATGGTTAACATGATGGTCATAGACAACAATTTACCTTTGTAATTGTCGACCATTTTTTGCTAAATAATATGTTTGCAGAATTCGTTATTTTAATAAGATTTTGTCTATGTTTTCCTATGTGAAAAAAATTGATTATGTAGATCTTTCATGGGTTGCAGGTGTGAGATTCTGCGCAATGATGGTGATGTAGTTTTGGAGATTAGGCCGGATAAAAGAAGACTCCTATTTGTGGCTTTCTAGGAGAGCTAATCTGGGCCGGATTCACTGGGCCGATTGGGCCGACTTCAACATTGTTATGTTTCTATAATTGGCGGTTGTATCGTTTCTTTGGTGTTGACTGTTTTTGTTTTTTGTGGTGTTTTCCAGCCGCTTGCTGGCGTTTTATATTTATATATAAAGTGTTTTGCCGTTCAAAAAAAAGGTACCCCCCCCCCCCCCCCCCAAAAAAAAAGGTGATGGACTCAAATTTCTTGCCTTCAGGTAGGCGCCTTTTGCACAGACAAAAGCCTTGTTGCTTAGGCTTCAGTGTTGTGGACAATTAAAATATTTAACAAAGAAAGTGGTTTAACTTTCTTCTTTTGATAATATGGAAATAGGATGTTGAAACTATTTGTTTGGCTGTAGTTGTGTAGAGGAAGTCAACACCAAAGGTTGAACATATGCCACCCAAAATTAGGTAGCAACATTGCACAAACTTGATATCATTGGTCACAAAAACCCATCAACATATTAATGTGTCGGTTCGGGTTACATTTGTTCTCTAATGATCTGAATCAGAAGAATAAAAAGTGTTATGTCTTGTTACGACTGGATTTGATAGCCCGTTTCAACCGGAACCCGTTACCCAACATGCTCATCTTACAAGTTGTTACTGGAAATCTGTGGTTAGTATAAATCAGTTTTACTGATTATGTTGGTTACACGCAATTAGCATATACAAAGAATTTAAAAGGATATGGTGCAGGGGTGGATGTGTGAAGGACTCGGTGGATTTTTTCATATAATAATTTTTCAGTCTATGATTGAACTAAGTCTCACACAAGATGAGGAAGTTGGTGATGGAACTTTTCCAAGGCACAAGACATCTCGGGGTTCCTGTCGGTCACGCCGCAGGTATGATGCTAACATGTAGGGGTGGCAAGATGATCTGATTGGGCAACATGTTGACTTTCTTATGGGTTGAAACTCTGCTGCTCGTGTCGACCGTGAACCTTTCTCATCGATTTATTAAAATTTTAATAAATAGTTGAAGCGTTTATTGTGGGTACACAAGTTTGATTATTACAACAAGAATTTAAATTTTTGAATAAAATAACCCAGGATGTTATATGTATATGGTTTTATAAAATAGACTTTCAGTGACTTTTTGACCGTTTGACATGTTCCTCTTTGGTTATTTTTATTTTACCTACTTGAAATAAAACATAACCCCAATCAACTCATATATAAATATATGGGTCAGAATTCCACCTCTATTAAAATAGAGGCATAAAATTTTATGAGACTCATAGAATTTTATTTATAAGTCTTAGCTAAATTTTAACTTTTGTTACAGCCCAATAGATCTGGGAGTAAAAGGAGGGAACACAAACAATCCATAACAATGTAGAGCTATAAGGATCATGAATAAAGCCACAATCAGCATGCTAGCTTACATCACTATTAAAACTTCTTAAAAATAATAAATTTCTTTGTTTTATAGTTCTTAAGAGTAATATTTCTCTTTGTTTTAAAAATCTTAAACATAATTTTGTCATTTGTTTGACCCTTTAGACACATAGGTATACTTAGTTTACATCAGTAAGTTATTGAAATATATTGACGTCGGTGAACTTACTCAAGTTTCTATTTTCTAATTAGACATAGCTATACTATTAAAGAAAACAACTACCACATTATAAACGAGTACCACAAGTGACATGGTTACCTGCCTGCCTCCAAGATTGAAGACCAGTTCACCAGACTAACCTCTCAACCTATATGTATGTTTGTCTTTCCATATTTATGTAATGGTATTTGATATTCAAAAAATCAAATCAAGTTCCTATCATTCTTCTTTAATATTCCTGGGAGATTACTCGATTAGCCATCTCGAATTGGCTCTACAATTGATCATTGTTAGTGTTCCTTCGACAACCATCCTGTTGTATTTATTTTTCAATTGTTTGATAGTTAGATTCAGATGGTAACTTCTGACCAAATTAGACAAATTAATTGGTCAATGAATTCTTAGATCAAACTAGGAGTTGTTAGTAATGACCATTGAAATTACTTGGTTTCACACATTTGCATGCACTAAAAGAAGTTTTTTTCAGATGAAAGGTTATTGAGAGAACTGAAGTAGTTGCGTTGCTAAACAAGGATCTGTAAAGGGTAAAACATTTAACTGTAGCCTTTATCTTGAATATATTAAAAGTTGAGAGTTAAATTAAATTTAGATTATACGTAAAGTATAATAGTTTGCAGTAAATGTGGCAGTCTGGACAGTTTACTTATCAATGGGTCAAGAAGGTACTTTTACATACTAAGTATTGAGCTTTTCAAAGTCCCATAATTTGATTGACCCGTTTATCTATTGAGATATAGCAAGGATAAGACTCAAGGGAATTCTCACTAAATAACGTTTTTTTTTTTGGTAAAATGGAATGGACCATATAACTCTGTTTTATATATGTGATCTTTGTTAACATAAAGCTTATTTAAAATATATATATTATATGTTGATGTGTGCCATCGTTTTTCTTCACTCAGCCTCCAACAATGTGCTTTTTTATTTATATATTATTTAATAGCATATGGCATCACATAACCATATAGCCTCCCTATGAAGTTATGTTTTGATAACCATTATGTTACTAATTGTATGGTCTATTTATTCATATTTGATTATAGTATTCTTTTTTTTTTCAGTATTTCTATCCAGCAACTTTAAAGATGCTGAGTAATTTTAAGGTAGTTGTTGTTTGCATCACCTCACATTCTTGTTTAACACTTGTTTGTTGATGGGTCTGTTAATATGATTTATTATATGATTTATGTAGGTTTTTAGAATCCTATACATATGTTAATTGGGGCTTGCAGGTTCTGGTTATTGCATATTTGTTAAAGATAATAATGAAACGTCGATTTTCCATTATTCAGGTTTGTTAAGACTCTAAATGTTAATATTTATTTGCATACAAATCAAATGAAACCTGTGTGTGGCTCATGAGGTTCATGAGTTGACAAGAAACCACCCATTTAAGTTAAAACTAGTGGGAATGCCCGCGCGTTGCGGCGGGTGTGTTTATTTTGTCGACTCATAGTTGTTGTTGGGTTTGTCATGAAATAAAGAAAAGTCTATATTAGTTCCTTGGTTTGCCCCCTCTAACGCGTCCACGCCAATTGCCACGGCCACCACCCCTGCCGTCACCCCAGGGCCGGCTTAACCAAAGAATCATAGAAAGTTGCTTAACAAGAAACCAAATTCACAGATTGCTCAACTTCATCATCAATGCAGTTCAAGAATATGCTTTAAGCACTTTTGTTTTGGTCAGCAGATTGCAATCTCAAGAGAAACTTTGTCACAAAGTTTTATTCTTCAATTAAATCTAGAAAAAAAACATACCATTTTTTTACATACAACACTTTTTTGAACGGTGACTTTAATATGAGTGACCCAATGTCACATGGCCTAATTGGCAGCCCTAGCCAAGGTCTGTCCCAGACTACGTTGTCTTAACCGGGTCCGTATTGGTGTATTAGACTTAGTTACGGAGTTTCCCCGGAAACCGTACGGCTTCCACACGAGTTTTTACATACAACACTTGGTAATAGTTTTTGAGTATTAATATTAACCAAACCAAACTCATGAGAATTAAAAATCATCCATAACTTTGACCCGAAGGAGAAGGTTAAGAAACCAAAACATAAAAAGTTATCTAAACTCATTGACCCATATCAGTTATGTAACATATTTATGAGCTGGTCTTTTTTTATTAGTGAAATCAATGTTACTCTTACTCAACAAACTCCTAATATTTAAGTAGCATAGCCTAGATTTGGTCGCTAAATATTTGAGGCTTTAGTTAACAGTGGTTGGGCAAGAAGCACAAAATGAAAGAATTTAAGTAGCAGAAAGCATTCAGTGTATACTATTATGATTTTTTTTACCTAAAGCAATGAATTCAGTAAAGAAGAACAAGCAAAAGAAACTGACCCGTTTATTCATTTATTAAATTTGTTGACTCGATTATTCATCCATCAAATTTGCTGACCCGTTTGCATACAACTATCAAACTAACATAACTGTAATCAGGTCAAATTTAGTAAAATTTGTGTTAATCTTTGATTAAGTAACTCTTATTTAAAAAATTAACATACCTATCACGCACGGGAGGAATATATATTCCCACTCCTGTATTTAAATTCGTTCGGTTTAGACATAATTATGCTGAATACATCTCCTGGAAGGTTGCAGACCTGGGAAAAAAACATGTTTTTAGTAGACCTTGTGGCCTTTTTCCAAGTAACTTTTTTTCCCTTTCAATTAATACAATTCTAAATTAAGTAATCAGACTTTACGTTACCGTTGTTTTAGATATTACAACTCATACATGTTTATTATAAACAGTAAATTAGATTTGAAAAGGATATAGATGAATCTGATTAGAAACAAAATGTTTCAAATTTTGTAGTAAGGAGTAAGGACTTATGCTCAAGAAGTGTGTCTCAAAGACCTAAAAATCTATGTCCTCGAATCAAGATATAAACTTAGAATTATTAATTTACAATTACATGCTTACACAAACACCAGAAAAGATGCTTACACAATAGTCTATCAAATTATTGTTTAGTGTGACATGCTTAACTGCTGATATTAAATTATTAACACAAAAAAAATCAGTTTCATTAAATATGGAGATTAGAGAGCACCTTTAACCGAGAAACATACAGTTAAACTAAATTTCAAAACACATCATTCAAGGTTTTGCAGAATGCCATTTATCTTTTGTTGAAAACTTTACACATCATTCAAGTTTGTATACAATCCATATGATAGCAGAATAAAAGCCATCAGCTTGTATATCACTAACATCAGATTACTAAAAGGAAGTAAGAAAATAAAAAAGAAAAAAATATTAATAAGTCTGTAATCAACAAATAACCACCAAGTCAATCAAATATTATAGTAAATGTTAATCAAAAAGCACCAAATCAAGGATCTTAGCCAAAAGGCCGAGAAAGGTATAGCACCAAATCAAGGATGAACATACGATAAGAGATTAGAAATCTAGCATCAGTATACTTAAGATTTACTAACAGGAATTAAAAGAAAGAGAAAACATAAAGTAAATCATACCGAAATGGAAGCAGGGGTCCTGCTATTGATAATAAAATATTGATGATTGCCGATTGATGGTCGTTAGTTAGACTTGAGAGAAATCAGAAATCAGAAATAAGAATTGATAAGTGAGGTTGCTTGTTCGTTATCCAGATGTTCAACAAACTTTTTTTATCAAACCCTAACTCTTAGAAAAAGGGGGCCCAAAGCAAGTGCCTTGTTCGACCTGTCCTTAAGCCAGGCGTGCGTCACCCCTACCGCCATGGCCACCGCCTGACGACTTGTTGAAATCGTATTTCGCTGTCATGTTTTCAGGCAAGGGAAGAATGTGATCAACACACTTACGGAAACTGAAATCATCATAAGACTCATCCTCTCTCACAAGAAAGAAACATCGGCTTTTCCACTGTGGATGGTATCGCACTTGGAATGCGCTGATGACTGCACCAATCTTGTTATCTGCTTCTAGATGACCCTTCTTTAGTAAGTCCAGCAACATTGCATGCTCATACTGCAGTAGATATAAAAAGCAACCTATAAGTATATCATAACCAAATATAAAAAAAGCATGTTGAAAAGCCATGAATCTTTAAAACATTTATAAACCGAGGAATGCTCTATAGCAAATAAAAAGATATGAGCGCGCCTTTTCATACCAATATCAATATCCAAGTTCTGATCAGTTTGCCAGGCTGTCTGTCATGGTCATTAGCATAGTGGCAGCTGAAAATAACTTATAGTATAATAAAGCTTAATGCTAACAATTATCCTTTTCCATTTGCTTGGGGCAGATTTGGCACCAATATGGATCAGTTGTGTCATATTTGGATGGTTATAAGGCATTGAATTACATGATCTATACTTATAGTATAAGTTTATTATTAAGTCCTGGTAGTTAAATGGGTCAGACAGTTAAAATTTTTTAGAACCACCTCTTCTATAGCTGCAATGGTTAGGGTACCGATTAATATATATGTGTGTGTGTGCACATATGAATCAGTTATTGTGTCCTGCAGTTGATCAATAAACAGAAATTATCTGTCATTCCTTTGTGTTCATATATATCACAATATAGTTCCTGCAACATTCAGACGAAGACTGCAGTTATAAACAGTCAAATGCAGATCATTCCTTAATTTTATTCTGTTGTTTATAATATATGATTTATCGCCAACACTACTTATACCGCAATAATGGACTCCAAAGGATTAAAATAATCATATTAAATACTAATCAGTTGCACATTAGATAAAACTAAAACTATTTTCAACCTGTCCTGGCCCAACCTCCATTTCTACATCTTTAGTCGTCCCAACCGACCCTCAAACAGGGCAAGGAGGATAACTACTCTGTCCTTTTCCATTCATAGCTATTACATCCATTTAAGAATGTTAATTGTGACATAAATAAATAGTTACGGAGAAAGAGAAAACCATCTACAATCAACCAAATATAGTGTATATTGAGTGATATATTTCTTGTATGTAATGTAGACTAATATATTTCTAGAAGATAAATTGGAGTGAAATATCAGCAGACACAAATAATATCAGGAAAGTTAGTAACTACAAGTAAACAAAATAAGCAATCCATCTACATCTATACATAAACATATCTACCCACAAGCATAGCTAGCAACTATAATAATATTAATAATAATGATAATAATAGTTATAATAATAATATAATAAAAGACATACATCAGGAGGACAATCCTCCAGCAAGCAAGGCGATTCCGAGGGGAAACATCTGTGAACGTAAGTAATGCCAATGTTGTAGCAAAATTTGTGGTTTTTTAGTTCGGTATCAAGGTGTTAGTTATCGAATCCAAAAAAAAGTACCAGAAAATTTGAGTCAAGAAACAACGGGTGTTAGTTATCGAATCCAAAAAAAAGTACCAGAAAATTTGAGTCAAGAAACAACGGGCAAGAAAAAGGCCAAGCAGACATAGGAAAACACACTAAGGGCAACCTGACCATTATTTTCACATCTAGTAACAATAGATACTTGCGAATGCATACTTTCCATATAATTATATATATATAGTACCTGCACAGAGGCCCTTGAGATGTCACTTAAAAAGCTTTTAGCTCTTCATAGGCTTTGTTTCAATTATTCTAATCTGTAGCAATTCATATAAACTTCAATGTCATCATCAAAAAGTTAGTCTACAAATTTTGGTTTTGTTTTCAAAGTTTACCATTAAATTCAATCTCATGTCATGTTTATGTTCCTATATGTGTATACACAAATGAATTACAGGCTAATGAGAAGAGTCAGAAGCCATAAACATATTTCCTTGATTGTAGCATTTACAAAGAAGATATGAAACCTCTTCTGAACTCTTTATACTGTTGCCGCCAAGCAAAATTCTCATGGACAACCGTCATGAAGCCACTGATTCAAAACCCAAAAGCACCTTCACCATCAAGTCGGAACCTTAGTTTCAGCCAACGCCGCCATCATCGTTCTCCTGCACCATCAGTTCTACTCGCTCCTACCTCATGCTACTCCTAAAACCCTATATCTCAAGTCGCAGCTTGAAGATACTATTGACTCTTAAAGGACTTTTGATATTTCAAATAGACAAAATATTATGTTCAAACTGTATGAGAAAAAAAACCATTTGCCCATGATATTTTGTCTTTTTGGACATGAATTACTGGTAGTTAAAACTGTAATTATTCACCACATTTGCCCAAGTTCTCAGTTAACAATTTGTCCAAATACAATAAAATATATGTTCCTGTTGCTATGTTTGCCACTTTTCTCACCTGTGTAGAAACAAATGTAGAGGGTAAGCTAGAAAACCTTGCAATCGCTAAACCATATAAAAAAGAATATGTCACCAATCTTGCCACAATGTGCGGCGGAAAATACCTAGTTCATATTAAACAACAAACACCAACCTGTTGGGAATTGTAGACCATGAATAAACACGTGCAGACTCAAAATCGGAATATAAACAAATATTTCAAGAATGTTCGATTATATGCATATCCATTTGTTTGACAATTATTTTTAATCTCTAAAGCAATTTTCTGTAATCCAATTTTTGAAATTGAATTCACCAATTAGCTTGGGGTGGAAAACGCTAGATTATTAATAATGCTAGGATCGTTGTCTAGTATGATTTCTAATTAAAATTGGCTTCACTGGTCAATCTTTTGCAATAGGTACTACAAATTTCATAGGTACTACAAATTGGCTTCACTGGTCAATCTTTTGCAATAAAATGGAAAGTAAGAGATAAAAATTAAATTGAGAGAATGTTTGAAAAAGACAACATACATCATTAGCTTCGTTGATCTGGTGAAACTGGACTCCGCAATTGCCTCTTCACACGGCATAATCGCTCACATCCCTTGGGCAAATGTGGTGAATAATTTCGTAAGAAGATATAGAGAAGAGAGTTTGGTTGGAGAGAGAGAGAGAAGGAAGATGAAGTGAGCGATTAGATTAAAAACCATTCAATTGCAATAAAACAAGGGAGGAAGAGGACGACGGTTTCAATCTTGGAACCCCTTCTATTCTGAACAAATTAAAGGTAGAGCAGGGGCATTATGTAACCTGAACACATTAATTTGGCAGGGGTTAGGAAGAGGGTGGGGGCATTAAGGGAAACAATAACTAAAATGTGAATACAAATTTACTAATGCACCCTTCTTTGTGTCTTAATGTTCCACATAGTTCCAATTATACCCTTATTATGTAAGCATAAATCACTTGTGCATGTTGCTTCTTAAGTTGTACACAATTGAAAATTACTATCCTAGCCATCACTCCTCCTTAATAAGATAATATAGATTAATATATCTTATTTTATTTGCGTATTGTATAGTACTCTAAAATTATAAATTTACAACCAAAAAATAAGTATTAAACAATTACTCTCGAACAATATTCTCATGCTTAGTTTTCTAACAATTAAATCTTTGTATAACGTACCTGAGCAACTTATGTGAAGTTTGGATTGCATGCTCAAGGTTTGGTAAAATAATGGGTTCACTACCAAGAATTGGTTTCTTTGATATTTTGATAGTGAAGTTTACCCAATTCTTACAAATAAAAATAGACCTACAACATATTGGACATTTCATTTTTTATTTGTGTTTTTGTTCCTGGTTGATAATGTATGCAATTTCAAACAATGTTTTCCTAGAGATGGTGAGTTAGGGGTGGTGATTCGTAACAAACATTATAGTTGAATCAGATATCAATTGGGATACCCGCTGCAACGCGCGGGCATACCCACTAGTATATATTAATATTCCAAAGCATGAAATTCTACATGACACTTAAAGAGACCATCCTCCCCCCTTGAGTGTGCCATGTTGCATTCACCTTATTGCTATCGAAAAGTCTCTTTCTGTCTCATGTTTCTCCCACAATTTTAAAACGTTAATAACTTTTATATACATACGAGATTTTTTTTTTAAAAATTACACCAAATTAACGAACGTTTTATTATCTTCCCAACGAGTACCATAGTGGTATACAAAAACGAAAAAAAACGTGTTTTTTGTTCATACAGGAAAAAAACACAATGTGTACAGGTAATTCGTTAATTATGTCTAGGCAAGTCACTAATCATGTACAAAAGCAGAATACGTTAAAACCACTCCTTTCCAAAAAAAAGTCATACCTTCAAGACTAGCGCCTTAATCACACCCTGCAATGGTTGTTTATACCTCTGCTCCTCATGCAAACATACATCTTTTTTAATATACATTTTCATTCTTATTCACATGATTAAATTTTTTTTTTCTTCATATTATAGTACATTAAATTCTATGTTACATCATAACACATATTTTATCACATCATATTAGATTTATCTATCCCGAAAAACTTCCAGGATATAATCTAATTCTTTATATACCCAAACGGATCATTTTTTTGTAGTTTTTATATCTTAAAAATTGTATAGTGTATAATGGTTGGAATGGATTTGATCCCCACCATCATCAAGATTCACGATGGTGAACAAATGCAACCTACATTGATTCTCTTTAGTCTTCATCAATCACAAAACTAATAATACCCGATCGATAGATGTGTCTTTGAATATATGATTGTTATGAGCTGTCTTGAGTCCCACATTAAATAATTTAGTAGATCGATGTGCACGTGAGGATGACTAGTACATTTCGTGTGTAACATGATCGAGTTGGTTTGATTTGGGCAATCCACATTAAATTCTACGATCAACGATGTTTGTTGATACTGTATATTTTAACCACAACTCTTAAAATAAAGCTTATTATGAAGTAGAAAACAGTTGTCGGTTTGTCGCTTATCTGTCCATATTTACCGAGCGTTACCGAAAGGTGATCATTTTTTGTACATTTTTTTTTTGGATTTCGTAGGCAATTAGGTATTACCTATACAAACTCCAGCCATCGGTGATCTTCAGTTGGCTATTCTCACCTTTTCGTAGTGCAGCACCGACAAGTTCACAACACAATAATCAAATCAACTCCAAACAAAGCTACATAAATGTATTTGGTGTCATCATATTGTAGAA
Source organism: Ambrosia artemisiifolia (assembly GCA_032199755.1). Classification (NCBI taxonomy): domain Eukaryota; kingdom Viridiplantae; phylum Streptophyta; class Magnoliopsida; order Asterales; family Asteraceae; genus Ambrosia; species Ambrosia artemisiifolia. Next base: position 58,293,170 of record CM063523.1, on the reverse strand, counting down.
CTGTGTCCAATAGAATTTTATATGTTTATCAAAAAGGCAGTGTTCTAGCGATACCCTAGTGATTTTTTCTAAGGGAGATTGACAGTTTGAGTCTCGTTTGTCACAAAATGTCATGTGCGAGCTAGAGGTTTTACCATAGTGGGCCTTCGCGCGGTGAGTTTCTGTTGGGGAAATTCTAAAAATAACACTTGAATAATCTGAAAACCGTGAATAACACTTTCAGATCAAAACAATTCAAAGGTTCACTCGGATTTTTCAATAGGATAGAAGTCAGATGGGATCCAGAGAAACGTGTGGTTTCTGAACCCATTGAGATGACCCAAGAATTTCGCTACTTCGATTATGCTAGTCCCTAGGAACAACCTAGCGACGGATAATTTAGAATCAGAATAGGTCTAGGGGACAAATCAATAAGAAACATAATTTGCTTTGTTAGAATAAGAATTCACTTATATGAAAGACATTCACGGGAATTGTCTCAATGTTTCTTTCTAGTATCAGTTTTCAATTTCCAGTCAACAACAAGTAGATAGATCTATAGGACATACACAAACACATACAATTAAGAACTTGTATATAATCTTGTGAGTTATTTCATGAACCTAAGGAATGCCCAAAATTTGTTTTTCGAATATTAGGGGATCAGGGTCAATAATTGCCAATGGTAGTTATCTTTTTTTTTTTAATTTCAATTACTAATAAAACTAGGGGTTTTAACCGTGCGGGCGTTGCAGCACATTAAAATAACGACAATGCGATTAGTGAAGATGGTAGTAACAGTTTACGGGCAAACACATATAAGCTATATTGGTTTTTAAGTTACTAATGTGATACAAAACATGGTTTCAAAACATTTCAAATCAACATGTATACATGTTGTAACCATCAATTTCTCATCTGACATGCCTCTTTGGACATCACCTCCCTAGTTTTTTTTTTTTTGAACATTCACTTTCATTAGACAAGCAAAAGGCCTCAAAGCGAGGACTTAAGCACAAACTACATCATGTACATTGGGTATTTCGACCACTCATTCCAATCAATATTATTACAATTGTTCCTATTCTTAAACCACCAAAAAGAATTAGCTTTCATTTTATCAACCATAACCATAATATTCGTCTCTTTCCTGTTGAAAATTTTATCGTTTTGCGCCAACCATATAACCCATAGCGATACAACAATGATGCCGTGAATAAGTTTCTTCCTTTTCTTGTTTCCAGCGAAAGTTTTAAAAAGCTCCAGAAGATCTTTCACTTCAAAGGCGTATATCGGTGGGATTTTGCACCAAGCCGCAACCCTCGACCACACTTCCATAGACACTACACAACCGTTGAAAAGATATTCGACTGTTTCTTCAAGTTCCTCGCAGAAACTGCACACAACAGATCCGATATTGCAGCCTCTTTTCCTTAATTCAGTCTTTGCAGGCAGGCGATAATCTGCAGCCCTCCAAGCGTGTATCATACATTTTATCGGAACCCAATTGACCCAAAAAACACCAGCTTCAATCTGTTGTTGATCCCTTATCATGGTTGTCTTCAAAGCGCCTACCGAAAAAACTTTGTTAGGCTGTCTCGAACCACACCAGGCCCGAACGTCTCTACCGCTGCACAGGTCTTTACCTGCCATCAGTCTTGTTAACATGGCCATCTCTTGCAACTCCTCTCCATTTCTAGGCTTTCTGATCCATTTCCAATCCATGACCCATGTATCCTCTAACTTTTTAAACCGCTCTGCGACCATACATCTCCTTTTCCTTTCAAGTTTAAAAAGATTTGGGAACCTATCTTCGAGAGGCTCCATATCACACCAAATGTCCAACCAAAACTGAATGGTCGTCCCGTTCTTTGGCGTGACGCAGACTTGAGAATAAAAATGTTTTCCTTGAAAACAGCCCATTTCACACTGCTGCACTATCTTCTTCCAAGGACTAATAAGGTATTTGTTACATGGCATAACCGACCAAACAACACGGCTCTCATGACAAGCATCAATCACCCTTCGCCATCGACTATCCTTTTCCTCCCCATAACGCCAACCCCATTTGATAAGAAGCGCATCATTAGTATCAACTAATTTCCCAATACCAAGACCACCCTCGTGCTTCGCTTCGTAACACGCTCCCAAGCGACTCAATTAATTTTATTAGCTTCACTATTTCCGGCCCACAAAAATTTTCTCATAATCTTCTCCAATTTAAGAATGATCGATTTAGGCGCTTTGTATAGAGAGAAAATAAATTGGGAGGCTCTCCAAAACCGATTTGATTAACGTAAGACGACCTCCTATAGAATGTAAAGGCATATCAAAATACTTACGGGTAAGTGATAAACGCGTGCTTGGTCGTATCCCACCGAAAGGGACAAACACCAAACTGAACAACAACAAACTTGTCAGCAAAATCCCTCACTCTTAAATACCTAACATCAAACCTATCAAACTCAAACGACTCCATCCACGGGGCGCTCGTGACGCCCGTCATTTCCAAATCAATCGACACGAAATCATGTCTTTCACAATCTCAGACAGTTGTTCATGGCCGCAACTAAAGAGCAAGAAAAATAGTATTATTATTATTGTTTTCAATTTATATAAAACAAAGTAACAGAAGAACAAATTGAACATAAATACCTAATAAATGAAGGCAGAAATGATCAAACATTGATAAATTTTAAATATTATTGTTATTATTATTGTTAGAAGCACAGAACAGTTACAATGATCAAATTTCAATAGATATCAAGCTAGAACTGATAACAGAAGAGATACCTGATCGACGGCTCCTTCATCCCTGTCTCTCGTATGTGCTCACCAGGTTCAAAATCAAGAACTAATAAGTGTTTACAGGTTGGTATCAATTGTAAACAAAGAGAATCTAATCACTTAATATCCCATCAGGTGACATATAATGACTAACAAACACCCCAATTCATTCAACAATTTTGGTCAATAAGTGGTTGTACTATACATGTATAAGCATTAGATCATATCGTATATTTCTTATATGCTGACATCAATCTTTGGCACTTTAATCTGGTCATACAATTTAAGGCGCCAAATACAAAAAACCTTTTACCAATCGATAAGCAACAGAGTTGTGGAAACCATTAGGAGCTTGAATAGAAAAAACGCAGATTTGAAGCTAAATGATCCACCTTATAAATTATAATTCAGGTATGACCCATTCAAAATTATGGCACGAATAAGCTATGCACGTGTAAACTGAAATACAAATATCCCCAGAAAAAAAATACTAAGTTGGTTACCTATGTCACTGTCACACATGAAATTTACCTACAACTAATAATGTACTAATTTATCAAGTAATGTATTTATACCTTCTGATCCCCCTAAGTTGAGCCTCATCACATTTTGGATCCTTAAGAGTTGTTGATCCTTGTGAAAACAGAACATGTGATGAGGTTAACTGGAAAAGCGTCAAACCAGCCCTGCTATTCCTATATCACTCAGGTCTGCAACTCCATCTATATTGTAAACAGCGCGGTTAATTTTCGGCAGAGATCAGCCGGCCAGGGGCCATGGCTGACTATAACCGCTCTCTCTCTATCATGATTCATTTACTACAATATATGCCATCAGTTACTGTTTAAATCCATAGGTTTATTAATATAGTATAATATAATATAATGTTTTTTTTTGTAATTCACAATGATCTGGCATTCTGGATTTTCTTTTCATTTTAACCATATAACCAGCTACAATCATCCACAATCACCCTAGGCACTGTCGTCATCATCACCTTCGCAGTCATCTTAGGGCAAAACCCATACCACACCACCATCGCCAACATCTGAACCATCAACTCACCACCTAATTCATTTGAATTCCCTTTGATATACATATCATACTTTCATTTTCTAACTATTATAAAATCATGGTAGCATAGATTATCAGTGTTACCAAACAACCCTCTTCTTAGTTCTTACTAAACAAACCATAAACAAAAAACGAAAACACAAATCAATTACATTAAAAACTGGAGTCAAGATCGTACCGACCAAGACTATGGCTTTCGTATCATCCATCCTCATAGCCTCTGCAAATTTCTCCTTCAACCCAATAAGACCTGAAAGGGTTAACCCAGACAAAGTAATTAATCATTGACCTGAGATTATAGTGAAAAGAAACAATGCAAATTAAACTCATCCAATGAGGGTAATTTTGTGTTTGTTTTTTTTTTTTAACAAAACTCAATTGCATCTGATCAAATCAAATAAATTATATGCAAGAAAAGCCCATAAGTAAAATAGATATAAAGAAGGTATTAGGTTATTTGGAAGAGCCAAGGCGGTGACCAGGCGGTTTAAGATAGGTGGTGAGAGGAGAGAGAGAAGATCTAGTCACTGCATAACCAGGCGGTTTAACTTGTTGAAGAGTAACAGAGCACCACCATCACTTTCTTGCCAACCTGAGCTTCACATTCGAGGGAGAACCATCGCTATTCACTACAGTCACTGCATAACCTTTACAACCACCGCCTCCGTCTGTCGTGTTGACAGAGATGTCCACTAAAGCGGTGGTCCACCAGATATGTTGGTCGCCTTAACGGCTCTCACATACACACTTGTCTCAATGTGATAACAATGGTAGGTGGTAGTGGTGGAAGTGGAACAGATGGGTGGTGAGAGGAGAGAGAGAAGATCTAGTAGGGATATGGGAGAAGGAAAACACACGCAATCCTAAAAGCAAACACGTATCAACGATAAGGCCCAAAAAGGTAACACGTGTAAAGGCAAAAGGACAAAAACAGGGTTAAAAACAAAAAAAGTTACAAAAAGAGAACAACATGAGTCGAACCCGGGTAAAGAGAATACCTATTAGACACACAAACCACCAGACCAGCTAAACGCATTTGGAAAAAACTCAGAAACAATAATCTATAAACAAACATAACAGATGTAGAGTAAAAAAAATCACTGTTCAAATCCATTGGTTCTTTATTATAGTATAATGGAGCTTTTTAACTGAACCACTTTTCAATTATCTCTGCCCCTTGAAACCTACGTAATAAACTCAACCAAGTATGCACTCCGCACTCTCCTAATTTGCTTGATTTATATCATGCAACATATTGGTCAAATAGTCGATTCAATTACACTGAAATATCTAACAATTTCCTCAGGAAATTGGTGACATGCTAAGTCACCAACGTTGTTTGCGATCGTAGGCATGGGTGACCTTTTGCCTAAGAATGTACCTAGATGACCAGGTTTTATTGGACGTTAAAAATAAAACTTACATACGTTCCTACTTTTAACTAAAAGGATAACGTTCAGGCCCTCGACAGACTAAATGACTCTCTCCCATGCTTTGATATTGTCGACTTTCTAATAAGGACACCGCCCCTCAAAGCCTCAGAAAACTTTGGCGAATGCTCTCTTTGGCAAAATCGCTCAGAGCTTTGGTGAAGTATTTGGTCTGTCCTCACGTCAGAAGGTGGTTATTGAATGTCTGCAAGGGCCACGTGACACGTCAAGAGACACTTTTGGATGGAAATTAGGAGGATGTCACGTGACACACCCAAGAGGAGATAATGACATCATTAAGCGTCATATCAGCTTTAGTGCTTTCTTTTATTGATATATATAGATGTATAAACTTAGAAGCAATTTTGTGTGCATGCACTTGCTTTGGTGCATTAATGGAAAAGGGACCTAAAGATCATTTAGGATCAAGCCAAATTTTATTGCAATATATAAAATTTTGTGGGTACAAAGTACATGGCCCTTTTTTCTTTCTCATCATCTGTTACTCATTATGATTTTGGTATTGTGTTATAAGTTTTAAGTCTAAAATACAATGTTTTCGGTTTTTAATTGTTATGTTTGATGTTTTTATAGGCAAAACAATCCAAACATCATGACTAAGTCCAAAAAATGATGCCTATATATTAATTTTTAATTCTTTTCATGAAATATGGCTTTGAAATAGTAACCTTACGCTATATATATGTGTTGAGGAATAATTGAGAAATAATTGAAACTAAGCAAGATATTGTTTAAAGAGTTAAATGAAGTAAATTTTATTATATTCCTATATAACAAAGGAGTAATTAGAGCCCTACATAACCTTAACTAGGGCTTCCACATCATTTGTATACATGGACCACATTAATTCTTAGCCTATCGATGCGACTCGTTTACACGCCTTGATCTAACTTTTTTCACTCTAAACCCTAAAAATCCACTCTGCTGTTTTACTATCTATCTTCGATCATTCTATAAATGCTCTACAGAGTAATTCCTTTTCCTTTTATTTTTTTTCCTGTTTTGCTACATATAATATGTGTTCTTGGTTATTTGAAATTTGAAGTTAACCCTAATGTTTTATGTTTAAAATCACATTAGTGTTTAATTGAAGATTACGGTCCGATCATTCGAACTCTTATTGGATCTTATCTTCTCCTAGATTTTAATCCCAATACCATACCCTAGCCAGGTCTTCTCCTACCGTTAAAGGCTAATTTCTAGAATTTCAAGTTAACTTTTGAGACTAAAAGGTGTGGTCTCGGTGAAGCTAATCGGTGGGTATACGTGGCATAGGTCCCGATCAGGAACACCGCCCCCGCTTTAAATTTCGGTGAATTCGGTGATATGTTACCGTTTGCACCGAGCTCATTGATTGGATGGAAAAGTTGAACGTTGGTGGAGAAAATGGAAGGGGGAATGAGGGAATTGGGGGAAAACCATTTCCAAACTTTGGGGGAGAAAATGGGGGAAATGGGGTGGCGCTGATGTGGCATTTGGGGGAGTTGGGGGAAGAGGGCACCACACCGAGGTTTTTAAAGCCGGACCGGTCGAACCGGCATCCGGGACCTAAGCTGGTCCGGGTCAGGGTACTGGACCGGGAATACAACAAAGCGAGAGCAAGAGGCTTGAACCAATACACCATGTTTTTGATAAAATCCTATTTTATTACTTATAGTTTTGATAAATAATATATATAAAACATGATACATCGACCAGTTTTCATATGTTAACACATGCAACAACACGTCTATAACGTATGCTAACTATTTTTTATATGTTAACACATGGAACAACACATTTGTAACACATGCAACACACGTCTGTAGCGTACGCTAAACATTTTTTTAAATATGTAAATTGAGAAATTTGATTTTTCTTCGTAGGTGAAGAGATTTTTTATGCAAAAGACGAAGCCGATTATGAAGAATGAAGATACCCGCTGCGTAGTGTGTTAAAGAGGTTTTATTGTCGTTTTTAAAATAATAGTATTTTTTAGAAATCAAGACCTTTGGCAGGAGTTGTTTAATTATTCCTAGCTTTATACAGGTAGTGTCCTTGAATTTTAGTTTCGGCTCAGCTAATTACATCATCAATGTGTCTGGAAACTAATAATTAAATAAAAGAAAAAAATTGTTGATTAGTGCAAGAATACATGGCCCAACCTCAACTCTCTCGCGCCCCTTTAGCTGGCTAAGACCCCCTTCAGTTTTTATTTTTTTCTATTTTATTGTTTTTTATATGAGTATTTTCGATGTTGGTGGCCATTTGCGATGGTTAATTCACCATGTTTTTTTTGCCAACTGGGCATATTGTGCCATGTGGACTACCACATCAGCAGATAACTAACTGAATTAACCTCAGTTAGTTTTGGCCTAGTGGAATAAACTACAAGACAAGTTTGGAATGCTAGTTTACAACTTTTAAGTTGGGATTATTGCCTTCCAATCCCTCAAAGTTGAGTTTATTTAATTCCATTTCCCTTTTTTAACGACAAAACGCTTTATGTATAAATATAAAGAGTCAGCAAGGGACTGAAAACCACCAAATACAACACCAAACAAACAAAAAAGAAATTACAACACCATAGAAATATCAAAATTAGCCCAATTGGGCCACTCAATGCTACCCAAGTTGGCACTATGAGAGATCTAGAGAAAGGTGTCCTCCTTGATCCGTTCCACTGTCAGACGAACGGGTTTGAATTTATCTTCAAAAGTCTTTAAATTTCTAGCCAACCAAAGTCTCCAAATGGTAGCTTGAGTAATCATGCCGACAATCTTCTTCCAATTCTTAGACCCCGGAAGATGGGACAAACTATCAACCCAAGGGTCAAGATAATGCAATATACGTCCGTTATTGTTACTTATAACAATTTTATTCTTGTTAACTTAATGCAATTTAAAAAATAAATAAATTTATTATTGTATGAAAAAATAGGGAAAACGGATTTTAATACTCCCAACTATCGCCTGTTGGCGGATAATACTCCCAACTATCACTTTGGCCATTAGCACTCCAAACTTTCAACTTGTTTGCTTTTATCACTCCAAAACTAACTGAGGTCTAACCTGGTTAGTTTTCGTGGTCAAAATGTAAAAATCAAAACTTCTGTGTTGCCAAAATATAAAAACTAAAACTTAAGGGGCATTTTTGAAACTTTATATTATTATTATTATTATTATTTAAAGTTTATAACCCCCTCCTCCTTTCTTTCTTCCTCATGCTAACAAACCCACCCCCACACCCCACCCTTTTCTCTCTCTAAACCACCACCACTACCACCACCCTTCACCTTCATCCACCACCACCCCCCTTCACCGTCATCGACCACCACCACCACCCTTCACCTTCATCCACCACCCCACCCTTCACCTTCACCGTCTAAACCCCACCCTTTTCTTCTTCGGGTAACACCCGGATCCGGCCATCACCGGTTGCCTTCCTCGGCTCCGGTCATCTTCTTTCGCCGGGTCTCCGTCTCTGGTGAGCCACCAACGACCCACAACCAACAGACTTGTAAGCTCTTTCCTTCTCTATCACTGAACCGGTCACCCGCGACCTATATTATCGATAACCAAGGTCCCACAGTCACCTTCTCCGGTCGAGCTCCTTCTCCGGTGCCGACCATGACCATCCACAACACCCACCAATACCTTCTTCTCCGATTGAACCCTGTTTCCGGTTAACTGTTTCAGACCAGGTCTCCATCTCCGGCGACCTTCACCTATCCGAACTGTAAGACCTTACCATAAAACCTGACTACCCTCTGTTTTCCTAAGTCAAACTGTTACCAGTACAGGGGATAAGCACCACACCTGAATACAGGGTTGACGGCGGCGGTAGTGATTTAGGGTTCCGATTAGGGGTTTTATCGGGTTATCATGAGGTTCGATGGTGGCTCGATGGGACAGAAGGGTTATCGGGTTTTCACGAGGAGTTGTATGGTTTCGATTGATGGTTGGTTTAGAAACATAAGAACAAGGTTACCGAACCAGAAACAGGGGAGGAGGAGGAGGAGGGTTGTAATGCTTACCGGTGACCTTCTGTTTGCTCTTGATAGAACACACACATAAGTGTGTGTGGTTACTTTGTGTGCAGAGAACAAAGTAGGAGAAGGGGAGGGGGGGTTATAAACTTTAAATAATAATAATAATAATAAAAAGTTTCAAAAATGTCCCAAAGTTTCCGTTTTTACATTTTGGTCACGAAAACTAACCAGGTTAGACCTCCGTTAGTTTGGGGTGATGGAAGAAAATAAGTTGGAAGTTGGGAGTGCTATTGGCCAAAGTGATAGTTGGGAGTATTATCCACCAATAGGCGATAGTTTGGAGTAATTAAATCCATTTTCCCAAAAAAAAATATACGTAGGGAAAAGAAAATAGGAAAAGACTACACAACCCTTTCATTTTAGAGGAAAATGCCATGTAGTCATTTTCCATGTTTATTTTGGCGAAATTAGTTTGGGCAAAGTAAAAAAAATTTTTCATCAATTATTATGTATCTTACACATTTACAACCAAGTGTAAAAAATACTACCAGGAGTATATTTGATTATTCCAAATCATTATTGTCCAATTTGGTTAATAAATTCGCTAATGTGGTTGGTGGCCTATTAGCAAATACAAAGCATTTAGGAACACGTAAGTATGAAGGTATTGGCTTCAAATCCTATAAACAACAAGATTAAAAGAAATTCCCCTTAAAAAATCAAATAAATAAATTCACCGATTTGGTAACATTTAGTCATAATCATCATATTTACTAAAAGAACATTTTTTTGAACAACCAACGAAAGCCAATCGTCCAGGCAGGGGGAAGCTTAAGAAGGGCCCGAGGGTACCCTAACCCCCACCGTTTTATGAGTCACTAGTGTAAATTTACCCGTTTTTGTCAGAAAATTTTGTATATATTAAGTCTGACCCCCACCAATTTGATTTGATACTATGTAAATTTGAGTCTCATGACTTTCAACCCCCACCATCTTAAAATTCAAGCTTCACCACTACGCCTAGGTATATCCAATGCGCAAAAGGCTACCCAAACCCATAAACGAAGGCGACGTTAGTGACCTAACCCACCACCATTCTAAAGAAAACTCGATGATAAAACCCCTACATCAACCTAGAATAATTTTACTTAAGGTAAGACTTCAAGCCTGGAAGGTCGGTCATGAGACTTTCAATTAACATTATGCACTACAAGAGTACAAGGTAATTGGTATTTACTAAAAGAAACTAATTTGACAATTAAATCTTAGATTACCATCCACACAAATTCTGATGGTAATTTTAACCAAATTCTATCAATTAGTGATGGCCATAAAGGAGTTTTGCCTAAATCACACTACGTGGCAAATTAATCAACAATCATCAAGAACTCATATCAAAATTCTATGGTTCGCAACTTAACTCCGTCAAAGGGAATACAAATTGGATATTTACCACCAAAATCAACTTTGTTTTCAGTGTTGGCCCATAATTCAAATCATCAACATTTTGCTCCGACATATAACTATTTCAAATTTATAAACTACATTTTGGTCAAACATTTCGTTCCTTTAAGTTGAAATCAATACAATATATGAGAACTTCTTGTCTATTTTTTAATAAAATATTCCCAATTTAATACCATAAAATTTGGTATGTGAGTTTTTTCTAAGTTCGAGGTGGCGAGGTGCTACATGGTTTGGTTGAAAATTAGCTGAAATTTTTATAGGTAAATATTTTAAATAGACAAGTTTTAACTTCTCCATTTTTTTAAGTTTACATGATTAATCTCTATAATCTACATGGTTTGGTTGGAAATTTGCTGGAATTTACAGGTTTTGGCTAAAATTTAGGCGGAAGTTGGTCGAAATTAAAGTTTTTCGCCGAAATCTTGCAGGAATCGTCGAGTTTTGGCCAGCTGACTAGGGCAAATAAGAGGCGCCAAAAAAAATAATAATAAAAGACATATATTTCCTTGGAGGGTCCCACTCAACACTCATTAACCAATCAACCCTTAAAACTTCTTGTATAAAAGCCCTACTACCTAAAGGATATATAACCCTCAACTTAAATATTAAGTTATAAATCTCCAACCAATTAAAATGGAAGAAATCAATGTAACTGAACATCAATCCCAAAACCAAACCATCGTTCATGCTCTTTACAAGACATTAGCCAACGGAGACACTAGAAATGTAACCGAAATAATAGTCTCTGACCTCGAGTGGTGGTTTCACGGCCCTCCAAATTGCCACCACATGATGCGCATGCTGACCGGAGAATCCTTACCAACCGAGTTCAAGTTTGAACCGCGAAGTATAACAGCCCTCAGCGACGAGATAGTGATCGCTGAGGGCTATGAAGGAGCACACGTGTACTGGGTACACGTGTGGACCCTTAAAGATGGGCTGATAGCCCGATTTAGGGAGTATTTCAACACGTGGTTGACGGTTAAGGAGTTAAAGCCCAAACCCGTTGGACATTGGGTGGGGAAGGAGAACTGCTCGACCGTGTGGAGGAGCCAGCCTCGCGATCTTTTCCAGCGGTCGTTGCCAGGGCTCATGCTTGCCATTTGATGTCATAAATGTCACTACTAGAAAACCGAGCAATGGAGACTGGTTTGCAACCAAAATCATGTAAAATTCCGGTCGCATCCCAGTGACAAATTTTGTGACCACATGCCTGGTCTCAAAAAGTAGGTAAATTCAATCGCAAAAGACAGGTTTTTGTGACTGGTTTTTGACCAGAAAGATAGTCGCAATTGATAGTTTTCTAGTAGTAGTAACGGGAAAAACAATATTCTTGTGCAAAAGTATATATCTATTTCTTTGTTCGCCTAGCCTCTAATTAACGTGTCAAGTTCATGAACCAAACATGCAATTTGCACACGTTTTAATTATGTGAAAATTTTATAATTAATGTGTTCAATTTAGCCAATTTATTTGGACCAATATTGACAAAATATGGGCAAGTATCACTATCCAGCGACTCATTTCCGTAAATTTGGGGTTTTTTTTGTTGTGTATTGTTAATATGAAAAACATGTGTCATGAACATCGATAAATGTTTTTAAATAATTAAACATTTCTGATCTGAAATTTTATGTTAAATTATTGTACGATCTAAAAGGAACGAATAGCTTGATAGACAGTTTTCAAACTAATGAATAAATAATTAGATTTGAATGATAAATGTTTCGTTATATGAGGGACATACGTATCTATTAATCATGAATTTGGTGTCTAGTATTATATAAGATCCATCCATTGAACAAAACTATATGAATACGAATACAATGTGAATCGACATAACATGAAGTATGACTTAATAGCATCTAATATTGTAAGAGTTGGGTCACTTGAAAGCTACTTCGGACCGTATATGTTTGTTTGTTTACTCGAATTCTTGCTGGTTGTGTGTTCATATTAATAAAAATGTTACAACGTTCAAAAAAGATAAAATATATGAGCTTTGTCCACTGAGTTTGTGTGGGCCTAAACGCCTATCGGCCCATGTTAGGGTTTAACTATTTAAGGAGTCATAAAACATATGCAACAAGAAACACAATAATCACCTTCCAATTTGACCTATTTAGAAAGTCATAATTTTTTAACATCAGTTAATTACTTCGTTTCTTTTTTTCCCCCTCCCTCTCTCTCTCTCTTTCTCTCTGTACGTTCACTTCCCTCCACCAATTATATCACTCGCTATAATCACTATAATCAGTTGTTTTTCACCGATTTCCCTAAAAATTTATCGGGATGGGGGGGGGGGGGGGGGGGGCAGCACCGCGAGCTGATCCACCGAATCCACACCAATAGGCCTAATTTTATTTGTGCTTATTTTTATATTCGATAAACAAATTTACCATCATGTGTGTTCTAAAATCATATATATGCTTATTCTTTTGATCTGTGCAGCGAGATTTCATATTGGATGAGTTAGTCACTCTTCAACAAATAAACGCCCAAAATACAATCATGTTGGCAAAACTAGCCGGTGGTTGGTAGCTCGTAGATGTAGCTGGAAGCTGGTAGCTGTAGCTTTTTAAATATATTTTGGTGTTTGACAGAGTAGCTAGAGCTTTTAATAAAATGAATAAAATGACCATAATGGGCATTAACTAAAAGATTGTATGCATGTTTTTTTTATGATAAAATGAGTATTTGTGTCATTTATTCATTGAAAGTTTCTAGCTGGTAGGACTTTTTCTTAAACGCTAGTACTAGTAGCGTTTCAATATAGAGTTTTTTCTCCTAACCTAAAAGCTTCAAGCTCCTTCAACCAAACAAAACTTTTTATTGAGTATGAGTTTTTTTATTAAAAGTTTGAAGCTTGAAGCTCATAAAAGCTCATTGCCAAACATACCCTCAATGTTGTAAAGGGTAACGTTTTGTGTTTTTAGACCAAAATTCCCTTTAATCTAATCTTAAGGAGTGCTACATGTCATCTCCACAATCATTCTCATGCTACTTAGGCAAAACACGCTCTTTACGAGATCCATCCCCTATCATACCTGTATCCATATCCCTACTATTATATAAAACATTTTGGACGAACAACAATGTAATTTAAAATCATCTTTAGTCATTTACCATTTTATCCTTCCTATTTAAAACATTAGATATTTAATATATGAATTGTAGTTAATAGTAATAAGTAGTCGAATATAAAAGAAATAATTTCTATAACTAAAAAACAATATACAAATAAAATTAAATAATACATCACTAAAAGCATTGAAATAGTGAACAATAATATAAAAAAAAACTAAAAATAATAATACCTTATAAAAAGGGGAAATGGAATTTAATAATCCCAACTTTGGGAGGTTGGAAGGGAGCAGTCCCAACTTGAAAGTTGTAATATAACGGTCCCAACTTGTCAATGTTTTTATTCTAATGGTCCCAAACTAACCTCAGTTAGTTTTCTCTGTTAAGTGCCAACGTGGCATCACACGTGGCAGTCCACGTGGCAAAATCTGTCCCACTTGGCAAAAAACATGGGCCCTCTTTATCCACTTGGCTTTTTTAATTAAAAAAACTTTTAATAATAATAAAAAAGAATTTTATATATATATATATATAATTCTTTTATACAATTGACAGAGAGAGAAAACGTAGAGAGAGAAAGAGATGAGAAAGGGTGAACACACCCACAACCGCCTGTCACCACCGTCCACCACCACCATATCCGACGACATCTCTGACGACACCCACTACCACCACTCTACCCTCTGTCGACCCTCCCTCCTCCTCCTCCTCCTCCTCCTCTGTCTACCCTCCCTCCGACGACACCCACAACCTGCACCAACCCGCCACCACCAACCAAAGCCCACCCACCGCTCTACACCTTTGTAACCACCCATCACCATCATTCCCCTCAACCTCCACCTCATAATCACCACTCTACTATTCACCCCCACCAACCACCTGTAAAATTAGGGCTTTCCCCAAAATTTAGGGTTCTTAGTTCTTACCCTAACATCATAAGTTGAAAAAGACGACAGCCTAAATTTTGGGAAAATGAAAACAGAAACAGAAACAACGATTATTAGCGAAAACGAAAACAAAAACAACGAACCCTAAATTATGGGGGAAAAGGCGTAATTTTGGAGAAGACGACAGGCTCCACGGTGTTGGAGAAGACGACCGGCGGTGTTGGCGGTGGTGGAGAAGACGACAGGCTCCACGGTGATGGCGGTGGTGGAGAAAGACGACAGCCTCTCTGTGTGTGTGTGTGTGTTTATATGTGTGTATATAGATTGGTATAAAGTGTATATAGATTGGTATAAAGATTAGATAAAAAAGACAAAGACACATCTTCATTGTGGGGCCCACGTTTTTTTTTTTTGCCAAGTGGGACAGATTTTGCTTCGTGGACTGCCACGTTGGCACTTAACAGAGAAAACTAACTGAGGTAATTTTGGGACCAACAAAATAAAATACATGACAAGTTGGGACCATTATATTACAACTTTCAAGTTGGGACTGCTCCCTTCCAACCCCCCAAAGTTGGGATTATTAAATTTAGGGGTGAGCATCCGCCAAGAACCGACCCGACCCGCAAGAGAACCGACCCGACCCGAGACCCGAAAACCATAAAAAGCTAGAACCGAATTCAAAACCTAAAACATGGTTCGGTCTTCGGTCCAGTACCCACGGTTCCATCGGTCCCAAATTCCAAAAACCGACCCGATCAAAGTCTACCAAAATCGACTCAATTTCTTGATCAAACATCTCTGATTTGTTACAGGTAAGTTATTTTAGAGCCCGATTAGTTGGTTTGATGTGTGTTCTTATGTGGGTTTCATAATGATGTGTGTTCTTGATGTGGTCTATAACCAAATTATAATGACATACATGTATTGTATTCTCTTTTTTTATCATCAAGCTAGTAATGGATACAAAACGTTGCTGTAGTGATGAAGCAATAGTTTCCCAGAGTAATAAATAGGTCAAATAATACACTTATTAAGAAACATTCTTCATATTAAATCCAGTTCTATATTAAATCCATAGAACTGAACTGGATGTGACAAAATTTTGACCCATTATATATTAAGATGGATTTGAACTATTCTGCTTTAAGAGGTCAAAGAGATAGCTCAATCTGGAAACAGAGACATGATAATAATATGGAAATTTGAATTTATGATAAAATAGAGACATGATATAATTTGGAACTTGAAATTCAAACAAACACTCTTTCCAAATGCTACAAAAGCTAATCTTACAAGTATCTAGTGATAAAACACGAAAGACAAAAAATACGACCAATCTTAGGGGTAGAAGAAGGCTACTGATTAGTTGGTTCGATGTGTGTCATTACAATTTCGGGTCGGTCAAAAAACATTCGGTTTTTATATACTTAGAACCGAGAACCGACCCGACCCGATTATAGAGGAAAAAAAGAACCGAAAAAACATACCCGTATAATATATCGGTTCGGTTTTTGAAAAATCCCGGTCCGGTTCTCGGGTTTTTCGGGTCTGGACCTAAATCTGCTCACCCCTAATTAAATTTCATTTCCCCTTATAAAAAACATATTAAGGGGGTGTTTCGGATTGATTATTCAAAACAGATTATGTGTTTTGGAAAAGCAAGGGTGGAGTTGCTTAAATTACGTGTTTATAGCCTAAAAAACTTATTATCTTTGTTGTCAAAACGCAACCCCAAACACTAAAAACTGATTATCTGCGTTTTTAAAATGCAATAATCTAAAAATTAGATTCAAAACGCAATCCCAAACACCCTCTAAGAATAAGATAAGACATTAGAAATGGATTATGGACTATTTACAAACGGAAAACTTAAATGTGTTTTAGGAACTATAAACATGTTCCACCTAAATTTAAACTTATGTTACATGGGAACACATAAAATAAATCGTCACAAATATGTCATTTTCTATAACTGACTATACTTCCTTCCAAGAAATAATGAATTAACATAATATAAAAGTTAGGTTAAATAATTAAATACTCATCAACAGCGAGATAACAGCCTAAAATCCAAGGGTATAATTCCTTTAGAAAACAAGGGAAAGTAATTTGATATTGGAAGAATTAATATTTGTAAACTGGAACCTTTGTACTTTTCTTGCCTTTTTTCTGTTTTTTTGCAAAAAAACTGTAGGAAAGAATTCAAATATTTCACTTTCTTACTATTTTAAAAAATATTAAATATATGCAGGTAGTTTTGTTTTCCTTTAGAGCATAGGTAGTATGACAATAACGGGTGGTATTAGTAAAGTTTTGAACACATGTAAGAAATACGGAAAACTATTCATAAATGTTCCTTTGATAGCCAAAGTTGCACTAATTTTAACGATATTTTACTGATTTCGTGAAAATAATGTTAAAAACGATGGACGGTTAATCGTGCATCATGTGGTGGCGTTGAGGTAAGGCTGTCTACATCTTACCCTCCTCAGACCCTACCTTAGCTTTGCTATTGGTGGGATTAACTGAGTAATGATGATGATGATGTTCCTTTGATAGTTGAGGAGACAATCGTGAATCGCCCATGCACTTATATGGTCTAGTGGTATGAAAAGCCAAATTTATCCCCATCTCTGCGACCGCGATCAGATTGCCATAAACACCTTTTCATGACACGCAATACGCGTTAAAAAAGGTGTTTTTTCAAGTAGTGAATGTAGTTACTCTCATGGGTGAATGGTGTCTTGAAAATCATTGGCGAAGGTTAGTGATGGCTAGGGGGTGCCCCGACCCCCACCGTTTTTTGGTTCAGTGATGGAAGTTTACGATTTTCGTAGGTAATTAATTTTTATATGGATTGAGTCCGGCCCCCACTGATTTGATCTTCCGACACCTACCGATACGAAAAAATTGAGTCAGGCCCCTGCCAATTTGATCTTCAATCTTCGCAACCGTTGAAAATGCAAGAAATTTATATGATGAAGATCTTGTATAAAACCTAATGCTATTTGGGTCTTCCATCGAATTCATCGGGCCTTTGGAAACAAACTCAACGAAAGTCCAAAATGGAGAACAAACTTCTACTTCCCATTGAATGGCTTCAACATTGGATGTTCCCTTCAAACACTAAACTAAAAGAGTCTTCACCATTATTAATTAGCTAGCGATATATTAATAAAATTATATTTGTATATTTACGTTTATCTCAGTAATTAATATGTGTATTATTGAAGAGTGGGGTGAATAGCGTCACCCCCCTCTCATTGGTTGAGAGGGGAGGTGGCCTTTATTATTATTATTTTTTACAACTTTTGGTAAACAATATATATTAATGGTTTCAATTCAAAACTAACAGTGTTTTGGTGTTGGAGTTGTTTGTTTATTAGCTTTGGTTGTTCAATGTCCCAAGGTCGAACCTTGGGGGGCCTTTATTAACTTTTTTTTACAACTTTGTTAAACAATAAACACATATGGTTTCATTTCAAAACATAAGAGTGTTGGTGGGGGAGTGGTTTGTGGTGAGTTTTGGCTGTTCAAGGTCCCAATGTCGAATATTTACAACTTTGTCAAACAATAAACACTTATGGTTTCTACTTTGTTTATTTTTTCATTTTAACAAGTGTTTTTTTGTTTTTTAAATATTAAATCAAAGTCAGTGACAAAAAAAAAACATAATTTTTTTTTAAATGAGTATAGGTAGGCCGGGGCTATAACGAAAGAGCAAAGAAAGTGGTGAAAATTGTGTTTTGCGATGCTATGTTGTACCTAAACAACACGGTGACCGTCAATGCCCGGAAACGCGCAGCGAAGCGCGCGCAGGGATCTATCTAGTTGTTATTAACTTATTAGTTTGTTAGGTGTATCATTATTTATGTGATAAGAGATTCATATAACCGATTCATTTTAGCCTCTCATCTCTCATTCTTCCGACCACTAAGGCTTTGCATATCTAGACAAGTAGCACGTGTTTATACCATCTGTTTTTGACACCTTTGATTTCCTTGCGCCTGAGCCTATGGGGTTACTTAGCCGAGTCCATCGAGTCATGCATGGTTATGCTGTGGCCAGAAGATCTATGTATGCACTTTAAGACTTGGGGGCTATTTGGTAGCCTCTTAATCAGCCTCTTAACCATTCAGTTCTGAATCATTCAGCATTCAGACTGTTTGTTTCAACATCTGAATGGAATGGTTAAGTGTTGAACCATTAAGCTAATAAAGGATGCTGAATCATTCAGCTCTTAACCATTCAAAGCCTCTTAATCATTCAGATCATCTTAATGATTAAGCACATAATCAACCAAACAGCCACTTAGTTTTGCTATTAAAAAATGGTTAGCGGCGCAACTTATTGTTCAATTGCCATCCGTTTCTGTTTCGATGTAATTTCATAATTAAATTTGGTGTGTTGCATATGCATTACTATACTATATTAAAAACAAAATCCAAAAATAAGGAACATGTATATTTCATTTTATTTGTTATTGCTATAGTAAATATAACCATCAAGTACATAGGGCAAAAAATGACATAAGAGTGATTTTTTAATGAAATAAATTATACAATGACTGATAACATTAGTCTTAACTTGAAAAGGGTGGGACCCATTCCTTGACACTTCGTATCTCCTATAAAATCCATCTCGACCTTACTTCCTATTCTCAATTCATATTTCCATCCAAAAAATATGGAAGAATTCAATAAAAATGAACAAGAATCAAAAAATCATGCCACCATCAATGCTCTTTACAAGTCATTGGCTGCCGGAGACACTAAAATGGTCTCCCGTCTCTTAGCCACCGACCTCGAGTGGTGGTTCCACGGCCCTCAAACTTGTCACTACATGATGAGGATGCTGACTGGGGAGGCTCCACACACAGAGTTCAAATTTGAACCTCGCAGTGTTACAACCCTGGACGACCATATAGTGATCGTCGAGGGTTATGAGGGTGCAAATGTGTATTGGGTACACGTTTGGGTCCTAAAAGATGGGTTGATAACCCGGTTTAGGGAATATTTCAACACATGGCTAACGGTGAAGAAGTTGAGAGTGAGACCCGACGAGTGCCCACTCGGTTGGGTAGGCAAGAGTAATTGGTCCACCATCTGGAGGAGCCAACCACGAGATCTTTTTCGGCGATCTTTGCCCGGGCTCATGCTTGCCATTTGACGATATATAGTGAAAAACAATTGTATTCAGTTTTGTCAAGAGGCATAACTAATGGCATTGTTGTAACTTGTTAATGAGAACATTTGCATGAATAAAATGATTATTTGCATTTAACTTTATTTGTTTTTGTATCATGACACAATACTCAAAAACGGATTAAATAATGTTTGATTAGATATCTCGTTATTATTTCATTATGTCAACACTCAACAATAAAAGAATAAAGAAAACATTAATTTATAGGTAAGACCATCGTAAGTGAAAATTTTCAAGCCTCATAGGTGGTAAAGTAGTAATGTGAAAATTTTCAAGCCCCTTCCAAGGCTTCTCATTGGTCCCTTCCTTTGTCACAACGCCGTGGAAATTTTCCCGGCCCAATTTTTTTGGCAAAAAACGCCCATAGGGGCGGTGTGGGATTTGGTTTGGGGCAAAAACACCCAAATCCGTTTCCACTACATATGGTCTAACGGTATCCTCTCTTTAAACATTTAATGGTCGAATATATTTCGGTATTTATCTGCGCACATATAAATATGCAACAATTTAAAAATATATATAAATAAATAAATAAGCAACCGTGATACCATATTTAGTTTTTTCTTTAAAAAAGTAACTGTATATAAAAATTCTTTATCGACGAAAACTTTATTTACAAAAAAACAAATACTTATAGATATTTTAGTGAACCTAGAGTTTTGTAATTAACGTTCTTCTGAGCCATATACCGTCAAATACAATGTGCAATGGTCGGTCTATTCTATGATATATTAAGAGTAACCAAGTCCAAGCCCATTGGGCCGTTCCGTATAGATGGGTCCGGGAGAAAATCACAATCATTACAACGTCGTATAAAGTATAAACTACGAAGTACTCGTTTAAAAAAAAGTAAAAAGAAATTGAGATAGATGTAGGACTGTCCAAAAAGCTCGTGGCTCGGAGCTCGCTCGGATTTAGCTCGAAAAAAGCTCGCTCGATATGGCTCGGTTTGAAACTGTGCCGAGCCGGCTCGGATCGGTTAGAAAGTGAGCCTAGCTCGGCTCGGTTCGTAACAAGCCGAGCTGGCTCGGTTTGGCTCGAATAATTCTAATTTTTAATATATATTTTTTTATATACATATAATATATTACCAAAATGTAAAACAAGATGGAGAATATGCTACAAATTTAATATTTGGTAACAGTGGCATGGAGATTCTTTGCTTGGGATTGAAGTTATAGCTAATCAAGTTATTTAAATAAACTTAATACTACTTTTGATCCAAGTACTCAAGTTAATTCGTATGTTGATGAACTTATACTGTATTCCATTAAAATTTGAGACTTATTTTGTACTTGCTTGAACTTGATTTTAACGTGCAATGTATAAGGTTGAACATATTTTAATTGTGTTATTTTTAACTATTGAATAATAGTTTAAACTATTGAATTTTAAAAGCCATTTTTCTTTTTTCTTTTTATATTCGAGCCAAACCAAGCCAAGCCGAGTCGGCTCGGTTTAAAACCAAGCCGAGCTCGAGCTTTGATTTTCAGCTCGGATTCAAATCCGAGCCGAGCCGAGCTGGCTCGGTTTATAACCAAGCCGAGCGCGAGCTTGGCCTGGCTCGGCTCGGTTCGGCTCATGAACAGCCCTAGATAGATGTAATAAACTGCAGAACAAAACATTACTGATTGATTTAAAAATGTCGTTAGCTATGTATCCATAACAGTACCGCTTTTGAAATTAAAAATTGGGTATCGAATACCGTATCAAACATATTGGTACGTGGATCGGTACTAGTATATCAGTACGGTACTTCCTTTGGTACCACTTTTTTTTTTAGTTTTTGAGTACTCTTACGGGTATCAGGTAGGTAAAATTGGTATGCGTAACAATACTTTATGAGTACAAGATAAGTAAAATCGATATGAGTAACATAAAGCATTATATCAAAATCATTCGTATATAAAACTCGATACAATACCATTTTGTACCCGCACCTGTACCAATACTGAAAATACTGAATACCGAAATCAATAAAACCGGGGTACCAATACCTGTACCGAATACTAACCGATATGGGTACGGCCGTACGGGGGTGAGTATTTGGGAAAAAAAGAATAGTGAAAATGAAGACATAATGTCACCTCTTGGATTAACTCATGTGCAAGAATGTGTCACACCCCGACTTTTCCCTCGTCGGTTGTGACGTTTGGTGCCTTTGCCAACGCAGCGGAAAGATGCATCTAAGACTCTGGTTTCCTGAACGCCAATTCTAACCCTCTAGGATCCCCGATCCCAAACTGCCACTTACTCCAACCGTGCCGTTACCAAAGTTTAAACCTGAAAGACATACTTAAAAAGTCAGCATAAAGCTGGTGAGTTCATAAGTTTTGCAAAATGTTACCAAATGTTCCAAGAATGTTACCGAGAGATACCAAGTTCAACGTGTCCATACTATGTTAAATGTAAACCAAGTACGCTAGCTAGGCGTATGTTTTATTACCACTACGATTGGAAAACCATTACTAACTCGCAAACCAGATGTTGTGCCCGAATAGTAAACCTGTTCCTGTTTGAGACAATATGCACCCGCCCGGCGCTCCATGCCGACGGGTGGGGTTGGTCACTCCCAATAGCGCTATTCACATTTCCCCGTTGTGCAAACCAGCACATTCATGGTTTCCCCCGGGACTTCCAAAGATCGTATAGTAAACCGTTGAAAACCCATAGTATGACAGTTATTACCAAATAGTTGTTTAACACATGTTTTCTCCCCCAAAAAGTGAAAACCAAGTAAAGTGGGGCCGTAAACTCACGCAACCCGTTTCATTTTCCAAAACTTTGTTCGCTTTAAGTTCCTCAGTTTTTCATAACAGAAGCATGTCTTCCCCCCGAAAACATTTACAAAAACAGTAAAGAGTGGGGTATGAACTCACCTTAATGTCCATGTTAAGCTAGCAAACAAAGCCTGAAACCTCGACCGACTTCCTCGTGCCCTAATTACCAATAAAGGACACCTTAACAGTCTATCACACATAAGCCTAGCTTATTAACCAACACGAGTCTCAAAACGTTTCAACTCGACGAACCGATCATGACTTATCTTAAATCACGTATTACATAGCACCCAAGTTGCACACTTGTCGCTATCCGTATGTAACCAAGTTGGGCTAACACCCCGAAACGTATAATTATCCTGAATCCTAGCTCGTCTCGTAATTCGTATAAACGTGTGTCCAGTATACTTACTTTTAGGAAAAATGCTCTTTAAGAAATACATGTTTAGTTATTAAAACCGATTAATAACAATTGTTACTTTATCTCAAATATTGTTTGAAAACCATCTTTATTGTCACAAATAGTTAGTCTTTGAAAACATTTTGATTTTGTATATAATACACTTGTCCAAAACACTTAGGAGAATTTACTTATAGAAATAATAGCAGTTCGTTACGCTTTGAGTTTATAAAAATTCGGGCAGAGTTTCCTCTGTTTTTGTACCAACCAGACAACACCCGTTGTCTACAATTTTCCCCAAAATCAACTTACAAACCCAAGTTATCAAATCCTTTAATCCACATTTCCGATTCACGAGACTATACGTTCCGACATCTATCTATACTTGATCCTATAAATATATATATACCAAAATATATATATAATATAGTCCGACAATATAGTTCAATTATATTTAGTCCGAGTTCAAAACCATAAGTCACGTCAAGTTAATCGTTTACCAAATCGTTCGTTTATATAGTTACCGTTTATTATTATTCGGTCCGTTCGCGAGTCAAAACTAGTTCGTCGAATCAATATATTTATAAATATATAATATTCATAAATACACAATATTTACAAATATACAATATTTATAAATACATAATATCTACAAATAAATAAATAAATAAATAAATAGTAAGCTCGAATACAAGTTATACCGAATCACACGCGCGTAACCCGAAGCCACCTCGAACTACGTGTAGACCGGAACGTTGACTAGGTTTGACTGACCCCGAACACGAACACGAACCCAAAACCGAACCTGACCCGGACCCGAAATCCATACCAAACCGAACCTGAACCATGACTCGAGCACCAACACGAACCCATAGCCAACCCAAGTTAACTTGGCCCGTAGCCTGACTGACTGAAAACAACCCGAGACCAAAACAGATCCGAAGCCAAACCATCCTCAAGACCACAACCAAAACTGAATAACAAACCACCGGGATCGAACTGAAACTATACCCGAGAACCAAGCTAGACAACAACCATAACCAATACTACCATCGGCCACCAACCTAAACATCCCGATCGGACCACAAACCTGAACCAAACCAAGCTTAAATCTTAGCTGAGATCTTCACCGAAACAGACCCAACTCGATCATCACCTCCACTTGCAACCACCACCAACCGGACCCGACCAAGCACCTCCACCATCATCACCCTCGTGCGCCGCCACAGCCACCAACCATCACCACGAATCAGACCCATCGCTGAACCCCGCAGCTGCCTTCAACAAAACCACCACTATCACCCGATCCCTAACTAGCGCCGCCCCCTTGCTTCTTTGAACCACCACCAACACAGCTCGTTCAGGCCTAAAAGAACCACGCTGCCACCACCATCCATGGTGGTAGCCGGCTGCCACTGTGATCAGAGAGAGAGACGCGAGTAGAGAGAGGTTAGAGAGAGAGAGGCGGGTGGAGTTTCTTTTGTGTGGCTGCAAGATGAAATGAGGGAAGAAGAAGTTGTAATGTTTAAATACCTAGGGTTTGGGTAGGTGGAACCGCGTATTCGAACCCGTTATAAAGTATCGTGCTTCGGTTTTTATTTCTAGGCCCGATAACTAATTATAAAAGTATTCGGTTTTATTCGAAACTTTAAATAACCTTAAACCGAGCAAAAATATAAATATTTTCGTTACCCGATGCGTGTTTTCAGTTCGCGCGTTTAAATCATGTTAAATAAATCGGTCGCAGTTTCGATCGTAAAAACGGTCAGTAAACTTCCGAAACTTAATAATTATTAATATTTGAAATAAATATTTATTTATTTATTTGTTTTAAATCATGAAGTCACGTCAGTGTAGATCGGAAATTGCCGGGTGTCACATCATCCCCACGTTAAAAGAATTTTCGTCCCGAAAATTGCACAAGTACCAAAAGGAGTAACAAAAGAAACAAACCAAAGATAGAAACCAAGAGAGAGATTTACCCGAGTTGTCACATCATCCCCACGTTAAAAAGGAATCTCGCCCCGAGATTCATTCAGCTGCAGTGGTAACATATCTCGATTCGAATTCCAGTGGAACAATAAGAGACTCGTCAGCCAGACACTTCTTTAAGTTAGACACATGGAAGACGTTATGTACGTTGCCGAGCTCCGTCGGTAAATCAAGTCGATATGCCACCGGTCCAATCCGTTCCAGGATCGTAAATGGTCCGACATACCGAGGGTTAAGTTTGCCACGCTTCCCAAAGCGTATGACGCTCTTCCACGGTGAAACTTTCAGAAGTACTTTGTCATCAACTTGGAACTCTAATGGCTTGCGACGCTGATCGGCGTAACTCTTTTGCCGATCCCGTGCCGCTGCCAACCGGTTACGAATCTGTACGATCTTTTCCGAAGTTTCGTACACTAGCTCAGGCCCAGTGAGTTGACTCTCACCCACCTCAGCCCAACAAAGAGGGGACCGGCATTTCCGCCCGTACAGTGCTTCGGACGGAGCTGCCTTGATGCTTGTGTGGTAACTGTTGTTGTAAGAGAATTCTACTAACGGTAGGTGAGCTTCCCAACTTTTGCCAAAATCGATCACACATGCCCGAAGCATGTCTTCTAAGGTTTGAATCGTGCGTTCACTCTGACCGTCAGTCTGTGGGTGATAAGCTGTACTCATGTCTAGCTGGGTACCCAAAGCCTTGTGCAAAGACTTCCAGAAGTGAGAAGTAAAGTGGGAGTCACGATCCGAAATGATAGAAACCGGTACCCCGTGCTTAGAAACAACTTCTTTCAGATAAAGACGAGCCAAACGATCCATGGTGTCGGTCTCCTTAATGGCGAGAAAATGGGCTGATTTCGTCAACCGATCAACAATCACCCATATCTTATCACACCCGCTCGGTGACTTAGGTAGTTGCGTGACAAAATCCATCGTAATCCGTTCCCATTTCCACTCTGGAATTTCAGGTTGTTGCAAGAGACCCGACGGTTTCTGGTATTCCACCTTGACCTTAGCACAGGTCAAGCATTTGCTCACGCATGAGGCTATATCCGACCTCATGTTTGGCCACCAATAGAGCACCTTTAGATCTTGGTACATCTTATCCGAACCAGGATGAATGGAATACCGGGATTTGTGAGCCTCATCTAAGACAAGCTCCCGAAGTCCCCCGAATAAAGGAACCCATATGCGTTCTGCGAAGTAGTGCAGGCCATCAGGCCTTCGCTCGAGGTGCTTGTCGGCACCATGCATAGTCTCAGCTTTAAGGTTTTCCCCCTTCAAAGCTTCTAACTGGGCAGAACGGAGTTGGTCAGGTAGAGAGGAATGAATGGTGAGCTGCAACGCCCGAACACGACGAGGGTTTGTTGATTCCTTCCTGTTCAAGGCGTCTGCCACCACATTCGCCTTGCCAGGATGGTACTTAATGGCGCAATCATAGTCATTCAGGAGTTCAACCCAGCGACGCTGTCGTATGTTCAGGTGTTGTTGGTCGAAAATATGCTGGAGACTCTTGTGATCGGTGTAGATGGTGCATTTGGTACCGTACAAGTAATGTCTCCAAATTTTCAACGCGAATACCACTGCACCCAACTCCAAGTCATGGGTGGTGTAGTTCCTCTCGTGCACCTTGAGTTGACGAGAAGCATATGCAATTACTTTCTCGCGTTGCATCAACACGCAACCGAGACCACGAATAGAAGCATCACAGTAAACAACGAAATCGTCAGTGCCTTCAGGCAAGGACAGAATAGGAGCAGAACAAAGTTTAGACTTCAGTTCTTGGAATGCTGACTCTTGTGGTTCACCCCAGTCGAATTTCTATCCTTCTGAGTAAGAGTGGTGAGGGGTTGAGCGATCTCCGAAAACCCCTTAATGAAATGACGATAATAGCCCGCAAGGCCTAGGAATTGTCGCACCTCAGTTGGCGTCTTTGGTGCTTCCCAGTCCTTGATCGCTTCGATCTTAGCTGGATCGACATTAATTCCTGGTTCATTAACCACATGTCCTAGGAATTGAACTTCGCGTAACCAAAAGTCACAATTTGAGAACTTAGCGTAAAGTTGTTCCCGTCGCAAAAGTTCCAAAACCAAACGCAGGTGTTCCTCGTGTTCGGCCTTGTTCTTGGAGTAAATCAGGATGTCATCAATAAACACGATGACGAACTTGTCAAGATACGGTTTGCAAACGCGGTTCATCAAATCCATGAAAACCGCCGGTGCGTTAGTGAGACCGAAAGGCATGACCAAGATCTCAAAATGGCCATAACGTGTCCGAAAGGCAGTCTTTGCAACGTCAGCTTCCCTTACGCGTAACTGGTGATAACCGGACCTTAAATCAATCTTAGAGTAGTAGCTAGAACCCTGGAGTTGATCGAATAGATCATCAATACGGGGAAGAGGATAACGGTTCTTGATGGTCACTTTGTTCAATTCTCTGTAATTGGCCGATTAACCCTTCCGAAGATACTTAAGGGCTTTCATGCTGGAGATGAGACTTAGCGGAGCACCGCTCTTGATACCGTACTCAGAAAGAATTTCTCCATCAGGGAGAGGAATCCGAATAACCTTGTCGTAGCAAACAATCTCAGCGCGATACAAAGACAACCAATCCATGCCTACAACAACATCAAAACGAAGCAACTAGTACGCCAACCTTTCATTACACACCGCAAGGCGTGTCTCGATTTAAGACAATAACAAACAAACTGATGAAAATGAGGCAAGCCAAATAAAACCATCCACTATCACTAGTCAAGTTCACCACAAGGTGCTGTATCAAATTTCAACAATTCGATTTAACTGAAGTGTCGACTCTAAAGAAACTCATCGACGAAGTATCAAAAGATTCATTGCCCACAATGGCCTGACATATCAAGACTAGAAAACAAGCATTACGAGCAACGTAATGATAAACAAATCATAAATGAAACGGTTGTTCAATGTGAAGCCCTACAATGGACCTTCACAAGTTTAAAGAATCCAAGCATACAATAGTTGACACGTGTGTACAAAAGACGTGTCTAGTTCTGTGAAAAGAATAAGGAATCAACATAAATTAGATTCCTTTACGATTGAATGTTGAAGGCCACAAACACAAAAGAAGAGAGAAATGAATCATACCCAAAAGATATAACTAGGTTCTAAAACAGGAACCTTAGAAGTTCAAGAAACAAGATCACCAAGATCATAAACTGGTTCAAGAAAAACGAAGTCACAAATGACACGAACAGGGGAGAATTGGCAATCACGTCCATAACAACAAAAGAATGATCAACACTTATCCATTATTTATATATATAAATATTTACAACAACACATAACAATATAGATACCCTCACGATAGAAATTCTTAGAACTACCAAGTGCCTGTAGATTTGCGATAACGTGACGTCTACGTTATCGAAAATTTACCTCACAAGATCATCCTATTAACCTCCATCATGAGTTGTATCACAAGCAAGCGTCACATTTACGTAATAGCACGTATATATCACATAATATAATGTTTGTCGTGTGCGCCACCTTTCCGAGTGCTTCTCCCGACTGCATTCCAGCTTCGCAACATCATTGGCAAAACAAGGTGTCTCATCAAGACGTTTCTGCCCCAAGTTGACCTTGACGACATAGCATACTCCGAACCAGGGATGCGAGACCGCAAATGCTGCACCAATCCATTTGCCAACTCGTCCAACAAACGTGACACATGTGTGCGTTCCCAATACGTCCAAGATTGAGTCGACACCCATTGGCGATACGTACTATATATACTTTACATAAATACACACAGTATATAACAAGTAAATTGTTTCTCATACCAAGAAACAATGACTCAGCTACTCTAAGTGAATAACCACTCTGATATCTAATGCGATGACTAACCAGTCACCCGTGAAGTACACAAGTCATGTAACACACTTGGCAACGGTTGGAATTTCAGTTCCTAGGCGTTCCTGCTAAATATTACGTCTTAGAAATTTTGGTCCCTACTTCAAAACAACTCAGGTTAAAGCCTAGATATCTACCCAGACACCTAATTCGCTAAAACCTGGCTCTGATACCAAACTGTCACACCCCGACTTTTCCCTCGTCGGTTGTGACGTTTGGTGCCTTTGCCAACGCAGCGGAAAGATGCATCTAAGACTCTGGTTTCCTGAACGCCAATTCTAACCCTCTAGGATCCCCGATCCCAAACTGCCACTTACTCCAACCGTGCCGTTACCAAAGTTTAAACCTGAAAGACATACTTAAAAAGTCAGCATAAAGCTGGTGAGTTCATAAGTTTTGCAAAATGTTACCAAATGTTCCAAGAATGTTACCGAGAGATACCAAGTTCAACGTGTCCATACTATGTTAAATGTAAACCAAGTACGCTAGCTAGGCGTATGTTTTATTACCACTACGATTGGAAAACCATTACTAACTCGCAAACCAGATGTTGTGCCCGAATAGTAAACCTGTTCCTGTTTGAGACAATATGCACCCGCCCGGCGCTCCATGCCGACGGGTGGGGTTGGTCACTCCCAATAGCGCTATTCACATTTCCCCGTTGTGCAAACCAGCACATTCATGGTTTCCCCCGGGACTTCCAAAGATCGTATAGTAAACCGTTGAAAACCCATAGTATGACAGTTATTACCAAATAGTTGTTTAACACATGTTTTCTCCCCCAAAAAGTGAAAACCAAGTAAAGTGGGGCCGTAAACTCACGCAACCCGTTTCATTTTCCAAAACTTTGTTCGCTTTAAGTTCCTCAGTTTTTCATAACAGAAGCATGTCTTCCCCCCGAAAACATTTACAAAAACAGTAAAGAGTGGGGTATGAACTCACCTTAATGTCCATGTTAAGCTAGCAAACAAAGCCTGAAACCTCGACCGACTTCCTCGTGCCCTAATTACCAATAAAGGACACCTTAACAGTCTATCACACATAAGCCTAGCTTATTAACCAACACGAGTCTCAAAACGTTTCAACTCGACGAACCGATCATGACTTATCTTAAATCACGTATTACATAGCACCCAAGTTGCACACTTGTCGCTATCCGTATGTAACCAAGTTGGGCTAACACCCCGAAACGTATAATTATCCTGAATCCTAGCTCGTCTCGTAATTCGTATAAACGTGTGTCCAGTATACTTACTTTTAGGAAAAATGCTCTTTAAGAAATACATGTTTAGTTATTAAAACCGATTAATAACAATTGTTACTTTATCTCAAATATTGTTTGAAAACCATCTTTATTGTCACAAATAGTTAGTCTTTGAAAACATTTTGATTTTGTATATAATACACTTGTCCAAAACACTTAGGAGAATTTACTTATAGAAATAATAGCAGTTCGTTACGCTTTGAGTTTATAAAAATTCGGGCAAAGTTTCCTCTGTTTTTGTACCAACCAGACAACACCCGTTGTCTACAATTTTCCCCAAAATCAACTTACAAACACAAGTTATCAAATCCTTTAATCCACATTTCCGATTCACGAGACTATACGTTCCGACATCTATCTATACTTGATCCTATAAATATATATATACCAAAATATATATATAATATAGTCCGACAATATAGTTCAATTATATTTAGTCCGAGTTCAAAACCATAAGTCACATCAAGTTAATCGTTTACCAAATCGTTCGTTTATATAGTTACCGTTTATTATTATTCGGTCCGTTCGCGAGTCAAAACTAGTTCGTCGAATCAATATATTTATAAATATATAATATTCATAAATACACAATATTTACAAATATACAATATTTATAAATACATAATATCTACAAATAAATAAATAAATAAATAAATAGTAAGCTCGAATACAAGTTATACCGAATCACACGCGCGTAACCCGAAGCCACCTCGAACTACGTGTAGACCGGAACGTTGACTAGGTTTGACTGACCCCGAACACGAACACGAACCCAAAACCGAACCTGACCCGGACCCGAAATCCATACCAAACCGAACCTGAACCATGACTCGAGCACCAACACGAACCCATAGCCAACCCAAGTTAACTTGGCCCGTAGCCTGACTGACTGAAAACAACCCGAGACCAAAACAGATCCGAAGCCAAACCATCCTCAAGACCACAACCAAAACTGAATAACAAACCACCGGGATCGAACTGAAACTATACCCGAGAACCAAGCTAGACAACAACCATAACCAATACTACCATCGGCCACCAACCTAAACATCCCGATCGGACCACAAACCTGAACCAAACCAAGCTTAAATCTTAGCTGAGATCTTCACCGAAACAGACCCAACTCGATCATCACCTCCACTTGCAACCACCACCAACCGGACCCGACCAAGCACCTCCACCATCATCACCCTCGTGCGCCGCCACAGCCACCAACCATCACCACGAATCAGACCCATCGCTGAACCCCGCAGCTGCCTTCAACAAAACCACCACTATCACCCGATCCCTAACTAGCGCCGCCCCCTTGCTTCTTTGAACCACCACCAACACAGCTCGTTCAGGCCTAAAAGAACCACGCTGCCACCACCATCCATGGTGGTAGCCGGCTGCCACTGTGATCAGAGAGAGAGACGCGAGTAGAGAGAGGTTAGAGAGAGAGAGGCGGGTGGAGTTTCTTTTGTGTGGCTGCAAGATGAAATGAGGGAAGAAGAAGTTGTAATGTTTAAATACCTAGGGTTTGGGTAGGTGGAACCGCGTATTCGAACCCGTTATAAAGTATCGTGCTTCGGTTTTTATTTCTAGGCCCGATAACTAATTATAAAAGTATTCGGTTTTATTCGAAACTTTAAATAACCTTAAACCGAGCAAAAATATAAATATTTTCGTTACCCGATGCGTGTTTTCAGTTCGCGCGTTTAAATCATGTTAAATAAATCGGTCGCAGTTTCGATCGTAAAAACGGTCAGTAAACTTCCGAAACTTAATAATTATTAATATTTGAAATAAATATTTATTTATTTATTTGTTTTAAATCATGAAGTCACGTCAGTGTAGATCGGAAATTGCCGGGTGTCACAGAATGTGCTACGAGAAACTGTATCTTTTGGAAGAGTCGTTTTTAAAGAACTTTGTCAGCATTTAGGTCAATCCAATTGCAAGCCGAATCAACTTGCTTCAAAGGTTTAGGGAACTAAGAACGAAGGTTTTCACATTTGACCCATCTTTAACATAGTGATATAACTTGCGGTGACGGCGGAACGGAGGAGTAAGCGATTGTCGAGGTCCTTCACGAATACGAGTTGCTTCAGGACAGACGATTTACTCATATCTTGCCTTGACAATTACTAAGAAAGCATCCTCATTTGGCTCCTTTGCCAATAAGAGTTTAATTATGTATTTTGATAAAGTGCAATTATGTATTTTGTTTAAGTTTAATTGTGTACTTTTTGAAGTTAATTATGTATATTGTTTAAGTTTAATTATGTATTTTGATAATCAAAAATCAAACGAGCACAACTATTCCAATGGCTATATTTGTTTTAGGAGTTAATAGCCAAAATCGTCCCTGAGGTTTGGTCACTTTTGCCACTTCAGTCCAAAACACAAACCTTTTACATCTGGGTCCTCAGTTTTATTTTTTTTTCCCAAATTCGTCCCAAAAAAAGTTTGGGTTTTGCTAAATTCGTCCCTGAGGTTTGGTCACTTTTGCCACTTCAGTCCACAACTTAAACGTTGTCAGGGACGAATTTGGCAAGAAAAATAAAACTGAAGGACCCAGATGTAAAAGGTTTGGGTTTTGGACTGAAGTGACAAAATGACTAAACCTCATGGATGATTTTGGCTATTAACTCTTTGTTTTAGTTTAATTGCTACTTCTTTTGGTTTATGTTTATTGTATTTTTATAAAGAGTGAATAGCCAAATCCGTCCCTGGGGTTTGACCCATTTTGCCACATCCATCCATTTTGAGAATTTTTGACAACTGAGCCACTGTACTTTACACTTCTTTGCCAAATCCGTCCAATTCACAAACCCAGTTAAATAATTCTGTTAACTCGAGGGCATTTTAGTCATTTCACCTATTAACTTGTTTTCTTATTTCTAAAAAAAATGGTGGGTGTGGGAATCGAACCAGGGTGCAAACCCGGTTCAAACATTAACAACCACAATTTCCACCACTGGGCTACGCCCTTGTTTGTATTTACAACAGAAAACGTAATTTATAAACTGTGATTCAAGTCCTTCCGATGTACAATAACTAATATGTGAAAAGGGAACGTAATTTTACCCAGCCTAAAAGTATACTTGCAGCAGCAATTTGATATTAAGACAGTAAACCAATACTTCTCAACAAAAGTGACATTAAATATCTTAGTTCTCAACACTTATTCTCAATCGATGTACACTAACGAAGACAAGTAACCCCTCCACAATATATAAAAAAGTTTATTTAAACCGTATTTAGACTTACAACGAAAACATAAGCCGAATCAATCCATTCCTATAGGAATCACCTCTATTACTAATATCATCTTATAACGAAGGGTCGAAAGCCTAAAAAAATGGTTAATACAGGTGGGCAATGATAACAGGCTATCAGAATTACTGTGTTTTTTTCGGTTGAAAGCCGAATAAACGGACTTCACAATTCACTATAGTCTATACAGTTCAAAATTAAAATTAACATATCCTCATTCCACATTATCTGTTAATAGGTATAGATCACTACAACATTGATGGAAAGGAAACAACCCTAAATGAAGACTTTGGGTTTATAAATTACGTTTTCTGTTGTAAATACAAACAAGGGCGTAGCCCAGTGGTGTAAATTGTGGTTGTTAATGTTTGAACCGGGTTTGCACCCTGGTTCGATTCCCACACCCACCATTTTTTTTAGAAATAAGAAAACAAGTTAATAGGTGAAATGACTAAAATGCCCTCGAGTTAACAGAATTATTTAACTGGGTTTGTGAATTGGACGGATTTGGCAAAGAAGTGTAAAGTACAGTGGCTCAGTTGTCAAAAATTCTCAAAATGGATGGATGTGGCAAAATGGGTCAAACCCCAGGGACGGATTTGGCTATTCACTCTTTTATAAACAATAATCCGGTCCAACCACCGGTACGGAGGTTTAACGTCCGGTTCAATGCACAGACGGTTCAACATATAGACCCGGACCGGCCGGGGGTCCGTTTTCCGATCGGATTTTAACATGCGTATAGCACTAAGTTTTTTTATTTTTTTATTTTAAGGAGGGTGCATGACCCCTTAATACACCATAGGTCGCCCCTATGATTAACTTGATTTTTTCACTTTAAAATCATATATACCATCAATTTACTATAAAATAAAGATTATCACTAACAGAAGATTTAATTCAAATCCCTTTAGTGAAGGTGGTTCTAGTCGTTGATACTACATCGGTAAACATATGGTGAGTAATGCGACAACAAATTACCGAAGAACTTCACCAAGGGATCACTTACAAGCTTTTTAGCGACTTATTATCAACAGCTATTCGAGTGTCGCAAATGAGACAGTTTTTCCAACAAATTACTAACAGATTTCCTTGATTCTCAACCGTTGGATTTCCCCTCAGTAATCCGTCAATGCTATTGAATGTTATTAAAAATAATATTAAATTAAATTTCCTAGAAATCAAAATTTTGATATAAATTTAAGGGGAATTTTAATTTAATTTTTATTTTTCCATTTTTTTTTTCTTCTAGTGAGATCCATCAATGATTACCGGCGAATTTGGAAAGTCAATGAACTGTTTTTCATGGTCCTTACTTTTCTAGAATGTCTTATACAAGGAATGTTTTGCAAGAATTTGAATCTAAAGCATAATAAACTTATGTATGAGTAGTTACAGGTTGTGATGTTAGAGCATTCACAGCCTATCCCAATCCCCAACCATATAATTTAAGGAAAAATAATAATTTTCTAAATTTGCCTCTCACTTTTTTAAATTCTCTAACATCCCATTCCCCATTCATATCCCATACAAGCTTTTTTTATCATTATTTTATTTGTTTACACCCAACATCAAACCACTCCACCTTCCATTTGTATTATTTTATTATTATTAAATGATATGGGGGATGTATGGAAGATCCCATATCTGGGGGCTCAACATAGGTTTTTTGTAAATTTTAGAAATGGGGTATGGAGAAAGGGGTTGGGATGAAGTGAGTTTTTGTAGGATTTTCTTAAATTTTAAGAAATGGGGGATGGGTTGTGAATGCTCTTAGTATTATAAATTGGGAACTTGGGGTGGTAGTTTAGTGTTGTGAGTGTGTTTGTTTTATGTTTCTTTTGGCGTGTATCTGTAACTGGTGTAGGCTAGCTCTCTGCTAGCTGTTTTGGAATGAAATTTTTTGTTGGCCGTTCAAAAAAAATATATTATGTTCAAAATAACTATTAACTTTTTAATTTTGACTCGAATTGAAACTTGAATAAATTAATAAGAATATCAATTTTATAAATTTATTTAGTAAACATCCCTTACATATATATAATACATATATGATTATTATATGTTGATCATTTAGCATTATCTATTTAAATTATGCATATATACACACACTATAGGATCCAAGTTGCTTGTTTGCTTGGAAAACAATATATGTTAGGTGAAGAGTAACATGTTTATAAAGTCTTTTCAACTTATTTCAGCCTTATTGAAAATAACAATTTGTAATCCATCATTGTAAAGATCTCATGGAGCAACATTTATAAGCTGTAACTTCCTATTTTCATATTAAAACGACGCTCAATATAACCATTTACAATGAGTTAGGGTTTCCAACATAGTTGGATCGAGTTTGGTGGTGTCATATATATATATTTTTTTTTGTCACACATAAATGTTGTTATTACTAAGATGGCAACGTATCCGAATATGAATCATTTGATTCAAATCATTCAATCATATGCATGTTCTGTGGTTACCAACCATCCATCAAACAAAAGAAACCATGTTTCGTCCCTTTCTTCTTTTACAACACAAAAGAGAAAAAGAAAAAACACATTGGCAAATGAAAATTCAGAATTCTTTAATTATATCGGATAAGATTTCCTTGTACAGGTGAAGACACATAACTTTTAATCCGGTACGTTACACATGAATTTTAGTGATGATTATGAACGTTTCACATCATTGTCTTTTAAAAAGGGACGTGCACCGACTGAACAAACTAGACAATTCAACTATTGATGATAACCAACTCATTGTTGATCTGCTCATACAATGGTATCAAGGTGTTGGATAACGCTTTGACTTTCCAAGCGGTGAGGGGTTCAAATCCCATAGGAAACAAAAAATTTGTCGTTAAAAAAAATAAACAATAAACACACTAATAGTAAATGAGAGTCATTAAGCAAATATCATAAGATTCTACGTACGTACCGTAACTATATAAAGACGTCCAATACTAATTTTGTAATGTACATAAGAATATTCAAATAATTGATACTGCAATATAAAAGTTAAAGAGGCTGAAATACCAGTACAAATTTATTATACGTGTGCGCTATTAATGTTATATGTTTAAATATTATAAATACATATAGCTTTTTTATTATAAATAGAGTATATAACGATTATATACATATTGACATATTGTTTTTGTATATTTTAAGAATATAAATATGAAATTATGTTTAGAATTGACATTACTGTTTGCTTACATAAAGTATTTCCATACAAAATGACGGACAAGTAACTTTTTTGAACGGTAAGGAATGACGTGCTAACCACTGTGACACCGGGCACTGTGACCAAGGTCGACTACTCGACCGTAGCCAGCCCTTGGCTCTCCCAGATGCGCTGAAACCCGACCTCCACCCGCCCGAAGGCACGACAGTGGAATAATCGGTAAAACCTCGCCCCGTATCCAAGTCGAACCGATACAATTCGCTCTTCACCTGGATGCCGCAGAAAATAGTGGGGAGAGTGGGAATCAAACCTGGGTCACAAGGAAAACCAAGTATTTCCCCAACCACTCTACCACTACCTCATTAGCGACGCACAAATAATTACAATGAATAAGTTAAAGTAAATTAATAATTAGTGGATCATGAAATCCCCGAATGCAAGCCCTAATTTAAGGTTTAATTTGTACTAGTTTTTGCAATTGGTCGACACCTTTAGGAAACATATATAAAACATAATAATGATAACTACATATCCTAAGGATAGCATCCTAAGTCTAAAAGCCATCCACTAAGGCTATTGTGGTTCGTTATCCTAACTTGCTAAACTTTTTTTTTTTAAACGGCCAATAAAACCACGATTTATTTCATTACAATCCAGATCAATAGGCCCTAGCTAGCTAAACCTAATGTGTGTTAATGTGTGCACCTTTCGATTAGTCGTAACCCTCCTTATCGAAATTTATCTTGGAACAACATGTAGGTTTCAAAATATTCACAAGGTGTGGATAGTGTTCAGAATCGTGATTACTTTTATGTTGAAGTATTTCATGGATTCAAAATAAATAGTAAATAGTTAGATAATACATAAAGCCAATTGGTAATATAAGTAGCAACCACTCGCCATTGGGGTTGGTGGCCCAATGGTAGAAGCAATGCTTCTAGGAACACCTAAGGGGGAGGTCATGGGTTCAAGTCCCATAAGGAGTAGAAATTTGCCGTTCAAAAAAAAAAAAAGTAGCAACCACTTGATTATACATAAACATTGGCTTCCTTTGTTTTCTGATTTGGGATTGGGTTTGCACCTAACATAGTTTTCCATCCTTTTGCTTTGTACTTAAAGTTAACTGACAGTACTATGTTTGTTGTTAACGGTGAAAGTATTGGGGTCAGCCTCGGTTGGGCTTCTTGTTGATAAGATGATAAGTAGTTGCCTAATGGCTGGTATTTTATGTAATCACTCACTGATCAAACAATTGATCTTTTTGTTGTTATATAAGTTGGATTTTGACTGAAACTTTTCAAAAACTGATACCTTTAAGTGAACAAAATTTAATACTTTAAATTTCTGAAAAATCATTTTCGATTTATAAACAATTGATATGTTTAAAACAAATTTACCATGAACAATGATGAAATCATATATTTAGTGACATCTAATTTGCAACATGAGACAATAAATGTTTTCAGGGTAATTGGTTTAGATCTTTCTTTACTCCTCTCCATTAAAAAGGTCAAAACCATAGTCACAGGATTCGCTACTTTAACTGTGTACCGCGAATTGGATCGCGCGTACCGGAATCGGGTACATTCGCGACCCGTTCGCCTAGGGTTCGGGATCCGATTCGTAGAATTGAGCGTACCCGATTGTGTAGAATTTCGAACCAAAGATCACGGATTCGCGTATCGAATTGTCGAATTCGCTGTCTAGATTCACTCCGATTCGCGAATCGCAATTAAAAAGCTTTGAAATTTTCTGCAATTAGGGTGACTATTCCCTCACCATAGTGTTTCCTTATAAGTACCAAACAAGCATGGATCACAAAGCATACGATAATATTTATGAGCTAATTGTGATTATGAAATGTTTATTGGAGTTATTTGAAAAAAATACATATTGTATAATGTTTATATACGATACGACGTACCAACTTATAGGGTACACCATACTGCGTACCGAATTGGCGAACCGAATGAACCTACCCCAATCGTACCGAATTATAAAAATGCACGAACCGCGTACCCGTTTTCGTACCACGAACCGAAGCGTACCACGATTCATGTGACTATGGTCAAAACTCTGAGTTAATTTCTCGTGAGTGAAATGTGACCCTAGCCACTAGCTATGTTGTACTAGGGTCTTTTTTCAAACTAATATATTCTTAAATATTTTGTACATATACTTTGTGGGATCTTAATGCTCCATATCTCTAGAACAGATGTGAGACACTTTACCATCATACCATAATTGTCCCATGGGGCAGGTATAT
This sequence comes from Ambrosia artemisiifolia, assembly GCA_032199755.1. Classification (NCBI taxonomy): domain Eukaryota; kingdom Viridiplantae; phylum Streptophyta; class Magnoliopsida; order Asterales; family Asteraceae; genus Ambrosia; species Ambrosia artemisiifolia. The sequence continues at coordinate 58,254,239 of CM063523.1, read as the reverse complement.
AGCGGACCCACATCCTAGCCAACGCCCCTGTTGAAAGAATTTTTTTAGTTTAATTTGTATACAAAAATCATGTTCGCCCCCTTTAAAAATTCAATTTGACCCATCAATTGCCCTCTAGAAAATAAATCATGAGTCCGTCACCGAGGTATGGTGTAGTTGAGTGGTTTACAAGCTGTTAGGAACCCAACTAAAAGTTTATTCATCACACACACACCACTCCACTCTTGGCCAGAGACAACAACTACATTCTTTTTGTTATAAATAAACATGCAAGGAGAACAATGTTTTGTAAGCACTCACTCACTCTCTCTCTCACACACACACACACATACACTTTGTTAACTGGTGTTAACTTCTGAATGATATAGTACTTTCTACAGAATTCGTATACAAGATCTATAAGGTAGGTGCTGATCAAGATGGAGAAGCAGGGTACGTGCATTACTAAATCATCATGGAAAATAACAAAACACCAAAACTTTAACTTGATCCCTTCTGTTTTTAAACCATCATAAATTAAATGTCTATTTCACTCTTTAGTTTGATGACACCATACTCTAGCCGAGTACCCTTTGGTTAGAGGCTCATGTTTGGCATGAGATCAAATGAGTTAGTGGTTCATGTGCCCATCTTCGCCATCGTGACCACCTATACCTTAATGGTGAAGATAACATCTGAAGACTCGCATACGATATAATATATGTAAGTCCCATATATAGTATTATTACATGTATAAGGATTTTATGTTTTTTTCCCATTCCACTCATGCAATCATATAAAAAAACTTACGTTTGACATATGTTCACAATTGTCTAAATAAGTCTATTGTCTATCGTGTGTAGCAAACAATATCTATGTCGCTCTTGTACAAGTGTCATGCTTATAAATGTGCATACACAGTTTTAAAAATGCACTTAAATTTCTTCACTTTAATTTGACTGTAAAAATTTAGTCAGTTTTTGCACACTTTTAAGTGTGAATATCAGGATATGTGAAGTAATTATATGTGATACAACAATTTTCTTTAGGATTCTTGAAGAGTCATTCTCATTTTTTAAGGGGTTTGAATTTTTCATTTCATAACTTGCAAATTACATTAGGATAGCAGGTAGGCGAGCAACAAGTTGCGTTGCAACCCCTTTCTGGATCTCAAATTATATTCTATTAAACTTGTTTACTATATTTAAGAAATCAATCCAAGTATTTCAACTTGTTTGTTGCAATTAGAAGAGGAAAAGGACTTCGATAGCCTCACTTAAAGCTGAAACTAGGCTTCTATGGAAGAACACATACTTATCAACATACTTACTAACTCAAACATCAAAACAGATAACCAGTTGTATAACTAAGTTTCAGAAAATGAAACGACGTGTGTGTTGTTAATTGGATTTTTGTACTTATTATATGTTGAATCGGTGAATGGTTCGACAAGAAGGGTAGCACGGATAAATCTCAAGTGTGGTAGGAGGAGATCTCTAAAAGTCTTAATTAGGGTTGTTTAGTAAAGTTTGGTCTATTTATTATTTAAAATATCTAGTTGGGGTGGATATGTATATATGGATTAGTACTTGGATTAGTTTCAAATTGTTTGTCTTGTTGGTCAAGTTTGTTAGCCTATGTAATTATCAATATTTTATGAATAAAAAAAATCAAACGAGTTTGTTCAACTTGTGTGTTTGATAATCGTTTGGTAATTCAACATGTATCACATTGATTCTTCATTTTGCACTTGGCTGTTTTAGATGCACCACCTAAAAGCATACATTACACACGTTAACAGATCTGAATGAGCACATAAAATTTTTATCCCAAAACATTAGCTATAAGCACTTTTAAAATCGTTTTTACAAATTTTATATCAGAGAGAATACGATCAAGTCATCAAACCTCACGACCATGGATCGCATGTTGATCCCATTTCATCTTCGCTTATAATTAAACCATGGCTCAAGTTAGGCTTATACATCTAGCACACAATTTATAACAAATGAGTTCAAAAGCACAAGTTAGGCTTATGCCAACTAAGAAAATCTCAATCTAGGATAAGTTAGTTGAAACATGTTTCATGGAACTATTGACTTCAATAACACAAGTTATGCTTACATAAACTTTGCCACACTAAAAGAATTTGGGTCTACGCCGATGAGGGCTATAGCGATGACAATAGTCATCGGCATAGGTTGCCCTATGGTAGCCACAAGTCGTTGGCGCCATACACTCTCTCTCATATATAGATATTATAAGCATTTCTTTAACATGAAACTACTAAATTTTGTTTAAAATTAACAATGTTAGAAAATAAATTAAACTAGTAATTCACCCCGCGCTTCGCAGCGGATCAAGGCTATTTCAAAATGGATTTCACACAGGAACATACTTTTTATAAAATTCAATCATTGCATTCGATTCATGTAATATCAAGCCTAAACCGTAGTTCCTCTAGCCGCATCAGCTTAATTGTTACATATTATCAATATATTTTTATCTTATTCTGCAACATAGATTCATCGTATAAATATATTGAGAAATATGAAACAAAACATAATCTATTCTAACAATTCATGAAAAAGTATGGCATAAAAACAATACTACAACATGAACATTAAATAAACATACCTTTATTTGAAGATCATAAGAGATTCGTGAAGTAATGTTCAAGGAGAAGAAAAACAAAGGGTCGCATTTTGACCCGTTACCTAAGTCGCCTATTTACAACCTTTTATATTGTCAGCTAAAAGTAGTACACAATATATTTTTAACAAAGGAAAAAACTAACATTTAACATCCTCATAATACTGAGGAGAGTTCTAAAAATGGTTTATGAGTGTTGCTTGTCCTTGGCTAATGAGTGAGTATGTAGTGGCTATAACTCCTCCAACTACCTTGGAATAAACAGAAACAACGTTTTGGCAGCTGAATGCATGCCCTATCATCAAATTATGAAGTTAATCACCAATAATACCTAAGAAAATGAAAGACCTTGTACATGTCTTTTGACACATCCATTGTGTTAAACCATACATTAACATAAACAGGCACCATCTATGTCAGTGAAACAGAAAGAAAAAGGAAACCACAACCTCGAACATCACAGAACAGAACTCAGAAAAGGAAAAATAACAGAATAATGCAAGCATCCAATAGATCAGCTGTGGCAAAATTCTTACAATCGAATCTATGAATAACTGCCTAAAAGAGCAACACAAAGATCATTTTAGCTATCAAGCTAATGTATCGGTTGAGCTGGGATTCAGCCTAGCGAAAGTATGAATTAACACATAGCATGCCGATATGCAGATGATGACATGAAGAGGAAGATAATAGAAAAGCATATACCTTGCGCGACTGGGATACAGAATTTGATGAAGAAGACTAATGAAGAGGATGAGAAATTGAGAATTGTGGGTGAATTTGGGAGCTGAGGTGTATGTTCAAACGTGGAGCCTGGACAAAAGTTAAAGGCATTAACAACTTGTACATAGCAGAAGATGACGTAGTAAACACTTGTACTATTTGCAATAGTACTTTTACACACACAATACAAACTTGATAAATATAGAGTTAATAATATTTTATCAACCATGTTACATAATGAAAATTAGCATTATCAACCATGTGACATAATATCTTGGGACGTGTGTGTAATGAAGTTTGTATGAGACTTAGGAGGTGAGTGGTGAGCATGATAGGGAAGCAGGTCATGTGCACTCATCAACTCATTATGCATACAAACAATAACACTTTTGATCTTTTGCCACCCATAAAGTATTATCTATATGGCAAAAAAAGGTCATTGAACATCTTTTGAGGCACCAAACGTGTCTACTTTTGAACTAGCGACAACAACCACAACTAATCTTAAAGTTTGGATTTCAGCTTTATTGGAAGGACATGTGCCAACGAGTTATTGCTTCAAGTCCCAGTCTTCACCACTATGACAACACACGACCTTTAGTTTTGAGGAAACATAAAAACGATGGGTCAAAGCTATGACTATGTGTAGTGATTAACTAAAATGAAAACTTGAGTGTAGTAGTTACACGGCTATGTAGGCAGTTGGGTTCTCACTAACTAAACCATTAAAAATGTGTAATGATGTTTGACGCCCCATTTCCTTCAAACCAATAGTACCATTTCAAGTTTCCAACATGTAAATATTAATCAATTACATATAAGGATATAAAGAAAAACGTTATCAAATTATATATCATAGCTAGTTAATAGGCAGTAACTAATATATTATATCTAAAACTCTTCCATATTCAGAAAGAGAGGAAATTGGACACTCGAATAGGAGTGAAAACAAAGAAGGTGTAAAAAATATAGAATATGTATTAGAAGAAACAATGGTTTTAAGAACTCGTGATTGGTGTACGTATGATTTGAATTTGTTTCGGTTTTTAAAACACATGGCCGGTGTCTGATTTGTAATGTGTTCCATGGCAGCAAGTTGAGAAAATTACAATAAACCTCAATTAATAATTTTAATTGGTTTGTATTTTTTACCCACATAAGCTCATTTACTTGGTCGATGTTAAAACAGGTGTTGCATAAATGTGTTAGTTATAGTGGTAGGTAGTGGTGATGGTGGATGGTGGTAGCGACAGCAGTGGGTGGGTTGGTGAGCGGATGGCAACGACGGTGGCGTTGGTGGGTGAATGTAGGTGGGCAGTGGTGGGGTGGTGACAACAGTGTGTGATGGCGGTGATGGGTGATAAGAATGATTTTAAGCCTTGAGGGAATAGAATGTCCCGTAGAATGGACGATTTCATTCCATTGACCAACCGAACGTTCTTTTCTCCATTCCCTCACAATGTTCCATTCAATTCTACATCTTATTCCTCCATATCAAACACTACCACAGTTTATCTATACTACTATATAATGGGTGCTTGATGGCTAAGAAAGTAAATTTACATTTTTTTTAAGATGGCATATCAAGAGTCTTAGTATAAATCTATAATTTTTGTCCAATTTCTTCCTTTTATGCCCTCTTGTACAACATTTAATGCCAATTGTATATGTATCTAATACATACTTTATATCCATCTCAAGATGTAACTCACCCTCATAAAACACAATAAATCTTAATTGAATGCTTAATATTAAGACCTTTGAGTGTCCATGAAGTGTATATGTATCCTCACTTTCTCATGTCTCAAAAATTACATGCTTCCCATTCTTCTCATCTCCAACCATAGAGAAATACAATATGCTTCCCATTTATCTGTGAAAAGGGACGACCAAGCATGTGGACATAGGTTAGTGCCTCTTACTAGCAGGCTTTAATGGATGCGCGCAAGCATATCAAGCGTGAAATGGAACGATTTATGATTTGTGAAAAGGAGACAAAGACGAAAGCTTTCTGCCTGGGTTGGGTCATCAGCCTAAAATGGTATGTATTGCATTATTTTTTCCTAATAAGATATTGAACTTTGGCATACGCTTTTACTTTGTATTGGCTCAGTAACTTCATTTGATAAATTGTAAAATATTTGAGATTTAAATTAATTATCGTGAAGTTTCTTTGTTGATGATCTTTTGTAGGACCCAAAGGAGATAGCCAAGTCAGGGACTAGAGATGGTTGAACAATATGGTATGACATTATTTATCCAATCTAATGGCATGCTCTTTTTTTTTTGCTCGAGTTTCGGTCTTCTATTATTGTTAAGTAAAAATTTCTGTGTAAGAAATTAAAACAAAGAGGATTTAAAGAGAATGTGTTTTGAAATAGACGCATCAACTTAATTGATACAGGACATTCGTGTTGTATATAATGTTATCTTTGCCCTTAGACTCGCTAATCTTATCATGTAGCTTTTGGGGTTTTATATCTTTTTTATTGATACTAGATATTTGATTTAATTATCTTATTCCTCCTAACCACCAAGTATGGCTTCAATCTAACTATATAGTATTTTCCAAATAACTTTCTATAAGTCGTTACATGTGCAAACCTTTTTAACAATTGGATTTGGCACATAGGCTCATTTTTTTTGTTTTGCTTTTAATCAGAACTATATGTTCAGGACATGGAGCTAGGGGTGTGAATTAACACGCCATCAATCCAACACAAATTTTTAGGTAGTGTTTAGTCTAAATGGACTCGGGTCAGTTTAATATTGGTGGTCCCAATTCTTATCAATTTAATTCAACTTATTAACATAATTAATTTCAGTTTGCGGAAACAACAAACCGGTTGAACATAACAAACACAATACTTGTTAAATAAACTACATACAATGAAAAAAACTAAAGAACTTACTAGGAGTTGAATTTTTTGACTGCATCATTTTTAACTCTGTATTACATTTTAAAAATCTATGTTATAAAGCTTTGTTTATATACAACATAGTTTTAGAAATGTCGAAATATCACACAGTTATATAAAGTATCCAACGGTAGTTTTACAAACTTATTCAAGGTACTCAAGAACTCATGGATACTAATAATTTATAACTAAATACTAGGTTGTTGCTTCCTACATACTTAGTATCACCACAATGAATCGTCCATAAATGCCATACACGCACCACAAACACCAACAACTTTGAGGCAACAAAACAAACGCACCCGCAACAACGTGCGGGCATTCCAACTAGTAAATAACTAAAGAATAAATAACAAAATCAATCATATTGGTGAATAATATCTATGTGTATACTAAGGGCATGTGTAGTGGGCGCTATAGGGGAAGGGCTCTATGATTATAGCGCCCCATAAAGCCCCCTACATCACCCCATTGGGCTTTATGGGGGCTCCATGGGAAGGGCTCTATGATTATAACGGACTCCATCCAAAAGAAAAACAATTTTATAATATTATTTTTAATCAATTTCTACACCTCCTTCTACACCATGGGAAGGGCTCTATAAAGGCCCTCACCCACTACACACATATTTTCCATAAAGCCCTATGGAGCCCCTCCTAATATTTTAATCCTATAAAGCCCTATGAAGCCCCATAAACCCCCCCCCCCCCCCCCCACCCCACCACATACACTAAACTAAATAAATGAAAACCAAACATAGAGGGATTACAGGATTGAAAAGGCCAATAATAAAGCTAACCAACGAATAATAATGATAAATCGCCTATACCTATTCTAATCAATGTTTTAAAAACCGGTTCATAACAGCCGGTACAACCGGTTGAACCACCCGGTATACCCGATTGAACCGCTCTATATGACCAGTTAAACTGTTTCTGAGCCCAACCCGGTGTAGTATTAAATTGAGTGATGAACTCTAACATGTTGTTGGTTGGTATCCATGGCATGGCTTCTAAAGAGGACAAAAATGGGCAGGTGTGGTCGTTTTACATTTCAAGCCATTTCTCTCATGGTTACTATTAATTACGTCGGAATCAGTATCTATAATTTATTTTCATCTTCATATTCTCTCGGGCCAAAATTGTCGATATTCGATCTCTCGAAAGTAAGAACAAAAAGATATAAGAATTCTATCATTTCCCCCCTCAAATTCCAGGGGTTAAAGATAATCGAGATACATGTATATGTTTGATAGATGGAATTTAATATATCAAATAAATCTTTGTTGGAGACCCCATTTAGGAATGACATTTGCCTCAAATATATTCTAATATTCCATCATAAATTTATAATATCCAACCACGAAATGATGCCCGAACACATTTTTCTTGTGTGCTTGTAGTGGGATTCGTTAAATTTATTCCGTTTACCCAACCAAAAAGCTTGGAATTGCACTATAAATATAGTGATGCAACCACACTAGCTCACTCAACTCGACTTGACTCGACTCATAGGTATGGGGTTTGCCTTTGAGGTGTCAAGTGGCTCGCCACAACAACTCAGTAAACCAATATGTGTTGTGAGCCACCAATTCGTGTCTCCAAGCCCTATACACATGTTGAGTGGGAAGAAACTGCTAGCTCTTTCTGATGGAAATTTCGGTGTTACTGATGTCAACGGTAACTTGATGTTCAAACTCAAAGGAAAACTATTGAGTGTTCGTGGTAGACGTTTGTTGGTCGATGGTGCTGGAAACCGTATCGTGACCTTGCATAAAAAGGTTAATAATTTTATCACTTACATGTTTTTACGAGGTTAGACTATACACACACAAATAATATATACATCATACGGCCATACAGGCATGTATGCGTCATAAGGGTGGTATGAGGGGTTAAATAGAGGCTAATCATACGGGCCATAATGTTTCATATGGGTGTATGAGCCGGTGTTCTAACAAATCATAGACACTACTGAGGAAGGTCATACGTCATATGATATGACCTTTCTCATCATGTATATACATAGCTCGTATGATAATAAGTTATTGATTACGAGTTATAAACTCGGTAAATTGCCTAATCTAACCAATATTTTGTTAATATTGTCAGCTAACAAGTGCCCGCAAAAGGTGGCAATGCTATAGAGGAGATAGCACAGACCCTAGAGATCATGTGTTCTCTGCCAAACAAGTAAACCGAACACAGTTCAAGACTTCACTTGATGTATTCTTGGCCTCCAATAGGACCCAAGATGTTGCTGACTTCACAGTCAAAGGCAATTGGTTTGAAAAACGTTGTACTGTTTATGTTGGAGAGAGTACTACTGTCATTGCAGAGGTAATCCAGAACATAATCAAATTAACCATTTAAAATTTTGAATTTAACTTTTAAAAAAATTGAAAATTAATTTTTTTAACATGCTGTAATAACTTAGAAAGTTGAATTTATTAAAAATTAATTCTTTAAACTATTAAAACTTAGTTTTCAACCTTTATAATACTTAATATTTTGTACTGAAAAAATATAAAAACAAAAATATAGGTGCATGATTTTTGTAAACCAAAAATTTTAAGAATATTTAAAAACTTAAAATTGCTAAATTTGATTTTATATATAAAAAAACAAATATCGAACCATAGATACATGAGTTCTATAATTTAAATATTAAAGTATTTAAAACTTTTAGTTATTAACATTTAACTTTTAGTAAAGATCAAAGACATAAGTTTGAATGGACAAATGAGTCATTTAAAATTATTTATGTAAACCGGAATAGACGTATTATTTGCCAAATAAGAGTTTAAAGTAGACTACATTTAGGGGTTGTTTGGTAAGCCTCTTAATGAGGCTCTGAACCATTCAACGCTGAATGATTCAGCATTTAGCGTGATTCAGCATCTAGCGTGTTTGTTTCAGCTTCTGAATGGATTGGTTAAGGTTGAACCATTAAGATTTGGAATGTTGTTGAACCATTAAGCACTGAAGTAGGCTGAACCTTAATGATGCTCTCCTACCAATATGGGACAAGAAAACTAACCATTAAGAGGTCCAACTTAATGATTTAGCACTTAACCATTCAGACCTCTTAACCATTCATACATCTTAATGATTCAGCACTTAATCAAACAAACAACCCCTAAGTATCATTTTTTTGGCAGCTAAACGAACTTTTACCGTTAGAAAAAAACAGAGATATAAGAGTTTTGGGGCACCAAGATGTATGGTTCCAAGACATAAAGTCGTAAACAATTCCATGTGTCATCACACGCAAGCGCAAGTCTATAAAGATTTTGCACCATGTTGACACAAGGGAAACCGGTCAAAGGCCAATTTCATTTAAAAAACAGTTCTTAATGTAAATTTGTTGGTCTAAGTGGTTAATTTGAAGATTTTCCCTTACTAAAATCTTTGACCTATTACTTTGAACATGCATGATAGTCTTGGTCTCTAATAAAGGTTGTTTATGATAAAAATGTAGATCAACAAGAAACAAACCAATCAGTTAATGGCTTTTGGAGTCGACAATTACACTATTACAGTTTATCCAAATGTTGATTATGTGTTCGTTGTTGCACTCACTGCAATCCTCAATGAGATCAATGATGAGAAAGATGACGATGAGAAATGAAGAACAAATACTAACTTTAATATAATGATGTTATTCTGAATAAAAGGCGAATGACATGTCGTTCCTCAAGTTCTAATGGTGTGTTTGTAGACTTGTAGTTTTATGTCCATGGTTGTATCATTAATGAAGCGCCTAAATATATATTACTAATTTTGTTCTAAGATTATTGTACGTGTCGTCCTCTTTATTTTTGTTTGTAATTAGCTAGTTATGTATTTTTAACTTTTAAGACTTTTTTTCAAGAGGTTTTCTTTTGGTTTTTGGAGGAAGACTGGAAGAGGGGTGTTGTATTTTCTGAATGTTATGTTTTATCAGAAGCTAGAAGATGTGATTTAGCTTAGAATTTCTTACGGCAAATGATTGCAAGTGCTACATGTTCACCAAATGCTATAAAGTAACATAAAATTATAATAGTGTTTAAATATAGAAAACTAATATCACAAATAAAAAGTAAAATATACGTACCAGGACGGGTATTCTTTATAGAAGACATAATAATAGATCGACTAAAGCTACCCTCTGTATCTTGAAACCTGTCTAACATTGAAATAGATATTTGCTCTTTTGGATCTAAACTCACCATTTTCTCCACCATATCAAGAACCCCTACCCATGCCTGAGACTTTTCGTCACAAATTCACAATTATCTTTTTTATATTGAAATATTGGATTGAGCCAATAAGCTATTGTATGGAGACGGGTAACATCTTATCCCAACGAGCATCAATGATATCAATATACTGCTTGTAAAGATGCTCACCGTTATTTTATTTTAAATTTCAAAATTATGTATTTGAGAGCTGTGATTCTCATTTTCCTCTTTTGCCTATTATAATCTAACATATTAATAACTACAAAAATAAACAAAGCTTTATTAGTTTAAGCCGTATAATACACGGGATTCAAACTTGGTAATTAATATAAACAAAGATTTAATTTTTTTTAAATGGGCAGTTGTTGAAAATAAGTAAGGGGACGGGGCGACACTAGAACTGGTCACGGGTACCCCACTACCAGCACGTAACACCGCCGTCACCCATGTTGGTAGTGGTCATGTGAACCGTTTTATGGTTCTATTTAACGAGCGGTAACCATTTGTTTTGTTTGTTTTAATATTGTTTTATTATTTTAACCGTTTGTTTTAATATTGTTTAAATGTAATTAAAGCATAAAAATACATTCAAACCTAATTAAATAAAAAAACATAAAAACATAAATACAATAATATTAAACATAAAATTAAAATACATTAAAACAAAGAAAAATAAACTTAGGGTTGACGCAACAATTGTCATGCCTCGACATGGCCGAAAATGTTGCCATATCGAGCCTCATAGTCCACATTAGTGAACTCGATAACCAACTCCTGATCGAGGTCCGGATCCTCCCTCAACGTGCACTCCTACAGGGTGGTCCGCCGATCACACTTTGTGTTGAGATCGGTCCACTTCCACTGTAGGCTCTCGATGGTCCGGTCGTTGATGTCATGTGCTGGTTGAAGTCGGCCAACACGCGGTCCCAGAACCCCTCCAGCCGCGAGCCCAAGCCCGAGGCCCTCGAGCGTTGGCGTTGTTGTATAACCGTGTCGTTTGTGGCGTCTTTGTAGCACACCACCAACACCATCTCTTCTTCCTCGGTCCAACGAGTCATCTTTTTGGATGTTTGTTTGTTTATACTGTGATAAAGTGTGAGTTTTAACCCCACGGTTTGATGTGTTTATATACAAAAGTGTGGAACGGTTCAATGTTATTCAATTTTACTAAGCGTTTGGTGGGACTGTTTCATGAATTCAATTCAACTAATGGTTTCCAAGATTAACAATTCAATTTCACTTGTGGGATGGTTGTAATAGTGTGAAAGTCAATTAATATTAACCGATTTAATAGTTTAAACCGTGTGAAATAGAAAAAAAGTTTAGATATTTAAATGAAAATAAATAAAAGAATAAGTGAAGTGTTGTCTTAAAAAAATGTTTTAGTAAATTAGTGAAGTAAAATAATATGACAATACAAAATTGATTAAAATAAGTGAAATTAAAAAAATTAGATGTGAAAATGACATAGTCCATCCAAGTAAACTTAATACGAGTAATAATAATCCTGAAAAGAGGGGAAAACCAAGACCTTGTTATTTCAAATTTTAGATTCATTCATCCATCCATCACGCTTAACACACCCCCCTGCTACTCTTCATCCACCTTCCACCGGAGCCACCGCTGGATTACCATTTCATCATCTCTCATTGATTCTTCATCTCTTCAATCACTTTTAACCAGGTTACTTTATTTTTTTAACTTTCTATCTTAATTAAAACCCCTATATATACATATATATATATATCTTCCCTTTATTATTACTATTATTCCTTTACTATTTATGCCCTCATTTACTTCAAATTCATCAACCGATGTGCTTCTACTTCAGAATTCAATTATTATTATTATTATTATTATTATTAGGTCTCGTTTGAATTATTGTTGTTATCTGACTTGATTCAATTTAACTCTAGGGATTACAACTTTATGTTTTGTATTACCACTAGTATTCATGTTGTTCACTTGTTCAACAAACTTATCTCACATTACATAACATAACTGCTAAATTAATGGCCCATTGTTGATAATAATTAATTAATTAATTATTAATTAATCTGTCTAACAGTTGTGGGCCAAAGTTTCCAGTGGAGCCTTCATTTGAATATTTGAACTGTAATTTAAGTCAGCTCGGTCCTAGACACGAAACGCCCGAATCCAATTCAAAATTTTCATTTCATGCTACCAGACTGAATTATAGTCAACCGTCCTGCATTTTGTGTGTTACTGTGTAAGTATATGCTTAGTTTTATTTAAGTAATGTAACACATCTGTCATAAAAGGCTACTTTTGGTGTCCACATTGTGTATAGAGATATACTTTGTTTCTGATTCATTTATTAGTCGATGATTAAAAATAACATTGTCACGTTGTCAGTACTATCGGATTGTCAGTGCATCATGCTGTTTATGCATAGTTATCAAATGCGCTAGGCGCACTCAAGGCACATAGGCCTTGCCTGGAGCCTAGGCGCAAAGCGCAAAAAAAGCGAGGGCCTGAGATAAAAAAGCGAACAAAGAAAAAAAGTAAAAATATATTATGTATTGAAAATAATACACTATTATTCAAATAAAATAAACAAAAGCTGTTATATAACATTTAATATCATCTATTTAGTACTACAAGTGTTAAAATATTAGTGTATAAAAGTAGTTTTTCTTAGAAAAAAGTAGACATCTGGCTGTAATTTAGAGAATTTGGCTAGAAACTCTCCAGATTTTGAGAATCTCGCAAGAATCTGCACCTAAACCGTTACCTGGAGAATTAAAGCGCAATTGCTTCGACTTAAGGCGCAATTGCCTCGCCTTGCCTGAAAAATGGGCCTAGGCGCACGAGGCGATGGCTTTTAACAACTATGTGTTATGTACTAACTATAGGAACAAGCATCTTAATTTGGAACATATTAGAGTTACACCGAAGCTCTTCTTGCCACGCGCTTGTTCAATTTCAGTTTAACAAGTAATCCAAAGGTTACCAAAGAGTATTAAATCGTACGTTAGAGCTTATAGTTTATCAACTTTTTTTGTATTATTTTACATGCTAGCTATTTAGGTTCTAAGTTTCTAACTGTATAGCACTCAATTTTGTGTGATTAATTATTCTTTGCCTTTCAGATTTAGGTCTTCCGGACATACCAGTTGATTTGTTTGACAAGATAATATGTCTCTTCTCAGTAGATTCTTTTACAGAAGGCCTCCAGATGGCTTGCTTGAGCTTGTGGATAGAATTTATGGTATTCATAGTCGTCTTTCTACATGTTCTATATATGATGTTTGTTTTCCATACCTTAAGTTGTTGCTAATTAATGCATTTTATCTGTCATCTTTGTAGTTTTTGATTCATGCTTTTCAACTGAAGTTCTACCGGAGGGACTGTACCAACTTTATTTGCATGAAATAAGTAATGAATTACATGAAGAATTTCCCGAGTCGTCTTTTCTTGCGTTTAATTTCCGAGAAGGTGAAAAAAGGAGTCAATTCTCAGAAATATTATGTGAATATGACATCACTGTCATGGACTATCCGAAACAATATGAGGGTTGCCCCCTATTACCATTATCTATAGTCCATCATTTTCTCTATTTATGCGAGAGTTGGCTTACTCTTAACAATAATCAAAATGTCATTCTGCTTCATTGTGAGAGAGGAGGCTGGCCTGTTTTAGCATTTCTTTTAGCCAGCATTTTGATTTACAAAAAGCTGCATACCGGAGAACGTAAGACCCTTGAAATTGTTTGTCGGGAAGCGCCAAAAGGTTTATCTCAATTGTTATCGCCTTTAAACCCGTATCCGTCACAGATTCGGTACCTGCAATATATATCAAGAAGAAATTTATCTGAAGAGTGGCCCCCACCTGAAAGAGCTTTGTCGTTAGATTGTCTCATTCTTCGCGCTATTCCAAACTTTGACAATAAAAACGGGTGTAGACCGTTTATTCGAATATATGGCAGAAATCTTCTCAGTAAAGATGGGCTTTTGACACAAATGTTATATTCAACTCCTAGGAAAGGTAGAAATCTTCGGCATTACCGCCAGGTAGGACTTGGGTTTTTCTTTCCTAATACATCTGCTTTTTGTTATATTGTGATTGGCTGACAAATAAAAGTTTCATTATGCAGAAGCAAAGTGATGTTATCAAGATTGACATTCAGTGTATGGTGGAAGGTGATGTTGTTCTAGAGTGTCTACATGTAGACATCGATTCTGAAAGAGAAGTTATGATGTTCCGCATAATGTTTAATACCGCCTTTATCAGATCCAATATTTTAATTCTCAATTGTGACAACTTGGACACTCTTTGGGACTCAAAGGCTCGGTTCCCAAAAGGTTTTCGAGCTGAGGTAAATCCTATTATTTAGAAAGTTCAAAATTATCCTTCGTTTTTTCACCCATAAAAATCCTTTCTTAAATACGTTATATTTTAGGTAACCACTATAGGTAGCGGTCATTTTTCGTTTTATATCTCTAATCTCACTCACCAATATGAGGGAAGTCAGCATTTTCAAATATACTTAATTACTTACACATCCTCCTGCATGTCAACATTTTGACCCGTAACCTGTAAGGATTACATTACTTATAACACTAAATTTTGAAGGTATTTTTTATGGGTGAAAACAAAGGTAGGTTACTTTTATGTTTTTACAAACTGGAACTTTATTTTATGTATAATACAGAACACGGAACACCTAGCTTATATACTACTTTTTGGCACGTATCAGGTTCTTTTTGGAGACATTGAGAATGTTTCAACACCCAAAGCTCCAACTACAATGTTGAATGGAGAAGAAAAAGGTGGCTTGCCTATTGAAGCTTTTAACAAAGTTCAAGAACTTTTTAATGGGATTGAATGGGGTGATGGTGGTGATGATACTGCTTTATGGCTAGTCAAACAGCTGTCACATTTAAATGATGCAAAAGAATTGTCAATGCTGAGGAATAAATTGAGTACATATTCATCACCTTTTGACTCCGAGGATGAAAATAATGCCTCTAGTGTTGCTGACAGTTTAGATTTTTTGGAATCTGAAAGGAGTAGTGATATGCCTAATGCATCGGTAAACACCTTTTTTGATGAATCGTTGGAGCCTAAAACATCAGACACAGTTGATTCAAGTGTTTCATCGTCTGGAAGTGGTGATTTATTACCAAATGGCACTTCAGCATCGCCAAATAAAGTTTCGGTTGAAGATGTTTCAAGTGGTCCACAACCATCTTCAACAACTCCTGATTCAGATTCTTCTAGAGATGCTCCTCAAGCGGCGACTTCTCCTCCTCCTCCTCCTCCTGCACCACCTCTTCCACCATCGCTATCTATCAGTTCAGATGCAGGCTCTCCACCACCATTTGCAAGAGTTTCAGTTGAAAAAACCCCTCCTCCCCCACCGCCACCTCCGCTTTTGCCTCCTATCTCTACAAAAAGCCCACCACCTCCACCGCCGCCGCCGCCACCACCACCAGGACCATTGAATTCCACGTTTAATTTTTCCACAAGTCCGCCCTCACCTCCACAAGCACCTTCTTTGATTAAAGGCCATCCACCACCTCCGCCTCCGCCTCCACCTTTTTCTTCTAAAGGTCCTCCTCCACCACCTCCACCTGTTTCTTCTAAAGGCCCTCCACCACCACCACCACCCCCGCCTCCACCTGTTTCTTCTAAAGGCCCTCCACCGCCTCCGCCTCCGCCACCTCGACCTATTTCTTCTAAAGGCCCTCCACCACCTCCGCCTCCACCACCTCCACCACCTCCACATGTTTCTTCTAAAGGCCCTCCTCCACCACCACCACCTCCGCCTGTTTCTTCTAAAGGCCCTCCACCACCACCACCACCTCCGCCTATTTCTTCTAAAGGCCCTCCTCCACCACCACCACCACCTCCGCCTGTTTCTTCTAAAGGCCCTCCACCACCTCCACCTCCGCCCGTTTCTTCTAAAGGCCCTCCACCACCTCCACCTCCGCCCGTTTCTTCTAAAGGCCCTCCACCACCCCCTCCCCCTCCTGGAGCTCCACGTCAAGGAACTGTTTCTTCAACCACCAAGCCGCCTGGTGCACCTCCTCCTCCACCTCCACCTCCCGGCCACAATGGTCCAGGTGCCCCACCCCCCACCTCCACCTCCCAGCCGCAATGGTCCAGGTGCACCACCTCCACCTCCGCCTCCAGGACGACCTGGTGTACCAGGTCCGCCTCCACCTCCAGGTGGCGGTGGTGGACCCGCTCCACCTCCACCTCCTGGACCAAAGGCCTCAAATGGGCTACAGCAACCTACCCCATCCAGTGGACGATTACGTACTTCTGGTCCTCCGAGTAGTGGAAAGGGTAGAGGTGGTGTGGGTTCTTCAATTCCTCCTAAAAAGACGTCTTTGAAGCCCTTGCACTGGGTAAAAGTTACCAGAGCAATGCAAGGGAGTTTATGGGCTGATAACCAGAAACAGGAAGACCAGTCAAGGTAATTACTGTTATAGATCATTGTAACTTATAAAAGTATTATTTATTGGTTTTTTTGTCCAAATTGTTACCTGAAAGTAATTTTTGTAGGGCTCCTGAAATTGATATATCAGAGCTTGAGAGTCTATTTTCAACACCTTCTGTTTCTGACAATACCAACAAAGGTGGAGCTAGAAGAGGTTCAAAAATTAATAAACCTGAAAAGGTTCAATTGGTGAGTGGGCTTACTTCTACTTTAACTTATCGACCGTGTAGATTGTTTGTCCTTTTTCATCTTCAAGGTGTTAGCTAGAATCTAGATTACCTGAAAGGCATGTGGATGAATTTGTTATAATTTTTCTCATCTGTTTCGGAAACTATTGTATTTCTTCACTTGTGAAAATTAGATGGCTTCTTCTGTGAGTCTTCTGGAAGATATGGTACTTGGATTTGTAAACTACATCTGTACATTATACAAAAACCAAAGTGACACAAGCATTCTAATTACTGATACAACTTGTCCTTATTAAAGCAAGTTTTACAAGCCTTAAGGCACGGCATAGTAGTCAAATTGTTTAAGAATTATTGAATTGTTGTAATGATTACAAGAATGGTGAATCATAAATATACATCACATTTTTCTAAGTTAATTTATACAATATGTATATGGGCACAAAAATATAAACTAGAATATATTAAGAATACTCATATGAACATGCACCGATTTCATCGTCATCTTGAATTTCTACTTCGTATGAATTGATTATGTAGTTGTCACTCAACGATACTGCCTCTTCAGTTTCTTGCCTCTTGGAAAATGTATTTTTGTGTTCAATATTTTCCAACTTGGTGCATTACCCTGAAATCAGGGAAAGACAAAAAAATAATGTTTGGTTTAATCTTTTGCCCTTAATGATATGCTTATCAAGTTATAAACAATGCTAGTTAAAATTTGTTGACGGTTATTTTTTTCCTTTTTAATACTGATTTTCAGGTTGATTTGCGTAGAGCATATAATTGCGAAATCATGCTTACAAAGATAAAGATTCCTCTGCCTGATATGCTCGTAATTCTCTTTTCCTCAGCCTCTATAATCCAGCGAAGTTTGCTACTTCTTAAATATGCATTTTAGTGTTTGATTAATAGTTTGGTGTTCGTATGAATCATTTACAGTAAAAGAAAATTATATGGCAGTTCATGACCAACATATTATAGATGTTGGCCAACTAATTCATCTGGGTTAGATGATATATTCTTTGCTTGATCTTGAAGAAAGCCTGTGGACAGTGGGTTGCCTCTTCCCACTCTCCATTACAGCCACATATTTACTTAATAAAATTTGTAACTAAATAAAACGGTGTAGCAATTCTCTTTAAGAGTACAATACCCACTTTAAGGTTAGAGAACCAATAACTGAATAAGGATCTGTCTGACAAGTGCTTGACAAGTTGTTGTGTATGAGTTAGCATGGACTAAAAGAAATATACGTATCATTGTCACCAAAATTTCTCCATTTAGTAGAACATGTAAAAGAAAAGAATAGTGATCAATATTGTCCATGCGTGCCTTTTACACTATGTTTTTTATACATTTTTTTTCCTGTAAATTCTAAACAGTATTATATTACTAAAAACTGCTCCTCTTTAGAACGCCATTCTTGCATTGGATGCTTCTGCTTTAGACATCGATCAAGTTGAGAATCTCATCAAATTTTGTCCCACAAAAGAAGAAATGGAGACATTAAAGGTACTCTGCTCCACACATTATCTTCTCTGTGATATCTTTCCTAAATTACTGATGCCACACAATTGTGTAATTTTGCCACAAGTTCGTTAAGATCAATTTATCAAATTATCATACATGTAACGTGTCGTCGTATCTTATTTATTGCAAGTGCTTAGGCTGCTGAAAAGTTGTTATTTTTCAATATCGTATTATTGTATTGAAAGTTCGTGGACCCCATTAGTGGCATACTGGCATCCTCCAAAAGGCGAACATTTACTTGTTGAAGTTCTGACTCAGAACGGACGAAGTTGGCGTAAATCAACAAAACACAGTCTATAAAATGTATCTTAACTCTTAAATGATAAACAGTTTTAAAAATACCATGTTGCATATTGTTTTATTAGTTTGAGTGTTTGACATATCTGTGGGGTAATTGCTTTTACCTATATTTTTGTCCTGATAATTTCCTTTTCTGCTGTTTCAGAACTATACAGGAAACAAGGAAATGCTGGGGAAGTGTGAACTGGTAACTTACTCTATAAGATCAATTCTAGTTCAGATGACAATAATTATTTAATATCCTCGTGTAACATATTTATCGTCCATTTTCTTCTAGTTTTTCATGGAGCTAATGAAGGTCCCACGGGTTGAGTCAAAACTTAGAGTTTTTGCATTCACAATTACTTTTACCAGTCAGGTAAATATCCCTTCGGTGTTCTTTTTACCATTTTTCTTAATATTATTTTTTGTTTTTGGCAAACTATGCCTTTATTCCTCTAAAATTTGCAGGTCAGCGATTTAAGACGAAACCTTAGCGCAATCAATGATGCTACTAAGGAGGTAACTTGCTACCAGGACCCTAAATTTCAATATTTGATAAACATATGAAATTGTCTTATTATCCTTTTTAAGTCATAATAATCACCTGCATAAATGCATAATGTAGGTCAAGGAATCTGCAAAGTTACGTCAAATAATGCAGACAATTCTTACACTGGGAAATGCATTGAACCAGGGGACTGCTCGAGGTACCATTAAGATTTAAGATTTTGTAAAATAGCTGAAAATTTTATTCGAGTTAGGAGTTCTTAGAATTTGTGGGGCCCTTCAGTCTATTCATACAAAACACATGCATGATCTGTGTTGCAGGATCTGCCATTGGATTTAAGTTGGACAGCCTTCTTAAATTGTCGGATACACGTGCAAGGAACAACAAGATGACTCTAATGCATTATTTATGCAAGGTAGGAATGTTGCTGACTTTTTGAATGATATATCTATTATTCTAATACATACATTTGTCAGTTTGGAGACACATTTATTTTTGTTACTCATGTAAACTTGATATCGTCACTAGCTCCTTGCTGAGAAGATGCCAGAGTTGCTAGATTTTGACAAGGATCTGGTTCATTTGGAAGCCGCCTCAAAGGTATGTCAACATGTTCGAACCCAAGTTTTTTTTTTTGTTTTTTGTTTCCAAGTCTGTTGCTGAGTTGTATACCTGGCATTCAACCGGCTTAAAGATACAATTGAAGACACTGGCCGAAGAAATGCAAGCAGTGAGCAAAGGTCTTGAAAAGGTTGAGCAGGAGCTCACTGCTTCTGAAAATGATGGGGCGATATCTGCTGGCTTCCAAAAAGTGAGCTCTTGATTTTAATAAGTTATAATTAGAAAATATAGGTGTTCAATAAGGGTGTATTATAATTGATGGGTATGTATGCAAAACATCACTTTCAGGCGTTGAAAGGTTTTCTTGATACCGCTGAAGCTGAAGTGCGCGCCTTAATCTCCTTATATACCGAAGTGGTGAGTTTTTCGCTAATTTATAAAATTCTCAGCCTTTGGTTAACATTATATAATCTAACCAGTATTATTTACAGGGGAGAAATGCGGACTCACTTTCCCAGTATTTTGGAGAGGATCCTGTTCGTTGCCCCTTCGAGCAAGGTTTCTGTAGCCATATTTAATTCATTAAGTGTCTGCGGGTCAATCCAACCCGTTTTAGACGGTGCTTTGACCCGTTACCGCGATCTGTTGTGTCAAAGATCTCAAGCTTTGTTTTGTTTGTTGATGCAGTAACGCAAATTTTGGCAGTATTTGCAAAAATGTTCAAGAAAGCTCGAGATGAAAATGAACAGCAAGCAGAGGCCGAAAAGAAGCGATTAGAGAAAGAGGCTCTAAAAGAACAATCATCAGTCAATCACACTTCAAGGAAGGAGGGTGTTGATGTCGATTCCCAGAAAGACCTTAGAAACATGATCCGTGATAGATCTCTTTCGATTAAAAAACGAGACGCTGGTAATTAAAGTCGAGATACGATGCTTCATTCATACTACAAAGAGCTTGCAAGGGAGCTAAAGAGTATAGTTATGTATCTTCTTCCCACATGTATAGTGACTGGTTGTAACATACAAACGGCCTTTTTAGTACTTAAAAAGATCAGTTATGCGGTTAACACCTTAACAAGTTGACCCAGCACGTTAACGCTAGGCGACTGATCGCTGTTTTATTGTTGCAATCAACAGTTAAAGGGGCTAGTTCTCGCTACAGCGATGAGGGGTCAGCCGGTCAGGTGGTTTATGATAGGAAATAGTTTTATGATATTATATGGTTGTAATATCCTCTTTATTATGAACAGTATCCATATCTATTTATAAACACTGTTAATTTAACGTTCAGGTTATACTTATTCAACTCGTACTGAAAAATGACCATCTTGACTAATGGCGAACATTTGGATTGGACATTAGAGCTGTCCAACTAGCTCGTGGCTCTTAATTTAATTGCGTTGTTTTGGCTCAAGTTACTTGTCTAACGCCAATGATGCCATGGCAACATGGCTGAGGTGGGAGGGTTTAACACCATAGGTGGGTTCCCGCCTGGTTGAGGTCACGAGTTCGGTTCTTGGCAGCCCCCTTTCTGGCGGCATCCGGTCTGGGTGGTATGCTCGTTGAAGTGCCATGGCGCCTTCTCGAACTCGGCCGCATCTTCACCCTAGTGTGTCATAGACCACTGGGACGCCGATCCAAAAAAAATAACTTGTCTAACAATTTTTCACAAAAGTATTATTTAAACCAAAATAATGCAGTACTTAACCAAGGGATAGAAACATGTTAGTATGGGATTAATTCCTGGATTATACATGACTAATCATTAATTCCTGTAAACTCATATTTTAACTCACTTTAATTATGTTCCAAACCTCTGTAATCATCCATCAAGGAGGTCACAAGATCGTTCAAGGGTGATCGGATCATCAATATCAACAACAATCGCCTCAGAAATCGTCTTTGGTATAACATGGTCCTTTCTTTTTGTTTTATTTCAGATTCTAATCAAATCAAAGCCCTAAAAACTCATTAACCAATGGATAGAAACATGTTAGTATGGGATATCTTTGATGATAAGTTGAATATAGGTGTTAGTCATGCACATGGATACATAAACTATGATCATATACAATTAGTGCACATGAGAATGTGCACTCCAGAATTTTTCAAACTTGTATTAATTGTAACTTGGTTATGTGAACACCAAATAACATGATTCTTGAGTCTAAAATCATCTAATGGAAGTGTTGTTTACTCACAAAAAAAATTATAATTTTCCGGAGCTTCTAAGCTGGTTCTTACGAATTTAATGTAACTAAGGGTCAATCTGAGTTTTTAAAACAAATTACGGTTCATTACGAGAGTCATAACTCGGTCAAATTTTTTTTTATCAAATATGTCTGAAATTTTTACAATAGATACTTGTATGAAATTCGAAACTTTTCCCACTGGTTTCATATCATTTAGTTAAATGTAGATTTTTTATGATTTTTATAGTGAACTACTGTTAGAAAACTAGAACTGTTGTAGTCTCGGAATTTTAATAATATTTTTTTGGTGAAGTTTTATGATTTGAAAAACTACACAAACATTTTGAGACAAACATAAACACCTTAAAATTTTCATAATTGTTCACATGTTTACTATTTTTAATAATTGCTTAAAACTGGCCCTGAAACTTAAAAACAAACTGAAACTTTATAAACTAATCTAAAGAACTATGAATGCAAACTAAACACTTATTAAACCTCTATAAACATTATTAACTTATTAAATAATCTATTGGGGTTTCATATCTATAAGCTCTATCGTTCGCATAAATTACTTGAGATTCAACACAAATCTCAAGGTGAGTTTACATATCCTCACTTTTACTATTTTATACTTTTTGGGTTGAAACAATTTTTAACTATTTATGCAATTCAATTGTGTCTTGTGTATTTTTCTATGTACTTCATGTATTAAACGAAATAGGTAGTCAACTATAAACTTGCATAATCGTTAACTCTCTGCAAGACAATAGTAACAATGATAGATCTATTGGATTGACAACCCCACCCAGTAGCTGACCATGTCTATGGGAAGTATGGGTGATGGAAACTGCATTTTTTAAGAAGAACCCGAAAGGGTAGCTACCTAAACTTGTCAACAAAGGTTTGATTGTGCCCACCCAGTAGCCAACTATATTTATTTGATCCCTCCATTTTTCTAACTTAACATGTTTCGGGGAGGAAACCCCGACTTGCACACACACAAAAAGGAAACGTTGTAGTTGTAGTTGCATGTTCCATGGTGGTTTGTTTGTTTTTTAGATACTGTGGAGAAGACGAAGGTTACATACATATATATATGATAGGGTGTTTAATCAAGGGCATTATACTAACTTCGTTTTACTACACATTCTCAACCTTTCCTTTATGTTTATTCTTCTTTTACACTACCATATGTTAGAAGGTGGTATTTCATCTACATATTTTTTACATTTTGATTTTCAATGGACAGGTTCAAATACAAAGTAATGAAAACGTGCGAAGTGTGCGAAGGCTCACTTGCACATGATAATTACGTAATGATAATTACGTAATGCCTTCATGAACATACAAAAACATTACGTAATTATCATTACGTAATTATCATGTACAAAGTGCATGATAATCACGTAATGAGAATTACGTAATGATAATTACGTAATGTTTTTGTATGTTCATGAAGGCATTACGTAATTATCATTACGTAATTATCATGTACAAAGTGCATGATAATTACGTAATGACAATTACGTAATGCTTTCATGAACATGCAAAGACATTACGTAATTATCATTACGTAATTATCATGTACAAAGTGAGCCTTCGCACACTTCGCACGTTTTCATTACTTTGTAGAATAACCGTCCCCTATATATATATATATATATATATATATATATATATATATATATATATGAAAATTATCTTAAAATGTAATGTGTTCTTTAATCGTTTGGCCGCTCGGGTTTCCTTTCGACACCAAAGTTTACTTATAATTCAAACAAAGGGAAAAAATGTCACTAAATGATTATCTTCATTATTTTTTATAGAGAAAATTGCTCGAATAGTCCCTGTGGTTTGCTCAGATTTCACCTTTAGTCCCTAACTTTTAAAAATTACAGGTATAGTCCCGAAACAGTGGACTTTTTGCACTCGGATAGTCCCTGGAGCTAACTGACGTTAGATAATCCAGTTAAGTGGGTGTGAAATGACTAAAATACCCTTACTTTAATAAAAATAAAAAATTCAATTAAATAATAAAATAGAAAGAGGACCCACATAACCCCTTAGCCAATCATGTGTCTCCACCAATCCTTAGTGGGGCCCACACACTTCATCTTCCCCACCCCAATCACCTTCATCTTCCCCACCCTATCACCATCACCACCACCAACCACCACCACCACCCACCACCACCACCACCACCAACCTGCACCTCCCCCCTTCATTTTAAAACACGATATCAAGAGAGAGAGAGAGCAGAAGAGAGAGAGTCAGAGAGCAAGAGAGAGAGCAGAAGAGAGAGAGCAGAAGAGAGAGAGAGAGTCAGAGAGCATCTCCTACACCACCAGTGAAGGTGTATGGACCACCATTATCAACTGCTGTGTCAAGGGTCTTGGTCTGTTTGCTTGAAAAAGATGTCCCATTTCAACTACTTCCCGTTAACATGGCTAAAATGGAGCACAATCGATTTACTGTCACTTAAATTGATTGTTTATGATTTTTGTGCCAATATGTAAACTAGTCATACCACCGTAACCGCCGTTACTCTCCTCCATTAACCGTCCATCATCTTCCGTTAATTTCTCCGTTAAGTCAAACAACAGCTATATTATTCAACAACAAGACAAAACCGTTCGTCTGCAAGTCTGTAAGTTATTGGCAGAACGGTGTATAGATCTGAGGTGCGTAGTAGGTGATTTCTAGGGGTTGATGGTAGTGTGTGAAGAAGAGAGTGTGATTATTATTATTATTATTATTATTATTATTATTATTATTATTATTATTATTATTATTATTATTATTATTATTATTATTGTTATTGTTGTTGTTGATGATGAACGGAGATTACATCGACGGCTGGTGTTAGTCCGGTGAATCTGTCTCATGGTGGTGGTGGTGGTGGTGGGTGGTGGTGGTGGTGATAGGGTGGGAAGATGAAGTTGGTGGGGCCCACTAAAATAGGTGGAGAAGAATAATTGGCTAAGGGGTTAAGTGGGCCATCTTTATATTTTATTAATTAATTGATTTTTTTTATTTTTATTGGGGTAAGGGTAATTTTGTAATTTCACACCCACTTAACTGGATTATTTAACCTCAGTTAGCTCCAGGGACTATCCGAGTGCAAAAAGTTCACTGTTTCGGGACTATCCTGTAATTTTAAAAACTTAGGGACTATAGGTGAAAATTGTGCAAACCACAGGGACTATTCGAGCAATTTTCTCTTTTTTATATAAATTAGAGTCGTAGTTATCCGTGTGTTGCCGCAGGACGCTGTTTAATGATGATGTTCAATTCATAAGTGTATTTTCTGGATCTGTTTTTTTTTCTAATCTTAATTTAGTCAACTAAATAAAATGCATTGTTTGAGCGTATGCAGTATGTATGTAACAAAGATACATTAAGGAAAAAAAATCAATCAAATTAATCAAGCCTTTTAGATAATATCATTTCAATTCATTTCATAGACAAACAAAAGCAGGTACAAATATTTCATCATTTCAAAACAATAACAATTTTTACCATTTAAAGGATTGTACTCTTATAAAACTTTAGTAACCCAATTGTTACCATTCTCTCTTCATCACTAACTAAACCTCAGGTGGGGCGATGACACCGCAAGAACAGAACACGAACTTGTGTTTGTGCTCCGGTGGAGCTGCGATCGGCGATTGTGTAGTGGTGGTGGTAGGCGGAGGGGTAGCGGTTGGGGATGGCGGATTTGCAGCACTAATCCCGACAATATGAAGGGCGATGACACTACAAGAACAGAACACGAACTTGTGTTTGTGCTCCGGTGGAGCGACGATCGGCGATTGTGTAGTGGTGGTGGTATGCAGAGGGGTAGCAGTTGGGATGGAGGATTTGCAGCACTAATCCCGACAATATGAATGTCGGGATTTACAAGTTCATTTTTTATGTGTACGGCTCTCAATTCACTAGCCCTTCAGGACTCAAGTAATTGATGATTTTCTCTATAAAATGTTATAAAAAAAGTCAATTTTATTACAACTTAAGATAATTGTTTACAAACATTTTTTAACCTGCCATGAGTCTCAAACATAAAACACCAGTCATTAAAAAGATGAAAAGATTTAAATCATAAAATTACATGTGCACAAAACCTAACAAATAGTTTTTCAGTTTTGGTAATTATATCGAGTTTCCGTGTCTCCGCGTGAACTCTGTTTAATTTCCTCAGCCTTTATATCCTCCCACACACTTGTGTCTGGAAGACGACACAATTCCAGCACCATTGTGTCTGGTTCCTTGTTTAATTTCTTTTCTTTGTCTTTCAACACACGCTCAAAGTTTCCTCTGTTGTAGTGACCCTTTTCCTCAGCTATTCATTATTCCACTCTAGACCTAATTTTTTCGCTAATCTTGAATGTCAATTTTTAGGTCGTAGTTTCCCCAATTATCATGTTGCTCTTCTTCAATTCTTCTTACTGATTCACCAACACAGCGCCTACACCTCCATATTTTAATAAGCTCAAGCGTTGGTATGTCCCCAATTTCAAGGGGTATCTCTTCAAGATCATCGCAGAAAGAAATTTGCAATTGGTCTTTCAATTGAAGGAAGTACAAAGGCACTACTATGATCAGTCCTCAAATGCCTCAGATTTACCAAATCTGATATGGAAGGAAGTACAATGTCATTCCTATAATCTTCTTGTCTTGAAATGTTAATAATCAGGGTTTGAAGGTTCCATAAATTGCATATTGAAGATGGGAGACCTTCTGATGATATCCAAATTGAAAGATACCTCAAGTGAACAAGTAATTCCATGCCTTTGGGAAAAGCATTCAATTCAATATTTTGTACATTTAACACCCTAAGCAGCACAAAGGAACAGAAATGCTTTGCAATGACATCACCCAAGGATCTGATATCACCAGAGACCAAAAAAGATCGACAGTTTTGGGCCGATGGAAAAGCTAAAGCTTTGTCTATGAACATACGTTCTGGCCTATATGGTGGGTTCTTAACCTTATTAAGCTCAGAGGACCCTCTTAGCCTTTCTATTTTAAGGATGAATTGCTCTTCCATGGCTTTTTTCAAGCATAGCTCCCTAATAAGATCATGCACTTTACAAGCTTTCACACCTCCATCATACTTGCTTCTGCGTGCTACAATTACAAGATTTCTGTCTATTAGATCCATCAGGTAGCCCTCTGCAATATCCTCCAACCTTCTATTTCTATCTTCTTCAATGAATCCCTCAGCCACCCATAACCAGATCAACTCACGTATTTCAAATACGTAGTCTTCTGGGAAGCCACCAAGATAAAGAAAACAGTCTCTCAAGTGAAGAGGAAGATGACTGTAACTTAAACCTAATGTTTCCATGCATCCATTCTGCTCACCAATAATGTACGAACCGGTCTTTTCAGCAATTTCCACCCAAAACTCTTCACGCAGTGCTTCTTTTGCTAAAACTCCTGCAATGACAACCACCGCAAGTGGTAATCCTTTACAATTTTCTACTATTTGCATTCCATGTTTAATGGACCATTTAGGGCACTCACTAACGTGGAAAACCTTCTCACACAACAGCTCCCAGCCTTTTTCTTTGTTCAAATATCCTAAGTGATGAATCAATCCACCTGAATTTGCATGCTTAGTAACTTCAGTGAGGCGACTGGTGAGCAGAATTCGACTGCCAGTGTTGTCATGGGGGAAAAATAGTTTCAGGTTATCCCAAGTTTCTATCTGCCAGATATCATCAATGACAATCAAGTATCTCTTACCCATTAGGTCTTTGTGCACCAATTCGCGAAGCTTAGAGTCATCAGCCTTTTCGAGGTCTAGATGACCACCGATGGATTCAAGAATTTGAGTCAACACACCTCTTTTATCATAAGTTTGAGAAACAGTTACCCATACACGGACATAGAAATGATGCTTAACATAACCATCATTGAATACTTTGGTGGCGAGGGTAGTCTTACCGATTCCACCCATACCGACAATAGAGACAACATCCACCTTCTTTTGATCTTCCACAAGTTTGTCTCTTATCAACTCAGCATCACGATCAATCCCCACGAAGATTTCATCCAATAATTTCTTTGATCCTCTGGAGATGGAACTTTGAGCAGCAACTGCAGATTGATTTAGTTTTGTTTCAAGTCTTGGAGATGAATCCAGTATCTTCTTGCTATCGATGTTCATATTCATGAATTCTACCTGGACAGACTTTAATGATCTCCAAACAACATCAAGATTTAGTGATCGATTAAAGTCACTAGAGGTATGGCCATGACTATTTTTCCTAACATGAACACCAGATAGAAAGAGATCGACGTTATACTCTGCCTCTTCTGCTGCGTGTATAAATCTTTGCTTCAGATCAATAAGTTGTTGGAGGTCTTGATGTTGGTTGATGAAAAGGGCTTGGATCATGGAGCCCAGCTCTTCATAAAGAAGTTGGAATTGAGGCCTTTCACATATAATATATGGGTTGTTGATGAATGGAATGTCGTTGGAGTTAATGAGGTGGTTCAACTTGTCCATGAACATCTGGATACCTGCGTATGTCATCTTTAATCTCTCAATCTTTCTGGAATAACAGAATTAGGCAAGGATAGTTTGAGTAGAGGGTTGTTTGTAAATGTAAATTGATCAAAGTAAAGTCAACTGAGATTTGAATGGATCCAGGATCTCATCTTGATAGGTTAGGTGCATGCATACCCACTGTTTACATTACAATAATAAAAGAAATAATGCAACCATTTTCTTTTTTAAATTATTAACAATAACAATAATAATATTATACTATTGATGCGATATTCGGGTCGCATTACTCATCCGCAATTGTTTTGTTTTAAAACAAGTTTCAAGTTGACACAAGGAAGTTTTAATATTTGATTCAATTTAATAACCACAAATATAAAATTTCAAAACGACATAATCGAAAGTGGCAAAGATAACTAGTTTTATACCCATCCTGGTAGCACAACGAAAGTATACAAAAACTTATAAACGCTACATTTCCAATAGTATTATCTCTTGGTGTTATAGACAAATCGTAAAAAAAATGACTCTACGCTAATTGGGTAGAGTACAGAAATTTTTTAGTATATAAGGTTCCGTTCAAAAGTTCCGATTATATAGTATTCGTATAGAAATTTTTTAGTATATAAGGTTTCGACCCCCCGAAACTAGTGACTTCTGACCCCCCGAAGTTTTGGGTCAAGATTCGCCACTGTCCAAGACCACATGAAGGTAACCCGTTAGAAGTGGTCTAGGTCCATATCCTGCGACCGCCCTATGATGAACAAATTAGTATGTGTATCCATGCATGTATAGCAACTATATATAAATGAAAATATTTTTAAACAGGTGACATTCTTTTGTAAGTTGGATACTGTAAATGTGACACTGAAACAAATGTATTCAATCTTTTGACAACTTCCCATGCGGCCATGTTAAGAAACTCGGGCATCGATTTCATCAGCATAGATGGAAACATGGGCATCGGTAGATCCGGTTGCTAATAATATTTGGTAAGGGTGGAAGGCAAGACTAGTAGCAGACACTACTTTTTGGGCCATGAAATTTGGTGAGTAGCGAATGGTGTCCAATCGTTCACCTTCAATGTTGAAGACTTTGATGAGTTGTTTGGCTGAGCAACTGGCTACAAGTGGTGCGTGCCGGTGTATGGCAAATGCGGTTAGTGAGCCACGGTGTGCATTGATGGTCAGATAGGCTTCATTTTGATTTCTGATGTCTAGGAATTGAATGTCTCCTGCTTGAGATGCACTCACAATCTGAAGTAGAATATACAGCAGCACATGTTATAAGTGGTGGTTAATTACTTCAAAAAATTAAAAGTCGCAAAATGGGAAGTCAGGCGGGTTAGGTAATGAAGGGACTTATGCGAGCGAGGTCAGGTTTTGCTGACCCGAAACACTTGTCCAAAAAAATTATATGGTTTATAGATAATTAGCGTGTTAAGTATGACTACAAAAAGTATATGTTATTTCCATAATAATCAAATTTTATCGTATTAGTGTTAAATATTATAGTGACGGCCGTTATTGTTTTACCAAAACTACAAGAGAGGCGGAAAAATGAGCAGGTTGGGTAGCGGATCAAATGGGTTCATTACAGAACACTTTTTGACCATTTTTTAGCAGATCAAATGGATTCGTGACAGAACAGTTTTGACCATTTTTTAGATAAGCACTGGATCATATACGACTTAATAATATATATTATTTCAACAATAATCGTGATTTTGGAATATATATTAAGCGCGTTTCATGCAACAAAACTGAAAAGAATGGTAGCAAGTTGGTAGTTTTACCTTTGTTGGATAAAGTCCGGGTTGAAAACCGATTCCAACAACTCGTTCTACTCTTGGAGTATGGGGTTGGGTAACACAAACAAGCCTGGACCAAGCAAAATATCAATTAAAAATCAGGACTTCAAAATTTGAAAATAGTTTCTCAAAAGAACCATTTACTAGTACACACCAAATCCCATTAAACATATTGAAATAATTCTTAAATGTCAAGTTATTGAAATCAAAATTTTTTAAGTTGCCATGTTAAATTAATATGTACCCTTTAGGTGTTCGGATATCATATAATCGAACAGAACCGTCCATAAATCCAGCTGCAAATTGACCCCCATGAACTTGAGAAGCAGCCTAAAACCAGCAAAAATAAAAAAGGAAATAGATATCAAAAACTCGCAAATATTACAGAGCAGTTAAACAACATAAACAACAATCTTTATACTAAAAAAATATGAAGACAAGACATTATATACAAAAAAATAGTTGACTTACCAGTGTTGAAATGCTGCAAGCTGATGCTAGAGGAATAGAACTTAGAAGTTGCTCTTTATTTAGGTCCCATACCATGGTTGATGAAATTCCACCCGAAGCATACTGCAATCATAAAATATACTTTTTTATATACAAGTTCAGCTATTAAACTTATATTGAACCAAATTTCTACAGGTCCTGCAAAAAATATAGCTTTAAATGCAACCCATTTGACCCGTTACAGTAAAATATACCATATAGCCAGACTGCTGCTGCCAATCAACTACAGCATTCACACCCCTGCCACCATGAATAGAAGAAAACGCAGTTACAAGTTTCTGTTTGCATCTAATTGTGTAATCTTTCCATACACGCACATCTCCGTTACCTGAAATAATTAAAGCATATAAATTTAATCAACACATTCGAAAATAAAAGATAATAACATTAAGGATGAATCTAGGGATGGTAAACTTACTCGAGGCTACGAGCAACAAACTATTGTCAAGCTCATTCACCAAGCATAGTTTTGATATCCCTTTGCGAGGATATTCATGATTATTAAAACTATTAAGCAACGTTGCTTTCTTGTAATTCCATACCCTAAAAAAATGAACAAATTAATTTCAAATGACGTAATATGTGTATATATTTCTACAATGTGCATGAACAATGGTAATCATACAAGTTGGTGCAATGTATGGGTATATGTTCAGACTTAAGATAGTTGTTACTAATTAGCATGGAACTAACTATAAACACAAGATAACTAAACAATCTTAGCAGATCGATGTGGATTCTATTTCCATTATAGACTGAAAACTGATTCCTAAAACTATATCAATCAAGATTCAACACATAAATAGAGATCAGCCTTGGAGCAATCTACAAACTAATGGGTTTGTCATTTGTGCAGCGTGGCGTCGTTTCTTCATAGTTAAGTAATATCTATATTTTATTAAGTTGCTTGCTACTTATGCAGCAAATATAAAAGAGATAAAACAAATACAGGGAGGCCTGTCAGTTTTAGGTTTATTAGAAAATTAAGTACAAAACATCACATACATCCGTGTAAATCACTTAAACATAACCATGCTTATGCATAGCATACATGTTTAGAACTTATAAAACAATCGTTAAAATCAATACAACGATAAGCACCAACACGTACCGCACATCTCGCATACTTCATACCATACACTTTACCACATTTATACACTAATTGTTTACATTTTCCCACATTTATTTTATTCCAAGTTAATCACACCACTTTGCTTATTTAAATGGTGTATATCTTCAATTGAAAAACAAGAATAAAAGTGATGCAAACTTAAAGTTTTATCCTTTATCTATTTATTGGAGCCTAACCCACTCAACGGGTCTATTAGAAGATTGACCGGCCATCTCGGGCCTATAACAAGTACACTAAGTCAAATTTACACATATTCAATTCTAAATTCACAAAACATTTAATAAAAATCAATACAATGATAAGTACCGATACGTACCGCACATCTCGCATACTTCATACCATACACTTTACCACATTTATACACTATTTTTTACATTTTCCTAAATTTATTTTATTAAGTTAATCACACTACTTTGCTTATTTAGATGGTGTATATCTGCAATTGAAAAACAAGAAGAAAATTGATGCAAACTTAAAGTTTTATTCTTTATCTATTTATCAGAGCCTAACCCACTCAACAGTATCATAAGATTGACCATCTCGAATCGGTCTATAACAAGTACACTAAGTCAATGTACACAAATTCAGTTCCAAATTCACAAAACATTTAATAAAAATCATACAATAGCAAAGCTATCCTTGCATTATCTCAAAAAAAAAAAAAAAAAAAAAAAAAAAAACCACCACATATTGTCCAATGTATATCACAATTCACACAAAACACAATTTGCATCCCATATAGCTTCAATTATATCAAATCACAATCTAAAAAACATTAAAAAAACAAAAATATCATAATTATACATTTATACCTGATACATTCACTGTCATCTACAGCAACAACAATCGGCGAAAACGGTTGCAGCAAAACCGCTTTAACACCAGTCCGAAAGCGCGTATCCCACCGAGCAATCGAATTATGAAGATTACAACCACCTGAAACAATGAAATTAATATATTACATATAAATTCAGGTAAAGATAATAACGGAAGTAGTAATATTACGATCAGATCGAAGACTTACAATAACTCTGACATTTCTTAATGCGTTCAAGAGCAACTTTTGCGTTATCGTTGCATGCAGGTTGAATCTGTTGAGTGTTTTCAGTTGGTGTAAGAAAAGGTTTTAAAAAACGAGTGAAGCTTCGGTTGTAGATCGTTGATTGAGGAAGATAAGTGTTGTGTGAAGGTTCATGATCGTGTAATATAGGATCAGCTAGCCCTAAAACCATTGATTGGTGATCGGTTGAAGGAAGTTGACGGACAAACCCTGGTTTTGTAACTTGGTATCATCTAAATTTTGTTAAACATTTATATACACTACAAACTAGATTTTTGGCAGATACGCGACGTGATAATGTATAGACTATAATTGACTAGATTTGTTTTTAAACTGAATTTACGTTGAAATGTACGCTAGTGGAATTAAAACAACTACGTTTGACATTTGACTTGTGCAATTCCAACAAATCCATAACCGATAAAACAAAGATCGGGGAATACCACACAAGACTGTGTTGCTGTAGAATCATTTCCACGTAACAGATTAACGGGAAATGAATAAATGATCAATCGATTTATCATCCGCACCACATAGAGTAGACCTGTGATCCCCAACGTTCACATTTATTTTGCCAAGAGCCGAAGTAGTTAGAATCCGGTCCATTTTCGCCCGTAAGTTGACCTATTAACCCATTTAAAGGTTTTTTTTTAAAAGTTGATATTACAAAATTTTAGATGAAAGTGTTAAAAGTTTATACCTAAATACTTTTTTGTTTTGTATTTTTTATTCTAACTATTTGCATCCAAAAGTGAAATTAATTTATGTTTTTAACTATGTCATCAACTCTTCGCTTTCAAGAGTTTTTCCAATTGGTTACAAATTTTCCAGTCCTCCCCAAGTGCTTATTCTAAAACATCAAGCTAAATTGCTAAACCCGACCAGTGAAACAAAATACTAGAAGAGTTCATTTGAGTTGGAGTAATTCTTTATATAAATTAGGCATTGGAAATTTAATACTGAAATCAGTAGCATACCATACTATCTCATATCATATCGGTACCAACCGCATATTATAATACGGTACAGTTTCAAGAAATTTAACTAGTACAGTACCATACCTTACTTGTACAACTGAACAAATAAGGTATTGTATTAGGTTTTGATGTACCGTACTATACCAGTACGACTAAACAAATAAGTTACCGTATTCAGTTTTGATTTTATCTAAACTTTGGTACTGGTAGCATACAGTACTGTACCAGTACCGATCTTATCCTTAAATTGAGGTGTTGCTAATTCACCTTAAGAGCCAATCATTCATTTTTTAACATAAAACATGGTGACCTAAACACGACACAACTTAACTTTAAACGGGTAACTAGATGAGTTGAATTCAACCCGAAACCCATCAACCCTACACGAGTGACGCCCGATTCTTTTCAATCACTTATGTTCATTTTTATTTGTGGCGCCACGTTTGTTAATCACATGTCAACGCCGTCAAGAACCTACAGAAAACTATCCTATCATAATCTCAAGAATGGGGAGGTTTACTTCCAATTTCAGAAATCTGAAATCAAAATCTGCTAATTTACTGGAATATAAACAAACTCAAAATCTTCAAGTCAATCACAACTTCACAAGGAATTTCATTTCAATTATATATAAACTCAAAGATCTTAAAGAGGGAAGGGATGAGACATTTTTACAAATTAGAGTAAAACAAGACTGTAAAACACACACACTAAACCAAAGAAACAAATTCCAAAGAAAATGAAATATTTACACCATTTTTTATACCTATGTATCATCAAATTATTTGCCGAAAGCCTCCACCAAATGTACTTCACTTCTTCCAGATTAACCGACGCCCTTCTTTTACCCAGGAGGCTCAAACGAATGTATATCTTTAACAAGCATTCCACAAGCCCGTTTGTTCTAGCTTTTGTTCGTGTACGGAAACTGGGCTATAGCCCTTGCTATTCGGACCAGAATGTGGGTGGATTTATCTTGGTGGTGGGATTTCATCAGCATATATGGAAACACAGGCGTCAGCAGCACCAGCTGCTAGTAATATCTGGTAAGGGTGGAAGGCCAGACAGCTGACAGGCCCTATTTTTTGGGCCATGAATGTCGGTGAGTAGCGAATGGTGCCTAATTGTTCACCCTCAAGATTGAAGACTTTTATGAGTTGCTTGGCTGAGCCACTGGCTATAAGTGGTGCGTGCCGATGTATGGCTAATGCGGTCAATGAGCCACGATGTGCATCTATGGTCAAGTAGGCATCACTTTGATTTCTGATATCCAAGAACTGAATGTCTCCTGCTTGAGATGCACTCACAATCTGAATAAAAAACAGATCAAAGCGGGTTAACTTTTTACTAAAAAAAATTAGAGGTGGCAAAATGGGAGCGTTGGGTAACAGGTCAAAACGGGTTTGGTTAGAAAACCTTTTCAAGTTTTCATATAGACATATACAACATTTTTTTCAATATGATGTTCATCAAATACGAACCAAAGAAGTTATTTTCTCCAAAAACTATTTTCTTTAAAAATACGAAGCAAGAAATTCAAATCAAATCCAAAACATATTTACAACAAAAATCAAAACCACATTAGACCGCTAGCATCTCTATAAAGATTGTAAATTAGTTTAACAATAAACAAATTAAAAAGAGTCGCAAGTTGCTACTCTATACCTTTGCTGGATCTAGTCCAGGTTGAAATCCGATTCCCACAACTCGTTCTATACCACCAGTTTGTTCTACTCTACGGGTGTGGGGCCGGGTAACACAAACAAGCCTGAATAAAGCAAAATGATTAGATAGAAATTTAGCAAAATATTGCATAAAAACAAATAACAAACTTTACCTAACATATGTTTACAAATTATGGAAATAAGTATATCATTACCCATCAGGTGTTCTAATATCATATAATCTGACAGAGCCGTCTACAAAGCCAGCTGCATATTGACCCCCATGAACTTGAGAAGCAGCCTGAAATCAGAAACCATGAAATTACCAAATGACACGAATTTTCATGAAAAAAAAAGTAACTTGATTTTAAATAATATAATATGATGTACCAATGCTGAAATGGAGCAGTCTGATCCAAGAGGAATAGAAGTTAGAAGTTGCTCTTTATCCAGGTCCCATACCATAGTTGATGAAATTTCACCAGATGCAAACTGCGAGAATAAGCAGGTAACTTATATAAATATGATTAGAAAAGCATATATATATTTTTTTTGTAAATTTTAAAAAAACTGATTACCATATAGCCAGACTGCTGCTGCCAATCAACTACAGCACTAACACTCCTGACACCAGGTCTATGACCATGTATAGAAGAAAATGCAGTTACAAGTTTTTGTTTGCCCCTAGTAATATAATCTTTCCATATTCGCACATTTCCATCACCTGCATCAATTAAACCAAATAAATTCAACCAAAACGTTGAAAAATAAAAGAAAGAACGGGTTAGCAAGAATATGGAGATGAGAAACTTACTTGAGGCTACAAGCAACAAACTTTCATCGAGCTCATTCACCAAACAAAGTTTTGATATCCCCTTATCAGGGTATTCATGATTATTGAAACTGTTTAATAATGTTGCTTCCTCGTAATTCCAGACTCTACAAAGAAACAAGACCAACAAATCAGTGATATTATTTGAAAAACAAATTAACAAACTTACAATAGAATAATGTAGCACTGCTAAAAAATGATGTAAAATTCTCATTTCCTGCGTTAATTTGAGACGTAAAAACGTTCAAGTAACATGTAGGTCTATTACTTGCTACTTACAGAACAGGTATCTTAAAATACGAAAAAACAAAAATAGAAAAACTAAAATTAGTAACATCAAAATAAAAGAAAGACAGTATAAACAATAGTGAGTTTGATTCAATTAATAGACATGACCAAGTAAAGTAAACAGTAATTTGGTACTGAACTAGGAAAGGGGGAAATTTAACTACAGTAAGTCACGTAAACCAAATTTGAATTTTATTATAAATGGAGTGTGCGAATCTAAAACATACTCCAACTATAATTAGTTAGAAATCCTGGACAAAATAAGTAAAATTATGTTGATCAGCTTAATGAAATTTATGGTTTTGCAAGTAATGATTTTAGTACATCCAAAAAAACAATATAGAAGAAAGAAAACACAGAAATTTAATCTATATGCCAAACTCAGCTTGTCAGGATATGGAACATATTCGGGATAACCTATAGATCCTGAAGTCTAGTCCCACTCTAAGTATAAGCGGCACACATGCACAAACATACATACAAAAAAAATACATATACATATAGTCATATACAAGTACACATATATACATCTCTCTCTCTCTCTCTCTGTAAATATATATATATATATAGAGAGAGAGAGAGAGAGTGTGTGTGTGTGTGTGTGTGTCTGAACAGTGCAAAAAAAAAATAAGATTCATTAAAAACTGTAAATGAATGAGAATTCTACAAAAGACAAGAAAGCAATATAGTAACATAGATTAGAACAAATAACTTGATGGATCTTTTCAAGTTTTCCTTCCAACATGTATCTATTTTTTAACTTCAACCGTTGGGTTGGGCGGGTCTATTAGATTAGTTTAGTCAAGGACTCAAGGGCACTGTGAACTGTAATTGTGACCAACTTCCACTGAAATGGCTTTAAAAATTCTGATGATAAAGAAGTACTTGAAAGATCAAAGATGTCACAAACAATGCATCTTTGAATAGATTCTCAAATCTTTGATCTTCAATTATTAATATTCTTTATATATATTTAGTTTGGGTGGGAAGAAAAGAGTAACTAATAAAAACTTTACATATTCAACTAAATTTAGCAACCTTGAGCGTAGCCGAGTGGCAGATCCATACGATTAAAGATCTCCATAGAGTTGCCCCGGGTTCGATCCTCACCAACTACAACTCGTGTGAGGCCATAATATTCCTCAAAAAAAGGAATGTTGGCGCGGGACGTGGGTTAGCATTGTCTTGTGTGACGTGACTGGTCATACAAGAAACATAATTGTTCCTTAGAATCATTATCGTATACATAATCAATAGTCAAGTACATAATTTTAAAAAAATAAACGCCCGTTCTTAGAATTGGAAACCCATGAGACTTATGTGTTCGGTTTGATGAGGCCTAACAAGCAAACATCAAAGCCAAGGTTTTAACCAGTTAACGTAGATGGTGTCCTTAAGTTTGAACTTGTGCCAAACTGACGAACGCCATCTACATCACAATTGGGTTAAGCTATGGCTCTAAAACCACTTGTTAGAAGTGGACGCCCAGTAGTGTGGTCATTGGATTGAAAGGAGGATTGTTGGGTGCAAACCCAATCCCGCAATGATGAGAAAAAAAAAATTCAAATGTGGAACATATAAGTTTAGTGAGCTACTCTTTCTATAAGCAATCGATACTACAAAGGATCCTATTGTTGGGCAAGAAATCCTCTTTAACATTTCCATGTAATAAAAACCGCCTTTGTTAACTCATAAATTAAATGCTACTTCAACGACTGCATCGAAATATGTCCTAATCCAGGAAACTATTAAAAACTTATTTTGCAAAAGTATTGGAGTTCCAACTCATCCTAATTTCTAGATAATTTTATGGCTTTGGTTTTTAATTACATAACTAGGTTTCAATAAACTCGGTGTAAGTATTAGGATAAATTATCAATTATAAAGATCATAAGAATTTGGCTTCTGCTTATTCAGGCGTTCAATCATTCATCAGGAAATGAAATATAATTTTATTTCTCAAAACTATAGAATTTGTTCACTACAACATATTTGACCTCAGGCATTGCGGTTTACTCAAATCAATAATTCGTGTGTGTTATGGCGTTATCACATAACTAAAACAAAGACTCTTTTCTTAAGAAACAAAAACCATCTGATAGTTTACAAAAGAGGAAAGAGGTTAGATACTTCCATTCACTCAAGTCTACCTTATGATATCATATGCTATATTTTGATCTCATGTTAAATACTCAATATAAAAGAGTGAAATAAAGTTTATAAATACAATTTCTTTATTTAATGTGGGCATCTCTTTACATGTTCTTTGAACACTTGTGGGTTGTGAACACTAAACTTCTCTTCTGATGAGAAAATCAAATAATAACTTCTATGGTTCAGTCACATGTTGGTACAAAATAAAAAAAATTTATTTGGTATCCTCATACTCCATCTATTTCTTAAAAAAGTTTAGTAACAAAACAAAAAGCACCATAAAACGCTGCATGAAATTTATGAGCTCATAGAGCAAGAGTCATATTCCGCAACCTAGATCTAAGATATACAACTTTTTGAAAGTTTAATGAGCCTTCTCAGAAATTAGTTCAAACGCATTTGGTCGCCAAATTTTCCAACCAATATTAGCTTAAAAATAATGCTGTTGTATAGCAGCTCATTTATATATGCAGGCTAAACATGCAGATATTATATATCCTTCCTAAATAATAAAATCTGAGAAACTAAACATTAGTAAATAGAATTTGCAGTTCCACATTAGTTCAGTTAATATCAAAGTATCAAACCACAATCTAAAAAACATAAATTCATCCTAGACAAAAAGAATTCTAATGATAAAAAGCAATCCAAGTATCAGAACCAAAAAGAAAATAAAGCTAGCATACCTGATACATTCACCCTCATCTGCAGCAACCACTATTGGAGCAAAAGGCTGCAGCAAAGATGCTCTAGCACCGCTCTCAAACTTTGTATCCCATCGAGCAATTGGATTATGCAGATTGGTACCAGCTGAATAACGTATATGATACATCAATTAATATAAATTAAAAAAACAAAGATGAAAGTAATAAAATTAATTGTTATCAGGGACCCACAAGAACGTTGGCATTTTGTGATGTGGTCAAAAACAATTGTTTCCCTATCTTCACGTTTATTAGCAATTTCATCGGCCTCATCGGTTGCTATGAGAAGGGGTTTTGAAAAATGGCTGCAGCTCCAGTTGTAGATGGTTGATTGTGGAAGAAAACTGCGATCTGATGAACCAGTAACACCATGTGAGCCCAAAAGCGAGTCAGCTAGCCCCGAGTCCATTAAATGTGGTCTGAATTCAAGAGAACAGACCCTTCGAATTCCGGTCATGTAACTTGGTCTTGGAGGGCTAACAGGAGGCGTTCTAAAAGTCAACGGTAGATGGCTTGATCCTAGCACACACAAACAAAAAGAACATTATACACTGAAATGATTCAGCACAATGATAATGTTTTCCGTTTTGCTTATTCAGTTACACAGACCGTTACAAGTGACTGTTTTTTTATGAAGTGGGTACATACAGTATTTCAAAAGGGTAAATATCATATTTTGAAATCAAGGATATAGTCTGAACTTTTAGATGAATATTTATGAATTTTATCCATTTTGGAGAATCAGTTTCATAAAGAATGCAGCAAAACTAACTATCAAAGGGTAAAATATATATTTCCATTTCACAAACCGTCAATACTTTGTTCACAACAATGCCCTTTAGTCATTTACTCATTTTAATGTTTTAATTTATTAATTAATCATTGTTATAACTTGAAACATCCATCCAAAGTTCCAAACACATAAATTAGGATCTCAATCAGGGCATTGTAACAATTAACATTAAGAAGGATTCTAGAAAGGTACCTCCATTCATATCAAACCAAGAAGATGAACGGGCTAATCCGGCAAGACTACTGGTGGTGGTTGAAGATTCACCCACTCGTCCACCGCCGGTGCTGGAGGCTTTAGCTGACTTAGTCACCACTTGTTCAATCCCAATAATTGAAAGAACCCGCCGGCCCAAACTTGCAATCCGCGGGGACGGGTCTTTTGCTAATGTACACATGGCAGATACACATTGTGTATACAGCCCGTTGTCTAATTGTCTAGGTTTTGCATGATTGACCACCCCGTTTGTGATGCAATCATTTAGCATGCCCGGATCCGAGTGCTGCGAGGAGTCATCAGAAAGTGGTGACCCATGCATAATGCTGGATGTAGCAAGCGGGCTGCTGGAAGAAGCCCGCCCGTCTTTTGCAGCCGACTGGCTGTCACCACCAACCCGCGATAGCGGACCAATTTGAGAATACTGTGTAGGGGTATTATAACCACTAACTGAATTCCTAACTGTAAAAGGAAAAGAGCTCAGCACAGAATTGGGTTGTGGTTTCCAATACGCAGCAGCTATAGATTTCAGGTTCCGATTGTGGCCAAACGCAAACCGCCCAAGAGCTGTGATTCAGTTTGAAAATCAATTAAACATCCAAAACAGATCTATATAAATATCAAAGAGGCAGTAACTAAACTCAACTTAGCATGTACAATTCTAACAACAATATAAGTTAATATCAAAATAGATTTTTATCTAATATATTCTTATCATTAAACTGGTAATCTTAATCTATGAAGAGGTGATAGGTACAAATACTCATACTCTTTCCATACTAACAAACAGTTTTGACCATTTTGCCCTTACATCATGTAAAGGTAAAAACATTGCATGTAAGAAGTAAGAACAAAATGGTAAAAATTTTGGTGTGTATACAAAAAAAAATTGTGTACAAGTCACATCCCTAAGACCCTATATATGACCTCAAAGGTTAGTTCTTTAGCAGGGCAAAAAAAAAAAAAAAAAACAAAACATACCTACGGTCAGTTCAGCCCTAACTAACGGGCTTCCATCTGAAACAACATTCAAAAGGCTTTTAACAATACTAATTTCAGCCCCAATTTTTTCATCATCATCACGTTCATCATCTCCAACTTCCCTAGATGAATCAAATCCAACATCAAGTAAAGTGCCCAATGCAAATACAGCAGAAGCTCTGACCTGAAAATTTGTGTTCTTTCTAACTATTAACAGGAAAAGGCAACTATTCAAATTTTTAAAAATTTGTCACAAAATAGCAATGAACTTTTTAATGCAATGCATTTTAGCAGGTGCACTTACCTTGTGTAATATTAGTCATTGAAGCTTGTAAAAGTTTTTCAATTTAGTCATTTTGTTACCTCGTAACCTCTTAAACCGGTTTATTTGCTGACTTTGGCAATCCTTGATTCCTTATGTAGTTTTTAAGGAAGCGTTACTTGCAAATGAATATAATAATATTTAATTGCTGATAAGTTATTAGAAACCAGTTTAAAAAGTTACCAGGTAACCGAATGACTAAATTTGGCATAGTTTTATATATCTTAATAACTAAAACCGTATAATAATAAGCACTACAAAAAATGAAACACAAAGGGTTGTCTAGCTAGAGAGTTTTGGGTATGAGTTATGCATTTAATACGAGTTTAGCACGTTCAGTTAAAGGGTATGTGTTCAAAATAAAGAGATTGTTAGCCATGAAGTTGGGCGTCCTCCATACCCACATAAATATCTGAGTTTAGAAACCATTTCTGTTTCAATATATCATTTATCAAGCCCATACAGAAAGTGATACCCTGAGGCAAACCAAGTGCCACCTAAATTGCTATTTTGTGACGAAAAAAACACCATTCAAAAAATGTAATGACTAGTAAACCTCGGGTTGGGGCTCAGAAAGTAGAAGTGAAAATACAGAAGGAGCATTAGACTGCAGCCCTATAATTTGTGCTTCTGTGAAATCTTCCCAAAGTTTCCCCAAACAAAGACATAACCACTGTAAAAAAAGTGGTTCAGTTTGAGTGTCGCTGGTAGCTGAACCACCTTGAAGATGTTTTAAACACACATGAATAAGGTTAGCTTCAATACAAGCTTCTTGACCCTTTCTGTGTCCATCCACAATGACAGTTAAAACAAATGCAGCCATTGCACGTTGTTCAGGGTATGCTTCAACACTATCCAAAAACCTGATAAAATATGTGTGGCCCCCATCCTTCACCAGATCTACCTGACATGACTGTCAAATCAAAACAATTTGACTTCAGTGAGCAGTAAAATGTTATATGAAAACAAATACAAAGACGGCAATCCAAATTGTTTACTTATAAAGGAGTTGATCCAGCTTATGTTTTATCTAAAGGGTAAAAAAATAGCAAAAAAGGAAATTGGTTGAAAAAGACTCGAAGTGTTCTGCTAATGTGTAAACAATCTAACTGTTTGCTTCAAAATTCAAATATCATGGAAGTAATATAGATTTAACCATACTTGACATATCAGTTGTTTAAGAAAGATTTGAAACTTTGGAAAAAAAAAATGTTTTGTGTCAACCTGACCTGGCCCAAACCAGAAATTAGCCGTTCTGACATGTT
Source organism: Ambrosia artemisiifolia (assembly GCA_032199755.1). Classification (NCBI taxonomy): domain Eukaryota; kingdom Viridiplantae; phylum Streptophyta; class Magnoliopsida; order Asterales; family Asteraceae; genus Ambrosia; species Ambrosia artemisiifolia. Next base: position 58,210,794 of record CM063523.1, on the reverse strand, counting down.
ATCAACCCGCCCATCATTATAACTTACCTTATCAAGTGCTAGGATCTTTGTCCAGATGAATACAAGAATTTGTCTAAGTTCAGGTGTAGTCGTCTGCAATAGCTTCAAAACATATGGAAAAATTCCAACTGACAAGGCCTACCATGAAAAAAGTTATTTTTATAAGATACCATCAAGAACTTGCAACACGCCAATGAAGAACTTATTTTTTTAAAAAGAGGCTAAAATAACCTACCAAATCAACAGCCCATGGACCCATATCAAGAAATTTTCCAAGAAGCACAAGGGCGCGAAATCTATGACATTGACTGAGTAAAACCTGAATGGTTAAATCAGTCAGCACTAAACAATAAGGGATTTTTATCTTGTATATATCACTTTATTAAATCTGAACAGTAATTTATATAATTCAATAAAACTTTAGATACCTGGAGAACGATAGGCAACTGCTCAGGCGGTTTCTTATGCTCAGACCCATGACTGAGCCATACTTCAAATGCCGTCAATTGTTCCGTGAAAAAAGGACTTGGCTGCAAAAAATAACACCAAACTAAAGCTTAATTAACAATTTAGTGCAAATCTCATTAACTTAATTACAAAAATCTAAGACCTGAAATTCTGCATTAGGGTCCTCAAGCAATGTTGGAAGCTGAGAAAGACAGATTTCAGCAGCCATGTCCCATGCATCCCTGCAATGCACATAATTACAGTGCCATAACCATAATAAAAAATAAATTAATAAAAATAAAATAAAAGTAATATAACAGTGTACATAACAGTGTAAATGTATTATAACAGTGGAATAAATCATGTGCCTAGTGCCTACCACATATGATGCTGATGAGTTGGCGGCAACATTGGATAAGAAACAGGTGAACAGTTTGCAGAGCGCATAATTCTCTCTGCAAGTAAAAAATTCCGAAACAAACTTGCAACCAACAGATCTTGCCTAAATAATCTCTGAAATAAATCTGCAAAGGATAACAAACAATTCAACTCAAGTGCTCGAAGCAAAATTTAATCCTTGAAATAGAAAGGTGGAATCATAATAAGATTATTGTTATCAAATATCAATACCATGTGGCAGAACATTCCAGGCGATTGTGTCTGTAACTGCAGTAAAAATCCAGTTCAGCTCACCAAGCAGTGTTTTACGGTCAGTTTGACGGCCAGGAATTCGGTCTATAAGTGAATAATCAAGTGACTCATGTAGTAAAGAACGGGTGCAAAACCTGGAGAGTTCAGTGGTATCAGAATAACAGTGTACAAAATATAATGATGTAGCGGAATGAAAAAAACCTATTTACCAGGTGCTAATTTTGACCCATAAACTTATAAACAGGTTGATCCCATTAACTAAGTATTGGTGTACTTTCACTTTTGTTATGTTATAGTCATTGTACTTATTTTTGTCTGTATGAGTCTATGTTGTCAAAAGCCCCCCCTAGGCACTCAGGCACATCCCAGAGCACCAAGTGCGCTGCGCCCTGAAAGGCGGGTTCTCAGGCGCTGCTTCAGGGCTTCAGGCCAAATTCCGGACGAATTACAGCGAAAAATGGTAATAAACCCCTAATAAGGCTGGAATCAACCCATATAAGCATGGACACGGAATCAACCTAATAACCGCCTAAGCTAGCCCTAAACCAGCCTAAAACATGTCTAAAATCTCTAAAAATTGGTACTTTATACCATGTGCCTAGCGCCCTAGCTTAAATAAAGCCCTTGCATTTTTTGTGCCTAGGCTCCAGCCTGGACCTATGCACCTTGGGCTTTTGACAACATAGATATGAGTCACTAAAAGATAGACCATTTTCCCCATTTGGGACATTAAGCGAACTCTTTGTACCGCTTGAGTCAATATGTGGACTAGCTGTATAAGTTTTTGTCTCATCTGGGTCAGCATTGACAGTCTCTATAAAGACGCAGACAGAACAAAACTTCATCTTTAATGACTCAAATTTATCCAAAACAAGAACGGCGACTAAACGGGGCAAGGGTAAAAGTACAATATGTTTTATGCAAAAGCTGTTAAAATAATGACTAAAATACAAAAGAATCAACTAGATTGAAAAGGTCAAACAGGTCAAAAGTTGCGCTGCATTTAATTTAAAATAACCAACTAAATCAGTTAAATTAAAATAACTAGGTTAAAATCCCATGTATTACACGGTTTGATAAATGTAATGTTATATTAAAATTATTTTTTTAATACTTGGTAAGCATGCAACGTCAACCCGACCAACAAGCCCGACTCATTTCAATGTGACCCAAAAACTAACTAGTTTGAACTTTTGAACCAAACCCATTTTGAGGACAAACCTGCCTGATTCACCCATAGTTATCGATTGCGAATAGCGGTAAATAGCGACGGGCTACCGATATGCTACATAGCGATAGCGATGAAATAGCGCCCGCTATTTTGTAAATAGCGATAAGGTATTAAAATATTTAAAAATATTTTTATGTATAAATTTACAAGTATAAGGACCAAATGTTTATATTCACAAACTAATTTTATACTTTATATATAAAATTTAGAAGTTTTATGACCAAATGTAAACAAATGAAAGATACAAGGGTTAAATGTGTAAATAGATAAAGTTATATTAAGTTCTAAAAAGTATAACCCTAGAATAAATCAGCCGCTTTTTCATTCCATCTACTTTTTCATCCTGCTCCTTTCCGGCTGAAAACACAGCGCCGTCGCCGGAATCGTCGCCGGAAGTCGCCGGTAAGTCGTTATCTTCACGTTATCGCCCCGCTAAACACAAATAGCGATGGTTAGTCGATACGCGACGCTATTCGCGATCGCGGTCGCTACCATCGCTATTAACAACTATGGATTCACCCATTTCGCAACCTCTAACCAGCTAGACCCATCCGGGCCAAAAACTATATGTTTTGACCCAAACCCATTTTTACCTGTTAACCACCAACTTACCCAATCCATCCATTTGGCTACCTCTAGATTCAATATTTTAATTTCAACAAAATGATTTAGAAGAAAATTCACCATCTCAATGCAATCTTAATGGGAGTTGTAAGGCAGGAAGTAAACACATCAGCAGGAAACTCATGACTTTGTGGTAAGGTCTCATGTGCTTCACAAGCCGCCAGTAGAATACAGTCGCGTGGTGAAGACCCTGAAGAACTTGATGACGCCCAATCCTGGAGCTATAAATTTAGTACGACTAAATATTTTGTCGAGGGCTAAAGAATAAAAGATCGATGATATCAAAATGTCAAAAGGTAGCAAAAGTATGATACCTCAATGAAGGCATTGACTATCATCCCTGCAGCTGAACAGTCAAAAACATATATTGATGGAGTCTTCAACCACGAATCAAGTTCGCTGATAGGCAAAGGAATATACTGTGTATAACTCTACAACAAAAAAAGAAATTAGAACAGAAAAATAAATCTTAACAGAGGCATGAAAAAACTCTCAAGAGACAAAAAATACATTACCCTGTTAAAAAACCATATTTCACCATTCGCAGTTGGCTTAGGTACACCATGACCATTATAATGAAATAAAACCCTTTCAGATTTTGCATATTTTCGACATGTGGTGCAGAGCTTCTTCACTTCTTCCACTGTGGGATCTAACTGAACTTTGTATTTGGCCTGTTCCATGTTCCATTAAGTTCAGATGACACTTGTATAAAAAAACTGTGAGTATTATATGGCGTAGTTGAGCAATAATCTCTCACCTTGGGTTGCCATCTTTCATATTGAAAACTCAATGTTTTCCCGATTGTCTCAAGTGCTTTTTGTGGGGCCATAGAGAATGGATCTGAAACCAAATATATTGAAAAATGACATGTGGTAAAATGCTCTCAAAATTTTACACACATTCTGAAACCAAATAGAAGGGCTACAATTATTAGTTTCCAGTATAATTTACCAAACTATGACTAAATCACTAAAAGTGGGATGTCTAACTGTCTACTGAAAACTTATATAACTGAATATAACGATCCGTAGCACTATACAGTTGGAAAAAAAAACTCAAAAGCATCGTAGAAAAAACAGATATGACCATATGAGAAGAGGAAGTTGTTCTAAAATGCAGAAATGAAATTAGAATAATGAATAGACATTCAAGGCTAACAATAAAAAGAAACATAAACACCATAATTATACCTATCCAGCACTCCATTCTGGCACAAGGTGAAATCTTTATGACGTCAGGTGGGTCCACGCTAATATTCAAGCATAGAACAAGTGCAACACATCCTGTTTTCATCTGCAGTTCCAAACAAAAATTTCAATTTGATTAGATAACTAGATAAGTAAATATATAAGGCAAACATTAAATGAAAATTTTACTTGGCGAAGAGGTCAAAAAGTTATGAACTTAAAAATCATAAGCTTTATTAGCTTATATATACTCCCAACTGCATTAAACTTCCTACTTTATTACTATATAGTGTAATGCCATACATACCGATACAATAGCATACCACATTATAAGATTTTACTTGTGCCAATCATGCATATAGAAAATTGCTCAATTCTAACACTGCTTCAACTCTAAAAGGCAATCCTGCCTTACTTTTGGAAATTTCCAGATATTGGAGTTGTAAGAGTATTTTGATTTGTCTATATTCTAGGTTGTTATTACAATATCCAAACTGTGAGCAATGATTTAACAAATAGTCTGATTATTTACAATAACAAAATTGGCTGTAGGAAGATAACTAGTCAAATACATAAATTGCTTTCAGAATTATAACAGGACCATCGTAAATCCCTACTAAACTAATCTTCACTAATGTGTAACCTGTCTTAAATAAGCTTTAGCCAGTCTGACACCTTAAAGACCTTTTAAGACAAGTAAGCATATCCATTTTCAGTCCAAGAGAAGTAAACCCTTAGAAGAGAAGCTAATGCATTATTGCAAATTTGCAATACTGCACGCTTATAACACCAATAAATTGCTATTTTTTTTTTCTTTCTGGCAGCTAATAATCTTTTTTACAATGCTTAAACACTGAAATGAGCTAAGGGTGGAGGGGCACCCACCTACCAACCAACAACAACCCAGTCCACCAGCCAATAGGATTCTGCCACCTCAATTAACCCAATTCAACCCAAATAGAAGCGGCCACCCACCTAACTGAACCCATTATCTTATTCCTCTATTACCACCCGAATTACTCCAGGTTCCTATACTCGTGAAACCAACCCACAGTCCACACCCCATGTGTGCCCATTACTCGCTCAATTCGATGCTACTTGGGGAGGTGGCAAGTAACGTGCCGCCACCGCCCTAAAAGAGCTAAAAATCACATCTTTGTTACTTCCTCCATTTTACCATTTTTGTTTAGACTTAATGTTAACATATTGATTATTGAGATCCCAAGGTGTTTCTCCATAACCTCCACTTCTACAATTAACATCCATCCCATTAATTAACATGATATCATCAGCAAAAAAAATTACCTCACATCATCTCACATGCACTTCATAAACTTATCCATAACTAAAGAAAAAAAAAGGCGAGGCAACAACTATCCCCCACCCCCCAAAACCCAAAAAACACACACACACAAACACGCCAGCGTCAGGAACAATAATACAAAAGGAACAAATCTTATGATCACATGACTACATACTCATTGCAAGCATCTAAAGGATAACATGTTTGCTATTAAGAAAGTTGATGAACATGTCAGTCTTAGCCCCAAGAATTATCATCATTAATACAGCAAGCACCAGGAAACAGTTGCACGGTTCAACATTACAAAAACAGAATCTCCATCAAATCTCTAAAACAAACAACTTTATAATAATAATCATGTGAAACCTAGCTAACAAAATGAGACCACTTTCGCCTAATATCCAACACTAACAGCATACACAACAGTTCCACAACTACCCAAGGTTTGGACCATACAGGTTACCCTACTCATCCAAATAAGCTGCAAGCATATATCTTGTTAACTATAAAAACCAACTCCTAACATATAAAACGCAAAAGAACAACAAATTACCCGGTCTTTAGGCCGCCATTTCGACACCAGCCCACTTTCCGCAGGACCAGACGGCGTACAAGCTTCAAACGCCTCATGTCTGAGCTCAGTCAAAACAAGATTCTGCGGCAAATAAGCCATACTAGTAGCCGGTATCCCAGCCGCATTTCCATAACTAGTAGTAGCAGTAGTAGCAACCGTCTCGGAATCCTCCCTATCCAAATTACTCCTATCACTCTCCCTATTAACTACCGAATCAGACGAAGAACCAGCTCTATCCCTATCCCTATCCCTATCAGCATCATCGAGTACTACGACATCTTGAACAACAACAACAGCAGAAGCAGCAGCAGTTGGATTCAAATTGGAAAGGTGAGAAGGCGAGTAGCGATGAAGGTGATTCAAATTGGAGTGTGAAAACCTAGACTCCATCAAATCTCCCAATGCCATTCAAATAAACAACAAACTCTCAACCCTAATTACAAACTTATAATAACAGATTTGTAACAATAATAATAATAATAAGGAGAGAATTGAATTGATACTAAACAAGTTCTAATCAACGAAGCCGCTAAACCAGCGGCGCATGGAGATTCTTCGACGGAGAAAAGAGAGGGGGTTATCCAGCTTCGTTCAAAACCCTACGATTGATTCGATTGGATGAGGAGCGATGGTGTGTGTGGGTTTTATAATAATATTATTATTATTATTTTGTGAAAAGACGAAACCCTAGAGAGAAGTAGAAGGAAGGAAGGAGGTGATTGATGATGTGGAGGCGCATGTACAGTAGTGTGGCTGAACACAGAAGAGAGAGAGAGAGAGAGAGAGAGAGAGAGAGAGAGAGAGAGAGAGAGACGATTTTTATGGGGTTAAAATATTTTATAAAAAGTTTTATAGGAAATACCACCAAAGATTAGTTAGTTAAATTTAGGGTGTTTAAGCTCGGATTTTCTGGTTATCAAGGCAATGATAAGTCTTGGAGTCAGCAGGTTTTACAGATAGATAGGGGTCACTCTCTGTTAATCACTTGCGTGAGTATTTGTGTGGTTTTTCCTGTGAACGCTAGCCAAACTCTGAAGCAAGTGTGAGTCCAGTTAAGATGACATAACTGACTAGAGTAGGGTGGCGGGTCTTCCAATGCGGAGGATGTGACCAAAGGTTGCATAAATTGAAAGTCAACGTTCAAAGAAAAAGATAGATGAAAATTTTGGATAGTGAATATTAAAGGGTGTGCACGGTTCAATTCGGTTTGGTTTTTTGGTAACACCATAACCGTAACTAAAGCTTTTGGTTATCGGTTTTTAAAAGTAAACTTGAATTCGATTTTCCAAGTGTTCGACATTGAAAACAAAAAAACATTCGGAAATCCACATCCGAATCTGATTATTTATTATTTTTTACTATATTTATGATTAATCATAGTGCCCGTATAACATATATTTATTATTTTTTTTCTAGTTTTTGGATATCGTATAATATGATCATCCAAAACTTTTAGAAATCCATATTTGAACCCGAAACCGAAAATTCGGATACCCAAACTTTTGGATATGTCGGGTTGGGTTTCAGATCCCGATTTCTTTAAACACCTCTAGTTAAAATGCGGGTGACCCAAGGAGTATTGCTCTAACGGTACCCCGGTGAAATCGAATTGGGGGAACTAAAGTGAAGTCGTTTTATAGCAGTTAACATTACAAGACTGTTTGTAGGTGGTGGTGGTGTTGGGTGGGATGCTTGAGGGGGTGGGGAGTATCTGTTGGACCTATGCATAAAGGTTTATCAAAAATGGATTCTACGTGAGCTCGCTTCTGACGACTATAGTCCTCGTTATTGTTGTACCCTTGAATTTTAGAGAAAACACATAATACTAATCGGAACCTACAAAGCAAACGACGATAGCATTCCCAAAGGAAAAAACATATCCAACATTAACTAACAATGTATATATGATGACATGTCGTTGGGTAATCTTGATGGTTAAAGTAAATGTGCTCATATTCTGTAAAAAATAATTGATCTAAAACCTAATATAAAAAGTGATATTTAGATTTTAATAATTAACTAAACTAATGAAACGAAAATTGATTTGAAAACAAATATGAGAAAACAGTGACCAACTTCCGATATATATCTTATTTAATTATTATTTAATTATTTCTAGTAACTTGTGGTCGTTAACTTAAAAAAATGAATACGCAACTATGTTTAGATGTTTTCCAACATTCTAATATATATCTTATTGAGAGCAGATACCATACCACTATTGTATTGAACAAAAAACTGAGCATACAACATTGATATCAGTATGGGCATTTATTTTTATGATCTTTATGGTTTTTTTAAAGAAATCGTAAGGGAATTTCTTTTGTAATAATTAAAGACTTTTATAAATTTTCAATAAAAGAATTTGATAAAAACATTTATATTATCAGGAATTTAACAACCTATTAATTCATTTCACATCATGTGTGATTGTGACACGATTAACGGGCACATTTTATTTTCTGATATCTATGTTATCTTATTAAGGAGGAGACATGTCTACAATAGTAATTATACACAAATTTTAAGATGGGATATCAAGAGACTCATGCTTTAACATAGATATGTCATGTAAAAGTTTCTCATAATACCCCTTATTGCATTATCCACTTGTACTATAACTATAACTATAAGGTAACATAGATAATTAAAGAGGAACTTGAAGTTGAGAAGGAGAGAGACTAACCACCATTCGAATACTAATTATCAACTTGCTATATCTTATAGGGAATGTACATAGCCCATTCATAACAGTTATAGTTACAATAGGTAATTTGTTTGTATAACACGCTCATTAGAAAAAATGTTGCTATCTATTTTTTTTTCTTTTTCGCACATTGCCACCTCACACTTTCTTAGCTTTAGCAACTTTAAATCCTTGTATGCAATTTGTTTCTATCTATCACAGAAAAATGCCAAGGGGAGAAAACCAAGATTGAAGACCTACATCAATCTTGGTAGAAACATGATATCAAAATATAATCTTACATTAATCACTCTCTTGCTTACTACAACTAAATACGTACCTAACCAATTGTATGTTGAAAACATTTAACAGCCGCTTATAAAATGTATGGTAGCAAAACCATGATGTCAATCGGTTTCGTAACCATAACCATAACCATAATTTATGGTTAATTGATCAGAGCTTAACCATATCATCGGTTAATTGTTTGTTTGTTCGTTTTTGTTAACTAGGCTAATTCGGTTATGGTCCAGTTAATACGGTTATTTGATCACGCCTTAACCTTAAAAAACATTGTGGTTATTGCTCAAAACTAAACCGACCCGCCTTTGCACAACCCTAGAATCACAAATTTAAGTGTTATGTGCCGCTGCATCGCGCGGGCACCATACTAGTATGTTACATATTTATTAATGTTATTATTATATCGAAACTCAAATGTAAATATGTTGGTGAAGAAGGCACATACTCACACCCCCTAACAGGATGGTACGGAAATGAGAAGAAAAGAGAAAAGACAAACTAAAAGAACTGAAGGGGGTATGTGTGGTAAAAGGTAAGTCTACGTACTAATACAATAATGAGGGAGTGGGGAGCTTGGATTGGGGGCATGAGTTGCCATCTAAAAATAGTGGACTCCACAACTAAAGCCCCCAAAAGGTAGAGAAGTTTGGGTTAGAGCTTGGTTTAAAATGTTCCAACCGATAATGACTGGTCAATTTAAAAAAGAAAAGTCTACCCAATCAAACACCTCCACATCACCCCTCCTTCCCTCCACGCCCATCTCCTTTTCCTGCAAAAGAGGCCACGCCCAACTCATCCAATAATGAGGATGGTGTTTGGGGCTTGGGTTGGCATCCCACGCCCCACTCTCTTATAATTGAGTGTCTCCATTGGTATATTACTATTTACTAAATACCCGAATGGAAAGATACCATGTCAGTTGCAATAATTTTGACAACCACAAATTACCATTCTATGTTTTTAACTTGTTTGATGAGCACCACTCTATATGTCTACTTTGTTCTAAACAAATGCAATACAAAATGAGGTTTTATTAATATTTTGAATTATATCCAACCTAATTTCAACAATCGACACATGTACCAACAAAACTTATTTCAAATCTTAATTATTATTTGCTTCATTTTTCCTTTTCCATAACATATAAAAACCCATTCCACCCAAACATACAATAAGAACAATTCCATCAACAACAACAATCAAAATCAATTCCCATTTCCTCAATCCATTCCTATTCTTCTCACCCTTCAAGACCTTTACCATAAAACTTGTTTTTTCAACATTATCTACCTCCTTCATTCCCCTTATCTCTTCATACAAATAACACTCACTATTGGCATTTATAAACAATGCACCCACACATGTACAATTCTTTTTACACAAACGCGAACATAACTCCTTTGTCGTGTTAACAATCTTCCATTTATCGTCTCTCAAAATGCTCCTCACATTTTGTATCTCCTTCATATCGCCCCTTGCATTTCCACAAAAGTTACCCGATGACCCATCAATATGCAAAAATGAACATTTGTTGGAAAAAGTACAAATTTCATTCCCTTTGCAAAAATACGGTAGATCACATTTATTCCTTAGAGCTTGGAACGAGGTTTCGAATTTCCTTGTTATATTTGAGTAGTAGTAAAAACCTAAGTTCCCCGTTGCGTTATCAATTGCTAAAAACCTTAAAAGTTTGAGTCTTTTGCATGGAATTTGGGCAAACTTGTGGTACTTATGGTTGAACAAATGCAACCCGTTCGTTGCCAATTGAACGAATGATATGTTTTGCGGTTTCTTGGGGTTGAATTCCCAGTATGAGTACTTAAACTTGCCCGAATTTAAGTAGAGTGCGAGTTTTTCTTGATGAATTTCGAATGAATAATTTGAATTTGTAGAAAGGGAAGTTAGCTTTGTTGCAGCTCCTAGTCTTTGTCCATATAGCATTACATTTGTAGGATAATGAAAGCTTTGCCATTTAATGATGTTGAAAGCATCCACAAGAACAAGATTCCCATTGTTTGATAATTGCAGCCTCTGAAATGAGCATAAACAAATTTTACTCAATCTTTATTTTTCTTTTTAATTTTGTAGTAATATAAAAGACATCAAGAAGATGCATCTCCAAGGACAAGTACTTGACTTTAACTATTTATACATTTGAATAGAAAAAAATGTTTTGGGCATCAACCAAGCCCAATTCAATTTAAAATATCTATTTTGACTTGGATAGGAAAAAAACATCTATGGTTATTTAAGTTTTCATTATTAACGGTGGAAATTTCTGACATGACATGAATTTACATATGGGTTTGGGTTAGTTTCAGTTTGAACTCACGCACACGTTTAGCTAAATGAGTCGTGTTCATGTTAACCTGATAGATTTGCGGATGGGCAGCTTAACCTATTTATTTAAAAAAAAAAATCTAGTTGTTTTAAATGTGTTTTATAAAACTTCAACAATTGGCATAATTTCAAGAAGAACTGCTTAAAGTATAAAAACAATTTGTAAATTTAGAATTTTAAGGTATTTATAGGCAAAACAAATAAAATATTTTTTTCTTGGTTAAACGGATTGTGTTCAAGTTAACCCGCCAATACAAGTGTGTATTCGGGTTCATGTGTGACATTATCAAGTTTGTGTAGAGATATCGGGCTCATGTAGGATTCGACCCACTAACCCACAAGCACATCCTGCTTGCCAACCCATTGATGTAGTGTACCCCCTCTATGTTTCATGAATCTTAAAAATGCATTACAATAAACCAAATTTACCTTTATACCTTGGCCATGGGTTGCGGTTTGCCATCCTATTTGCCCATTCTGGCCCGACAATCGCAAGTCCCCGTCCCAAGTGAGGCTAATCACACATTTCTCGGTGGTAAAAAATCGCGATAAGTGTGACGAGGTCCAAACCTTAAAATCCCCAAGAAAAACATCAAATGAACAAGCATACTTGTTTTCCTCAACGGCTTCAACCATAAGCCCAGCCCGAAAACTAGGCACCGGTCCACTAGTCTCGAGTACATATGTTGGTACAACAAACCCATTCATGTATAGACTAGGCAAAACAACGGTCCTTTCGGCACCGAGTTGAAGGTTGTTAGTGGTGCAATGGCCATGAAAGTGAGTTGAGAAATGAATGAGTAATGCAAGTGATAAAAGTATGTTCATTAGAGAAACAATATGGGGTGTGGTCTTCACATAGTTGGTGTGTGTGTGTTTGATCAGTACCTTCCAAATTTCATATTTGACCAATAGGAGCAAAAAGAAGGCATGATTGTGTTGTTATCCCACTCCATAAAAGATGGCATGATGCTTACTTTCCAATTTTCCATGTAAATGGTGTAGGTTGGGCACTAGACATTACCTTCATAAGGGCCATTTTATACTACCTCATATTCATTTAATATGTTGGACATATAGTTGTGTGGTTATGATGATGCAAAAATAATATTTTTTATTTCATTTCTTCTAACTATTTTTGTATTTTATATTTTATAATACAGTCTACAGTCTATTAAATTTTAAAAGCTTTCGCTCTGTTTACACCTATATATCTCATTGTAAGACATAATTTACACATAAAGCTTTTGGACGCAAATATGTCGGGTATTTTTTTCTCTCATTAGATCCTAATACACACTAATCTCCTCTTCCGACGACATGCATCAATCTCTCGTCTCTGTACAACTCTCGATATTAAAATCCCTTTCTGATTTATACTCCTACAAATCCACTTACATGACACCGCCTCGCCTATGCTCGTATACCTTTAACGATGACAAAGGTTTGGCTAAATCAAAATCTTAATTTGTTATAATTAGGAGGTGTTTAAAGCAATTATGAGTTAATAACCTTTTTGAAATTACATGTTAATTTGTACACTTTAAATACAAAAGTAGTATTAAATTAAACCTTACTTGTTAGTCTTCAAGAATAAACTATAAAGCAAGATGACAATATAATGTCTCTCTTTTGTTATTATTGGACATTCTAAAAATGTACCTATCAATTAGTCATCTTTTTATATTATAAATTAAACTATTATACTATATATGTGAATATTTAAAGAATAATTATTTAAATTAAATTACATAAATACCCCAACTTATCATATATTTGCAGAAGTGTAAGTGGGAGGTGATGCAAGCCCTTCGAATGAAAATGTGTAATGCTCCACTATTTCTTGTTAGAGTAGTTGCTAACGTACTTATGATCTTTAGATGACGTACGCAAGATTACAAGTATAGATAACTTAAGAATTAGTTCTTTAACTTCCAACAATTGATCACTTGGATCTTCATGTACACCATCGACCCTGAGATGAGGTTGGTCCCTATCGATCCAAAAACAATTGAAAAATGGGTACCCATATAGTATGATATTTGAAGGTAAAAGGTGGGTAAAAAATCTAAGTCCTAAAAAAATGAGTTCATGTAACATTTACCGTTAAAAAAAATTGAATAAACTTCTAATGTTCTAAAAATTTATGGTTAATAATCGGAAATATGTCAATGCATTAATAATGATTAAAAAAATCTAAGCTGTACCTTAAAACTAGACAATCTTTCACATTTTTTGTTAAATAAGAAAAAAAGTTGTGACAAAACGATCACAACTCAACTCTCAATGGAGTAAGGACGAGAAAATGATATTTTGTATTGAAATCGAACCGATATTACTTTTTTCGGTTTCAATGCTGCTTGCATGAGTTCAATCAGAGTCCGTTAATACCCTTCCTACGACATTCTATTTTTCTTTCACTGTCTAACATACAAAATATAGTTAGACCCTATCTACCTTATGATCATTATTGGGGATTTCAGTTAAACATGTTTACATTAACTGAAAACTATGCACGATATGAAAACATCAAACTAAGGGGGGACGGGGCACTACCAGAATTTATCACGGGTAACCCACTACCAGCATGGTAACACCGCCGCCACCCGTGCTGGTAGGGTTCCGTGAACCAAATACGGGTTCCATCTAACGGGCTGGTAATAAGCCACAATTATTGCAACGGTCACTTTTTATAATATATTTTATTACTTTTTGACCGTTTGAATTTATTTAATATGAAACGGTAATATTTTTTTGACCGTTATTTTTGAAATGGTATAAATTGTGCACGGTTTAAATACAAAAAAACACAATCTACATTAACCAAACTACTTAATTTAAAACACAAACAAAACAAATGGATCCAAGGAAAACAAAGAGTGTTTCGAGGGGTGCGAGGGACAAACCAAACCAAACTCACATTCACCTATATATATCAATACCATAGTTGTCAAAGCGCCTAGGCGCACTCAAGGCGCATAGGTCGAGCCCAGAGCCTAGGCGCAAGGCGCATAAAAAACGAAGGCTTTTTATAATTAGGCGCATAGTATAAAATACATTTTTTATGGATTCTAGAGATGTTTTAGGCTTGTTTAGGGCTACATTAAGATGTTTTAGAGTTGTTTAGGACTTGTTCATGACTCATTTAGGATGTTTTAGAGGTTTATGCAACTTTTAGCCTGAATTTGGCCGGAAAATCAGCCCTGATAGTGTGCCTCAGTGCCTAGGCGCGCGCCTCACAGGGCGCAGCGCACTTGGGGCGCCTAGGCGCGCTTTTAACAACGACGATCAATACACCAAAAGACACATAACCAAAGAAACAAACATGAAGACAGAAGCGATTGAATAAGGACGCATTGCAAGTTTGCAACATCACCATCATGACACTGATGGCTACAGGGAGAGGGAAAGAAAAAGTGTGAAAGTTTCTTTTTCTTCGTTGGCAACTCAAAGAACATTATTATTATTATTATTATAAAACGAATTTGTTTCCTTTGTTTTTTTTTTATTATTATTATTATTATTATTATTATTATGTGTGAAAATTATGGATAGTGAGGGTAAAGAATCATTGAAGTGATGTGACAGTGCAGGACTGGTAAAAATCAGTGAAATGAAAACATCTTTAGTTGAGCGCCCGTTGAGGCCTAACACATACCATGACAATAATGTAATACTAAACAATTAATGTGCAATAAGCCGCATGCAAAATGCACGTATGGAACAGGAACATGTTATAAAATTTAAAAACTTAACTCTTTATAAGTATTTGTTTTTTCAAAAAGGTAAACGATATGTTTAAAGTGTGAAAGAAATAGGTCACGTTAGAGCCACTCTTATCACTTGTGTGGCCTTATGTATACGGACTAATCTTTTCAATTGCAGATAAATAAAATGAAAGTAAGGATGTAAATAACCCGAAATCGTTATGGTCAAAACTTGTTTTGACCTGTTACTCCATCCAACTCATAGGTCATGTTAGGCTTAATTTTAGAGTTATTTGAAGTATCATTATATATATATTAATTTACAAGTTTGTTATGTATTATTGGTTGTACTCTATGCATTAATGGTTATATTCATATGTGTTATGGATGATGGGTTCTTAAAGCACTAAGCCAACCTCTCATTTACACATACGTCCACATCTTTCTTATATATAAGGAGAGAATGGGAGCCCGTGGTGGTTCCTGGAGGCCATACGGTGGCGGCGTCGCGTACCAGCGAGTGAACAACTTTAACACATTAAACGAATGAAAGGGAATCCCGTGGTGAGGTTAGGACAAGCAAGGGAGTGGAGTAGCGGTGGCGTGGTTATCAGTGGTCATAACCGCAGCTCTGGATTTGCGCCCAATGACATAGATGACGATGGTTATAGGAAGCACGGTGGGGGTGTCATTCGTGAGTTCGGAGGCGGCGACGCTAAGGTCTTTGAGTAGATGTCAACGGCGGCTAGGGTTTCAAGGTGACCGGCCAAATTTCTGATCAGCGGCTATGGTGGCTGAGAAACAAAGATCAACCACGGTATATCTGGACCTATCACCGATATGATGACAGATCCGACACCATACGGTATCACCATTCGTATGTAGATATGTATTCCTTTTGTAATCAGTTTATATGTAGATTTGTATTCTTTTCGTGGGCATAGCACTACATATACTTTGATGGTCGCCACCACGAAGACAGATACCGACAGTATCGTAACCTTCATATTTACAAAGCTAATGTTCCGTGTGTTATAGTCGACCAGTTTAGCCTCCGGTTTTAAGCCATCAGTAAACAACTTTATCTCCAAATATTTTAGGCCAAATTATGCCGTGTTCCTTTTCGCTAGATATTGGTTCATCTTTTCTATTAAGAATTTACAGTCGACCTGATACAACTTTTAAGATGATAATATTGTATATGTTTTATTGTGCGCTGCAACGCGCGCGGCACAATTCTAGTTTAATTTAATTTAAATACATATGTATTTTGTTAAGCCGGTTAAGGTCACATGTATAGAACCCATAAAAGTTTCGCATTGGTTCAGGTCAACATATGTGAGTTAACCTAAATTATGTTTCAGGTCAACATAATCC
This sequence comes from Ambrosia artemisiifolia, assembly GCA_032199755.1. Classification (NCBI taxonomy): domain Eukaryota; kingdom Viridiplantae; phylum Streptophyta; class Magnoliopsida; order Asterales; family Asteraceae; genus Ambrosia; species Ambrosia artemisiifolia. The sequence continues at coordinate 58,194,361 of CM063523.1, read as the reverse complement.
AATAAGTTTTGACACTTTCTAAAACTACCATTTTGACCTTTGAGAGAGGCTATTGTACAAAGTATGCTTAACGTAGAAAGCGTGAGAAGTAATCCTGGCCCTCCATTTTTGATCCAGTGCGTTTTTTTTAACAACCTCGGACATTAATTAACCACGTCTTTCATTAATGGCTGAGGGTAAAAGAGGCAAATCACAAAATTAACAATTTGAATTTTTTTCATAAAACCGCCGGAGTATCTTTTTTAATTGTCGACGGTTAAAATTTAGAAACACACAATTCTCTCCCAAAATTAAAACAGAGCATACGAAAAAAACGTGGAGACTACGAAATAAAACCCTAAATCGAAGAAAACAGAAGCTACACGAGGATAATCATGGTTCAGAAACGTAAAACAAGTAAGGAATTGGTTATGTTTCCCCTTTATTGTTGATCGTATGTAATTAGGTTAAATGGTTGCTAATAGTTGGTTTGAAAACCCTAAAACAGGTGAGGTAGGAGAAAGAAGAAGCAAGTTGTGCCATGACAGGCATTGTCTAAGATTACTGTAAAAAAAATTTAAAAACGCATGCATTAAAACAAAAAAAAAAGCATTCAATAAATGTCTAAAACGCATTCAATAAAACTAAAAACGCATTCAATATATGTCTAAAACGCATTCAATAAAACTAAAAACGCATTCAATATATGTCTAAAACGCATTCAATAAAACTAAAAACGCATTCAATATATGTCTAAAACGCATTCAATAACCCTAAAAACGCATGCATTAAAACAAAAAAAAAAGCATTCAATAAATGTCTAAAAACGCATTCAATAACCCTAAAAACGCATTCAATATATCTGTATAATCACTCTTCAGCAGCTTGCTCTTCAAAATTCAGATTAAAAGGATTCACAGTATCATCTTCTTCTTCGTTTAGTATTTCAGGTTCGTTGTTTAAATCTATCAAAACAATTAAAATAAAAAATACAGTTACGATTACAATTAAGTAAAGTTATAAAAAACAGAGTACGTACCAAACATGATGAACTCTACAAACTGTTAGTGATCTCGATGAAGAACTTTGAACGATTGAGACGGATTTTGATTAAAGTTTTGATTAAGGAATGAAAGGAATGAATTGATCGTGCAAATCAGTTACGAAAAAAGAATTATGATGAACGATAAAACAGGGATTCGAAAATCAAAAATTTGAATGTGATTAATTGATGGAAGTAAATGTCAATTGTACCCCTGAATGCAGTTGTTATGATATAACAGACTTGATACACGTGTCAAAAAACTATGGCTTCTCACGCTTTCTACGTTAGTGTACTTTGTACGTAATACTTTCTCTTGACCTTTTAGATCATACTAAGTCTAGTTTGATCAAGTGATATCGATTGTCGACAAACGGATTGCGAGATACGGATCAAACTAGTAAAACAATTTGTATTTCTAACTTCTAAAATGGAATAGGGCCTTGTGTGATAACTTTCGACTTAAAATCCTTATATGGGAGTCTAGGGGTAATTATTTGATCCATAGTTTGGATATATTCTTGTATAATTATTATGTTGCTCTGAGTCTGTGACTCATACACCATATTGGGCTACATGAACTGCTTAAAAATCTCAAGCTTCACTTATGGGCTTTTAAAGCCCATTCCACTCCAAGTCTATCGTTTTGTTTGAGGTTCGTTATTCACGTTTCGTAATATTGATGAAGGTTTAATATTACTTGAATGTTTTAACTAATTCAAAGAAAACTTAACAAATTTAATTTACAGAAGAAGTTAATAAAGTTAGAAGTCTATAAATAAAACCAAAATGTTAACCAAGTCTTGCAATTTCGTTAACTTGAAATACAAGTTTTATATTTTCTTGATTATATTACTTTTCAAAATTATAAACCAAAGTCTATATTTACCGATTCTCAGTTTCTTTATTCTTTTAATATCATTTTGAAATTAATAATGAAATACACATTTTTTGTTTTATTTTTTAGATTGACAAATTCTCGTGGTAATTAAATAATATGTTTTTTGGATTACTAGCCAAGTCAAACTATATATACTTTTAGTGTTCTAGGTTTCATATACCCCGTGACATCACATTCTGGAAGTGTGACATCATATTCTGAGTATGTGGGAGTCTTATATTGGTGTGTGATGTGGGCCATGATGTATGAATCCTAAATAGGGGGTGTATGATTCCTAAATACCATACTTTTATTTCCCATAACTTATAGACAACTTATGGGATTATGATATCTACATATACATATAATGATTTACTAATAACACTTGCAAAAAAGTTAAAATATGTTGAAAATTGAATAACTCAAGTCTTATTGTATGAGTTCTAGAGTTATGAACACACTCTTCTACATTGTTTAGTGGAAGTATTCTAATATTTGTTTATTTCTTGGACCATTTCTAATACTAAACATCTTTACCATTGGGGAACCTTATAAATACAACATAAGACCATAATAACATAATACAACACAAAAATTTTGCACTAAAAAACCATTTGGATGCTAATTATGGAAAAGATTAATATCATAAGCTTCTTACTGTTTTTTGTTTTTATCATTCTTTCTTTATCTAGTGCATCTCCAGACTCGGGTTTGTCATCAAGTTATTATGATCGAGTTTGCCCTGAAGCACTCCCGACTATCAAACGTGTGGTGGAGGATGCATTGGCACAAGAACGCCGAATGGGCGCTTCTCTTCTACGACTTCATTTTCATGATTGCTTTGTTAACGTAAGTAACTACTTCCTTACCAATTTATATTTGAGATTCCACATTCCCAATTCATGATGCTTGTAAACTAATAAACCGATATGATTGTCAAAATCATGGTCTAGTTAAATCTTATACATACATAAATTCTAGAAAACCATATAGAACAAGTCACTTAAGGATTAAAATGTTCAACTTGTTACCTTAATAGAAATAAGTTGTTGCAAAAAGGAAGTGTTAACTAGTAGCAATTATCATATTACAACCGAAAGTGTTGGTTGTAATTTTTGTCTTCGTTTTTTATATCCTGTATAGGGATGCGATGCTTCCATTCTTTTGGATCAAACGGAAACAATAGATAGTGAGAAAAATGCAGGCCCCAACGCAAATTCCGCTAGAGGATTTGAGGTCATCGACAAAATCAAGGATGAGGTCGACAAAGTCTGCGGTCGCCATGTGGTGTCTTGTGCTGACATCTTAGCTGTTGCTTCTCGCGATTCTGTTGTTGGGGTAAGTAAAGCACATATTTAGAGATGTTGAAATTAAAAAAATGTATGATAATGTGTTTTTTTACCATAAAACAAAAACTTCTATCGTTTGCAGCTTGGTGGCCCATCATGGAAAGTCAAGCTCGGAAGAAGAGACTCAACCACGGCTAGCCGGGCCGCAGCTAACACTAACATCCCGGCACCATCCATGGACTTACCCGCCCTAATAAAAAACTTTAAAGACCAAGGGCTAGATGAGGAGGACTTAGTTGTGCTTTCAGGTGCACACACTCTAGGCTTTGCTCAATGTCGAACCTTTAGGACTCGTATTTACAGTGATACCAACATAGATCCAGCCTTTGCGAGTCATCTTCGAACCATTTGTCCACAAGTTGGGGGCGACTCAACACTCGCACCACTTAACCCGACACCAAGCTCATTTGACGTTAAATACTTCACTAATGTGGTGAGTAAAAAAGGGCTTTTGAACTCTGATCAAGCATTGTTTAGTGGTGGCGAAACCGCTGAGCTTGTTTCGAAATACAGTGGGAACCATGAAGAGTTTTGGGAGGATTTTGCAGAGTCTATGATCAAAATGGGTGATATAAAACCATTAACAGGGAATAGAGGTGAAGTTCGCAACAACTGCAGGAAGGTTAATTCATAATATTAAGAGTCGGGAATAGGTTAAATTGTTTCATGATAATCTTATTATGTTATTAGCTTTCGAGTACTGTTTCACTATGTTGATTTTTTTTAAATTGTAGTATTCTCTATTCTTTTAAATAGTTTACATGTTTCTTTTATTTGTTTTCACTAATTACTATTTTGATTTATGATCAATATAGTGGTTATACTATTTACTAACGAGAAGTTAAAGGTGGATAAACTACACAGCGTCTACGCATAGAAAGGGGAGCACCCTGTCTCTTTATCTAGTTTTAACTTCATTGGTGTACTTAAACAAAAAGATTGGATCTAATTGGCATCGATGAATTGAGATCAGATTACTTCTTCTTCTCTTAATGTTCTTCTACTCTTTATCGATCGGATCGATAAGCTTGATTACCAGTTCAATTTTTATCGTAACAATAGCGGCTTGAAGATTAATCAAAATCATAAAACGTGAACTAAAACCAGACATATTGCTCTAAACAAGTTTCCCTTCTAATAAATGATGAATTTCCTGGAAATATACACAACTTAACATAATTTGCGACCAAATGAAGTTGCAATTAGGGATACAGAACATGTATGTTATCAACAGTACTATCATACTTTACAATTAGAAAATGTAGCATGTCTCCTACATAACTTTATAATATCATAGCACTTGAGATCAAAGATCCAAATACTCCTACATATGTAGGTGAAAAAGTCAAAAGACTTTACATTTGACACAATTTGCCTCATAATATGTAATCAACATCCATTGCCTTATCCTTTTTAGCAATTTTGCTACACCATGGTTTTATTGTCTTGTCATGAGAGACATTAGCAATACTTTGCCCATCTGCAAAATGGATGATACCGACAAACTCAGATCCAAAAATAGTCAAACGACGATTGGGTACATGTGAAAACATGTTCACTTTGTAAATTCGGGTTGGGTCAGATCGTGTTGACCCAAAAAATTTTTGACTTTTGTTTACACAAATTTTCAAACTTTTGTATGCACATTTTATCCAAAATTTTCAGACTTTTGCATGAACACATGTTCAACATAATAATATATAACTTTGTATAGTACACGGATAACAATAATCAACCGTTTAACATTGCTAGCAACCAACATTTAAAAACTTCATTTGGACACCATAATTAACCAAATCGATTGAATTCATACAAACTAGAAGGAAGCAACACACTAAAACAAACCCGAACATTTGGACATAAAATGGTGTCTAGGTTTGTGCAATAACATTTGAAGCAAACCACACAAACTCGAAAAGGTTTGAAGAGCAGTATGAAGCAAATAAGAAGATACCTTGCTTGAACCAAACCAAAATTAACCATTTATGTAATTGTATATTTTCATATTTAATAGGCAAATTGGATTTTAATAATCCAACATTTCTCTTTTTGGTCGATAATAATCCCACCTGAGTTTTTTCCCTCCACCAGTCTCACCTTTCAGACATTTTGCTCTCAATGGGCCAACCCGTTGACTCAAACTAACGCTGTTAGCTAAAACTCACAATTCTAGGCGATTATTCACTGGGTTTGAAAGAGGTAATCGAGACGACGCTATTGGTATGTTCAAATGCAGAACTGAGCATGGTTCGATGGTTTAACGAGTATGATTACATGTTTATATATAAAAAAAATAAAATTGTAACTCAGGTCATGCAATTTCAATATTAAAGCTATAAATTGTATGAGTATGATTACATGTAGGGCTGTACACAAGCCGAGTCGAGCCGAGCCAGGCCCAGCTCGAGCTCGAGCTCGAACCTAAACCGAGCCAGCTCGGCTCGGCTCGTTTTTCTGATCGAGCTGAAAAGTTGAGCTCGAGCTCGGCTCGTAAATGTTCGAGCCGAGCTCGAGCTGGCTCGAGCCAGCTCGATATATTTTTTTTATTTTATTTTATTTTTTTTATTTTTTTGCAAATATTTATTAAATAAAAAACAATAAAATTAAATAAAATTACACATAATCATGTATATATTTTTTTATTTTTTTAAGTTATGGTTTATTTATCATGTATATTTTTTTTATTTTTCTAAATTACACAAGCCTAAGTCGAGCCATATGTCGAGCCATCGAGCCGAGCCACGAGTCGAGCCACGAGCCGAGCCACGAGCCGAACACCCCTAATTACATGTTTATATATATAAAAAATAAAATTGTAACTCATGTCAAGCAATTTCAATATTAAAGCTATAAATTGTATGTTAACATGTGCAACTTCATAATACAATCTATAGTAGTTATAAATGGGTAATATAACCAAGAAGTATACAAAATAATTTTAAATATGTAATATCACGACCAAGAAGTATGCTTAAATTTTGGGTTATCAACCAAGTCAGTGCAATTTCGTTGGCTTGATATTTTCTTGATTATATTACTTTTCAATTTATAAACCAAAGTCCATGTTTACCAAATCTCAATTTGTTTATCTTTTATATCATTTTGAAATTATTAACCAAAATATGAAAATACACATGTTGTGTATGTATTGTTTTTAATATTGACAAATTCTCCTGGTAATTAAACAATATGGTTTTTGGATTACTAGCCAAGTCAAACTATATATACTTTTATTTTCTGCATCTTATTGACAACTTATGGGATTATGACATCTACCTATTGAGACTTGAGTTACAATAACACAAAAACATTAAATTATTATTTGAAACTTGAACAACTCAAAAGTTTATGGTATGAACATTAAAATTTGAATAACTCCAATCTTATGGTTTGGGTTCTAGAATTATGAACCAAGTCTCCTACATTGTTTATTGCAAGTATACTGATACCAAACATATGTAGTTTTTTCGTTGAACATTTCTAAACTAACCATCCTTTACATTTGTGTTCCTTATAAATACTAACGTAAAAACTTAACAACATAATACAATTCACAACATAACACAACTCAAAGACTTTGTACTAAGAAAACATACTTCTAGTTGGCCATTATGGAGAAGATGAACACCATAAGCTTATTATCTCTCATTGTTTTTATTCTTTTTTCTATTGCCACTGCATCTTCAGACCCGGGTTTGTCACCAAGTTATTATGATCGAGTGTGCCCTGAAGCTCTCCCGACCATTAAACGTGTGGTGGAGGATGCATTGGCGCAAGAACGCCGCATGGGTGCTTCTCTATTACGTCTTCACTTTCATGACTGCTTTGTTAATGTAAGTAACTTATTTCTATCAATTTATATTTGAAATTCCACATTCGTTATTCATAAAGCTTGGCAGTTTATTGCAAAGCTATATTTTCGCCATGGAAATGCCTCGTTTGTGATAATACATCCACATCACATATCCTAGGAAACGACTTTAAAATTTTGAACCTTTGATTTTTCATAAGTATAGAAATATTTCTTGTTTATAACCATGATCGATGCATTGGAAACTTAAGAACGGGGCGTTGTAAAATGAAGTGTTATCTTGTACAAATGTAGCATTTAAGAGAGTGGAAAGTAATGGTTGTTTTTTGAGCTAATTTTCTATATCATGTAGGGATGTGATGCTTCCATTCTTTTGGATCAAACGGAAACAATAGATAGTGAGAAAAATGCAGGCCCCAACGCAAATTCAGCTAGAGGATTTGAGGTTATCGACAAAATCAAGGATGAGGTTGACAAAGTTTGCGGTCGCCCTGTAGTGTCTTGTGCTGACATCTTAGCTGTTGCTGCTCGTGATTCTGTTGTTGGGGTAAGTAAAACATATTCAATGAATTTCTAATAGTTCCATTGGGGTATGCCTATGTGGTACTCTTCGTATGCATGTTTTCATAAAAAAAGTGTATGATAATGCATTTTTTGATAGTAAATCTAAAACTTCTATGGTTTGCAGCTTGGTGGCCCATCATGGAAAGTCAAGCTAGGAAGGAGAGACTCAACCACGGCTAGTCGGGCCGCAGCTAACGCTAACATACCGGCACCATCCATGGACTTACCCGCACTAATAAAGAACTTTGAGAACCAAGGGCTGGATGAAGAGGACTTAGTTGTGCTTTCAGGTGCACACACCCTAGGCTTTGCTCAATGTCGAACCTTTAGGCCTCGTATTTACAGTGATACCAACATAGATCCAGCCTTTGCAAGCCATCTTCGGACCATTTGTCCACAAGTTGGGGGTGATTCAACACTCGCACCACTTGACCCGACACCAAACTCATTTGACGTTAAATACTTCACTAATTTGGTGAGTAAAAAGGGGCTTTTGAACTCTGATCAAGCATTGTTTAGTGGTGGCGAAACCGCTGAGCTTGTTTCGAAATACAGTGGGAACCATGAAGAGTTTTGGGAGGATTTCGCAGAGTCTATGATCAAAATGGGTGATATAAAGCCATTAACAGGGAATAGAGGTGAAATTCGCAACACTTGCAGGAAAGTTAATTCTCAATATTAAGAGCTTATCGAGTGCATTAAATTGTTTCATGTTAATCTAAGTATATTATGAGTTTTTAGGCATTGTTTCTTTTATTGTCGCAACTACGTCGAATTCTTTCAAATTGTAGTATCGTTTCGTTCTTTTATTTTCAAATTAAAATCGATTGTAAGTTACTACAAAAGCATCATTAAGATTCGTTCTTTCTATATTTCGGTTAAGATTACGTTTTTTTTTTTTACTTTAACTTTCATTCAAAACCAAAGGCAAGGTCCATAAAACAGGTTCGACAAACCCCACAAGCCACAATTACATCATACATATTGGATATTTACACCACTTCTTCCACATGAGGTTTTTATTACTAGACATGTACTTCAACCATGAAAACGCCAATGACTTCACATCCGCCATGATATCTACAATCTTAAAACTTGTACTTTTAAATATCTTGGAGTTCCTCGCTTTCCAAATGCACCAAAAAGTGCAAATCACTATCCCACGGAAAACCATTTTACTTTTTTTTAACCGTTTTATGCAACTCCATCAAGTCCCGGAATGAGAATGCAAATATAGGAGGAAGATTGCACCACTTGCTCACATTAGCCCATATATCCGACGCTGCCTAACATGATATAAAAAGATGATTCACCGTCTCTTCATCTGTTTTGCAAAGAGAGCACGTAATTGACCGAACCTAAATGTTCCTTCTCACAAGCACTGATGAGGTGGGCAATCTATATAGCTCCGATCTCCAAGAAAAAAAAATATTATTATCAATAATAGCAACTCATTTTATACAACACATGATCCTGCTTAAATATTTATTGATATTTTTTTTATTTATATGATTTTAGAAGACTCATACTTAAATATTTAAATAGAAAATGGGATTAAGCAACATCTTTTTTTATAAGCGAAGCTGCTTAGCAAATCAAGCTTTTGTTACTAGTTTTTACATTATATACATATAATCGAAGTAATTCCATGAATAGTTCCCTCTTTTTTCAGATTATATAATATTTATTATGGTTTTTGAGAAGATGAATCAATAACAACCAAAGTCATATTGTGTAGCATGAGGGAAAAAGACCCAACTCCCGCCTTGTAGCGTGGGGGAAAAATCTAGTTATGACTAATACTAGTTTATTATTACTAATTTTGTGGCATTTTGCCTCTTATCGTAATCTTAACATCATTTTGAACTTATTACAAAGGATTTTCTAATACAAACGATGCATGATTCAACAGTTGCACAAACTTTCAGAGACTTAATTTAGTTTTTACCAGTGTTTTGAAAACCGGACCGGACCGGCCGGTCGGACCGGCCTCCGGGACCCGGACCGGTCCGGTTCGGGTGGTTGGACCGGTGGTACATCGAACCGGCTGAGAACCGGTGAACCGCCCGGTCGAACCGGAAAACCGGGAGGTTGGACCGGTTTTTGGTATTTTTTTTTTGTTTTTGGGCCGGTTCGTTGGACCGGTCGAACCGGTGAACCGGCCGGTGGTCCGGTTCGACGTCCGGTCCGGTTCTGAAAACCTTGGTTTTTACTCGCTTCTTTTCTTCCTCTCCCTCTCTGCTCCCTCCCCAAATCCCTCTGTCCCCTTCTCCCTCTGCTTTTTTAACAACTTTCCTTTGATGCACCTGTGATTTCTACCTCATTACCGTAGACGAAACTTACTTGAGCTTAAAAGTGTAAGTTTATCCCATTACTTTTGAATAATCTAGTCTTTTTAGTTGGCCCTTCAAATCCAAAAGCCTCAGCTAAACATATATTTTCGCCCCCCTTCCAAATTTAAATGTTTAAGTTCCGTCACTTCTCATTAGAAAGATGCTATGGCGATTACTACCAATATTAGTGATGACTTCTAGGGATTAGCATTTCAGTATCGAGTACCGAAAATACCGGTACCAGTCCATTTTCGATACCAAGTTTTGGCGATTGGTACCGGTATTTTCGGTATGGTACTGGTTCGGACTGGTATTTTACCTTAAATTATCGGTACCATACCGTATCATAGTTGTATATTTTCGGTACCGGTGCTAACTTTTAGCGATTTTCGGCATCGGTATCTTCGATATGGTAGTAGTAGCGAGCTCATACCTAATTACTTTTGAAGCTCAGTGAGGTGTAAAGAGACTATTATTACTTTCTTAGAGGGTGTTTGGGATTGTGTTTTGAATCTGATTTTTAAATTATTGCATTTTGAAAATGCAGATAATCAGTTTTTAGTGTTTGGATTGCGTTTTGAAAACGCAGATAATCAGTTTTTTAGGCTACCAAGAGGGTGTTTGGGATTGATTATTCAAAACAGATTATGCGTTTTAGAAAAACAAGGGTGGAACTGCTTATAGATTATGGAGTTTTGGTAGCCTAAAAAACTGATTATCTGCGTTTTTAAAACGCAATAATCTAAAAATCATATTTAAAACGCAATCCCAAACACCCTCCAAAACGCAATAATCTATAAGCAGCTCCACCTCTACTTTTTCAAAACGCATAATCTGTTTTGAATAATCAATCCCAAACAGCCCCTTAATGGGATGTCATAACAGTAATCCCAATCAACTTTAAGAAAAAAAAAATAGTGAAGGATATTATTTCTTAGAACTAAACAATAGTAGTTAAAAACGGATGATTCCCAATTTAGTCTTTGTTTTGTGGTGATTAGATGCAGCAAATATCATATATATCTAATATCATAAGTTAGATTACTAACTAGTACATGTCTTCTTTATAATTAATATCTTAGTCATCGATATATCTACCACGTTTAAGCATGACTATTTCTTATTTGTTGGTTTTTAAGATTATTAACCAAGTCAAATATAACTATGAAATTTTATATATGACAGGTAACTTAGCCCATCAAACCATACGTATTCTGGACTAGACTAGGTAATCGGAATTTTATTATTACATTGCATTAAGTATAACTTTTTTTATGAATTATTATATTTTTTTTATGACTGAGAACAACTTTTATTTTTTTCCCTTTCGCAAAATAATTTGGAGTAATTATGTAATTGTGCCACTGTCAAATCCCTAATGACGACCCCTGACTAATTTTGAAATTACTAACCAAAATTTTTACATTTTTGTATGTTTTCTGAGTTTGACAAATTCTCTTAAGGTCAATTAAACTTAAACAATAATACTGCTAGCCAAGTCAAACTCTACTTATAATATAAAGTATTTTATGTATAACTTATGGGATTATGATATCAACCAAGTGTTACTAATACTATATTAGTTTTTGTCGACTATTTCCAAAACCAACCACCTTTAACTCCTTATAAATACAACATAATTTGCGTTTATAGTAAATACAACACAACTCAATACAACACAGAGAATTTGTACTAAAAAAACCTTTTGGATACAAATTAATATTATGGAGAAGATGAACATTATAAGCATGTTACCTCTTTTTCTTTTTCTCATTTTTTCTATTGCTACATCAGACTCAGATTTGTCACCAAGTTATTATGATCGAGTGTGCCCTGAAGCTCTCCCAACCATCAAACGTGTGGTGGAGGATGCATTGGCACAAGAACGACGCATGGGCGCTTCTCTTTTGCGTCTTCATTTTCATGATTGTTTTGTTAATGTAAGTAACCTCTTTCTACCAACGATTCCCCATTTGTTATTCATGATGATTGGGTATTGGTTTCAATTTTATACTTTTGCCACTAAAACAGAACTAGCACATACATATGATTGATTAATAGTTCAATTTTATAAACAAAATATACAAATTTATTTTAAACAAGTCACCTGAATTATACAAGTTTTCAAGTTGATAACGATGGCAGTTTTGCACATATCAACACGATAGACACACGTAATGCAAATAATTGATCTTAATGATTTTCCACTGAAAATTTAAAATTTTATTTGTTATTTAATGAAACATGTAATTTCCACATATAAGTTGTGTTATGATACGTTTGCTAAATTGAGCAATCACAAAGTTCCATTATACTTCCCCAGGATTTGGCAGTAATCTTAAAATTTAATTTGATGTTTCATTTTTTATGTAATTATGATGCATTAGGATGAACCAATGTTCCATTTAAAGCGGGGAATATGCTGTTTTTTTGATGAGTTTATTTTCTACACCCATGTAGGGATGTGATGCTTCCATTCTTTTGGATCAAACAGAAACAATAGATAGTGAGAAAAATGCAGGCCCTAACGCAAATTCGGCTAGAGGATTTGAGGTCATCGACAAAATCAAGTACGAGGTCGACAAAGTTTGTGGTCGCCCTGTGGTGTCTTGTGCTGACATTTTAGCTGTTGCTGCTCGCGATTCTGTTGTTGGGGTAAGTAAAGCACATATTTAGAGACGTTGAAAATAAAAAACATGTATGATAATGTGTTTTTTTACCATAAAACTAAAACTTTTATTGTTTGCAGCTTGGTGGCCCATCATGGAAAGTCAAGCTCGGAAGAAGAGACTCAACGACGGCTAGCCGGGCTGCAGCTAACGCTAACATCCCGGCACCATCCATGGACTTACCCGCCCTAATAAAAAACTTTAAAGACCAAGGGCTCGATGAGGAGGACTTAGTTGTGCTTTCGGGTGCACACACTCTAGGCTTTGCTCAATGTCGAACCTTTAGGACTCGTATTTACAGTGATACCAACATAGATCCTGCCTTTGCAAGTCATCTTCGAACCATTTGTCCACAAGTTGGGGGAGACTCAACACTCGCACCACTTGACCCGACACCAAGCTCATTTGACGTTAAATACTTCACTAATTTGGTGAGTAAAAAGGGGCTTTTGCACTCTGATCAAGCATTGTTCAATGGTGGCGAAACCGATGAGCTTGTTTCGAAATACAATGGGAACCATGAAGAGTTTTGGGAGGATTTCGCAGAATCTATGATCAAAATGGGTGATATAAAACCATTAACAGGGAATAGAGGTGAAATTCGCAACAACTGCAGGCGAATTAATTTGAACTATTAAGAATCGATCAAGAGAGTTAAATTTCTTTTTTATGATAGCTTATTACATATGATTTTTTGGATTTTGTTTTCTAATATTGTTGTTGCGATGTCGATTTGTTGTAGTGTTATATGTATTTTTTACATTAAAATTGTTTGTAATCTGTTCGTTATTAAGAAATAATTTTTTTTTCTTTAGTCTCTTGCTAGGGTGCTCTATTATATGAGTTTTCGGCTGAAAATAAAAACAAGTCATTTCCATATTTGGATGATTCCAAATATTACTTATTAAAAGAGGCGTGATGGCAGACCAATAACGTCAACTTTTGCCGCCTCTATTGCTCTGTTTTCTTGTAGTGATTATTAGATATGTATTATGATTTATGATCGTTGGTTATATCTTTTAAGGGAATTAAGTTACGCAACTTTTACATATAAAGGATTAGTTCTTAACAAAGAAAACACATGAATTTACATAAAGGATTGGTTCTTATCAAAGGGAATACACAGAAATTCGATATAAATCATATATTTTTTATAAAGACCTTCCAGGAAGATTGGATCTAAAATCGATGCCACTCATATATGTTTTTTTTTTTTCGTTTGTTTTGTTTGTGTATGTCAGTATGTGTACGTCAGTAATACCAAGCAAACTAATAGAATACCAAATAAAATGTATAAGTATCGATGGAGAAATGTTAAGGACAAAGAACATTATGATGAAGATGTTTCTATAAGACCTTCCAGAAAGTTGTCTATGTGCAGTTTTGTGTATGTCCGCAGCTAGTGATAGGTAAATATTAGTCGTGGACTAGGCTTATATAATGTTTATAGTAATTATAGTAGGTTTCGGTATCGGATGTAATTAATGAACATATTGATGATTTTGGGTTATATGAAAGTGTTCATACGCCTGACGCATCAGCGTAAGGGCCTCATACGCTTAGAACTGTCAACGCGTATGAGGGAAGCCTATATATAGGTCCCTTAGCCATTTCATCATCAACTCTTGCACTTAAACCTTTGCATTTTAATCAAATACATGTCGAATTGCTGCGCGATTTTCGTGTGATCTTGTGTGTTATTGTTTTATCATTCTTAGCATTACACGACTAACAACAAACCGTTTCATTGATTCCGCCTTTGATCCGGTCACGCACATAGTCTCTAAATCTTGTATAACAAGATCCGAACGGTCCTACAAGTTGAGATTGTGATTGAATATTCATTATTCAAGATAACAATAGTTGTATACTTGTACTAGCGAGACTAGTTTACGTCAAACCGTAAGACTCACAATCCTATTGAATTAAGATCAATGATACAAATCAAGACTTAATTAGGTCACGAGCTTAACTAAACTTCTACAAATCAAGACAGTTTGTTATATATCCATGGCAAATTAACAGGACATGTCCTTTACAGGATTCGTTAACGTTTACAAATCTAATAGAACGAAACCGAGAGGGGGTGTGGAACTCAACGGCTCTAAATGATATTATAGATGTAAAGAGTTGTGTGGTATAGTTTAGGCCGTGATGAAACATTTTGTTGTCAAGATAACAATATGCATGTACTTGTATTTGCTAGACTATATTACATTAAACCGCAAAATTATGGTAAAGTCATAATTTATAACACAATTGTACTGTTGATGACTTAGGGGCTTGTGTAATTTGTGTGAGAAAAAAAGGACCTATGAATGTTACTAACAAAGATGTAATTAAGTGCATCAAAAAAATACAAATAAGATGATCAAAGACAATAATTTCTATTGTGTTTTATCATAGTTTGCCCAAAACTATTTTTTTTAAATCACGCGATAGCAATACGTGTACAAAAATACCAAATATATAGTTTTTTTAACAAACAAGCCGGATCGAGCTTTTGACAAATTGCGTCTGAGCCTAAAATTTCAACTTGTTAAGATAAACGAGCCGGATCAGCTTGTCTCGATTTTTAAATGAGTGGAACCCAAGCCAGCCCTGGTTCAATTCAATTTGACTCGTTGCCCTACCAAAAATAATACATTGCATTAGTTATCCTAATTAAGGTAACATTGAGAAACATTTAACAAGTAGATAAGGGGCATTTTAGAGAGAGCCCAAAGGCTAATTATACGAATAGTCACATTCATGCCAAACCATTATTATTCCTCGTTTTATAATCATATTTTTTTTTATTTCAGTTGAATATTAACGTATGTTGGTTCAGGTTATATATATATCTTTAACGTGTCAAATTAAATTGTTAATTGTTTTTTGTTATGTGTTACCCTAAGCTTTCATGCATGTAACTGTAAAACGCATCATTTTATTTCGTATATAAAATTAATATGTCATATTAGATTTCTCAATCCCGGGACATTCCCGAGGTATAATTTAGTTAAAAAAAAAACAAATAGCATAAAATAAACCACCGCCAACCAATTGAAAGTTTTCCAATGTGCGTTCTATTCCACAAAACTTTTGATGTCATAAAAGAATTACAGAAAATAATACAATTTATCTGCAGGGATATGATTATATGAAGTTTAGTCATCCCCTCAACGTCTCCGTTAATGCCTTCTGATTAGACCAAACAACGAATAAATAAACGTCACATGCATATTGCATACAAGCATTTCTATTTAGCAACATCAATGACAAAAAAAAAAGTTGTTAATTACTTTGACGACAATCCTCAATTAGCATCAAGATAAGATATTAAGATAGGTTTTAGTAAAGTAACTTCAACCTTTTGGATCTCGAAAAGGACCTTCGATACAAAAAAGAATTAAAAAAAAAGCAACAAAAAAAAAAAAAAAAAATCATACTAATGTTAGAACCAGGTGTTATTATGTTTAGATACTCATTTTGTGGATAATTTTTAGCCATAGTTTTAAGGGAAAGTGGGAAACTACTAAGCGCCTAACGATATCGGAATGTGACTTGGGAGAAACCGCGGAAATCAAATATTAGCGGCGTGGAGCAATAGTGACGACCTGCGTTAGCAATAGTGGTGACTTTTGTCACCACTAAAAGCCAGTTTTCTTGTAGTGTATATCTTATGTATAACTAACGGGTTGATTAAGGGGGTGTTTGGGGTTGATTATTCAAAACAGATTATGCGTTTTGGAAAAGCAGGGGTGGAGCTGCTTATAGATTATTGCGTTTTGATAGCCTAAAAAACTGATTATCTGCGTTTTCAAAACGCAATCCAAACACTAAAAACTGATTATCTGCGTTTTCAAAACGCAATAATCTAAAAATCAGATTCAAAACGCAATCCCAAACACCCTCTAAGTGCTGAATCGTAAAGAGGTCTGAATGGTTAACAGGTCTCAATTGTTAAGTGCTGAAATATTAAGTTGGACCTCTTAATGGTTAGTATTCTTGTCCCACATTGGTAGGAGAGCCTTATTAAGGTTCAACCTAGTTCAGTGCTTAATGGTTCATGTTAAAATTATAGTCAATTTATATCCAAATGGGTTTATCTTTTATATTCTTGTACTTTGATATTTTGCATAAGTATTTGTTTTGTAGGATTGTTGATGATGTCTACTGGATTGGTGACTACTGGATTGTAGCTGGTTGAGAAGAGTTGATGTTGCTGGGCTCAGGAGACTTGGTAGATTGATTACAAGATATGATATGGGCTTATTATTAGAAGGTTATAATGTTGAGAGAAGGTTATAATAGCCCAAGAGTACAGAAGCCCACAGCCCACTTGTTGAGACTCAGTTGACTTGTTGACTTGCCACGTCATTGATCCGTGTGGAGTATTATCTCATCATCTCTGGGCCCTTGATTACGAAAGCACAAATTGCTTTCGTCCGTTGGATATGTGTTTCTTTACCCCTTTATATTGTTCAGCTATATAAAGGGTGATTATAATCGTTTTAGGGTTTCAGATCATTATCATTCTCTCTTTTGTATTCAGTTTATCTCTCAGTTGTACTTTGTCTCTCTCACATCTAGTTAGGGTTTGATCAGAGAACAACTTGTTCCTGATCTTTGTATCTTGTTCCCTCTGTTTGTAGATGTTTGTGGTCTTTTAGTCCAGAGAGTGTTCAGGTAGAGAGTAGAGAGATTTGTTTAGTTTTAATCAGTTCATAGTTGTAAACGTTGGTTTTTGGTATTAATAAGATCTTGAATGTTTTGATATCATGTTTTTGACATGGTATCAGAGCATCTAGGTTGAGATCGTTCCAAATAATCATTGATTTGGGATTTTCTCTCTGATCTACGTATAGATCTGGGATAATCTTCCGCTGTACTGTGTTGGATTGATTCAAGAAGGCTTGGATCTAACTGAAGCTGTTTCAGCTTGGATCTTGGAGGCTGCTGGTTTCTTCTTTGCTCTCTGATACTTAACCCTAAGTGAAGGTTAAGTATTACGAGTTGTCTTTGGAGAACCCTAACTTGGGCAAACCTCTTGGTGAGATCGTTCCTTTCTGTTTCCTTTACTGGTTGTGTCTGTCTAGGTTTAGAGGCTCCCAAGTTAAGACCTGCGGTGGGGCCCCTGAGAGGAACCACTGATCTGGATCACTGGCTTGGCTTCGCCTGTGTCTGGTTTGAGTTGATTAGTTGGTTTGATTATTGATTTGTTCTTGATCTTGTTTGTGTTAGGTTATTGTGAAATAGTTACTAATATCTGTAATTGTTGATATTCTTGTTTGATATTGTGTGTGATTGTTTGATACATAGAGTGTTACTTGCTTAGTGATTATTCTGTGTTAAGGTGATATCATTATGGGTGACAATACAGACCCTAACCCTACTGGTGGTGGTGCTATTGTCAACCAGAATGAGACTTTGATCAGTAAGCTTGATGCTAGTGACCCTCTGTATTTGCATCCATCTGATTCTAGCAATTTAACTATTGTCACAATTAAACTTAAAGGTTCTGAAAATTATTCAGTTTGGGCAAATGCCCTTACTCTTGCTTTACAAGTCAAAAACAAATGGGGTTTTATAGATAAAACTTGTATCAAATCTGAAACTGATAATGTGCTTGCTAGACAATGGGACAGATGTAATTCAATAGTACTGACTTGGATCCTCAATTCTGTTAGTGAGGATCTGTATATGGGTCATGTGTTCTCTAAGTCAGCCAGTGAAGTGTGGGCTGAACTTAAAGAAACATATGACAAGGTTGATGGTTCTATTGTATTTGATTTGTACCAAAAAATAAATTCATTTAGTCAAAGTGGAATGTCTGTTGCTGAATATTATCACAAATTAAACATTATGTGGAAACAACTTGATCAAATCTTACAATTGCCTGCATGTACATGTAATGCTTCTAGAGAATTCAATAACTTTAGTAGTATGATCAAGTTAATGCAGTTTTTGATGGGCCTTGACAGTGTGTACCAACCTGTTAGAACTAGTCTATTAATAAAAGATGTGTTACCTACTGTTAAAGAAGCATTTTCTATAGTGTCAAGGGAGGAATCCCATAGGAATTCAACTGGTAATACAAAAAAGGGACAAACTGTTGGTTTTTTTGTAAAATCTAACCAGTCTTTTGACAATAATAAAAGAAATGACAGAACAGTAGGACAAACACCTAAGTGTACACACTGTAATAAAAGTGGACATTCAGCTGATAAGTGTTTCCAACTTATTGGATATCCACCTTGGGCCAAGGCTAGAGGTATGCAAAATAGGAAAGCTAGTGTTAATAATGCTGATTGTGATAAATCTGATGTGCAACTTTCATCTTTGACTAGTGAACAAGTGTCAAAACTGTTAAGTCTGATTTCTGATAAGAGTATTGACCCTCCTCAGAGTAACAATGTATCAGGTAGTTTGTTTAGTCATCCTTTTTGTGCCAGTGCATGTGTTAAACCTATTTTTTGTTTTAATACTGGGAAAAATAAGGTCAGGGTGGGCTGGATAATTGACTCAGGAGCCAACCAACACATGGTCACAAGTGAACATGATCTATCTGATTACATTGATGTATCTGATCTTAACATACAAGTTAAACACCCAAATGGTACAAATGCTTTAGTGACTAAAATTGGAACCTTAAAATTAGGCAACAATGTTGTTTTACATGATGTGTTTGTTGTCCCTGAATATTGTGTGAACCTAATTTCTGTGCATAAATTAGTTAAAGATAATCAATTATATGTTGGGTTTGATGAACACAATTGTTATATTCAGGATTTATCCACAAAGAAAACCCTGGTGACTAGTAACCAGCTGGAGGGTTTGTACTTCTGTGGTGGATCTTATATTAGCAATAAGGTAGGTGTGTCAAATAAGAATTTTGATCTTTGGCATGCTAGGTTAGGTCACCCAGCTGATGTTGTTGTTCATAAGCTAGAATCTATTATAGGCAGTGTAGGGCCTAAAGATTCTGAGTTGCCTTGTGAGGTATGTCACAAAGCAAAGCAACATAGGGAACCATTCCCTCTGAGTGATCATAAGTCCTTAGGTGTTGGTGATTTAGTTCATCTTGATGTATGGGGCCCATATAGGGTCACCAGTAGGGAAGGATTTAGATTCTTTCTTACTGTTGTAGATGACTATTCCAGATCTGTTTGGGTTTATCTAATGAAGCATAAAAATGAAGTGTTTGAAAATATACAAAATTTTGTTAACATAATAAAAACTCAGTTTAGTAAAACAGTTAAATGTTTTAGAAGTGATAATGGCTTAGAGTTTGTTAACAATCAAATGTCTGAGTTTTGTAAGAACTTAGGGATATTTCATCAAACAACTTGTGTTTATACACCTCAACAGAATGGAATAGTAGAAAGGAAACATAGGCATTTATTAAATGTTACTAGGTCTTTGCTCTTTCAAAGCAATTTACCTGTTAGGTTTTGGTCAGATTGTGTCCTAACTGCTGCCTACTTAATTAATAGGACCCCTTCTTCTGTCTTGGATGGAAAGACTCCCTATGAACTCATGTTTGGTTTTGAACCCTTCCTAGAACACTTAAAGGTTTTTGGATGTTTGTGTTTCTCAACAGTGTTAAATGATTTTAATAAATTGAATGAAAAAGCAGAAAAATGTGTTTTCATTGGATATTCCAATGAAAAAAAGGGTTATAAAATATATAGTTTAGATACTAAAACTACCTCTTATTCTAGGGATGTAAAGTTTTATGAAACTATATTTCCTTTTAAAGATGATTCTGTTTTTCAAAGGTTTAATGATAATACTATTACTGAATTAAACTCTTTAAATTTTTTTGACAACACTGAAAATGAAACTGAAACATCTAATAACCCTGAAGAGCCCAATGATGAGGGAAGGGGCTCAGGTAGTTTTGAGTCAGGGACACATGAGCTTCAGCAGTCCTTGTCTGTTGATAACCTAACTGGAGATTCTCATGAATCTTCTGGTTCTGGTAATAACAGAGAAGTTGACAGGGCTGGTCATGTGATGACTGAACATGAAAACACTTCTAATTCTGAGGGCAATGACTCTGTTTTACAAAGTGTTAGAAGAGGAACTAGGGAGATTTCTATTCCAAAAAGACTAGATGACTTTGTCATAGAAGGAAAGGTTAAGTATGGGGTAGAAAGAGTAGTTAATTATGCCAATTTGACTAGTGAAAGTAAAGCTTTTGCTAGTATGTTAAACAAGAGTATTGAGCCTAAAACTTATAAACAGGCTGCCACTGATCCAAATTGGATCAGTGCTATGAATGATGAGATAGAAGCCTTGAATAGAAACAATACTTGGACCTTAGTTGATCTTCCTAAAGGAAGAAGTCTAGTAGGATGTAAATGGATATATAAGGTCAAGTATAGGTCTAATGGAGAGATAGAAAGATTCAAGGCTAGGCTTGTTGCCAAAGGTTATAGTCAGAAAGAAGGAGTGGATTTTGATGAAACATTCTCTCCAGTTGTTAAGTTTGTAACTGTGAAAACAGTTATGGCTATTGCTGTGCAATACAACTGGAAGATGTTTCAGTTAGATATCAATAATGCATTTCTTTATGGAGACCTGAATGAAGATGTCTATATGACACTTCCAGAAGGTTTCTTTTCTGAAAATGAGACCAAGGTCTGTAAATTGAATAAGTCTTTGTATGGACTTAAGCAAGCTCCTAGAATGTGGAATGAGAAGCTTGTTGGTGTACTGTGTAATCTTGGTTTCTGTCAAAGTAAATGTGACTATTCTTTGTTTTTTAGGATTACAAAGTCTTCTATGATTCTGTTACTTGTGTATGTTGATGACATAGTTTTAACTGGTGATAGTGTTAAGGAAATAGAAGAGGTTAAAACTTGTCTTAAAGAGAAATTCATGATAAAGGATCTTGGAGAGTTAAAGTACTTTCTAGGTCTAGAGGTTGTTCCTTTGAGAGAAGGGATTTGCCTATCTCAAAGGAAGTATTGTCTAGACTTATTAACAGAGTATGGCATGTTGGCATGCAAGCCTGTTAATAATCCTTTAGAGCCAAATCATACTTTAACAAATCTGTGCAATGACAAATCTGTTAAACTAGCAAACATAACTGGATATCAACAGCTAATAGGAAAACTTATATATCTGTCTCACACAAGACCAGATATTTCCTATGCTGTTCACTATCTTAGCCAGTTTATGCATAGTCCTACAGAAGGTCATTCAAGGATTGCATTAAGATTGTTAAGGTACTTAAAATTGGCACCAGGAAAAGGAATTTCATTTAAGAAAAGTGAAAACTTTAACCTTCTTGCCTATTCTGATTCAGATTGGGCAAAATGCACTAACACCAGAAAGTCAGTGACTGGATTTTGTATCTTTCTAGGAGATTCACTTATCTCCTGGAAAAGTAAAAAACAGTCAACAATTGCTAGATCTTCTGCTGAAGCAGAATTTAGAGCAATGTGTTCAACAGCATGTGAAGTAATCTGGTTGAAAAACTTGTTGACAGAGTTAAGAATTGAAGTAAAACTGCCTGTAAAACTGTTTTGTGATAACAATGCTGCATTGTCCATTGCAGCTAATCCTGTGTTTTTTGACAAAACAAAACACTTTGAACTAGATCTGTTCTTTCTTAGAGAATTGGTTACAAAAGGTGTTATTGAGACTGTAAAAATAAATTCTGATCAGCAGATTGCTGATATCATGACTAAAGGACTTGGTGTTAGTTTTCATGATCAAATGTGTAAGATGTTAAATATGCAAAATCCATTTGGTTATTAAATTGTGGGGGGGTGTTAAAATTATAGTCAATTTATATCCAAATGGGTTTATCTTTTATATTATTGTACTTTGATATTTTGCATAAGTATTTGTTTTGTAGGATTGTTGATGATGTCTACTGGATTGGTGACTACTGGATTGTAGCTGGTTGAGAAGAGTTGATGTTGCTGGGCTCAGGAGACTTGGTAGATTGATTACAAGATATGATATGGGCTTATTATTAGAAGGTTATAATGTTGAGAGAAGGTTATAATAGCCCAAGAGTACAGAAGCCCACAGCCCACTTGTTGAGACTCAGTTGACTTGTTGACTTGCCACGTCATTGATCCGTGTGGAGTATTATCTCATCATCTCTGGGCCCTTGATTACGAAAGCACAAATTGCTTTCGTCCGTTGGATATGTGTTTCTTTACCCCTTTATATTGTTCAGCTATATAAAGGGTGATTATAATCGTTTTAGGGTTTCAGATCATTATCATTCTCTCTTTTGTATTCAGTTTATCTCTCAGTTGTACTTTGTCTCTCTCACATCTAGTTAGGGTTTGATCAGAGAACAACTTGTTCCTGATCTTTGTATCTTGTTCCCTCTGTTTGTAGATGTTTGTGGTCTTTTAGTCCAGAGAGTGTTCATGTAGAGAGTAGAGAGATTTGTTTAGTTTTAATCAGTTCATAGTTGTAAACGTTGGTTTTTGGTATTAATAAGATCTTGAATGTTTTGATATCATGTTTTTGACAGTTCAGCAACATCTCAAGTCTTAATGGTTCAACTTTAACCATTCCATTTAAAAGTTGAAACAAACGAGCTGAAATGGTTCAGAACCTTATTAAGAGGCTTATCAAACAACCCCTAATTATGGGATGGAGATATCTACTCATAAAAGAAATTACTGTCGTAATTTGAATATTGAACAATAAAATCATTTGCGAGTGATCAAGAATTACAAACCAAGTCTTCTACGTTGTTTAGTGCAAGTATCCTAATACTAAACGTTATATTTTGTCTTTGACCATTCCTAACTCAAACCCACCACGTTATAAATACAACAATTCACAGCTCTGAACTTGTACTACTAAAAAGCACATTTGGTCACCAATGGAGAAGATGAACATTATAAGCTTCTTACATCCTTTTGTTTTTCTCATTTTTAGTATTTCCAACGCATCTTTATATTCGGGTTTGTCATCAAGTTATTATGATCGAGTATGCCCTGACGCTTTGCCGACCATCAAACGTGTGGTGGAGGATGCATTGGTAAAAGAGCGGCGCATGGGTGCTTCTCTGTTGCGTCTTCATTTCCATGATTGTTTTGTTAACGTAA
The DNA here is from genome assembly GCA_032199755.1 of Ambrosia artemisiifolia. NCBI lineage: Eukaryota > Viridiplantae > Streptophyta > Magnoliopsida > Asterales > Asteraceae > Ambrosia > Ambrosia artemisiifolia. The sequence continues at coordinate 58,170,662 of CM063523.1, read as the reverse complement.
GTAATTTATTCCTACAAATATATGTTTGAGATTATGCGCACTCATTATATTTGAGATTATGCGTACTCCTTATTCATGATGTTTATATTTGAAAGTTATATTTTTGACATCAAAACGCTTAGCTTTTGAACTAATACATATACAAACTAAGTTTAGAAAGCAATTAAAACAAGTATCCTAAGGATTAAAGTATCCAAACTCGATAACAACAATCACATAATCTAAGATTTTTCTTAATGTTCTTCCCCCCATATAAATAAATAATAAATTTTGTGATTTAAAATGTAAATTCCGCATATAAGTTGTGCTTTTATATTCATATTTTCAATAAATTGTTATTTAAATTAAATATACACACACTCTAAATTTAGAAATAACATACTTCCATTATACTTTCTCAAATTTGATTTTTTTACGTTAAATATTTAGTTTATCTCAATTCAATGAATTCATCGATTATGCACACTTGAAACGGATCTATTTTTATATCATGAAGGGGTGTGATGCTTCTATTCTTTTGGATCAAACGTCAACAATAGATAGTGAGAAAAATGCAGGACCAAATGCGAATTCAGCTAGAGGTTTCGAGGTTATCGACAAAATCAAGGATGAGGTCGACAAAGTTTGTGGACACCATGTAGTGTCCTGTGCTGATATTTTAACTGCTGCTGCTCGAGATTCAGTTGTCGCGGTAAGTGACTATGGATTTTAATAAAAACCTGAATAATCATATATATAGTTGAAAATAAAGTAATGTATTTATCCCTCTTTAACAACTTTTATGGTTCTTAGCTTGGTGGCCCCTCATGGAAAGTAAAACTTGGAAGAAGAGACTCAACCACGGCTAGCCGAATTGCAGCTAACGCTAACATCCCATCACCATTAATGGACTTACCCGCTCTAATAAAAAACTTTAAGGACCAAGGGCTCAATGAGAAGGACTTAGTCGTGCTATCGGGAGCACACACCCTAGGGTTTGCTGAGTGTCGAGCCTTTAGGAATCGTATTTACAACGATACCAACATTGATCCAATCTTTGCGAGCCACCTTCAAACCATTTGTCCACAAGTTGGGGGTGACTCAAAGCTCGAACCACTTGACCCAACACCAAGCTCGTTTGATGTGAAATACTTCTCCAATTTATTGGGTAAAAAAGGTCTTTTAAGCTCTGATCAAGCACTATTTAATGGTGGCGAAACTGATGAGCTTGTTTCGAAATATAGTCGGAACCATGAAGAGTTCTGGGAGGATTTTGCAAGGTCTATGATTAAAATGGGTGATATAAAGCCATTAACAGGGAAAAGAGGTCAAATTCGCAACAACTGCAGAAAAACTAAGAATCATTAAGAGTCGATCAAGTATTTTCTAGTATAATACTATGAATTTTCAGGTATTATTGTCTAATATTATGTTGGTAATGTGGATTTCTTGAATGTTGAGTTCTATTCTTTTATAACTCAAATTAAAATCGTTTGTAATGTGTTTGTTATATATTAAGTCATTACCAATTAATAAATAAGATTTGGTTTTATATATCCTAGTTAAGATTACGTTAATATTATTGATTGTTATTTGAAGTTATACTACTTCTATAGCCATATAGCTAGGGTGCTTTATTATACGGAGTATTAGTTTTCTGCTGTTTATACAAAAAAAACAAGTCACTTTCACATTTGGATTGTTCCAAATGTATACAACATTAATTGTTTCTATACGTAAAGTTATAAATCTATTTTAGTAGTTACATTTTTCTTTTGTTATTGATTACCATAATTGAATTATGATCAATAGTTACACTTTTTTTTTTAAATGAATTGAATCAGATTATATATGTAAACTTTACATAAAAGGGGTGGTGCTTTGGGCGTCGTTGGGATTAGGGAATTGAATTTGCTACTCATAGCATTTTTAATCTCCCATTATAAAAGCAAAAAAAAAAAAAAAAAAAAAAAAAATACAATGGTTAATTATCTTCCTTCTAATCCCTATTTAATGGCTAGAACATATTTGGTATACCAGTTATTATATTATGTGGTGTTGGTTAAGACAAGCGTAGCATCCACAATGCTTTATTATGACATGATCTAATAGATACAGGAAGTAAATGTGACAAAGATGCAATCCATTGCATGTTTTTACAAAGGGACAAACTACCTGTCTTTGAGAGCTCTGGTTGGTGTTGACCATTTTCTTGTTCGGATAAATATTCGTTTTATTTTATTGTAGTGTTTTCTATTCAGGTATTATTTATGTATTATATTAACTTTTTAGCTAACTAATTTTCACGGGTCAAGTAATTGATAGTTGTAATGCTATGGTTTGTACTTGTATGCTTAGGTTCACTGGGCGAGTCCTGGACTGCATCACGAATGGAAACAACTCTGGACCAGTGGTGCGTTTGACACATAAACATGTTGTCACAGGGTCAACCTTCGATCCCCGTATGGCGTCCCCAATCCCTAGGGGACAAGCCAATCTATCCTGCTTCTTTGATCTGATCGAGTCACTGATTTCGTCATGCATTGGACTCATCAGGAGAGTGGCAACAACTCTAGATTAGTGTTGCGTTCGACACATAGACATGTCTTGGCACGTACACTTGCCTTACTCCCCCGAGTTCGTCTCTAATGCAGTCCAGGACAAAGGCAATGAACACAAGTGTTCAATTACAAACCCTAGCATTGCAACTATCATAAAGATAGTTTTGTAATTTATTTATTTATGTATCATTATGATAGAAAAAAGTCATGTAAGATTTGAGTAGTATTTAATATGTAAAATAATATATATCATATATACACAAAATATAAATGTAAGTAATTAAACAAAGTACATTGACATGACAATCTAACGAACTACACATAGTGAGCTTTATATGGTTAAAGTGATGTATCTTATGTGTACTCTATTCAAGTATTTCTAGAAATTTTATTATGAGGTTTTTAAGAGACACAGTGTGGGTATTGTCATCTTCTTTCTTCTCTTTTTCATTTGTCAAGTCAACGTCACCTCATCTTCTTCTTCCATCTCATCCCCTCTACCTGGTTCACGGGTATGGTATCTTTATTATACTTATTTTATTATTAATTTTATAAAAGGTACACCATACTCGTTAAATTTTAATTCAGTTTGAACATTCAATGACTTACCCAATTTTTGCTCAACTTATTTTCATTTAACCAAATTAAGTCAAAACAAAAACATAATGAAATCAACTAAACTTAATGAAATTTTCTCATGATTAAACTCGGTTTTTCATGTTTCAAAAGATGATACAAGGCCAAATAAATTAAATCATATGAGACATTAACAAGAAATTACAACAGGTTAACCTAAACTAAAAAAATTGTTTGGTTTGTTGTTAATCAAATCAACCCAAAATATACTTATTTATATACAAAGACTAAAAAAATAAAAAAAAAATAAGACCACTATGAAATCACTGTTCAAATGCATTGTAATATTAATATAGTGTGATAAAATTCATACGATTTTTCTGTTATTTTTTTTCCCGATTTTTTAACATCCCTAGACATAACCTTATTTTCTTATATCTAGTGATGATGATTAGGGTACAAAGAAAGTTGATAAAAGTGGTGTATGATTCCTAAATACCGGGTGTGTGACATCACACTATGGAGTATTTGACAGTCTTTTATTAGCGTGTGATGTGGGTTAGGATGTATAAATTCTAATTAGGGTGTGTATGATTCCCAAATACGTTAGACATATAAAATCCACATGCTCTAAATATCACCAACTTGAAATAAAAATATCTTTGTATTTATCTGTTTTCTATTCTTAATCGATAATAACAAGAATCATCCAAAATGCTTCCGCACATACCTAATACCTTGGTGGCCCATAAGTTCTAGTTTGACCCTTCATCTTGTTTCTGGGTCTAGTTTCATACCTTTTCTTATAAATGTATTTATGTTCAAGACAAATAATGAACACCATAAATATATCGATTCTAACTGTGTGCTTAGTATAATTGCATAAAACAACATGCTAAAATAATAAAAAAAGAATATAAAATAAAACTTTGAGTAACGCAATAATACAACATCAAAACCGAATCGTATTTTATGCTTGTGTATGTCGATTTCTAACATCGTAAGCACCCAACCTGAATTTGTTGAGTTCGAGTTTGGTCTAAACAAGTTGAAGTTAGTTTTGGTCAAACCCCGAGCACATTTAGTTAAACGAATCGTATTCATGTCAATCTCATAGTTTACGCATTGACCTGCGTAATCTGTTTATTTACATATATTTTTTTAAATTCTTTTGTACCATAGCTTAAATTGATTGGGCATTTGTGTCAAAACATAAAATGTCAAATATAGAATTGGACAAATGTATTCGCATATATTGTAAATTTCAAAATTTAATGTATTAATATTCAAAAACTTAAAATATTTTTATATTAAATAAATCTTGGTCATTCCAACCTTTAAATACGCGTGTCGTGTTCGGTTTTCATGATTAACCTCCATGATGAAAAATTAACTTAAAAGGGTCGATCCTGCAATTTTTAGAACTTATAGAAACATTATTTATAACATTAATAAACCAGGGACCAATTCTGCACTTATAGAATAAAACAACAATTGATATTTTGTGTAGACTTTATATATGATATGATCTACACTCAATTGATTGATTACTTCTAAGCAAAAAACTTTGTTTTTAATTAATCATCTCTCTCTCTCAGTAGACTTTCAAATCTTTATCCCTAATTCTTACACAAGGTATGGATTCCTTTCATCTGATTTTTATTTTTTTTTTATATATTTGATGATGGGTTGGATTGCAATTATGTTACAAAGTTTGTGTCTTTAGCTGGTTTTTTTGGGTAAAGATTTATGGGTTTTGTATGATATGATGAGGGTGATCTATGGTTTTGATTGATGTTATGAATTATGATCAAAGTTGTGATCTTTAGGGTTTGTGTTTTTTTATATGATTTCATTGATTTTGGTTCTTGAATACTGTCTAATCTTTGCAGTTTATGTAAGTTTTGTTCATATGGGTTTGCAGGGAATTTGATTTTTAAGTGTTGTTTGACTTTTTTAATCTCTAGTAGTTAGTTGATCCCTTGTAAATTAGTGTTTTTGTTTTATCAAATCTGTTTCTTTATTTGTTGATTGATATTTTTTATATATTATTACTGCTTTTCTTTAAAAAAATTGAGTCATAGCACCTTTTAAAATCTTTATATATTTTCCTTATAGGTGTTGTTTGATGTTTATTTCATCTTGAGAAAGGGGTGGCGGCGCAGCTTGTTGCCCGCCTACCTGTTATCCTTATGTAATTTGCTTCGTGGATATAAAATTGGAAACATTTATGAAAAAAAATATGAAACAAAACCAACAAAGAACCGTACCCAGAAAATCCCACCTATAGCAAATCTATCGCCTATCGGTAAGGTCTCAGCTCTTGGGGATGTGGTGGTAGGGTCTGGAGGAGGTGGGATGTAGGCAGACCATACCTCGATTCCTGAGAAATAGAGAGGAGACCAAGGCTTCAAAACAAACAACAGACAAACAAACAGTTCTAAAAATATCGAATTAGAAAGCTACCAATAACCAAAGAAATAGTGATATTGTAAGGTAGATAAGACAACGTATAGCCACAACTACAAGAATATCGTAGATTCGTATCATGTAAAGTACTAAAGTCCACGAAAAGTGTAGGAGCACGTTTAATAGCTTGTCACTATAAATTATCATTTATGTATTTGTGACTTACTTCAGGCACAATGGGTAGAAGAGTTGGGATCATCTTTGTGTTCTTGCTGGCTGCCAGCTTGGCATGCGAAGCTCGGGATTTGACTGCTACCTTGAGAAGCAAGGTTTCTGTAATTTCAGGTATATTTATGTTATCAGTTTCGATCTTTTTATAAATTTATAGTTATAGTCTCTCACAGGACTCTTGCTTAAATGATTGTTCTATAATACTAATTATTCATTCCTAAGTTTCCCAATTTAAACGTAATGTTTGATGATTAGACGGTTAAAATAGAGTCTTTTGACTGAATGGATGTGTTTCAAAAGTTCATATACATCCTTCTGAGTTCCATAAATATTTCCCTTGTAGTTTTGCGATCAAATGCTGAGAAGAGATTTGTTTTGGAAAACATGGGTCAAAAGGACGAGCTGTGCAGTTTGTGTGAAGAATATACTAGCGAAGCTCTTATATATCTTCAACAAAACAAGACCCAACAGGAAATTATTGCCGTTCTTCACGACTCTTGCTCCAAGCTACATACATTGAAGCAACAGGTTTGTTTTTCAAATATTTTGTAAGTTGCAGAATAGGCGGGTCGGTAAGTCAGGTTATGGGTCAAAATGGGTCGGTCAGGCAACTCAGATAGTATACTGTTATAATACTAATCTTTTTGGGTTTTGGTCCTGTGCAGTGCATCACTTTAGTAGATTACTATGCTCCTCTATTTTTCCTTGAGCTCTCCACCATCCAACCTGAAGACTTTTGTGGAAAAGTCAACCTTTGCAAGGAAGTTGTTGCTTACGCTCGTGAACTCTCAGAAAACAGCTGTGATGTTTGCAATTTGGCTGTTTCAGAAATCATCAACTTGTTGAAAGATCCTGATAATCAGGTATTGCTCATTTGTAGTAATTATCAGTTTGTTATATATAAGTTTGACATCTTAAAGTCAAAGCATGACAAAAAGTAGAAAATATGTTCTCTATTATGTAAAAAGCAAAAAACAAAGTTGTTTTAATTCAAGATTTTTCATAATATTTATTTCCTGTGTTTAATGTTCATCACATTTGTTGGTGTTTTACAGTTGCAAATCTTGGAATTACTCTTGAAACAATGCAAATCCGTGGAGAAATATGTGCCGAAGGTTTGCTTTATTCCGACTTTTTTTCCTGGTTCATATAAAATTGTTAATATTTATATAGGAGTATTGGATTTAAATACTCTCAAGTCTCAACTATGAGCTATTGGCCACCACCAGCCTCAACTAGCAAAATATGTGCTGGCTGTCCGACCTTTTAACATATTGGCTACCAACTGACTATGACTAAAAATAAATATGTTCCATTTAGAAAATTAGTTAGTATTCCGTTAGTCATAGTCCACTGGTGGCCAATATATTAAAGGTTGGGACCACCAGCACACATTTCCTTAGTTGGGACTGGTGACAGCCAATTGCTAATAGTTGGGATTATTTAAATCCAATATTCCATTTATATATATTTTTAACGAGTAATCAATTTTCTAGACCCTTGTACACAGTCTTCCGTGGCAAACGAAATTTATTTTTATAACACGTATGTTTTTGTCATCTTTATGACATTTCCGTAAATATTTATAATATTCTCTTTTTTTATGCTTTTGGACAGTGTAAAGTTTTGGTCTTTGAATATGCGCCTTTGTTCCTTGCGAATGCTGAGCAGTTTCTTGAGAAACAAGATATTTGTACCAAGCTTCATGCCTGTGATGTTCATGGACCCATTGAAGAGGCTTCTTTGGTTTCAGACAACTAAAAATGACAACTTTATGTGATCTAGTATTGTGTTGTTCCACAATGTGTACATTTATGTTGCAAACTTTACATTTGGAACTGGAGAAATTCTTCATTATCATCAACCTTGTAATTATGGATTGCTTCTTATTTTGTATGCTATGACATTTGTTTCATAAGACATTCTTGGCCTTTTATTATTGGTTTTAGTCTAGCAATTGGCTAATCTACAATAGTTCATCATTTGATTACCATGGTTATATTAGTAATCAGAATTCTTTAGTTAGCTAACTGGATTAAGCATATGTAATTGATCAAAGTTTTAGGGGGTGTTTGGGATTTGATTATTTAAAACAGATTATGCGTTTCGGAAAAGCAGGGGTGAAGCTGCTTATAGATTATTGCGTTTTGGTAGCCTAAAAAACTGATTATCTGCGTTTTCAAAACGCCATCCAAACACTAAAAACTGATTATCCGCGTTTTCAAAACGCAATAATCTAAAAATCAGATTCAAAACACAATCACAAACACCCTCTTATTTGTCATTTATCTTACACATTCAAACTTGAAGTCGCTCATACAAACTTGAAAACATTATCTAACTTCAATATATAATAGGTTCTCTATAACAATCAAAATAATTACACTAATAATCACTATATTTTTCTCTTCTTTTTAATTAAATAATATTTTTTATATATTTATCATTACTTTTCCGCCTCTCACAACCACTTCAAATAATATCAAAAAATAAATGCGGGGAAACAATGTCTTTCAAATATACGAATTAACAATCACTTTTTCTATGTATTGTACTCACAATCACTTAAAAAATATACAAAACTCACTCACAAATATATACAAAAATTGATGTTCTAATAAAAAATAGTGACTTTTAACTTCACTTTAACTTCAAAATAATCAAATTCAACAAGATAAATCCAAACACCCATTTTCTATGGCTCTCTTTAAAAAAATAAATGAAAGTACAAGTGTCCCCATTCCCATTTTCCATGTCCTTGAAACACTAACGTAAGTGCTAATAATAATGTAAATAAGATAGTGGTGGAGTGGCGGAGAAAAAAACTTGATGTTCCTTATAACCCAAGTTCGATTCACACTTATTATTTTCTGCGGCATTCAGGTGAAGAGTGAATACGAGTGACCTCGGTTTGACTCGGATGGGAGGCACGGTTTTACCGATTATTCCATCGCTGTGCCTTTGGGTTGGTGGAGATCGGGTTTCCGCGCATCTGTGAGAGCTAAGGGGCTGACGACAGTCGAGTAGTCATCATTGGCCACAGCGCGCCGCCCGGTGTCACGGTGGTTGATATGTCGTTCCTTGCCGTTAAGAAAAGTGATAATAATAATAATAATTATAATTTTATATATTTTTTTTCTTTCAAGAAAATTTACATGAAATTTGTCAATGTAAATCCGAGTCAAAGGCCGTGTTTTGGACTCTTTTAACACTGTTTGAAAAACTCATGTAAATCAATCACAAATCGGTCAGATACTTTTTCCTGATTCTCTTCTGTTTATGAAATTTAGATGGCTTTTCGATCTTTGAACCTTCAGTTAACAGTTCGGTAAATCTTTAATCTTTTGACACTCTTTCAATCCCTTTTATTTCACAATCTTGTTCTTGTTCAAGAACCCTAATTGGGTTTTTAAAAAAATCCAATCTTTTGCTGTTTAACCACTTCAGTTACCTCTAAATCGAAAAGGGTTTGGATATAATCCAGTTTCTTGGTGTTTACGAGGTGGGTTTGTAATATTATCCATTTATCCCCAAATTGTTGTTGAATTGATGAGATGGAGGAAAATGCAGCAGCTTTGCATACTGCTATGAATTCTGTACAGGCATTGGGTAAGGGATTTGATGTTAATTTCGATACGAGGTTGTTGTATTGTAAGGGGGTAGCAGGGTCTAAGGTTGTGGAGATTGATGAAGAGCATACAAGGGATTTATGGATTTATGATAATTTGGTTGTGCCGAATGTGTCGAGGGATGTAGAGCATTATCAGGATCCGGTTGACCGTGTTATGTCCGGGGTTTGCAGTTATTATGAGGTATATCGTTGATCGCCGTTAGTTTTTGGTTTTGATTGTTGTTGTGGTTGTTGTTACATGTTAGAAGAATCTTTGTTGTTAGTTTGGGGCTTTTGATGTTTAAACATAGAGTGTTGAAGTAGTTATAATTTATCCAAATGTTGAAGTTAAAATGTAGTTGTTTTGACACTTAAGAGTCTAAGGTAAGGGGGTGCTCGAATTTGTGTCTTGAAGTTGATTATGCGATAGTTTCTAATAATGTGAAAGTGCATTGATTTTAACGTTATTTTACTAGTTTCGTGAAAATAACATTAAAAGCGGTGGACGGTTAATCATGCATCATGTGGTGATTGCCGAAAGACAAGGGGTACATGCTCCAATCGGCCTCTATCCCGACTGTTGAGTGTTACGTTCCTTATGTCTAAGGCTTGATGCAAAACTATTATCGAGCCGCGGGTCTCACTGGAAGCAGCCTCTCTCTATTCCTACGGGGTAGAGGTAAGGCTGTCTACATCTTACCCTCTTTAGACCCTACCTTAGCTTTGCTATTGGTGGGATTTACCGAGTATAATGATGATGATAATGATGAACAATCACTTTTACAGGCTAGCTCTAATTTTCATAAGAATGTATGATCTGGTCACTTAGTGTTATTTTTTTAAACCATAATTTGATGAACACTTGAGCAACTGATTATCTGAGTGTTACAAGTTACAACTTACAACCTTAACAACATGATCTTCTAAAAATCTTGGATGTGCCCCCTTACAACATACTATACAATTTCATTATATTTCCCACTTGACATGTATGACATTCTTGCCATTGATTTCTCAAGGCTCGTCTATATTTGATTAAACTTTAAAGTGTATTATTTATAAAAATGAGCTTTATGATTGCAGATGGTCGAGTATTTTAACAAGAGAGCTAACCTATCAGGAAACGTTCCTCTTGGTAGCTTTAACGCTGCATTTAGTTTTACGGGTTCAAAACATGTAGATTCTGCAGCTACTAAAACCCTATGTATGGATGGTTATTTCATCCCACTTTCTAAATTTGAGCTCACTAAACCCTCTTTAGTGTTGCATGAAAGTGTTAAACGAGCAGTTCCAACAACGTGGGACCCACCAGCCTTAGCGAGGTATTCATTTTATTGAGATTAATTTAGTATGCTGTATATAATATAATTTTGTGTTGTTTTAAGCTAACATTATCACCGATGGCTTAGTTATATATTATCTTTTGTGTGATAGTTTTATCGAGAATTTTGGAACTCATGTGATCACGTCAGTTACAATTGGCGGTAAAGATGTAATATATGTGAAACAACACCAATCATCGCCTTTGTCGACCGCTGAAATAAAAAACTATGTTCAAGATATCGGAAACCAGAGGTTCTCCAACCCTGAAAACCTTACCAATTCGGGTCTTTTGAGATACAAGGAAAAGGCTAGTTTCTCTTTTCTTATTCATTCATGCACCAACAATGGATTCTTTTTCTTTCTTTTCTCATGCATAAGCTCCTCAAGTTGTTACTTACTAGGGGTGGCAAAATGAGCAATCGAGACATTTTAATCCGCGGAGAAATAGGGCATTTCGGAATGGCGCCCGAACACTTTCTTGTCCATTATAACCAATTAACCTGTTAATTATGGTTACACAATAATACTATTTATATAAATACGATAATAAAATGTTCTAGGAGATTGTATGCACTAAAAATGGACTTTGGTTATAACACAACCTAAAATTTTAAACCGAGGTCAAAACTGTATGACCCCTTTGCATTTTAGTTAAACTTTTACCTTTGAGTGTGTGAGATATAACACAACCCAAATCGACCCATTAACAAGTAAATGGGTCAAAATTGCCACCTCTAGTTCTTTAAGTTGTTTTTTAATGCTTCCATTTCCTTGAAATTACCACTAGGTGTGAATTTGATTTGTGTTTTTCCAGTTGGGTCATGTTTTTTTTTGGGTCTTTTTACAGGGTGGTGATCCATCATTGTTTAGTAGCCAAGGCGTATATCCTCAACCTGCAAGTGCACCATCACTTGGTGGAAATGCAAAGGAAGTATGTAAGACTGTATGCTTGTACATTTTCTTTCAAATTCTAGCAACTTATTTGACAGTGAAAAGTCAATGGTTGATTTTTTCTCACTCAAGTGAGTAGTAAAAAATGGTGGCAATTTAATTATAATTTTTAAAATTTCATAATATCGTATTTACCCTTTCAAAACACTAAAAAATGTCATATTTACCTATTCCGTGTGAATGTTTTTTTTTTTCCTTTTTTCTTTACTATGGAATGAGTGAATGTGATATTGAAATTGTTTTGAAAGGGTAAAATGATACCATGGAAGTTTATAAGGCTTAATAAAGTTGTTGCAATATTAGATTATAATATTTTATATTATTTTTACGGTTTTACAGGATGTGACAGTTATTTTCAGAAGAAGGGGAGGAGATGATTTAGAGCAAAGCCATATTCAATGGGGGAAAACTGTAAAATACTCTCCGGATGTCATTGCCATGTCATTCGTTCCCATCACTTCTCTTCTAGAAGGATTATCCGGAAAGGAGCATTTGACCCGGGCTATAGATCTTTACCTTGAATGTAAGAGATGTGTTTTTGTTCTTCTACTTTTTTTGTTACTTTTTAATAGTGTTTTAGTTGTGTCATTTTCATGCTTGATTTTGTATATAGTGGCTGAATAATATCTTTGCTGATTTCATTTTATGTTTATATATCATATGGTATATATATGCCACATATCTCGAATGTGGTATGGTATTTAAAAATAAAATTTAGAAAATCAACTTACTAATTCTTTTTTATGTGTTGTAACTCGGTTGGTGCACAGACAAGCCTCAGATCGAAGAGCTGAGATACTTTCTCGAGTTCCAGGTGGCACGAGTGTGGGCCCCGTTACAAGACCGGCCTGCAGGACATCAAAGAAAGGAACCCGTTTGTCCTTCTTTACAATTTAGCATGATGGGCCAAAAGCTTTATGTTTCTCAAGATCAGGTACGTGTCTTTGAATCCCTGTTTTTACACGTGCATTGACGTATTTGACCTCACTAAGCACTAATTAAACATAGTATCATTCTTGGGGATAAACAAGTCAAAGCAGTTTTCTGTTTTTGCGATGCGGTGTCAGTCTCTATCCGTTCATTTGGAAAATGTTAATTCGAATTGTATCCTTTTCGATAATGGGTCGAAGGGGGTAAAGATATAAAATTGAGTTAAAAATAAATACTAAAACATGTTAGTAATGGGTCAAACGGGTCTTGTAAGGTTATATCTGATTGATAATGGGCTTTGAAGTGGGTGAATGGGTCACCGATACTTATATCACGACCTATTTTGACCCGTAACCATATTATCATTATTATTGACCAATAATTCGTTTCGTTTAATTAAACATAGGTATCAGTGGGACGCAAGCCCGTTACAGGCATACGATTATGCTTAGAAGGTGCAAAACATAACCGCTTAGCCATACATATCCAACACCTGCAATCCCTTCCAAAAATCCTCCGTCCGTACTGGGACACTCATGTAGCCATTGGTGCACCCAAGTGGCTAGGACCCGAGGAGCAAGACAGCCGATGGTTCGAGCCCGTCAAGTGGAAAAACTTCTCTCATGTCAGCACCGCACCAATCGAGAGCCCTGAAGCCTTTATCGGGGACTCATGTGGGGTGCATATAGTCACCGGGGCCCAGCTTGGTGTCTGGGATTTCGGGTCAAGAAACGTTCTTTACATGAAACTTTTATATTCCCGGCTGCCTGGTTGCACTGTTCGACGATCTTTGTGGGACCACTCTCCAACCGGTAACTCAAAGCGGTCAACTGATACTGGAAATAGCGTCGGCGATTCAAGCTCAGGTTCATTTAGTAATAATAAGCTGGCGAAGTTTGTGGATACGTCGGAGATGAGCAAGGGGCCCGCGGATCCACCGGGTCATTGGGTGGTTACTGGTGGTAAGCTTGGTGTGGAGAAAAAGAAAATTGTATTGAGACTCAAGTATTCTCTGCTAAACTACTGAGTATTGTTAAGTTGGTACCGGGCCGGGTCTGGCCAATTCGGGTTGGGCCGGATCATAGTGTATCGTTATGGATGTTTTTTGGGTAGGAGTGTTTTAACTTCTGTAGAACGTTTCGAAATATTTTGCTGCTCGCGGGTCGCGTATTAACTATGGATGGTTATATATCGTATAAATCGCGTTAATGTCTAGGGTTGTACATTGGTCCATTGGACAGTTATTTATAACAAACACAACTCGGCTTATAAACTAACAAGCGAAAAACCGAAGTCAGTAATCCCCTTCTTTATTCAACACACGAGGGGCTGGCTGAACTGGGAACCGCTATCTTGAACTGAACTGATTCAGGCGATATGGATCTCCATATTAGCTGTATATTGGTTTTCTCAAAGATCTTCAAACTGAGCACCTCGAAACGTCTGGCCAAACCGCCAACCAGAAGGTGCCACGTTATAGCTAGTGACAACTCTTCCGTCGCTAGCTGTTACTCTAAAAGAAAGGCTTTGACCATCGAGGTAAGAGTTGCTTTGCCAGTTTTGACCCCAGTTTCTTGTCATTGTTTGCCAACCTGTTTTCGACCCTTTGATAGCGACGCTATGAACATCACCTGCACCGCCTACGTTGGTGATCAAAACCAAGTTGAAGTAAGAGTGACCATTGATTGTGAACCTCATGCCTCCTTGCTTTATACATGGTACCCTATATATTAAATACACCGCAAATTAAAAAAAAAATCTCAAAAAATCTTTTAAAATTATTTTATGTAAACTGCTAAAAGCGTCCCCGTGGTTTGCTGAAAGTTGACACTTACGTACAAACTCGAGATTTTTTTGTCATAATCGTACTCTGGTTTTAATTGTTTGTCTAAATCGTCCCTGGCACTAACTCCATCCAGTTAAGTCAAGGGACGATTTAGACAAACAATTAAAACCAGGGTATGATTATGACAAAAAATCTCTAGTTTGTACGTAAGTGACAACTTTCACCAAACCACAGGGACGATTTTAGCAGTTTACCCTTGAATAAATTAATTAAAAAAAACTGTTTTCTATGCTCTAAAAAAACTTATATTCTGCGCACATCCCTCCCTTATATCCATAACTGATAATACCTTCTATATGCAACTGGGACGATTCCAGCTCGATATTGTGCAATCTTCAAGAAAGCCGGTTGAGACAGATCAAAGTGACGTAGAGGCGGGTTGCACCACCCGCCATTGTCATTGGCCAATGCGTAATTTGGTGGACAATAGTTGGTGGCAGTGATGGTGATGATGCCATGAAGGCACCATTTTGGGTCATCGATACAGCGCAACTGGTAGCACGCGCCACAGCTTAGCCCGTTGTTAAAGAGGGTTGTGCTCAATGCAGCCGTGTTTGTGCCGTAGCCGTCACTGTAGAGGTTGCCGTAGCCACATGCACCACCTGTGCATTAAAATTGTTCATATGAAGTTAGTTGATAAAGAAGTTAGGTGCCACCCTTGCATTACTATAATTTTTATTTTTTAATTTAATTTATTGGGTAAAATTAATACACTTGCAAAAATCCAAATGATTTACGTTCATTTGTTTAACTTAAACTAATAAACCAACGAAAACAAGCAGTTTTACAATCAGGCTAGCTCAACCTTGGTGGAAGCCTAAAACAAATACTAAAATGTGGGCATTTTTTCCAAAACTAAAAAAAAACATAAAATGCGAAGGTAACAATAATTGCAGGTTTAAAACTAATTGCATGATAATAAAATAAAAAAGACTTACAGACCACATATATATTAAGCTAAAGATTTGCCATATTGATTACAAACAAATACCATATATGTTAAGAAGAAAAAAATCTTTTATAATTTGAGGCCATATTGGATTGGGGG
The DNA here is from genome assembly GCA_032199755.1 of Ambrosia artemisiifolia. NCBI lineage: Eukaryota > Viridiplantae > Streptophyta > Magnoliopsida > Asterales > Asteraceae > Ambrosia > Ambrosia artemisiifolia. The sequence continues at coordinate 58,155,198 of CM063523.1, read as the reverse complement.
CATAAAGCCATAGCTTTAAATACTCCCCTTTGCACCGGCCCTGTTCACAATTGAAATAGCTTAGTGGCGAAGCTTGAAGATCAAATCGGTGGGAGCCTAGACTCAATTTTTTCGTATCGGTAGGGGCCAAACTCAATCCATATAAAAATTACATACGAGAATCACAAACTTTCACCACTGAACCAAAAAACAGTGGGGGCCGAGGCACCCCTTGGCCCTCACTAACCTTCGCCAGTGAAATAGCTTGTACTAGTTCATCAAGAAATTTAACGTGCTTATGTTTTGTTTATGTTCATTTCGTTAATATTGTTAACAAACATAATTAAATAAACACAAGTAAACATAAATGAGCGAACGCAAACGCATGTAAATAAACGAACAATAATAGAAATTTAAAGATCATATCCAAATTAAAGTATAAATAAAATCATGATTGAAGAATATTAAATTTATAAAAGTAAACAATAATATTTAAATTAAAGTTTTTATGTCATTAGATAATTCTATAAATATTAGTAAAAAGTAAATTAACTTGAATGCAATTTATAAACAAGCATAATTAACAAACGAACGTAAAGGAATGTTCACGAATGTAAATGAATCATGTTTATTCTTTTAATTAAATAAACAGTTTTCAAGCCTAAACACGTTCGCACACCAGTGCACTACACACACATAATAAGCACATCACACGCGCACAAAGTGACAAAGACACATACCCATGGTACCAGACGCGTCTTCGCCACCATAAAAAGTTGCATGAGCCTTTTGCCAACTGCCTTTTAAGCCATGGGTGGTACGGAAAGACAAGATGATGATACTTAAAAGCATGAGCTTACCCATGAGTTGCATGAAAAGTAAATGTACGTACAATGAGAGAGAGAGAGAGAGAGAGAGAGAGAGAGAGAGAGAGAGAGAGAGATGGATGGTTGGATGGAAAGAGGAGGGAGATTAAGGTATAAATAGTAGATGAAAGGACGTACGTGTGCATGTAATGGAATCACGGTTAAAGGCGGCCAAAAAGCCCCAATAATTCAATTCAAATCATATGCATCCATGCACCGGCCTATGCATATGACTCAATTAAACTCAACCTTTGACTTTCATAGTGTTTGGTATACGTACCTACGTGTAAAATAGATCTAGACCTACAAAATGTAAAAATGTTTGGTTGTTAGTTTGATCAATATCAAATTACATATTATATACATATAATTATATACGAGCCAGGGGTCTTACTGGAAGCAGTCTCATTCTCTATTCCTACGGGGTAGATGTAAGGTTGTCTACATCTTACCCTCCTCAGACCCCACCTTAGCTTTTGCTATTGATGGGATTAACTAAGTATTATGATGATGATACATATAATTATATAAACACATATTACTGAACGATGAGATTTATTTGAGATCATAAATACTGGTCCATATTTTAGAGAATTTTTACTTTTATGTACGAATGTGTGTTATCTTATGGAGTAATGGAAATAAATAATCTCAACTATTGTTCTTTGGCCGATAATGGTCCCAACTACGAAAATAACCACTAGCGGTCCCAACTTTCGACATATTGGCAACCAACGGACCCAAACTAACTGAGGCTAACGCCGTTAGTGTGATGCTGACGTGGCATGCTTAGGTGGCAAAATGATCCTACGTGGCATCCTAGGTGGCAAAATGATCATATGTGGCATCCTAAGTGGCATGCCATGTCAGCATCACACTAACGGAGTTAGCCTTAGTTAGTTTGGGTCCGTTGTCGAAAGTTGGGACCGTTAGTGGTTATTTTCATAGTTGGGACCATTATCAGCCAAAGAGCAATAGTTGGGATTATTTATTTCCATTACTCCTTATCTTATATATGGATTAAAAATCATTAGCTAATTTGCTCATATTTTTTAACACTTAAACATTTATTTACATATGTGTATGCTATATTACCTATAGATGACTTGCATATGTGTACAGGGGCGAAGCATAGTGGAGGTCCGGGGGTGCCCCCTCTCCTTTTTTTCATAGTAGTGGAATTTTGTGATTTTCATAGGTAATTTTTATATGAATTAAGTCCGGCCTCCACCGATTTGATCTTCCGGCCCCTACCGATCAAAAAATAGGAGTTCGACCCCCTGCTGATTCGGCCTCCAAGCTTTGCTACTGTATGTGTAGATTGTATAAATAAACGTAATTTATTTTTATTTTTTTCAAAAATTTCAGGATATGAATAAAATTTACATTTAAACATCTTTTAATATATAAATCAAGAGATGAATAAGAACTGCATTTTTAATATATAGTATTGTATACGATAAACCTATTATCAGTATAAATTAATTTAGGATTTTTAACACTGAATTTGTTTTAACATAACACCTATAATACATTATACTCTCTTCGTCCCACTTTAGATGTCATTGGGCCCACAAACACACATACTAAGAAATCTTTGTTTGTATGTTGTAAAATGACAATAATATTCTCAAGTTATTATTTCAAATCTTTGATTGTCTTTTGTAGGAAAACTGAAAATTGCTTATAAATGTAAATCTAATTTGGGACAACAAAAAGTGTAGAAATAGACATTTAAAATGGGATAAAGAGAGTAAGTGATGTTTATCATTCGTATTATGTTAGACACCAATGTAACAAATTTTTTTTTTACGAAATAAACAATAGTTAAGATAGAAGTAATTAAATAGCATCACAAGTGAGAAGGTTACATTACATGTCAGCAAAAATAACACGTCATTGACGATATATTTCAGCAGGTGATTTGTAATAAATGAAATGGTACACATAAGCAAATTTAGGTGATTTGTAAAAATACTTTGCTGACATGTGAACTGCTATCTGCCTATTTTAGCTAGAAATATAAATGAAATGGTACACATAAGCAAATTTAGGTGTTTTGTCAACTCATGTGAAGCAATCTGATTAACACTCCAACTTTTCCACCAAACTCGGTTTTTCCATGTCATCGTAGGAAGTAACTACATGACTCATGTCATACTAGGGGATCACCTTAATTGGTATGGTATCGAAAATCCTCAAAACTTGGTACTGATATTGAAAATATTTGGTACAATTCCTAGTAATTTAAGGTAAAATACCGGTCCAAACCAGTATCATACCAAAAATACCGATACTGAAAATGGCCAAAACTTGATACCGAATCGGTATTAAAAATGAACCGGTACCAGTATTTTCATTACACGGTACCGAAATGCTCACCGAAATGCTCATCCCTGTCTCATACTTTTGTTTTGATTACAACAATTGAACGTTAAATGCACTATGTTAAAGCCAACATTTAATTTTGAACTTGTTAAACACATAACGTGTTAACTAGTTTAGTGCAAAGGGAGCTATCACTCATAACCCAAACGATTGGATTGGATAGCTAAGATTGTCATAGCGAGAAGGAATTCCTCTCAGACTCACCCATGACGGTAATTAAGTATGTGTATATGAATAGCTGGTTTACAGGATAATAAGTAGGCCCGTTCAAATCGTTCGCCGCTCGTGGCTCGCTTGTCGCTTTTTCGGAAATGCTCAAAAAATGCTCGCTTGATCGTTCGCTTGGTTGTAAATGAGCCGATCGGCTCGGTTCGGTTTGTAAACAAGCCAAGCACCGTTCGGCCTGAATAAATTATGATTTATCTATTATATATATATAATTATATATACACCCACAAATCATAGTTTTATTTATAGTTGTATAGGTAATATTTGGCTCAATATATGCAAATAAAATATGACTAGGCCGCTTTATCTAATAAAAATTTAACACTAAGTTTAATAGTAAAACCATAAGTCGTAACTTGACAGCCTTGACTTCTTTATGTTATTAGTCGCCCGTCGCTTGATATCACCCTACGTCACAATGCGACAATTGTTCTCTGTAGTAAGTTCATTGTCTCACCAACCTCAACTTAAGCCTCATTATCGAACACTTGGACCTCAATATTAGTGTCCTCATCGGACAATTCGACCTTAGTTGTCACTCGACAACGAAAATATTGAGGAAAACATCCCAAATATTTCATGGTTGTACAAATTACTCTCTGCTTGTTTTTCGCTTGAAAAATTTTGCGTTTGAGAAATTATCACTCGCTTTTTGGCTCGGTTGTAAACGAGCCGCTTGTTGGAAAATCAGGCCCTTTGATCGAACACAAAACACACGAGATTGAACGAACTCGTTCGACTCTTTTTATTATCAACCAAAGCACACTAAATACAATAAACCTATCATCTATTTATACTAGACACATTCTAATCCTAACCCAACTCAAATACTAATTAAATAATTAATTAAAACAAACTAGATATACATATCTAATTAACCCACTTGAGTTATCTTTAACCCAAATAAACTTTTTAGATAATCCAACCAAATCAGAATTATCCTTCACCGCTCAGCTCGGTTCGGTATGTAAATGAGCCAAGCATGAGCAAAGATCCGTTCGGTTCGGTTTGGCTCGTGAACAATCCTAATAATGAGTTTGTGGCTGGTCAAACAATGAGAAGGGCAGAATCGAAGAAAGTGGAAAAACATGTTAAAGCTTGTGAAAATAATCAACATGCTTTCATCCCTTGGCTTTTGATACCTTTAGCTCCTTAACATCGAAACTATCTGTTTTCTGAACGGGGTCTAACGGGTTATCCATGAACTTATTATGATCAGATTGTAGGAATAGTGAGCAATTCAACACAATTGAGAAGATATTATCTTCGAACATTTGATCTGTCATATTCACACAAGCCACACTACCAAAACATGCATGTACTCATGTATTTTGTTTGTTCTAATAATAATAATAATAACGAAAATATATATATGTATTTCTGTTACAACCTTTTATGTTAGAATCCTAGACGCATAACTACAAGTTTCTTGTAAGAACTTATCATCATCACACACAAAAAACACATGCTTTGTCTCAGCATCACACATTATACATTATATATGTAACCAACACCCCTCTCTCTAGCCTTCACAATCCAATGGCAGGCGAATCAAAGGCTGCGTTAGTCGCAGTGCTCATCGCAATTGTAGCAGCGACCATACCCCGTTTAACTGAGGGCGCGGTGACATGCAAGTTGGTTGTGCGTAGCCTGACTCCATGCGCAACATACCTCATTAGAGGAGGTCGACAGGTTCCTGCAAAGTGCTGCAATGGCGTGCAGTCACTATACAAGGCTGCGGACACGAAACCGGACCGACAGATGGCTTGCCGATGCATGGAACAAGCCTCTAAATTGGTCCCGGCAGTTAAGGAAAAATACGCTAATAGTTTACCTGAAAAATGCGATGTTGATTTTCCTTATAAGATTACCCCTACCTTCAATTGCTCAACGTATGCTTTTTTTTATATACATGCATGCACACACTAGTAAAAATATTTTTGGAGTATTGGATTTAAATAATCTTAACTATCGGTAATTGGCTGCCACCAGTCACAACTAACGAAATGTGTGCTGGTGATCCTCACCTTTTAACTTATTGACCACCAATATACTATGACTAATAGAATACTAATTGATTATATAAAAAGAACAGATATTTTTTATAATAGTCCCTTGTTGGCCAATATTTTAAAAGGTGAGACCGTCAGCACACATTTCGCTAGATTAGACTGGTTTAAATAGTTTTGAAAAGTCTAGAAGTGATGTCTTTTTTGAAAAAAAAAAAAAGTTGGTCAAAGATGTATATTTTAATAATTCTCACTTTTTTTAGTGTCAATAAACTTTGAAGTACATAATGTGTAGTAATGAATGTAATATTAACTAATGTTGCAGGGTACAATAGGAAGGATATACGAATGGAAGTGAAGCTGCAAGCAGTATATATAGTGTGATTAATGTAATAGTCTAATTAAACTATTATCAAACGAACTTTAATATTGTCACTTCAATATGTTTGTTTAATTGATGCGAAATCTATACGTATACCATCTTCTTTTATTTATTCCTCCTAGTACGAATCTATCTACTTTGGATCAAATTAATTTGTATGATAAATGCATAATTAAATAAAGTTAAACCTACTTACCATTAAACCTTTTAGAGATATGATTTTTAAAATGAGGGTGTATAAAAGATTATTAGATATTGCTAAACTATATATAAAACTTTATAAAGTTATGTGGACTACTATATGGAAGTATACCAAATGATTTGTGTAATGTAATGCATTAACATCCAAATGATTTGTTTTTAACTTAATGTAAACAAAACATTAACTAGTGCCCAACCCTATAAGGCCTAGCTATTAACGTTAATTTAGTGAATTTATAAAACAATTAGGTTATTAACTTATCACTGAACCCTTCATTTGCGTAATTTTTTTTTTTTTTTGTGTTATTTTACGTACATTTGTTTTGCAAGAAGCTATGTTATTAATCAAATCGACATGTTTTAGCCGCAAGAAAGTAAAGTAGCACATATACAAGTCATGCAAATCACATTTGTCTCAATATTATGCCTACACGGCTAGTTAGGTGTATGACCACAATTAACCTTCTTATGCCTACACGCAGATAATCAGTTTTTAGTGTTTGGGATTGCGTTCTGAAAACGCAGATAATCAGTTTTTTAGGCTATGAAAACGCAATAATCTATAAGAAGCTCTACCTCTGCTTTTCCAAAACGCATAATCTGTTTTGAATAATCAATCCCAAACACCCCCTAAATAACCATTGCAACTCTTTATTATGGTCCCTATTCAAAGAAGTTGTCGGGCCAAGGTGAACTTCCATTTTCCCCCACAAACTAGAGAACCTTCTATGATAGATCTTGTGAACGTAGGAACCTTGGGAAGTCTATCGGTGTGGAATAAAGCCCCATGAGCTTTAAAGCGCTATGTGTGCGCTACATCAGCGCCACACGTAGACAACATGTTCACCAGCGGATCATCATTGAATATTATTATCGGAGGATCACTGTGGCAAGGGAACAATTCATTGACAGCCAGTAAGTGATGTTAATATCATCGATTCGCTGACCTTTAGCGACATGTTTGTGATACTTATTTTGTAAAAAAAAAACAATTTAATAATTATGAAGGTTTCTTTAAATGGAAATGAAACATTCAAAATTTTGAATTAAAGAAGACGATCACCCAAGTTTGGGTTGACTTTGCTCCATGTAAATGTTTGATAGAAGGATGATAAGCATAATGTTTTATCTAAATATATAATCATATTTTTGATGAAAACATAATGGTTCAGGTAGCAGTTGCAGTGGCGAAGCTTGGTTTCGGAATCGGTGGGGGCCGGACTCAATTTTTTTCGATCGGTAGTGGCAAATCGGTGGGGGCCGAACTCAACCCGGACTCAATTTACCTATGAAAATCGCAAATTTATACCACTGCGCCAAAAAACAGGGGGGGGGGGGGGGGGGGGCAGGGCCACCCCTGGCCCTTCTTATCCTTTGCCACTGAGCAGTTGTGAACCAGAGCGAGCCTGGTTCACAACTGCTACCTGAAACAATGGGTAAGCCAAAATGCAGTTAAGTAAATAATAGAACCATGGTTACGGTTAAATATAGTAAACCAAACTGCAAACTGCATACACTCTTTAATATAAAGATCAGTCTCATATGTTATACAACACTAAGTTTATGTATTCAAACATAATCTGTCTAAAGATTACCATATAACAACACCTCACTCAAATTATACAACAACAACAAAACACCTCCACAAAAGTATGAAAAAAGATACAATTTTTCAACCCAAAACTATGAAAACTTTTCAAATTCCATCAACTGGGAAATAATTTACAAACCGTTATCGTCATGGTTGGGTCCTAGAGGCTCATCCTCTTGGACTGTGGGTGTAGGGCCAGAACTAGTTTGTGGTAACGGTTGTGAACCAGAGCTACCTTGTGGCTCGGAAATTAAGCTTGTGAGACCATTTTGTTTCATATATGTCTCGAGTGGCTGATTTGCTGCTTGGAGAAGACTCATCATGCTTACATGGGTTGTATTTGATGCAAGACTGTCGTGTACACGATGAGGATCTATGTTCAAGTCTAGTTGTCCTTTTCCGGATGAGGATATTGACTGTTTGACCTCTGTCTCCTTGTTGGTGGGACCCAATTTGAGTTGGCTTTTCTCTGCTAGTTCAGCTTCACGTTCTGATTGGCGTTGTTGCTTGCGCAACATCAAGGTTTTGAATCGGCGTTTGACCGTCATGCAGACGGTGCATGTGCAGTTGGGCTTGTGTTTGCCTTTGCCACTTGGTGGTTGACTGCAGACTATGCATGAGCAGCCCGGACGGTGCCTTGGGTGCTTGGTGGTGGTTGCGACAGATGGTTCTGTTTGATTGGGTACACTTGGTCCCTGTTCTTGGTCTGGGTTATGGCTCATGGAATTTCTCCACTTGTGATGTTCTGAGTTATGCACAACAAAACTCTTTAGCTTTCATCCAATCAAATTGTGCAATTTACGACGAACAAACTAACAAACGATGAAAGCATCATACCTTTCATCATTCCAAGAAGCTGCTCGAGTTCTCTAGGGTTTAGTTCATCTGGTGCAAGACAAGAAGACCTAATAATGGCAATTCATTAGCGGCTAAATGATAACAATTCGTTACAGAAACACATTTTCGTTATCATATAACGGTTGAATTTTATACAATAAAATAGAGAAAAAAAAGAATAACCTGCTCCCATCCCATATATTTTCTTGGCATGTCCATTTAGCAGGAAGAAGAAAATCAACCGGTAACCTTCGCCATTTTGAACAGTTGTCACATTGGGCCCACTGTTCTTGCTCCCTGAAACACCACTTTTGTTATAGGGTTTATTGAGTGAGAATCATCTCTGCGCATAATGTTCTTTTCGCTTATTCAGTGAAACATGCTGTTGTAACTGTTCTTATTGTATCTACTATGACATGGGTATGTATAATAATTTTAGTGTTCTGAAAGGTTATATATGATATAATGATATTTAGGATATATAACACAGTGATTTAAATAATGCCTATGTTTTAAAAAGCGCGCCTAAGCGCAAAGCGCACCTAGGCAAGCAGTGTACGAAAAGCGCAAGAAGTGCACGAAAAGAGCAAGAAAAAAAAGCGAGAAAAGCGCGCTTTTTGTACACATGCTGTTTTTGTGCTTAAAAGTGTTATACATGTAGCTAAAAAGGTTGTACATTTTAGTTAAATCATATATATACCTTATTTGTATCTATATTTTGAGTAAATAATGCTAAAAACCTATAGCATATATAAAAAAAATTATATAATTGTCTTGCGCCTCATGTACGAAAAGCCCACTGCTTTTGCGCTTTGCGCCTCGGTTTTAGACCTCATCGCTTTTGTGCGCTTCGCGCTTTTTAAAACCAAGGATTTAATGGTTCTTACCCAGATAACCGAACAGTGAATATACTCCCCTTTCCAAAAACAGGAGGTTCCTACAAAAAGGAAAAGAACACATAAATGAACAACTGTAAGCATGTAATAATTAAATTGAATATATCGAAACAAACACTACTTACTTCATATTCTTCAAATTCATGGTCTTCGATGGTGACGGTACTTGGGTTCATAGTGGGTGGGTTTAGCATATCCTGTAATTCTTCCCATGTATATTTAAGATCAAGAGCATCTTGATTTTCCATAAGTAATCTTTTACTTTTTGACCCGATGTTTCGACTTCTTTTTTTGTCCGGTTGGAACGACGAATCTGCCCTTGACTTGGCATCACCAATAGGCAAGCTCATGTTTCTTGATAACAAATTTAGATGAGGATCCGTGTTTCTCTTCAGTGATTGAAGAAGATTAGAGTAATCATTCATATTTGAAAGATTCTCAATAGTGTTAACACCATTATGCATTGTGGATATACGAGAATCCTGTTTATATTTAGATTAAAATGATTATATATTACAAAATACTACAATATACTATCTGAAAGTATATTACCTGAACGGAAGTACTAACTGCGGCTTTTCTAGAGCCCATAAGAAGCTTTCCTTCAGGTTCCATACGGCTGAACGTCACTGAAAAAGTAACAGAAATCACACAAAAAACTAGAGGGTTGTAAAGGTAACTAAAGGATGTTAGGGTAGAAATGAATACCAGTATCCCCTGCTTTCAACTGCATGGATTGTATGCATGGAGTGACACCTTCTAGAACATACATTCGGCTGTTATTATTTGGCCAAAATCTGAACTGAAATAACCATTCTTTGCCTTTAATATCTTGAATCCTCAATGGGAGTCCTTCTGGTTGAGAAATGGGTGGAAAATATGCCTGCATAGTAGTCGAACATTCCAATAGGAATCACTATGCGTGAAGGAAACTAATTTTGGTATCAACTCCATACACTTAAAACAAATTAGCAAGCATACTGAAATATTATCAAAGAAATGCCCTCAAAAACCAAACACCTCTTAAAGTTTTAATAAGTTAGTGATGTAAACTTAGTAACTTACTTCAGCACATGCTTTCGGGAGAACCAAGCGGCCGATTCGACCTGCATCGCTGGCACTCAGAACTTTCTCAAAAAGTGGAACGATGGTGGCATTTGAGCTTAGAGAATCAGAATTAAGGAAATTATGACAATCAACTATAGTGTAGGGCAGGGGCGAAGCTTGGAAGTTGAGTCGGGGGGGACTCAATTCTTTTCGATCGGTAGTGGCAAATCGGCGGGTGCCGGACTCAACTTACCTTTGAAAATCGCAAATTTCCACTACTGCACCAAAAAACAGGGGGGCCAGTACGCCTCTGGTGTAGGGTGAAAGTTCGGCAGGCTTGGTAACAGGTCAGAACTTAAAAAAGTAATGCGGGTCAACTCAGGCTGGGATAACCACACTACACTTCGTTTTTGGTCCATCTTCACATAAGATTATAAACACCATCTTGCCAAAATCATAATGTAACTTTTTGAATAAATCGATTTAGATGTATGTATAAGCTATTTAAAACACTTTGGGTAACTTTCAACTTGGTCAACTAATTTGACTCGTTGCGTTTAGGCAAACAGGTTAAAATTGTCACCTATAACTAGAGTAACACACTAATAGACTCACCATCCGAAAAAAGAGCAAACTTTTGATTTTGGAAACCCAAATCTTCTAGCTTTATTTCTAAAAAAAAAGGATACTCTCCAGATATCTGCTGCAACTCTTGTTCTGTAATTCTGGGCCAATAACGAGGAAGCAGCTGATTTTTTACCCGCCCCTCAACAGGTGGCCGGGCCACCCGTATCTGTGAACTCATACCAGAATTTGCATCAAATCCTTGTGGGAAAATGGATTTGGGCACTTTGGGCATAATATGATGAGCCCAAGGCCCGTGTTGCAATGAAGTATACGGTTTGCTCAATTCCCTTTCTTCATTGAGGAAAAAAGCAGGTTTTTGTGCAGAAGAAGAAGAAGCCAAGCCTATGGTTAATTCTGTTTCGACATCTTTAACCCCTGTATTTTCTCTATATTTAACATTTTGTCCATGAGCAGATTCAGCAGTTGTATTGTAAATTGAAATAGATGTTGATGTGGTTTGAATTTCTTCTTGTTTCATATGTGATGTGGATGCATCATCATCATAACCAGTGCCGTCACATGATTGTTTAAACATCTTTATTGACGATCGAATTTCTCCAACACTATTCTCTACTGAAATCCCGCATTCTTCAGGCTTATCGTCACTTGTGCTCTGCATGTAAAAAAGTATAAAACATATATGAATATTTGAAACTTTTAGTATATATTTTCACTAAAAAGCGTAGATGTAACTTGATCTTACAGGGTCACGTTTGAAACTATTTGAGCAGCTGATACAATTTACACCACCATTTTCAAGTAGTTCAATGAAAGCACTAGAAGCAATGCATCCACAATGGAGTCGCTGAATTGGCAGAAAGTATTAGGAACTCCATAATATAGCATTCCAAAATGCAGAAAGTACAAGGTACAGAGCATAACAATTTATCAAACATGTTGAAAGGAACTGAGGGCCGATTTCAGGTGAAAACACAGATAAAGCCAAGAAGCATATGAAGCTTGGTTTTAAAATTACGGCTAGTAGGAGGCTGATATATAAAAATAACACCTCACGTACACGATGCTGGTGCCTTAGCTTTTGGACCTAAACGCATAGCACTTTTTAATAAAGATATGAAGAATAACTTAGACTGTCCGTTGTGGACACGCTAACAGCACGGCGTGAACGAGGTTTCAGCGTCGGTGCTCACCCCCAGCCACAACAGCCCAACGCAAACAGCCCCGGCACGAGCACAAGCGATGGTGGTAGCGTGGGTTAACCAGAGAAAGTGACCTTTGGTCGTTCCGGTGCTCACCCCCAGCCACAACGACGGGGTCAAGCGACCGGATTACTTGATAGTCACGTTGGTGGCTCGCGCGTCCACAACGGACGGCCTTACACTGGTTACTTAGATGCCCTATGGGACTAGCTATCAATAGGGACTGATAAAAAGATTGTAAACTACAATGCAACAGTGTGCTAATAAAATTAGGGATTTGAAACATATAAAGTAACTACAACCTAATAATCACAACAATTTCATCTTCACAGATTAAAATAAAATAAAAAAACAAAACTTGAAATGATAAACCTCAGAGATCTGGTACATTAAATAATAAATAATAAATTACCTGCACCTAACACAAATATTCTATCCTCCATCAGCTAAACCCTAATCCCAATTAACCCAAATCCAATTCAACACATAAAAAACTAACCTTTAACTACCAAAATCAACCAATTAATTAAACCATCAAGCACTCAACTTTATTACAAAGAAACTAATCCCAGACCTAATTAAACAAAACCCATGTGTCTTTTTATTGTAATAATAATAAAAATAATAATAATAAAGATGAAAGACACTTACTTTGTGTTTGGTTGGGTGTAGGGGTTGAAAGGGTGGTTTAGGAAAGATGGAGAAAGTGCATGCTTAAAGAGAAAGAGATTAGAGAGAGAAAGAGTTGCATGCACGACGCTTTAAGCCACAGCAAAGCTTTCAAAGATTATTATTATTATGATGGTGATGGTGATGATGATGATGATGGTGATGAATTGGTTAATGGTTATTGGTGTGTGTTTGTGGGCAGGGTCTATGTCTATCTCATGACATCTACCCACTACTTGAACACTAATTTAAGGGTTTGGTTTTAATCAAGATCAACAATTACTATTACTATTGTGTTGAAATTTACAAACCACTACAACTCAATATTTTGTGAAGTTTTTGTTTGTAGAAAATGGGTGTATATATACAGAGAGAGAGATATGTTGGTCATTATTGACACAAATGTTGGCTTATTATTGACTTTAAGATGTCCTTGAGATGTTTTGTAACTTTGTCTTGCTTTACAACTGTCTTCCATATTTGTGTAACGTTACTGCTTACGTTTGCTTCTAGAAATCCCTGTGTGTACTGTTTATTGACTGTGGACTTGAACAGTCTTCTATTTCCTCATCTTCTTCAAGATTTATGAAGTGTTTTATCTATATATATATATATATATATATATATATATATATATATAGGGTCAAGATCCTGTACAAAGTGTGTTTTGTGTGAGAAGGGTGAGAAGGTGTTTTGGCCATTAGATCATTTTAATCTATGGTGTGGATTAATTCTATGGCATTTTTGTAATTAATGTTATAATTTTATTAATGAAATAGACCATTGAGGGGTAGAATAGTAAAATACACACCCTCTTTTAATGACACTCATTAAAAACAAACCCAAATATAACCGTACCCTTAACAATCTTTCATCCTTGATTATCGCCTTCCCCAAAACAAACCCATCTATTACCTGCAACTAATCTCTAGAAATTTTGAGCAATTATTGGGGATAAAAATGCAAGCGTAAAATTCAAACAAAGTCAAACCCTATCTTCGAAACCACTAAACCATGAAGTGATAATTAAATTCAACCATGGGAAAATATAAAACTCTAAAAGAAAAGGAAGTATCAAAGAATATGTCAAATTAATACAACCTCACCATGTCCGTCACAATGGGGTTTATACATGATTAATTCTGGGTGCTTCAGGTCTGTAGCAGGATCTTGGCTTTGAATATTATGATTTATTTTCTCTCGTTTCAATATGAGGTGTTTTAATAAATACACAATGAGTTTTAAAACACAATAATATGATTGCAAGTTTTGCATACAGTGTGGTGTTTTATATTCATATTTGTGTTTTATCTTCATATGGTCATATAAGTTGGTTTTATTTTTGAACACTTTAAAAATTTGTTATTGGTAAAACACCATGTAAGATTAACACCCTTTATAAGAAAAATAATAAAACACCAAACGTTGTTTAAAGAATAACTAAAAATCTACCTTAAACATAAAACTCCACATGTTGATTGTTAAAACACTATGACGTTAGTAATGACGATTATGATGGTGACCAAAGCTATCATCTCTCTCTCTCTCTTTACCTATTTTTATGCTCTCTCTCACCTCTCTTACCAAGATTATAATTTTAATCATTATTTAATAGCATGTAAAAATTACTAAAATACCCAAACACCTTATGCCACGTGTCGCAACTAGAAGCTTTCTCACCCTTCTCACATATTTTGGCATTTGTACAGGATTCTAAACCTATATATATATATATATATATATTATTCACATTTTATGTTTCCATTAATATAAAATGAAAAAGATAAAAAACCGCGCATTTATGTAATATTATAATATTTAGAAAATAACATTTCCATACCTGACTTGGATTCTCTTTGATCATACCCAGAACCTATTTGGCGATACCTGTAACCGGTTTATAACCGGAATTGGTTCTAAAAGGTAGCCGGTTATGTGAGCTAAATCATAGCTCTGGTAGCACTTTCATAAGGCATATTAATTAGCACAAGGTTCCATCATCATTTTTCTTACAAATGAAGCATTCACTAGCTACAAAATGGCTTTGGGCTGTCTTACACTTGCACCATTTAGTATTCATATATGCAGTTTCCTTCTGTGCATAGTACCAATCTAGTGGTTGAGTGTATACATCTTGATAATGATGTATTTGTTGAGTGTAGATAGTATCAATTTCTTGCTTTTATTTGTTGGGAAATTCTCAAATGTCATTTAAGATGTAGGGAACGGTTTGTACAAAACAAACTATAAAATATGCGATTAAGTTGCTTAATTAATCAAACTTAAATGGTTTTTAAGATGCAAAAAGGTTGCTTAATCATAGTAAAAGGATTTCGACATTTTCTTTAAGGTAGTTCATCTCAGGACAACATAATTCAGCTCAAGCAACTTGAGAAACTGGTTTAGAAAAAGTTGCGATTTGGAGCAAATTCTGGCTTTCGCGATCCCAAGAGTTTCAAGACCGAACTTTTCAAGTTGTGTGCGTGGGTAGGAGTGATAGTAAATCAAATAAGTTTTCGAGCTCGAGCCTAAAACAAAGCTCGTTTATTTATCGAGCCCGAGCTCGAGCCTGACATGTGAAGCTCGTTAGGCTCATCGAGCCTTATCGAGCTTAGTGTATTATTATTTTTAAAATATTTAATACTATTTAGTATTTACCACTCATTTAAAGCTTTTTAGTAAACGAGCCCGAGTTTGAGCTTCACTTATCGAGCTCACGAGCCTAAACGAACTATTATGTATATTATTTTTATTTAATATTAATTAATAGATAATAAACGAGCCGAGCTCGAGCTTGAGAAATTACCAACGAGCCGAGCTCTTATAAGTTAATCGAGCTCGGGCTCGGCTCGTTTGCACCCCTAGTTCTAAAAGGTAGATAATGAGTTATTTTTCTATGCTTATAGACTAGTCTAAAGCTTTGTTGATTCAAGTGTTCAACTAATATGTATATGCTCTAGTTTTAAGTTAACAAAGAAACTAAACAAATTAAAATGCAACTATGATGATTAGTAACAAGTAGGGTCCGCAAAAGTCGGTGGGGGAGGGATGGGTAATATTGATGGGCAATAAGGGGGCATCGATGTAGATGGATAGACGATGATGCTTTGCGGCAACAATAGCGAATTAGCGATGAATGTGATGGCAACCAAAGTGACAAGGTGACGGCAGTCTAAAGGATAATGGAGTAGGAGATTTAAATTCTTCGATCTTTCACAGTTTAAAAGAGATGTTAATTCCTTTTAAGTGAAAAGAATTCTAAGATAATTCATGCCAATTCTAGTTGTCTTGAATCATATCAAATTACATCCCTCTATAAAGGTAAATGAATCGGGTTTGGCACAAACCGATTCGGGCTTGAAACCGGGTTGAGTTTGGTCAACATGTTTGAAAACCAGTTTGAAACTAGGTTTTGTAGACGAAAGTATTGAGTTTGACCAATTTGGGCCAAGGGTTACAATCTAGTTTCAACCTTACGGGTCATGTCGACTGTCTAGTTCTAACCAAGTTCAACCAAACAAGGTTCAAAATCTTGTTGGGCTTACAAACTACCTCTAGCTAGAGCCTTGACGTGCACAAAAACCCGGTTCCGGACCCAATATACCTAACCCGAAACTGGTTCCTACCCTACCCTACCCAACCCAACCTGTGGGTATAGACAAGTTCCAGGCCCGGGTTTACCTAAAGGAACCAAACTAGACCCGACCTAAAACCTGTTCCATCTCTACCAAGTCAAAACCTGAACCCTAACCGATCAAACCAGTCAAAAACCCAAACGTACCCTAAATCACTTCCTACCCTATCCGGTTATTAACTTTGTTAACCAAACTCGGACCCAAATCCGTTTTGTGCACCCCTACCTCTAGGCTCTAGCCCTACTTCGGTAGTACCAAAATAAGTTTAATTTGAAAGAAAAAAAAAGATTAGTTTATTTATGTTGAGGGCCGGCCCATATAGTGAGAAGACCGAAGAAAGAAACTGCTTAAAAGTGGGCCTGTGAGCCCAATAATAATATTCTAAAAAAAAATAAAATGGTTTTATTTGTTACCGAACAACGTGAAGAACACATCTACTATCTTACCTTACATGGTAACGATTTGAAATCTAAACAAATTTCAATTCAATTCAAGTCACCACATAATCAATCAATCAAACAACCAGGTTTTTTATTTCAATCACCAGTCGACTACTTTACAATCGAGAATCTGCAGTTGATTAATATTATTATCATTCGTATGAGGTTTTAGGGTTTTTTTTTTTCACCAAGATAATGACACTATTTCGTAACCTGGATAGATCACGACCCGTATTTACTCTTATATCAACACCTTAAAGCAGGTTACCCTAGTTTTGTATATATATTTGAGTTTTGTGGATCGAAGATTTTGTTTTGGGTGGAATGGACAAAAATGGATCGCTGATTGTATTATTTGTTTTATTACTCGTCGTTTTCGGTCGGTCTGATGCGTCCAATTTGAGGAAATTAGATTCGATCCCTGATCCGAATGGCACTCAGGTTCGTGATCTGTTTATGCTTATTGATTAGTGCGGTTCTGATCATAATACCGATACTTGTACTGATGTTGTTTTGTTGGTATCGGTTCGGTTTGTTTTGTTTATTTTAGCTGTTATGTTGAATTCGATATACACAATGTTTGATGTAAGTATTAGAGGTTAGGTAATTAATTAGGTGACTTTGCAACTAATCTATATACTTAATGTTGTATGTGGTTAATAAAACAAAACAAGCATTTAGTAATTAGTATGCACTATGCAGAATGTTGAACATCGACGTAAAATAACGTGTTAGTTTGATGCAATTATCAGGTGATTCTATTTGATGGTTGTGTGGTTATTTGTAATTGGTTTTTTAGGATTCTGCGTTGTCTTCTCCGCCACCTGCTAATAAGACAGGGGATTTGTCTACGGTTGGTACACCCAAACCAAAGGATGAACCGGTTACGAATTCCTTAGATTCTGGTGATAAGAAACTAGATGCCGGGAAAAATGAAGAGGGGAAAGGGGTGAAAACGTTTGCCGGTGAAAGTTGTAAGGGGAAACCGGTTTGCAATGACCAAGGGAAAACCATTATGGCGTGTGTTGAAGATTTTGAAAATGGTAAAGTTGTGTCTTCTTTTTTATACATTGGAGTTATTTAGATATTTATACTGTTAACAGTTGTTTTAAGTTTTAACTTTTAGGTTTATCTGTAGTGGCCTTTAGGTTTAGCATAGTTATGATATGATATTAGCGAATGTGGCCATGAGTTACATATGAATAAAATGTAAGGAACGCCTTTCTTTTCACTATTATAATAAGTTTACTTGATTCACGCTCGATCAAATATTGTTCATGAATAGTAATTTCCACACATGGTTCTTGGAATCACCCTTGCATTTACCTCATTATTAGATGCACTGGTTTGCAACAACAACAACAACCATACCCAGTAAATCTACTGTTCTAGTATATTTTTTGTTTTGTTGTGGGCTTTAGAGCCGAGGATCTCTTTGGAAGCAGCCTCTCTATTCTCAGGAATAGAGGTAAGGTCTGTCTACATCCCACCCTCCCCAGACCCTACCAATAGTTACGCTATTTGTGGGATTTACTGGGTATGGTTGCTGTTTTTGTAGTTTGCAAAAGTGGATTTAGTCCAAATTTAAGTGGGTAGGGGCGTAGGGCTAATGGGTTGTGCAACTTGTGACCTGAATGACTCATCTTTTTTCAATCTAATTATTTTTATTTGACCCATCATGGATGGTCATTAAACATAAACCAATTTGACCCGTTCGAAAATAAATAGGCTGATATTGCCACTGCCACTGCCACCATGGTGCATTGTATGTGTAAAATTCCTTTCAATCATGATTTATGTATATTCGTTGAACTTTTCTGCTGAATATGTTTGCAGGCTCCAACAACCTAACACTTATTGTGCAAAATGAACAAGATGTAAATTTGAAAGTGAGTATAACATATGGAACATCTATTGTGCAAACTTATGAGCTACCTGCTCATACGGCTGAAAAGGTATGATAACTGTATTTAATCTTGAATATTTTTTTTGTTCTTTTTGATTTATGAAAGCATCAATGTTCGATATTTGCAAAAGAAGATGAAACTTAATATATATTTGGTATGGTGGCGTAGTTATAGTTACTGCATAACATGTTAATGGTGGTGTAAGAAAGCTTGCACATTTGAAGTTAGAACAGTTACTTTTTTTTTTTTGAAATTTTAGATTTAAAGTACTAGAGGATCACAAGATGTGATAAGAAATTAAGAACCCCGACAATGAACATTTTTGTAGGAAAATTGCTTAATAACGAAAATCTTGGCTATCTCTATTTTATACCATAGGTCAATATTACATTCACCGGAGCCAAAAGCAACAAAGTTATTCTAAATGCTGGAAATGGAGATTGTGAGCTACAGATTAGTCAACCTTCTTCCGTCAACAGTCCTTCAAAACCTAAAGATCCTGAAAATACTTCGAACGCTAAAGATGTCAAGAACCCTGTGGACAGCCCTGCAAAGCCCAAAGACGTCAATAACACTGCAGACACCCCTACAAAGCCCAAAGATGTCCAAAACGCCACAGATACTCCTGCAAAGCCCAACGATGTCAACCCTGCAAACAGCCCAACAAAACCCAAAGATATGGACACTCCTGCAAAATCCAAAAAAGAAAATGACCCTCCAAAGTCAAAAGTTATCAACACCCCTCCAAAGTCAAAAGATGGTGATGACCAGTCAAAGGCGAAAGACGTTGATGACCACTCGAAGTCGAAAGAAGCTGATGACACTACAAAGTCAAAAGATGTTGACGATTCGACAAAGCCTACACCCACAAGTTTCAATGCTCCCGTATCTAAAAACAATGTTTTCGACCAGTTTACGTTCTATTCAAAGCAAGTAACACCAATGCACGGGGCTTATTTAGCTTTTCTTGTAGCCCTAGTGATAGGGGGTTCATGGGCTTTATGCAGCATTAGAAAAAGGAGAACTGGTGGTGGTGTTCCGTACCAGGAGCTCGAGATGGGGCCCTCAGAATCTTCAAATGCAGTTGATGTGGAAACTGCAGAAGGGTGGGAACATGACTGGGATGATGATGACTGGGATGAAGATAAAGCCATAAGATCACCAGGTGGTAGTAATCGTGCTATAACTATCTCGTCTAATGGGCTTACTTCGCGTGCCACAAAGAAAGACGATTGGGATGCTAACTGGGATGATTAGTTATCGAAAAATAAGAAGAATAGATACAGATAATGATGATGATGGTGTATGATAGAAGTTTTGTTTTCTTTGATTTTGTTACATGTTATGAATTATAAATTTTTTGTTGGTTGTAATTTGATGTTAATTTGTTATACAAATTCTTGATACAAGATATGCGCTAAACAATAAAGAGCTTCCAGGTTTTATATTTCCTCATTAGAACGATCTGTATGATGTCCATTATAAGCTTTTAAAAATTACATTAAACTTAAATAAGCAATAAGTATTACAGTATTAAAACAAATAATAAAATGATGTCCATTATAAGCTTTCAAATTTTTAACTTGGTAAACAAACTTCCATTAACTCGTTCATATTCGGCTACATATTCTTCAATAAAATTATCATTGTTATTGGGGTCTTCCAGCTAGGGCTGTTCTTTTTTATCTGAAACCCGACCCAAATTTGAAGCCATCCGACCTGAATTAGAGAATATCCGAAAAACCCGAACCTGAATAACTCAAACCCGACCAACCCGAACCTTAAATGGATCGGTTATTGGGTCACTTTTCCCAACCAAAAACCCGAACAACCCGACCCGAAAAACCCGAAATCTGAAACCTGAATATTTAATGTCTTTTTATATATATGTGTTTAAGTTTAGAATCTTTAGCATTTTAAACATCAAGTTTTAGAACTTCTAAAAACTATATGTTTGAATTGATAAGTAACACGATAAAATTTGATGATATTGTGTGAAAGGAAAAAAAACTTTTCATATTACATCTAAACCCGAAAACCAAACTAACCCGACCCGAACTAACCCAAACCCGACCAACCCAAACTTTAAATGGTTCGGTGTTCGGGTCACTTTTTCTCAGCCAAAAACCTGAACAACCAGACCTGAAAACCCGAAACCCGAAAAAATAACCCAAAGAACACCCCTACTTCCAGCTCATCTATCCGCCACAAGCAGATAATTTGAAATCTACAAATTGGTGTGCATATACTTATGCTCTTTGCTTTGAGTTTATCGCTTCTACGCTCGGTTTAAAACCAATTTTCTCCTCAAATCAATGCTTAAGAGATTCCAAAAACTGGAACCATTATAATATGTTGTACCCTCCTCTTGTAAGTCTCGATACCTCAAAAGCGCACAAGAGCAATGCCCAAGGCGACTCATCATCTTACGTCCAAACGGGAACAAGTGGAGGCATTTTGGAATGTGGTAAAGTGAGACGAGAGCGTTTTTGCGTGTTTTGTAAGCGTTTTTTATTTTTATTTTTGCATTGTTGTAAGTTATGATCAGCCAAATACTCCCACTAGCTATTTATTCTAATATGGAATGGTAAATCTACCTCAAAAAAAAAAAAAAAAAAAAAAAGAAAAAAAGAAACCCAACTAGAAATGGACTCTTAACGGTGAAATTACCAGTTTTTACCTTCAAACTTGCCTCCAACGGTAAACATAGGTCCTTACGGATTTGAATATGATTCGGTTCGAGAATTGGTTTCGCCTAGAAACCGATTCGGTTCGGTACTGGTTTTGCTTGAAATCAGTTTGGCTATAGGTTCGGGTCGGGTTATTGGAAACCGTTTTTTTTCCCGATCTCTATCCTTAATCTTGGTTTAAGCCCATTCTTAATTAAGTCTGTATGAGTTATCCCATTAAGTGTTGACCCATTAACTTTAGCCCAAACACTCCTTTATAAAGTGAATTAACCAACTAGAGCATCATAGATCCGTACACTCACAAAGAGCATCATAAGCAACACACTGTTACCGGGATCTAAGTCTAACTTAACCATATTGGTTTTGGTAGCAATAGTAACTTTAAAGAAGCACTTTCTGTTAAGACCATTTGTTATGGGCTCACGCCCCCTCAACATGTCGGAATTTTAACGCCCAAACACAACCCCAACCAAACTTTAGAGGGAGTGAGGCTCTTTGGGCGTTAGGACATACGGTGTGGAGCGTAAAAGAGGTGGGGTGAACATGGGCAGAGCTTATTTATGGCCAAGGGTGCCCCACGGCTCCTGTTTTTTGTTCATTATTGTAAATTTATGCGCTTTCGTCCGAAATTTTTTGACTTTCGGCCCCCTATACATGTGTTCAAGCTCCGCCACTTCGGTGAAACCCCTTCATTCCACTAACACCGCCCCATATGGGCAGGGCGTGAAGATTTTCACCAGCATGGGGGCATTAGTGATGGTGACGTGTCATATTTTTTTATGGTTGGTCTCTCCTCCTCTCTTTCTCTTCACTTATTAAAAACGCTCCCTCCTCCACGCCCCACCACCCTACGGTATTTTGGGGCTTGGAGGGGAAATCCCCCATGCTGATGTAGTCGTGAAGATTTCCACCAGCATGGGGGCATTAGTGATGGTGATGTGTCATATTTTTTTTTATGGTTGGTCTCTCCTCCTCTCTTTCTCTTCACTTATTAAAAACACTCTCTCCTCCACGCCCCACCACCCTACGGTATTTTGGGGCTTGGAGGGGAAATCCCTTGTGCTGATGTGGTCATCACCTTTCACTCAACGCCCCCTTCACCCCATGACCCACACAAATGTGAAAATAAGACTAGGTGGTGTAGGACTAGGGATGAGCTCAGGACGGTATCGGTACCGACCGATACCGATCCCGAAAACTCCCTAAACCCAATACCGATACCGAAAACATACGGTACGGTACGGTATCGGTTCAGTATCGGTACGGTACCGGTATGGTATCGGTATTTTACCTTAAAATACCGATACCATGCCGATCCCGTACCGATACCGAAACCGAAAACCACTAAATGTGAATACCGATACCGATACCGAACACCCTCGGTTCGGTACGGTATCGGTACGGGATCGGTATCGGTTCGGTATTCGGTACAATGTGCTCATCCCTATGTAGGACGTTATTGTCCCTTCATCTCAGTTTAAAATCAAAGGCTAATGCCCCTCTCCTATTTCCTGGGTGTCATTGGGGGGGGGGGGGCAATTGACCAGTTGTGAATGCAATAGTGAGCGCTAACGGGGTGGTCTAGTGGCCCCCTTTAATTCAACCAATCATATTTTTTCTTTTTTCCTTCTCTTTTTTTCTTTCTTTAATTTAATTTCCTGGTAGTTATTAGAAACGGGGAATAAAACCCCCTTTTAATGTGGTGTGTTAAAAATATAACATATATTTTTAATATCAATTTTATTCTTTATAAAATATTTTCTTATTTTGTTGCATAAGTATTTGTTTGCAGATTATGGGATTAATCAGTTGGTCCAGTGTCCAGCCTATGTAAAGATAGTTCGGGTCCAGTAAAAGCTTTGTGGAACAAGTCCAGGAGAAGATACCAGCCCAAGGAGAAGAGCCCACATGTTGAGTCTGGCCCAGCTTACAGCTTTGGAAACAAGCCTATGTGGCGATCCGTGTTTAATGATTGGACGACTGGGATTGATCACAAGTGTGTTTCTTTGAGTTGATCGTAGGGTTCTCATAGGCTCGGGTGTGTTTCTTCCCGAGCCTAGAGACTGGCTATATAAACAAGCTTCAGTCGTCACTTTATCAGTTTTAACGAGTTTAGATATTTTGTTCTCTTTGTTCTCGTGTACTTCATCTCTCTCATAGGCGATTAGGGTTTCAGTGTTAGTATAGATCATTGTGTTGATGATCTCCTGGATCTAGTCAAGTGTCTATTGTATTAGAGAGGTTGTATAGATTTGATTGTAAAGCTGTTCATCTTTTTATGAACAGCTGTTAGGGTTTCTTGTAATTTCTGATTCTTGAATAAAGTTTTAGTTTTTTCTGGTAGAAAAGTTAACATGGTATCAGAGCTCATGGTTGAGCTCTGTTGATCGAGTATTGGTTCCGCTGCTATTTGTGTTGAAGAATCCTCTGTTCAAGGTTGAAGATCTGAATCATAGATCTGGTTTGAATAACCCAGATCTAGGGTTCTTGAGATAGTACAAAGGAGTTCAGATCTGGTGAACGATTGGAGGCTTTTCTTCTTCTTGCTCTCTGGTGTAATAACCCTAAGTGAAGGTTATTCAATACGAGTTGTGGAGAACCCTAACTTGGGCTTTATTGGTGAGATCGTTCTGATTCTTATTACTGTTTTCTTAGAGTTGTCCTAAGGAGTCTCAGATCAGGGCTTGAGTCCCTGCTTTAGCTTTAGGGTCGGTCTAGTTTAGGTGGCTCCCACACAAGGACCTGCGTTGGCACCAATAGTGACGAACCAACGATCTGGAACACCTGTGTGGCTTCGCCGGTGTCTTGATTGATCTTATTGTTTGTTTCTGAGTGTGTTCCTGTTCTCTTGTGTGTATACTTGTGTGTACTGTTTGTTGTTTTACTTGTTTTTCCTGTGTGATTTACTGTCATGGCTGATTCTAGTAGTGATTCTGGTGATGGTAGATTAGGAAATGTTACTTTGGTTAGCAACTGGATGCTAGTGATCCATTGTATCTACATGCTAGTGATTCTGCTAATGTGACTATTGTAAATGTTAAGCTAAAAGGTACAGAAAACTATACTGTATGGTCTAATGCCATGATTTTAGCTTTACAAGTTAAAAACAAGTTAGGTTTTATAAATGGTGAATGTGAAAAACCTGATGATGATCCTGTGCTAGTTAGGCAGTGGGAAAGATGTAATTCTGTGGTGTTAACTTGGATCTTGAATTCTATTTCTGAAGAACTTTATCTAGGTCAAGTTTATTCTAAACTAGCTTCTGAAGTATGGAGAGATCTTAAGGAAACATATAATAAAATAGATGAATCTGTTGTTTTTGATTTATATCAGAAAATTAACTCTTTCAATCAAAATGGAATGTCAGTTTCTGAATATTACCATAAATTGAATGTTATGTGGAAACAACTTGACCAAATACTGCAATTGCCTTCCTGTGTGTGTGATGCTTCTAAAGACTTTAACAACTATAATCACATGATAAAACTAATGCAGTTTCTTATGGGATTAGATAGTGTTTACCAAAATGTGAGAACAACCTTGTTGATTAAATCTGAACTTCCTTCTGTTAAGGAAGCCTTTGCTGTGGTTTCTAGAGAGGAATCTCATAGAAACTCCAGCACAGGAAGTAAGACTCAAACTGTTGGTTTTAATGTTAAAAGTAATCAGGCAAGTGAGTCTAGTAACAACAGCTTTAACAACAATAGAAGGGTTGGTAAAGGGGGTAATCAGTCTTTAAAATGCACACACTGTAACAAAACAGGACACTTAGTTGATAAGTGTTTTGAAATTGTAGGATATCTTCCATGGGCAAAAATGAGAGGAAATCCTGCAAAGAAGGCAGTTGTTAGTAATAATACTACATCTGATTCTAATTCTGCTGCTTGTTTGACTAGTGATCAAGTTGCCAAACTGTTAAGTCTTTTGCATGAGAAGTCTAGTGAACCTTCACAGTCTTGCAATTTGTCTGGTAGGGTCTTTTGTGCTTCTGTGTTTAATAGTAAAGTGTATTGTTTCACCAGTAGTAATGGGAAACTAATTGGTATTGGATGGATTGTTGATTCTGGAGCTAATGAACACATGGTTAATAGTGACAAAGATCTTTTTGATTATGTGGATGTGTCTGATCTAAATATTAGAGTTAAACATCCAAATGGTACTTTTTGCAAAGGTCACTAAAATTGGTAAACTAAAACTGTCAAATGAAGTAATTTTACAAGATGTTTTAGTAGTTCCAGAATACTCAGTTAATCTAATGTCAGTTCACAAATTAGCCAAAGATAATAAGTTGTTTATTGGTTTTGATGAAAAAAGGTGTTATTTACAGGACTTGTTAACAAAGAAAGTCCTGGTGACTGGTGATCAGTCAGATGGTTTGTATATGTGTGGTAACTCATGTTCTGTGTCTAAGGTGTGTTTTAATTCTGTGAATGAATGCAATTTGTGGCATGCTAGACTAGGACACCCTTCTGACCAAGTCCTTAAAATCCTAAGCTCAAGTCTTAACATTAAAATAAATAGTCAAAATGATCCCTGTGAAGTTTGTCATAAGGCAAAACAACACAGGGAGCCTTTTCCTCTAAGTGAGCATAAGACAACCCAGTTAGGTCAACTAATTCATATAGATGTTTGGGGACCTTACAGGGTGGCTGATAGAGAGGGTAACAAATATTTTCTAACAATAGTAGATGACTTCTCTAGAGCTGTGTGGGTATGTCTTATGAAAAATAAAACAGAAGTGTTTGGTCATATACAAGACTTTGTAAATCTTGTGTCAAATCAATTTAACAAATCTGTTAAGATTCTTAGGAGTGATAATGGGACAGAGTTTGTGAATAATCAAATGATTGGTTTCTGCAAATCAAAGGGGATTATTCATCAAACCACCTGTGCCTATACCCCTCAACAAAATGGTGTTGTTGAGAGGAAACATAGGCACCTATTAAATGTTGGAAGGGCTTTGTTGTTTCATAGTAACCTACCTGTTAAGTTTTGGACTGATTGCATTCTGACTGCCTCATATTTAATTAATAGGACTCCCTCATCTGTGCTTGGTGGAAAAACTCCCTATCAGTTAGTGTATGGTTTTGCTCCCTTCTTAGATCATTTAAAACTGTTTGGTTGCCTGTGTTTTTGTACGGTGTTAAATGAGTCAAATAAATTGGAAAAAAGAGCTGAAAAATGTGTCTTTTTAGGTTACTCTCATGAGAAAAAGGGTTATAAAACTTTTAGTTTGGATAGTAAAACCATTTTATACTCAAGAGATGTAAAATTTTTTGAAACATGTTTTCCTTTTAAAGAAACAAATGTTTTCCAAAATTTTGATACTAATACTGATAAAACAGTTAACAATTAAAATTTTTTTGACTATTTTGAAAACACAGACCCTGAACACTTCTTGAATGAGGATGATCCCGATGATGAAAGAAGGGATATAGGTAAGACTGAATTAGGAACACATGATTCACTGCAACCAGACCAACAGTGTTCTGATAAAGGCAAGGCTGGTGTACAGCAGCCTACAGACACTGATCATGATGCTGGTAGGGCAGTTCGTGTGAATACTAATAATGAACAGACCATCCAGTCTGAGGGGGACATAATTCAAGATAGTGTTAGGAAATCTGCTAGACATAGTAATTTTCCAAGTAAATATACTGATTATGTTATAGAAGGGAAAGTTAAATATGGTCTAGAAAAGGTTGTTAATTTTTCTAACCTATCTTTTGAAAATAAATGTTTTTCTACCACATTAGATAAATCTAGGGAACCTAGACACTATTATGAAGCAGTAAAAGATGATAACTGGGTAAGGGCTATGAATGAAGAGTTAGATGCATTATATAGAAATGATACTTGGGAGATTGTGGATCTTCCTAAAGGAAAAAATAAGGTTGGGTGTAAGTGGATTTATAAAATAAAGTATAAGTCCACAGATGAAATTGATAGATATAAGGCCAGGCTAGTTGCCAAAGGCTATAGTCAGAAAGAAGGTATAGATTATGAAGAGACCTTCTCCCCTGTTGTTAAGTTAGTCACTGTTAGGTGTGTCATTAGTTTAGCAGTGCAAAACAGCTGGAAAATTTTCCAGCTAGATGTTAACAATGCTTTTCTGTATGGAAATCTAAATGAGGAAGTGTATATGACACTTCCTGAGGGAATTAATGAGCCTGCTGGAAAGGTTTGTAGGCTAAAAAAGTCCCTTTATGGTCTGAAACAAGCTCCACGAATGTGGAATGTTAAGTTAGTAAGTGTACTAACTGAGTTTGGTTTTGTTCAGAGTAAATGTGATTACTCTATGTTTGTTAAAAGTTGTAATGATATATTTGTTGTCTTATTAGTATATGTAGATGACATAATTGTCACTGGAAACTCTTTAGAAGAAATAGAACTGGTTAAGAAATGTTTTAAAACTAAATTCCTTATAAAAGATTTAGGAGAGTTAAAATATTTTTTGGGAATTGAGGTTTTAAAAACTGATAATGGCCTATGTTTAACACAAAAGAAATATTGTACAGAACTGCTTGCTGAATATGGTATGTTAGGTGCTAAACCTGTAACTAATCCTATAGAACAAAATAGTGTTTTAACTAACATTGTTCTAAATAAAGATAAGGTTTTGGGAAATATAGTAGGATATCAACAACTAATTGGAAAGTTGATATATCTATCTCATACTAGACCTGACATATCATATGCTGTCCATTACTTAAGTCAGTTTATGCATAAACCCAGTGAAGGACATCTGAAAATTGCACTAAGACTTTTAAGGTATTTAAAATCCTCACCAGGAAAAGGATTTTTGTTTTCTAAACATGATACTTTTGATTTATTAGCATTTTCAGATTCAGATTGGGGTAAATGTATAGATAGTAGAAAGTCTGTCACAGGTTTCTGTATCTTTGTTGGAAACTGTCTTATATCATGGAAAAGTAAAAAACAAGCCACAGTTGCTAGGTCTTCAGCAGAAGCTGAATACAGAGCAATGTGTGCAACTGTATGTGAACTAATATGGGTCAAAAATTTGATGTCAGAACTTAGGGTTAAAGTTACAGTTCCTATTATTCTCAATTGTGATAGTTCAGCTGCTTTATCAATAGCAGCAAACCCTGTGTTTTTTGACAAAACAAAACATTTTGAATTAGATTTATTCTTTTTGAGAGATCACATTAAAAAAGGTTTGATTAAAACTGCTAAGGTTAGTTCTGAGGAACAACTAGCAGATCTTTTTACAAAAGGGTTATTAACACATCAACATCAAAAGATTTGTGGAAAAATTAAAATGATAGATGTGTTTAAACAATAAAATTGAGAGGGGGTGTTAAAAATATAACATATATTTTTAATATCAATTTTATTCTTTATAAAATATTTTCTTATTTTGTTGCATAAGTATTTGTTTGCAGATTATGGGATTAATCAGTTGGTCCAGTGTCCAGCCTATGTAAAGATAGTTCGGGTCCAGTAAAAGCTTTGTGGAACAAGTCCAGGAGAAGATACCAGCCCAAGGAGAAGAGCCCACATGTTGAGTCTGGCCCAGCTTACAGCTTTGGAAACAAGCTTATGTGGCGATCCGTGTTTAATGATTGGACGACTGGGATTGATCACAAGTGTGTTTCTTTGAGTTGATCGTAGGGTTCTCATAGGCTCGGGTGTGTTTCTTCCCGAGCCTAGAGACTGGCTATATAAACAAGCTTCAGTCGTCACTTTATCAGTTTTAACGAGTTTAGATATTTTGTTCTCTTTGTTCTCGTGTACTTCATCTCTCTCATAGGCGATTAGGGTTTCAGTGTTAGTATAGATCATTGTGTTGATGATCTCCTGGATCTAGTCAAGTGTCTATTGTATTAGAGAGGTTGTATAGATTTGATTGTAAAGCTGTTCATCTTTTTATGAACAGCTGTTAGGGTTTCTTGTAATTTCTGATTCTTGAATAAAGTTTTAGTTCTTTCTGGTAGAAAAGTTAACATGGTGCATACATGACGCTGATGTGGCGGAAAGAAGCCCCACGCCATCCGGCTTAAGTGAGTGAGAGTCCATGTCTAGGTGGTAATGGCATGAAGCGGAAAAGGTTTGAACCCATATATTACAGATAGCCTAACGGGAATATTAAGAAAAAAATATAGTAACTAGAAAGAAAAATTAAATTCACAATATTACCCATTTTCTATCCATATTCCATTTATCATCGAAGAAATGATCAAAATATTATAAAACAAAGACAATTTAAATGATTATTGTGGCTAAATGATCAGGATACGGAAAAATTAAGCCTTGACTAAGAAGACCTTTAACTCATCTCTTGTGACTTTATTATATCTCCTCAATCATAATCATATGGTGTTTATGCGTGCATAGAAATATACATTGAAACCTGACCGTAAACTCCAACTTCACCCTAAAAACCATCGTTGCATTTGATTCCTCTTGCAGCTGCAATAAACCAGGCAACCCAGGTGCGCTAATATAAACATTAACTTCGTCGGGGTTCGGTCCTGGAATATCTGTGTTACTTGCAACATAAATACTTGTATTTGGATAGAGATAAATTAACATAGCGATGTTTACATCGTCATAAGAAGCCGAGGTGAGTTTATTGCGGTTGTTGAACTTCAGATTTAAGCTGATTGACTGCTTTGTTTCGGTACCAATGGATTCTTTGTCATATACGGGAAGGTGATATTTGATGTAATATTCCGGTTTAAGTGGGTATTTGCATGCGGTTACAAGAACAAGTGTTACATATAAAATAACAAAAGTAACATAGAAAAGATAGAAATAAAGTTTTGTTTTTCTAGCTAATGTAACACCTTGCTCATTAACTGGATCATTGTCAATCGCGACCTCGATATCATTTCCATCCTCCATGGGATGATGTTCTGGATTGTTGGTTAAAACATCGTTATGATCATGATGTCTTTGGCCCGCTTCGTTGTCCCCCGAATCAGGACCATCCATAGAGTTTATAATTGGTAACATATAAGAGGTGGTTTCACGTACCCAACTCACCAAACGGAATAATCGATTATCGAATCCCATAAATTAGTGTAGGTTTTTTTTTTTTTTTTTTTTTTTTTTTTTTTTTTAAGTCGAGTCGCTATGAGAAAGAGAGAGACGTGCGGTGAATGGGAGTTGGAGTCTTAATTTTCTTAAAACAAAGCTATCTAGCATTGATTTATATAGAGAAGTAAGGGAGTTGTCTTCGTCTTTAATTTATAATTAACTAGATATTAATGTTGGATACATGCACATGTTGTTAAATTCAATGTGCTGAAATGGTCCAAGTAGATTAGAAATAGTCATGAAGAACTCTTTAGAAAACATAATCTTGCTACACAATTTTCAACATATTTCGTACGGAAATATGGTGGAGGAAATTTGTGACGCAATTCCTACGCATTGCTTACACAATTTTCAATGTATTGGTGGCTATTGTGTAACAAATTTGTCCAAAAAATAAGGATGTTTTTTTTTGTCGCAAATTAGTAGCAATTTTGTCAAAATTTGTGACGCATTTTTTTCTGTAAGAAAATTTTGTAGTAAAAGAGCCACTTTTCTAGTAGTGCATAAACGAGTTGAAATCACGAATTGATGATGTCCATAGTGGACTAGAGGAACAACCTAATCCTAAGTGGTGAATTCGCAAGGCAACTTCAGGAGTGCTAAACAAGTCTTAGTAAAATCCGAATGTCATTTTGTAATCGAAACTTAAAAGAGTCTGCTGGTATCCTTCAGCATAGCTGCGGATATATGACCTATCACATGTTATCGTTGATCCGTTGGTAATCTGTCACAAATGAGATTACAAAAGACAATATTTCTAACATGTCATTGCCGACAATTAGTCGATAACCATCTTTGTTTTGTAGTGAAAGGATCGACTTACCAAAAAAGTTACGTGCGTAGTTGAATCTACGACAACTGATTTTATTACCTAACAAAGAAACTCTGATTTCAGTTTTCCTGTTGAGAATTTGATGGTGAGTCTGTACTTGCGACACATATGCCATCGAGGATCAATAGAAAATTTTAAAATTATTGATCAATAACCCAGCCCTTTACGGCTGTGCGCATATAATGTATATGTGTGGCCCTCGGGGGGCAAAATGCACTAATTTTAACATTATTTTACTAATTTCGTGAAAATAACGTTAAAAATGACAGACGGTTAATCATGCATCATGTGGTGACATTGATAGCTAAAAGACAATGGGGTATATGCACCAATCGGATTTGTCCCAATTGCTAAGTGTTATGTGCCTTATGTCCAAGGCTTGATACAAAGCCACTATCGAGCCGGGGGTCTCACTGGAAGCAGCCTCTCTATTCCCACGGGTTAGAGGTAAGGCTGTCTACATCTTATCATCCTCAGACTCTACCTTAGGTTTTCCTGTAGGTGGGATTAACTGAATATGATGATGTTGTTGATCAATAATCCATTGGTGATCCATTAAATTGCTGACGCCCATTTTCCCAACGTACTGGTTTTTTACTGTGGGACCATGGATGATTATGTCCAATGAGACTCTGAGGCACAACAAAGGAAAATAAAAACTGTGAAAAAAAATAGGAAATATAAAAGTGTTATACAAGTCTTCGATTGAAATTTATTTTCCAGTATTGGCTTAATAACTTTTAGAAATTAGTATGATCCGATCCACGGATTGCTCGTAGTTAGACAAAGTCTACACGTTAAGAAAAGTCATTAAGGTGGTAGTTGAGGAATTAATTAAGATATTGTAATTGTAATATACATATACACACACAAGGAATGCCTCAAAACACTTTTCAAACTACATATATAGCCAATATATAAGCTAGCAAAATATATTAATCCCGGCGTTCAAAAACACTTGTTAGCATAAACGATGAGTGTTGCGCTTTTTGTTTCCTATTTCTTTTTGGGATTCTTGGCCGTTTCTACTTTGGTTCTTATATTCTTCTGGAAAGATTATTATTTTATCTACAATCATCGTCTCCTTTTCGTCATTGGTAACTTCTAATCAATAGATCTCTACATATATATCCAACTATATATAGTTGTATGCATATGTACACATGTTTGATACATACCAAATGTTTATATGTACTTGTTCTCTAATATAGGTTTGGAATTTAGTCGTTATTTGACGGACTACGCAATTATAAGTGTGCTAATATGGTATTTTACATACTATGGAGATGATCTTGTCATGTCAGCAATTTTGACCAACATCCAAGCTTCATTATCATCGTTGTTGGTGATATTTATGTCTCATGCAGCTAATTCGTATGTCGGAAGATTTCACACACTCTTGTTTTCGAACACTGCCTACATCTGCGTAAGTATATCTACTATGTATCTTAAATCCATATTTTTGAGCTTCAATTCTTGTAAATTGTACGCCCCTTCCATATTATGTTTGTTTGATTCTTTTTTAAAAAAAAATCGAGCAACCCTTCCATATTAATATATATTTGATGTAACTAATGAGAGCGGTTTGTAGGATTTACTAACTAGGTTTGATATATAGATGTTTAAGCTCATTTCGTCTATGAATAAATGGGAAATGAGGACATTATATCAAAAAATATGAAACAATGGGTCACAGAATATAACACAATGCCGAGAAATATAACACGATGTTGAGGAAAAACGACACAATGAATCGCTACAATGTCACAGTGACGAGCTAAAAACCCAAAAATCGGAAACCTAAAAACTAAGATTGTAGGGTTTGATGAGACAGTTCTAATGTCACTTTAATGAGTTCAATCGGAGTCCGTTTGATACCCTTCCAATGACTTCATATTTTTCTTTCACTATGTATTTGATCCTAACCCAATAAATATAAAGCATCAATAAAACTGAAACAACTTACCGAATTAAAACATCAAGAAAACTAGCATCCCACCATCACAGTATAAAAAACTCCCACTATTTTTGCACACATTGATACCATATAATGTGAATTTTATTCTTATTTATTTTTTTATCTCTAGTGATTTTAGTTTGGTTTAGACAATTATTTACAAGTCTTTCCTTACAGGGCTTGATGCTTTTGTGGCTATTCAATCCATATGATGTGAAATGGCTTGTTGTGATCTCACTAGTTCTCTTATCTATTGGAACATCAGGAGCCAATATTTTACAAGATGTCCTAAAAGACTTGGTGAATGACATTGATAAGTCACAAGATCAGAATAACGCACGATCTCTTGCACGCGCAGCAATCTGGTCACGCATAGCATACGTGTCTGGTGTCATGTCAGCAATTCTGTGGGTTGCCAATGATGCTGTTGGAGGGGTTCATCCATCTTGGCCAAGTACATTCTTCATTTGCTTGATCACAATGACAACAACTTCCATTATTTTCTGTGCGGGTCATAATATCTATCATCAGGGTGAATTGACAGAAAGACCAGCTATGGTCTTCTTTAGAGTGTTTCGTGTGCATATTAAGAAGCTAACCGCGTGTAGTCCGTGGTAATTATACATTCACTTCATTCTCTCTTCCCAAACATTATATTGTTACATCATTTTCATCTAACTTCTTACTTAGTCAACATAACAATTAGGGGATGCTTGGTTCATAGTGGTTTTAATGGAAAAGAAAAAAAGGAAGTGTTAGAGCATTCACATCAGGTCGTGGATTATTTTAAAAAAGTGATTTGGGGTGTTTGTGAGTGGATGAGAGATAAAATGTTACTGTTCATTAGTAAATTTAGGGTGACACTGTTACAATTATCATTTTTGTAAGGTATAAAAAAACGAAGAAAGAAAAAAAAAGCAAGCTCCTCGTGTCATTTTTGTGCCACTATAAGTTATAAGTAGGATAATTACAAATTTTAGTCAACTAGACGCATATCACTAGCAAATTTCTGACTTAATGTGATAGTTTTTTGTTGCGTCACTAGTGACAATTTTGTTGTGGTTACTATAAAACTAGCTATATATGGTCACTTTTTACGTTAACAAGAATCTGAAACACAAACATACTAATTGTTTACTAGGCGTTTCCTGAAAAAAGCAAGAGAAGATAGATCCCCAAAAAATTTGGAAACCAAAAAGACAGAAAATGAAGAGATTTTACAAGGAAGACCAACACAAGCTTTAGATGCCGAAGGTAAGAACGTTATAGGGATAAGTTATAATCAACAGGATATGGTAGTAGTAAAGAGTCTTTTAAGAATGTTTCCCATGTGGGGAATGTTTATGGTGGTGTCCATAATATCAGCAACTGGATTTACCTTCTTTCTTCAGCAATACAATAATCTATATTTAAGCAATAAAATACCAGTACAGATCTACAACATTGTTCAAGATTTCTCAAGATTTGCTATCCCTTTTTTGTATCGCTGGATTTGTGGTATAAGGAAAAACGAGAAGGTCAAAATTGGTGTTGGAATGCTTTGTGGAATCATTAGTTGTGTTTTCGCTTGGCAACTAGAGGTTCACAGGTTAAAAAAAGTTAACGATTTGGCTAATTATGAAGATGATACTTCCATAAGTTTTCTTTGGCTAGTACCACAATTCTGTGTGCTTGGATGCATGGAAGGACTTACTGAGAAAGGGTTATTAAAGTTTTACAAGTCACAAATGAAAGAAGAATCCCTAATAAGTTATGGGGAAGAATATGTTGAAACTGTGATGGGCTTAGGAAAGTTAATTAACATTTTTCTTATCTTAATATTTAATAGCCAATCTGGATGGTTCGGGTATACAATCAACGACAGTCGGCTAGACAAGTACTATTTAGTTTTGGTATATGTTTGTGCAGCCAACTTCATATTATATTGCTGCATCGCAAGATATTTTTACAAGGACCAAGACTTGTCTAATGACCAGATACAAGGTAATCAAGTGTTAGCTGATGATGATCAGAAAGATGGTAATCAAATCTTGGCTAATGGTGATCAGAACCAAGGTAATCAAGTGTTGGCTAATGATGATAACAGATATTAGGAAAATATATATTAAAATATTTTATCATATGCATTGAGATAAGTTTGATCAGTTATCCATCTCGACTTAATAGTTCTATATATTTCTTTCATAATCAATGTCAGTGTGGTTAATTATTAATTTGCAGAGGTTGTTTCATGGTTGTAGGCGTTGTGTTTTACACTTGGTGTCAACCTTTGTATTTCCCACTTTTTTGTACTTTTTTTTTACGTATTGTGTTTTACACTCTTTTTTTGTGAGTGTCTTTTACACATTGTGTTTTATGAATCGCGTGTAGCGCATTATGTTTTACATTAGGTATCTTACTACACATTTCCACCAGCAGCACTGTTGTAACACACGACAAGCAAAACACTAGTTCTAAAAAAAAGGTATTGTTAATCCTTTGTTACAAACTTACAATCATTTTCATACTTCAAATAATCAACAAACTTCTTAAGAAAATACCATAGCTCACTTCAAATAATCAACAAACCCTTAAGAAAATACGAACGAACTAATAGATAATAGATTTGAATTTTGTAAATATAGATAATATTTTATATTCATTGTATGTCTATCTCTTCCCAAAATATATGGGATTGTATTATGTATTTATAGAGGGTTCAATGGAATAATAATGAAGCAAATTGAACCATATCATTCTACATAGTATCAAGAGCCTAAACCCTATTTTTTCTTTTCTTCCTTGCCGTCACCCACCATCTTCGATTCTTCTTCTTTTGTTTTCAGCCGATCGCATATCCCTCTTTGATATTCGATCATGTCTTCACAACTACACCCGGCCGTAACCGTCACCAACATCAAGAACTTTATCCTTATAATCCTAGATAGCAAAACCGAGCACTACAACACTTGGGCCGAATTGTTTAGTATTCATTGTAAAGCTTATGATGTCTACGATCATCTCCAACCACGGGTTGTTACCGAAGCCTCCTCCTCGTCTGAAAAAGAAAAAGAAGGTACCTCCAAACCCCTTCACCTTGAATCTTGGGAGCGTATCGACGCCATAGTTCTCCAATGGATCTATGGCACCATCACCAAAGACCTTGTCCACACTATTATGATAACCAACACCACTGCCTATGACGCCTGGTGTCGTCTCAGAAACCTCTTTCTTGATAACCAAGCCGCCCGCACCATCAACCTTCAAAACAAATTTTTTAATACCCGACTTGACCGTTTTTCAAACATGTCTGCTTACTGCCAACACATGAAACTTTTACACGACCAACTCATGAGCCTTGGTGCCAACGTATCGGAAAGTCAACTGGCCATGCAGATACTAACCGGGTTGACTGAACAATACGAAAGCATCAAACTTATTTTACAAAACACCCAACCATTACCCGATTTTTATAGCACCCGGTCTCGTCTATGTCAAGTTGAAGAACAAAAGATAGACCAAGCCAAACTTTCCGCTCAAACGGCCGGCACCGCCTTACACACCACTACCGAAACATCCGCTCCCAAACCCACTGACAACCAATCCAATCGGCCTGACAATAGTGATCGCACCCGTGGCAACTATCGAGGCAGGGGGAGGGGCCGAGGCAAACAATCCTACGGAAGGGGACGTTTTCAACAGACTCATAATTTTCCACCACAATTCTGGCCCCCAATGTGGCCCACCAATCCAACTCAACAATCCATTAATACCCCGTGGGCCAACACTCAAAACCAACAACCATTTAATAACTCTTGGGCCGGCTGGGCTTACCCCCCATGTCCGTATCCCTCCCACCCCACGTCCACTAATTCTGCGAGGCCCAATGTGCCCCCTACCACCAACAGTCCTGGTCTACTAGGCCCTAAACCCCCTCAGCCCAATTCAGCCCAAGCCTATAACACCGGGTACTCTCCAACCGACATTGCTCAAGCTCTCTACTCTACAACTTGGCGATTCACCACAATGATCCCTCTTGGACCATGGACACCGGCGCGTCAGGTACAATGTCTCCTTGTTATGATAAGTTTCCGTCTATTTTTAATCCTGGCATTATTCGTAATATTATCGTTGGTAATGGTAAAACCATTCCGGTTTTAGGACAAGGCAACCTTACCCTACCACCACCATTCCCACCCTTCAAACTTAATAATGTCCTTTATGCCCCTAACCTAGTTAAAAACCTTATTTCTGTTCGTCGTTTTACAACTGATAATCAATTATCTGTTGAATTTGACCCATTTGGTTTTACTGTGAAGGACCTACAGACCAAGAAACCTATCCTACGGTGCAATAGCTCGGGGGATCTTTATACTCTCAGTCTGTCCAACATCACCAATCTCCACACTGCCTCCACCTATGCAGCTATCACTCAAGACATTTGGCATCAACGGCTCGGTCATCCAGGCCCAGCTATTTTGCAAAGTTTAAAAAATTCTAGTTCCATTTCTTGTAGTTCTTTACATAATAAAACTTGCAGTGCTTGTATTTTTGGGAAACACACTAGACTTCCATTTATTAATTCTAATACAAGTATGTTTATGCCATTTGATCTTGTACACAGTGATATTTGGACATCCCCCATTATTTCCAACGCGGGCCACCGATATTACGTCTTATTTCTAGACGATTACACCAATTTCCTTTGGACCTACCCCATAGCCCAAAAATCCGATGTCTTTGCCATGTTTACAAAATTTAATAATTTTGTGCAAACCCAATTTAATACCAAAATAAAACAACTTCAATGTGATAACGGACGTGAACATGCCAACAACCAATTCCATAATTTTTGCAATATGAATGGCATGCACTTTCGTTTTTCCTGCCCTCACATATCATCCCAAAATGGCAAAGCTGAACGAAAAATCCGGACCATAAACAACCTAATCCGAACCATCCTAGCTCACTCTTCCACACCCAATAGCTACTGGCATCATGCCCTTGAAACTGCCACCTACCTCTTAAACATCATCCCAAGTAAAATCCACCAATTTCAAACCCCTACCCAACGCCTTTACGGGTGTTTACCATCATACGACCACCTTCATGTGTTTGGTTGCATGTGTTACCCTCTCATACCACACACCACCATTCACAAACTTGCATACCGCTCCTACCCATGTGTCTTTCTTGGGTACCCATCGAACCACCGGGGATATAAATGTCTCGATTTAAAAACCCGGACCATTACCATTAATCGCCGCGTCATCTTTGACGAAACTATTTTCCCATTTTCTAAAACCCAAAATAAATCCAACACCAACTACTCCTTTCTCGATGAAAATATTCATCCGCATCTCCTGTTCCCAACTACAACACCCTCTACCTCACTTAACCCACCAACCACTGCCAATATTTCCCCCACATCGGCCCAATCCCGATCTACTACTGAACCGGCCCAATCCCCACAAATACCCACCCCATCACACGTTCATCACCCACATTCTCCGGCCCACTCATTTGCTCCAGCCCAAGACCCACCGTCAGACCCCACATCATCACACCCTTCTGACCCAACTTCGACATCCCCTATCACCTACTCATCCTTATCCCTCGGCCCTATACCCCACCCTCCCCCTCCACCACCTACTCGCACTATGACCACCCGAGCTATGTCCGGCATCTCCAAACCAAAACAAATTTTTAACCTTTCCACCACCACTGTCACACCCGTCCCTAAAAACCCCATTGACGCCTTGTCTAAACCGGAGTGGCATAACGCCATGCAAAACGAGTTTAATGCCTTACTTAAAAACAAGACTTGGGAACTTGTCCCGAGACGTCCTGACATGCATATTATACGTAGTATGTGGCTATTTCGCCACAAATACAGGTCTGATGGCACGCTTGAAAGGTATAAGGCTCGGTTGGTATGCGATGGTAGAAATCAAGAAATTGGTATTGATTGTGGGGAGACCTTCAGTCCGGTGGTCAAACCCACCACTATTCGGACTGTCTTGACTTTAGCACTATCCAAGTCTTGGTCCATCCATCAATTGGATGTCACCAATGCTTTTCTTCACGGGAACCTCACAGAGACAGTTTATATGTACCAGCCCGTCGGGTTTCGACATCGTGACTTCCCGGACCATGTTTGCAAACTTCAAAAATCCCTATATGGTCTGAAACAGGCTCTCCGGGCATGGTACCAGCGTTTCACCAATTTTGTCACTTCTGTTGGTTTTGTGCAAAGTAGATGTGATAATTCTCTATTTACATATCATCACGGGGGTGATGTAGCTTATTTATTAATTTATGTGGACGATATCATCCTCACTGCTTCTTCCGAGACACTTCGGATGAACCTCATGGGCAGCCTTGCGGCTGAATTTGCTATGAAAGATCTTGGACCACTCAGTTATTTCTTGGGTATTTCTGTCACCCGCTCTGGAGACTCTATGTTTCTTTCTCAAGAATCCTATGCTCTCGACATTGTCCGCCGTGCAGGTATGGACAATTGCAATCCCGTTGCTACTCCGATTGACTTTAAACCAAAGCTCAGTGCCACCTCTAGTGCACCCTTTGATAATCCCACTCTTTACAGAAGCCTTGCCTGTGCTCTTCAATACCTCACTTTTACGAGACCAGACATTAGTTATGCAGTACAACAACTCTGTATTCACATGCATAACCCGACCACTGATCACTGGAACGCCTTGAAGAGAGTGATTCGGTACATACGGGGCACAACCTCATTTGATCGAACTCTCTCATCATGCGCCACTCTTTCTCTCAGGGCTTATACTGATGCCGACTGGGCTGGATGCCCGGACACTCGTCGCTCCACTTCAGGCTATTGCGTGTACATGGGTCCGAATATATTATCCTGGTCGTCCAAGCGCCAGTCCACTATATCTCGTTCCAGTGCAGAGGCAGAGTATCGTGCAGTTGCAAATGTTGTTGCTGAAATCTGTTGGATTAGAAATCTTCTACTGGAGTTGCGTAAACCCATATATACTGCCACTTTGGTTTACTGCAACAACATCAGCGCGATTTATCTATCCAACAACCCTGTTCAGCATCAACGTACCAAACATATTGAACTGGATATCCATTTTGTTCGAGAACATGTGCAGCGTGGTACGGTTCGGATT
The DNA here is from genome assembly GCA_032199755.1 of Ambrosia artemisiifolia. Taxonomy (NCBI): domain Eukaryota; kingdom Viridiplantae; phylum Streptophyta; class Magnoliopsida; order Asterales; family Asteraceae; genus Ambrosia; species Ambrosia artemisiifolia. Next base: position 58,114,658 of record CM063523.1, on the reverse strand, counting down.
CTTCATACGCCAACTCGTCTCCAGGTTGCTGACATATTTACCAAAGGTCTACCACGAGTGCTCTTTGAAGACTTCCGCTCCAGTCTCAACATCCGCCAGCCTCCTGCTTCGACTGCGGGGTGTAATAGATAATAGATTTGAATTTTGTAAATATAGATAATACTTTATATTCATTGTATGTCTATCTCTTCCCAAAATATATGGGATTGTATTATGTATTTATAGAGGGTTCAATGGAATAATAATGAAGCAAATTGAACCATATCATTCTACATGAACATTCACTCTAAATATTTTACAACATTTAATTTCACACGTACATATTACACAACACTTAATTCGCAACACTCAATTTCACATGTACATATTATACAACGTCTATTTACAATCTATAATATGATTGTTTGATCGAACACTTAATTTTGCATGTACATATTATACGTCTATTTACAATCTATAATATGATTGTTTGATCGAATCTTATCCAGCACTCGATGAACCACCACTACTAGGAGTATTGATTTCATTTAAGATCACAATAAGTGCAGCAATGAAAGCATAATCGACATTAGGATACACCGTCACACTAAATGTAGATTTTCCCAATAGAACGCTTTTAACTGTTTGCTTCTTGTGCATCTGCATTTTTATAACATCATAAGCCTCGTAATCATATTTAACACATTATTATTTAATAAAATAAACCCCATCCGCGAGTTTAGAAATTCATTTCGGACAATTGAACCTTCTCGAATAATATACGTTCATGAAATGACCTGTCCCAACCTGCTTAAAATAATGACTCCAACTCCAATATCAATAATATTAGGGTTCGACGCTTTACCTTAGCAATGATGGTGGTGCCATCTCCTTTATAAATGGTGCACGATTTGTCAAACCAACTGCCTTTGACTTTGAAATCACAAACACTTTCTTCTTTGTTATAAGCCAAGAACACATCAAGTGATGTCTTGATTTGGAAATTAGAAGACATTTTGACATTGAATATTGTATCTTTTGAATCTGAACTATCTCCTCTAAACGCTATCCATCTTCTGTGAAGAGTCATCAACTGTTGATAACATACAAACAACGATACTAAATAATGAAATTATAACATGAGACATAATTTAGAGATTGCGTTGTTAAATATAAATTAAGGTTATAAACTTTTATATATGATGGACGTAAATAATAATTTAATTCAAGTCTTTTCTGTTTGATTTATTTATGAGTAGTTGTTATTTATGAGATTAATGTCAGGCTTGGCGCTGACGTAGAACGGGCGGGTTGGCTGGCGTCATAGTCGCAGACGCAGGTTGCTCCGCTGACGTAAAACGGGCGGAAGGACCAGCGTCATGCTTTTATGGACGCAACCTATTGTTGATGTTTGATCAATCATTCTTCTTTCTTCTTATGTCTTTGACCTTTTGTCTTATGTCTTTGACTTTTTGCAGTAGGAAAGAATGGATTGCTTTTTATTAATATGATGTCGTTGTTTTGGCGCCATATCCCTTCACTTCACAAGATCAATGGGTGTATATATGAAAATTTTAACTTTGTAAGAGTGAATGTGAAATTTATCTATCGTAAGAAAAACATTAGGCCATTAGGGTTAGTCGAGAATTTCTTATTATACGTTCTATATATACAAAACGTGAAACGAATGGTGTTGGGTGACCCCGACACCTTCTATGTACCTCTGCCAATGTATACTAGATGTATAAGATCACATCAACTTCCAATTAAACGTCTAAAATTATGTTATTACTAGAACCAAAACAAAAGAATAAAACACAAAATATCAAAAGCTAGAAAGCGGAACCTTTTGCTGGAAGGACAGGATGGGATTGCCAGCAGCATCAACCAAAACTCGGTGATCACGAAAGCTCATAAACTTACCTTTGACTTTAAACATAATGTTGCCGTTAACATCGACGATATTGAAGTTTGTACGAGAGAAAGGCGAAATTGTCTTGACGATAACCAGATCGACCGGAGACGAAGCAATGAAGTTGGGGCCCACGATCGCAATCGAATTCGCCATTTGTTCCATTGTGGATATGAGAAGTTTAACGTTGGTAAGTAGTAGGAGTTTATATAGAAATCAAGACCTTACGAAGTCATGACAAATTATGACCATCTTGAGGATATCTTCTTCATTTTCAAACTTCAAAAACATAGCGATTAGACATATTCAACAAAGATCTATTTGTGTTGAATTAGTCCCAACTCTACTAATCGAGTTGCGTCTCACCCTCTCCCACACGCTTCTTGGATTTGTGAAATGGACTTCTAACATGTTCTTTAGACTTTTCCAAGTTTTAATGTTAGTCACTTATCAATTATCATCATGTTTGAAGACCAAATATTTTTTGGAAACTATATATATGGTTTAATATCTAAATAACCTATATGTACAACCAAAAAATCTTGGTATACAACATCCTATTGCATAAATCCACCCCCTGTACAAAAAAGTGTGCAGTACGCTCAACTATCACATGTTAGCAGATATCACTTCTAACTAATCACTTGACCATCACCACTCCCAACTTTCAATATATTTTTCTCTAAAACTCTCAAACTAACTGAATCCCAACTTAGTTAGTTTTTAGCTGAGATGACACTTTTTAGTGACGTGGCAACTCCAAATTAGACATAGTTAGATTTTGGGTTTTGGTAAAATTTTGACCCATTAATCTTTGATGTAATTAACCATAAATTAAGAGATTCAAATGCGTAAAAGTAACTTAGGAAGGTAGAGGGATTAAGATCTGTCCAGTGGTAGATTTGATCGAAGATTTGACTCGTTTTGGTGAGTCAATTATATTATTTTGTCGACGGGTGTGTGTTTTGGTTGTGGGCGATCCATGGGGGATCCAATTGGGTTTTATTAAGTGAGGGTTTAGTGTTGGGCTTACGGGTTGTTTTGGTTAAAATGTTTAATGGGTCATGGTTATTTAGTGGGTTTTAAGAAACAATGGGATTAATGTTTTAGTAAACCTTTATAAACTAATCTGAATTTAAAAAAAAAAATATTTGTTTTTATTGTATGCTTTCTTTTAAAATAAATTAACTTTATTTTAAATAAAAATTAAGTAATTTCTTCTTTAATTAAAATCACCAAACTTTATAGTAAAAAAATATACTTTTTTATATTCTTATAAAAATAGGATTTTTGTTCGGTAACAAGATTACGGACATGATTTCGGATTAAACAAAATGTTAAATAAATATATAAATAGAAAGCATTAAATGCGATGATGTAAATGATTAAATTCACGAACTTTTATTATTGAATTAAAAAAAGAATAATAACTTCGAAATACAAGGGTTCGAAATGTAAATACACGAATACAAGAGGGACTAAAGTTTTACAACTGATAAAAATGTAAGCGACGAATGTCACAATTATACATTCAAAAACGAGAACTTAATCATTTATACTTTATTACATGATTAAATCTCTAATAGGTGGGTTGGTTAATGTTTTCGATTACATTTACGAGTATTGGATTTAAATAATTTTACTATCAACAATTGACTGTCACTAGTCCCAACTAACGAAATGTGTGTTGGTGGTCCTACATTTTAACATATTGGCCACCAATGGACTATGACTAACAGAATACTAAGCAACCTACGTATGCAACAGGTTTTTTATATGTTTCCTGGTTTCGCCGTGAGTATATGTGGTTTGCGTATGTTGGCATCAATGTTGGAGAGAGATGGATACTGTGCGTTGGCGGTGTTGGCAGTATCGACGGTTGTTGTTGTGGTGGCGGATGTGGAGGTGAAGGGTTGTGGTGGTTGTAGGATCGGATTTCTGACAAGATATTATATCACACGTGTATCGGATTGGAAGTGGAATCAACAATCCGGTTAGTTGTTATAGGTAAGTGTTAGTGAAATGGTGGTGGCGATGATGATTGAGTAGGTGCCTGTGGAGATGGACGATGGTGGTGTTAATTTACACCTCATGAGTACACCTAGTTGTGATTTACTACTGGTCACTTAAAGGGACTCCGATTTAACTCATTCAAGTGGTATTGGAACCGTCTAATTGAACCATACGATCTTAGTTTTTAGGGTTTTTTTAGCTTGTAGTTCTTAGAATTTAAGTTATATCATTGTGACTTTTATGTAGCATATTTTTCTTATTTTCATCATTGTTTTATTTTTGTGATTCATTGTGTCTTTTTTCTTCAGCATTGTGTTATATTTTTTGGCATTGTTTTATATTTCGTGGTTTATTGTGTCATGTTTTATGACCTTTTATGTTTTTTGTATCTTTCTCACTCTTCTCATTTTTGTTACGCTGTGTAGAATAACTTGACTCTCACTCAATATATAAATAATATTAAATCATGTTGCCTAAAGTGTTGGTTTGATGAGTGATAGTTTTAGAAGACTAATAAGAGAAGAATAAACAAAGACTATTTGCTGGCTGGGCTTATAATAATAATGTGATTAATTGGGGGGATAGTTAACCGAAAACGGAACTAGTATTAGACTATTTGGTGTGCCTCCCCTTTCCCCCAACTCCCCCAATTGCCACATCAGCGCCACATCATTTCCCCCATTTCCTCCCCCAAAGTTTGGAAATGCCTTCCCCCAATTCCCTCATTCCCCCTTCCTTTTTTTATATATAAAACTTTGATTTAAAAAAAAAAAAAAAAAAAAAAAGAATGGACCAATCAGAGAAGCCGGTGACCACGGTGAGATTTCCCTGCTGGCCCCGAAAAAAACCCGGGGGGGGGGGGGGGCGGTGTTCCCCGTCTCCCCGCGTGCCACCTCACCACCCCGGATGCCTTCCCTGATCCCACACCATTCAGTCTTATAATACACGCAACGCTAGATATAAACTCAATTCTATTAAATAGTAAATGAGAGATAAATAACAAAAAAAAAATTATAAATTATAAATTATAATTTAAATAAGGAGTATTGAATTTAAATAATCTAAATTATCAGTTGTTGGTCGTAACCGGTCCTAACTAACAAAATGTGTGTTGTCGGTCCCATCTTTTAACATATTTTCCACCAACAGACCATGACTAACATATTTTTCACCATTTAAATATCGGCTATTGGCCATTACCAGTCACAATTGATGTAGCATTCTTGCGTGTCAATTTCCCTTTTCCGTGGCAAATTCTCTCTTAGTATTTTGTTCGTTATTTTCCGTTGATAGACAATATGTTTAAATATGGGACCGCCAGCACATATTTCATTAGTTTGGATCGACAACAACAAATAGCTAATAGTTAGGATTATTTAAATCTAATACTCCTTTAAATAAAGAACCGTTGACAAGTTGCTTCTCATTAACAAATTCAAATATCATAAACTTTGAATATACAAAACCACTTTATATAGAATTACCTTCTGCAAATCAAATCAAGCTAACCTATTTGGGAAAGACTCCAAAGCCCAAACACCAACACTCTTAATCACAAACTTAATGGATAATTATGATCCTTTGGGTGATATTGAAGCTGCTCAAACACCTACAGGTAATAATCATGTTGTAACCAACAGACAAGAACACCATAACGAAAATGATTCCAATGTCTCTAATGCCAATGAAAAATCAAAAACAAATAACAAGTCATGTTTCTATGTTTTGTATTCTATGTTTTTGGTATTATATGTAGTACTTGTTCTTGTAACCGCATGCAAATATCCCATTAAACCGGAACCCTATATAACATATGATCTTCCCGTACTTTACTACAACGATTTAGTCAATATAACCGAAGAGATGAAGCAGTCAATCGACTTATATATAAAGTTCAGCAACCGCAATACATTGGCAACAGCTACATATGATGATCTTAACGTCACCATGTTTTATCTTGATCCAAAGTCAAATCAAAGTATTTATGTTGCAAGTATCAGAGATCCAGGGGTTCGGTTTAAACCGAAGGAGGAAATTGTTGTACACATGCTCGCAACTGGGTTGCCTGGTTTATTGAAGCGACAGGAGGGAGTAAACACAACAATGGTTTTTCGTGTGGATTTGGAGATCACCTCTGGATTTCGTTGTGGATCGATATGCAAGCATAAATACCGTTTTCATAATCTAGCTGGGGACATATATATCAAGTCACAGGATGTGAATTTTAGTCTTCTGAATTAGTAAGGTTTTTTTCTATGTCCTGATTATTCAACCACAATAAATGTTGGAGATTTTCGTTTTTCAGTGATAGTTTTGCTTGTTCTTCTGTGATATCATGTATACAGTTAAATAGTTAATTAATCTTGTAATGAATATGTTGGTAAATCAGATGAATGAAATAAAAGATAAGGATTGGATAATAGCAATATGTAATGGAAGATTATTGATAGAAGCTGATGTATTCTATGTAGGGCTATAAACGAACTGAACTTTCAGCGAACAGTTCATGAACCGTTCGGCGGGAAGTTTGTTTATGTTCGTTCGTTTAATAAATGAACGAATACGAACAAAGAATTTCGTTCGTTTAGTTAAAGGAATGAACATGAACAAAGACTGCGTTCGTTCATTTATGTTCGTGAATGTTCGTTAACGTGTTCGTTATGTTCGATAGCTTAATAAGGTTTTTAATTTCTATAATTTTTTTATATTCTTTTATTTTTATTTGTTTTACCCAAATAAATAACCAAATAAATAATTTATGTAAGGTAAATATATGGCTATATGATATTAATAACCTTATACTTTTAGTATCCACGCTCACTGCTCAGTATATGTTTCCACGTTCCAGCGCGTGGGTAGTTTAGAAATTTTTCCTAAACCAGAATCCGTTTTACACCCCCTCTGCATGCACGGATAGAAGCTGATGTATCATTTGAGAATCAGAAAAGCCTTATATAGGCACAAAAGTACTGCAACGTAAACAAACTGGAAAATAACAAACTCCCTGTTTATTTGACTCCCTTGTGCGCGCGGGCAGTTCAGAAATTTTTCCAAAACAAGAACCCGCTTTTACACCCCCATGCGCGCACGCGTAGGTTCCTAAGACCCTCCGTAGTCGGCGCGATTGGCATCGTTAAAACCATTTTAGCGCCCCCTACACCATTACGTAGGGGCGCTAAAACACAAAGGGGCTCGGTGCTTTAATAATTTAGCGCTAGAACAAAAAATCAACAACCAATAATTCGTCGACACCTAACGTTCAAAATTTTTTGAACGGTCAAATATTTTTTTTTTATTTAACAATTTATATTATATATACAAACCATATATACAACACAAACCATTCAACCATTCAACAAAAACACACCATAATTTTTTTTTTGAAAAATAGGTTCCCCCGCATCATCATCCGTTGCCAAGCAATATTACAAAGACTTTCTAGGCGATGAGGGTGAGTCGACCGACGAAGAGTTGGAGCAAGATGCGGTTACGAGTGCGTGTATGCTTGCGGTGAGATATATGGAACAAACTAATGCACCTACACGTCCAAAAGTGTCTAGACAATATTACGAACGAGATCGTGAATCGGCAAATGCACGTTTGATGAAGGATTACTTTGATGAAAACCCAACTTAGCCCAACCCAAAGATTTTTAGGCGTCGTTTCCGGATGAGTAAACGTTTATTTCTACGTATTACCGGTGACTTGAAAAACGTGTTTCCTTACTTTCATAAAAAAGCGGATGCGAGGGGGATCATGGGATTTACCGCTATTCAAAAGTGTACCTCGGCACTGCGTATACTCGCATACGGTAACACGACCGATATCAACGACGAGTATTTAAAAATGGCTGAGAAAACAACACGCGATTGTTTGGAGTATTTTTGTCAAGGTACATCACGTTTTTTAAAGTAAATTCATTTACCTTTTTTTATATTTAATCTAATAATATATATATATATATGTATATGTATATGTATGTATTTGTTTTTTTAGGAATAGTACAGTTGTACGGAGCCCGTTATCTTAGAAGGCCCACTTGGTACGATTTACAAAAAAATTATGAGGTGCATACGAATGAACATGGTTTACCAGGAATGATTTAGATTGTCGTCATTGGAGGTGGTATAATTGCCCAAGCTTGGGGAGGTCAACACACACGTTGTGACCAAAAAGGACCATCGGTATTCTTCAAACGGTGGCTTCAGTCGACCTTTGGGTTTGGTCGGCCTATTTTGGTGTTTCGGGTTCATGCAACGACTTAAACGTTTTTGAGCAGTCGCCTATAATTAAGGATTTCATTTCCGGGAGAGTAGAAAATGTGTCGTTTTATGCTAACGGAAACTACCACCCACACAGATACTATTTGGCTGACGGAATATATCCGAGGTATTCCATTATCGTTAAGACGTTCAGTAACCCGTATGATGAAAATGGGGACACTTTAAGAAAGTTCAAGAGGCCACGTGTAAGGACATATAGAGATGCTTTGGGGTTCTTCAACAACGTTGGCATTATTTAAGAAATCCTTGTCGAGTTGTCGTGCATGGACCAAAGACAAAATGAAAGATGCTATGTATGCATGTATAATCATGCATAATATGATATTAGAAGACGAAGGTAAAGCGATATGTCAAAATTATGTATCAGAAGCTGTTCAAGATGTACCACAAGCGACAATGGTTGAAAGAATACTCAACGCACATGAACTTGGTGACCATCAAATACATGACGCGTTAGTGGCGGATATGGTCTAACATGCTTGGTCGGTTCGGTATATTCCAAACGAAGGCGGAAGTGAAGACGAAGACAGAGATGAAGAAGAAGACGAAACTAAGATGAAGACGAAGACGAAGATGAAGCCTAGTACGAAGAAAGCGAAGATGAAAATTAATATTTTGTGTTTTTTTATATATTATTTGTGTGTTTTTAATATTATTTGTAACTTTTTTTTAATGTTATCTGTGTTTTATTTTTACTTTTAGTTGATTAATTTTAAAAAAAAAATCCTAAAAAGGAGCTTTAAATGTAAGGCCCATCCGCCACACCCCAATTTGAATTAAAGTCCTATGCTGACTCAGCTGCCACGTAGACCAATCACAGACGGGGGCCTTAAATTTTTTTCCCGCACTACACATGGTCTAAGTATAATGTAACTTAAGATTTTAATTCCTTCCAAATGGTTTCCATTTATAAACCTACCTACTTTTCATTCCCACACATTGGTGGACAAGTGACTCTCATTCACACTTAAAACTCCAACAGGGTCTAGAAACATTCGCTTTTGTAACTCACTACTCATAATACCTTGGTAAATAATACTTGCAACTAATGTTGAAAGTACTGTTAAATAAACTAAGTAGACAAGGAATGAATTAGTCGATGGTTTTGGTAGCTTCAAGTCGATGGTTTGGTAGATTCTTTGGCAAACTTTCTTCGTTTGAAATGCTGGTGGCGATGATGATGATGGACTGATGAGACATCTCCATCTGAGCCTGATTGAGTAGGTGCTTGTGGAGATGGTGGTGGTAATTTAGAACTCATGAGCACACCTAGTTTTGATTTACTACTGATCACACAATTTGTAATGTGAGTGAAATGTACATTTGTGGTTAGTGCTTCACGTATGAGATCATTGTTAGTTTGAATTTTTAAGGTTTATTATGCTACATGATTACAATTTGTTACGTGACACATTAGGTTTGTGTATCACATGACTATAATTGTAACTAATTTGATAACATGACTATATAAATGTGTAACGAAAAAAAAAACTTAGATCTCAATTCATATTATTTGAATTTATTTTTTTTATTTTTAGTGACGTAAGAGTTGAAGGCAAAATGTGTTTATGCGGTGTTGGAGGGGAAGGGGGGCTTGTGAGGTAGCATATTTGCAAAGTTTTACAGCTAGATCTATGTTTATAGGGATTCATCTATCAAGAACATGGGAACTCTTTTCAAGTAAAATGATAAATATTTAATATCCAAATTCAATATTCAATAAATATATACGAGTAAATAATATTAAATCATGTTTTGCCTAACGTGTTGGTTTGATGAGTGATTGTTTTAGAAGACTAAGACAAGAATAAACAAAGACTATTTGCTGGCTGGGCTTATAATAATAATGTGATTAGATGGGGGGATAGTTGACCGAAAAAAAAAACTAGTATAATCCACGCATGCAACGCTAGATATAAACTCAACTCTATTAAAATATTAAATGAGAGAAAAAAACAGAACTAGTATATAATACACGCTACGCTAGATGTGAACTCAATTCTATTAATAGGAAATTAGAGATAAGTAGGGGTGTAAACGAGCCGAGCCGAGCCGAGCCCGAGCTTGACTGGGCTCGGCTCGGGCTCGTTAAGGTTTTGTGAAGCTCGAGCTCGAGCTCGGCTCGGTTCGAGCCTACAATCTTGAGCTCGAGCTCGGCTCGCTAGCAAAATCCAAAGCTCGAGCTCGGCTCGGCTCGGCTCGAGGTGATTTGAGAATCTCAAACGAGCTCAAAAGCTCGGCTCGAGCTCGCAAAAGCTCGGCTATAACTTAGGCTCGCGAGCCCAATCGTTAAGGCTATAACTTAGGCTCGGCTGTAACTTAGGCTCGGGCTCGGGTTCGGGCTCTAGCTCGTTAAGGCTCGATTAGGCTCGCGAGCCCAATCGAGCTTTGTATCTAGGGCTCGAGCTCGGGCTCGATAACTAAACGAGCCATATTTCAGGCTCGGGCTTTGTTAAGGCTCGGCTCGTTCGAGCTTTTTACCAAGCCGATCCCGAGCCGATCTCGAGCCGCTACGTGTCATTTACAACCCTAGAGATAAGTAACAGAATCAAATTATAAATTATAATTTAAATAATGAACCGTTGACAAGTTGCTTCTCATTAACAAATTCGAATATCATAAATTTTGAACGGCAAGATGCAACTAAAAGGTGATTAGTGATCCCAATTATTTTTCGTAATAAATATTCCTTTTAGATTTCCAATTGAAGGAACGAGGGCACTGTAAAGGAGTTAATCTACAAATGGCTGACTATAAAATTTGTTCACACACAACGTATACAAACAATTATATGATGCCAGTTGTTGCGTCCACCAAGATCTGAACCCTCAAACCACGCCACCACTCACGTGCCACCATGTCCAGGACCACACGCACGAGTTACAAAAATAATAATAATAATAATAATAAATAACAATGGTGACTCCAAAAGAGAGGAGGAGTGGTTCGGGATTTGGGTGCCCACTTGTGTTGCTTTGGAGTGATGAAGAGACATTATGCGATGAGTAGTGTTCCTCTTTGTAAACCACTCCAACACTACAAGATCGGGACCTTTAACGGCGACAACTTTCGCCGCTAATTAATGAGGCCACTTGTCGCGGCAATAACCTTTAACGGCACCTCTAACAGTGGCGAAGTTTGAAGATTAAATCGGCAGGGGCCTGTCTCAATTTTTTGTATTGGTAGGACCCGGAAGATTAAATCGGTTGAGGCCAGACTCAATCCATAGAAAAGTTACCTACAAAAATCACTAACTTTCACCACTGAGCCAAAAAACGGTGAGAACCGGGGCACCCCTGACCCTCACTAACCTTCGCCATTGGCCTCTAATGAGTAATGAGGCCACATCTTATTGTGCCCACAAAAGGCTTAGATATGAAAATTAAGATAAAAAGACATCAAATTGGTAGAACATTAATATGGTTTTTTTCAACGGTGAACATACACCCTAAAATTAGTTTACTTTTAAATCCATCTAATGGCCAGTTTTTGATGCTCAACCATGTACCATTTTAGTGAGGATAAACATCTTAGACTATATGTTGTGGGTAGAGATGAGTGATAGCTTTATCCTCTATTATTGAGACACGTAAGCGCTGACATGGCAGGGTGATAAAGTTGCAGCTCACTCGCCTGATCATGTTGTTGCTAGAGGTGAACAGCAGCTTTTTCCATTTTTTTAATTATTATTTTTTAAACTTTGTTATTTTAAATTTATATAATATTTATATTTGTAACACAAATTAAATAATAAACTAAAATATTCATTAATAAAAAAAATTAAAAAGACATAATTAATAAAAAGAAAACATAAAAAACTAGTAAACTACTACTCGTCGTTTAGCTCTTCTTCAAATTCCAAAGGGAATCAACAACAAGGCGAGAGCTCTATTCAAATACAAAAGATAAATTTTCCTTTCTCAAGAGATATTATTAACTCAAGTGTAAGGTATTGCAAGGTTTCAAGTGAGCACATGGATATCTAGCAAATGATGTTGTAGCCTAGTGGTTACAATGGAGGTGGGAAGGTTTCCAACAGGTTAGCTGTAATTACTATACTCAAGGCCTTGACTTGAATCGGGGGTGGGTATTCCTTCCGACTCAGGGCATCGGCCACCACATTGGCTTTGCCCGGATGGTACACGATATCACAGTCGTAATCTTTGATCAACTCTAGCCACCTCCGTTGTCTCATGTTGAGATCTTTCTGTTCGAAGAAATACTTGAGGCTTTTGTGATAAGAATATATGGTGCATTTCGTTCCATACAAATAGTGCCTCTAGATTTTTAACGCGATCACTACGACCCCCAATTCTAAATCGTGGGTTGGGTAATTACATTCGTGGGGTTTGAGTTGTCTTGATGCATAGGCAATGACTTTCCCCTGTTGCATCAAGACACACCCAACCCTTGGTAGGAGGCATCTGTATAAACCACAAAATCGTCCGACCCTTCAGGCAAGGTCAGAACAAGCGAACTAGACAACTTTTCTTTCAACACTCGGAAGGCCCTTTCTTGGTCATCGCCCCAAATGAACTTTTCACTCTTCTTTGTTATCCGAGTCAAAGGTAGTGCCACCTTCGAAAAATCTTGGATGAATCTTCTATAATAACCGGCTAGCCCCAGAAAACTTCGAACTTCATTTGGGTTCTTGGGAGGAACCCATTCCATCACCGCCTTCACCTTCGAAGGATCCACATAAATGCACTTTTCATTCACTACATGTCCCAAAAACTGGACCTCCCTCAGCCAAAAGGCACATTTAGAAAATTTAGCATAAAGCTTTTCCTTTCTAAGAGTTTCAAGGACTTCTCGTAAGTGATTCGCGTGATCCGATTCACTTCGGGAGTAAATCAAGATGTCGTCTATAAATACTATCACAAAGCGATCCAACATTGAACGGCACACCCGATTCATTAAATCCATCAATGCAGCCGCGACATTTGTTAACCCGAAGGACATTACTAGGAACTCATAATGCCCATACCGAGTTCTAAACGCCGTTTTGGCCACATCTTCTTCCTTCACTTTCAACTGATGGTACCCGGAACGAAGGTCGATCTTTAAGAACCAACTCGCCCCTTGAAGTTGATCAAACAGATCATCGATACGTGGTAAGGGGTAGCGGTTCTTTATGGTCAGTTTATTCAACTCCGGTAGTCTATGCACATCCGCATAGACCCATCCTTCTTTTTCACAAACAATATAGGGGCTCCCCACGGGGACACACTCGGGCGAATGAAGCCCTTATCAAGTAACTCTTGGAGTTGAGTCATCAATTCCCGAAGTTCGGTGGGTGCCAACCTATATGGTGTTTTTGCAACGGGTTGAGCCCCGGGCACCAGTTCGATTTTAAACTCTACTTCACGTTCGGGAGGAAGCCCCGGAAGATCATCCGGGAATACATCCCAAAATTCCTCAACAATTGGTACTTGTTCGATCTTGGGGGTGGTGATAGTGGTATCAACCACATAGGCCATGAATGCCTTTTCCCCATTGCAAACATGTTTCATAGTTTCCACCAAGGTACATAATTTGGCTTCAACCTTTCTCTCCCCTATGATACTTACCCGCCACCCACTAGGTGAGGTAACGTATATAATCTTGTTTTTGCATTGGAATTCCGCGTGATTTTTGGCCAACCAATCCATACCTATCACTACTTGGAACTCCCCCATAGACATAGGTATCAAATCTACCCCCAAATCCTCCCCTTCAATCGTAAGAGTGCGATTTCTAAATATGTTGTGTAATAAATAATTCTTGCTATCCGCAATTTCTACTTCTAAAGGGCTTAATATCTTTTCTAAGATAAAGGAGGAGTGGTAGACCACTTTGGTAGAAACAAAGGATCTACTCGCTCCCGTATCAAACAGCACATACATAAGGGTGTTGTTGACTAGAAACATACCCGACACCACCTCGGGGTGGTTCTTTGCTTCTTCCGCTGTGATTTGAAACATTCTTCCACGGGCCTTTGGAGCTTCGTTCTTCCTTCCCTCCTTTGGTGCCTCCTTTTTGAGGTTTGGACAATCTGCTTTTATGTGTCTGGGTTCATAACAATGGTAACACAACTGAACCGGACTAGGGCATTTGTAAAACGGATGCCCCGTCTTTCCACAATTATAGCACGCCTTCTGCCCTAAGCGACATTCCCCCGTATGCGATTTCCTGCATGTTTTACAGTTTGGTACTTCACCTTTCTTGGGGTCCTTCTTGCTATGTTCGTGCCCCTTACCCTTATTCTGTGGCTCCCATACCCTTTCAACCTTTCTTCAACCATGTTTCTGTAATATTAACAATCATTCAACATATATACCATACCATAGTATTTCAATCATTATCTATACTTTCTAAAATTTCTACTCCCAATACTTGGATTACCACAATCTCTACCAAATACATACTAGGATTGTAATTCCATGTTTTCATATGCTGTTATACCCTTATTACGTTCCCACATAATGATACGATAACAACCTATGTAGAAAAGAAGAAACAAACAAAAAGGTTCAGGGTCCACCATAAGTTACGGTGGCTACCGTAACTTACGGTAGCCCCTGAAGTCCCAATTGTCCACCGTAAGGTAGCGGAGTTCCACCGTAAAATTGCTAAAAGCCACCGTAACTTACGGTATCTACCGTAAGTTACGGTAGCTTCTGCACATTTGTTTTATTTTCTTCCATTTTGCAGCCCCTAGTTTCTCCTTTCCACCTTACATTCTTTTATATCATTTGCAATCAAAGATTTCCAACACATTAGGAGCTCATCTACTAATCTTTCACCCCACCATTTCCCAACATACCTTGATCAAGCCTCGGATCGAATGCACGCCCCTACGAGCTTCCGGTTTGAGTTCAAGTACCTAACGTGCTTGATTCACTCAAACCTTGGCTCTGATACCAACTTGTAAGACTCGTTTTTTTAAACCCCCCCCCACACACATATATATATATATATATACCCATAACGTCCTAACCAAACAAGATACATAAACAACTTTGTCAACATTCATTAAGTTTACAAAAAGGACATGTCTAAGTTGGCTACCATGAGAATCTTTGACCCATATTTTTAAACCATGTACAAAATATCAACAACTTGTTTATCATGACTCAAAAGATCCTAACACTACCATGGTACCCAACCCATTGGAACTTGAGCGTGCAAAATTCGACTTTCTTGGGACTTGATCTTCAATCATGAGCTTTACCTATCACCAATACAAACAAGCAAACATTTAGCATACTAAGAAAATGTCAACATCTAGTTCAAAAGACACCAAAACAACCCATTGAACCATGATGCATCCTTCCATCCTCCCGAGTGACCCGTTAAGGGTATTTCCACCTTTTCATACCATACATTCCACCAATTTACTTTCGTGATCCGTTAAGGGTATTTTTACCATTTCTTACCATACATTCCACTATTTTACTTTCGTGACCCGTTAAGGGTATTTCTACCATTTCATGCCATTCCACTAAGTATGCACCCTTGTGTAGCCACAACACTTCATACTACTTACATTCCATCATATTAACCCACAACAAGTAACATAATATAACAATCATGACTAATATATCCATTACAATAAATAGTTGGGAGTAACCAACTTACCTTTGTCGTGTGCACCTTGCTCCTTTTGACTACTTGAACCTTCAACCTTCACACCTACATAGTGAAGGAAATCCATACTTTAGTTCTCATACTTTCACCCATTACCATTCTTGGTTTAAGGATGATAAACTAACATGGTTGCATAGTTACATACACTACCATCATGTTTAACATTCATTTATCACAATTTCACCTATTCTAAAGTGCCAAGCATTTCACCAAACACTTGGTGTACATTCATATTCATTCAAGTCATTACACACTTCTAGGGTGCACAATCCTCCCTTCTACATTAGCATTCACAATCTACATTTATATTTAACAACAATGCATAATCAATTGAGTTATCATGGTATAAAGGTCATGTTTGACTTTAGTCAACAGGAACCTTTATCCCAAGCACCCACTTAATAAATCCCAATTCAGCCCCAATACTCTCAATTCAACATACAATTTCATCAATTCTACACTACAAAACATAGTAATTGTGTTTCCTAAGCTACAATGAAGCAATCATCATAATATGATTATGAAATCCCACTATACTACTTCCAAACTCTACTAAAATTGATTCTTCAACTTACCAATAAGATTAGCACCACTAGATGTGATAAATCCAAGAACATGCATGGAATTAGGGGTGATTTCCTACTCCAATTTTCAGCTATGGAGGGCTGAATTGGAGACCCCTTTTTGACGCCCCTCTCTCCCTTCTCTGCGTTTTTCTTTTCTTTTCCCCAAACCACCATTTTCCTTTTTACCCCTTAACTTAATTAACCCCTTCTAAATCTTCCAAAACCAACTCCTCAAGATGGGTGTTGGTCCATGGCTAACGCTTCCCTTTTACCAACTAAGTTTCCACCAATTTAACCAAGTAACTAACTTGGTTAGTTTTATTTTTGTTAAATGTACAACTACCAATGCACTACTTACAACTAGGGGTACACACATATACATACACATATATTCACGCATACATACATACATACTCATACTTACATATATATTAGTTTCTACCATACTATTATTACTTTAACGTTTTTGGGGTGTTACAGTCCGTGACTTTCGGCCTCCTAAAAAATAATTCAAGCTCCGACACTTATCCCGGCAGTAATATTCTAGAAGGAATAATGGCTATGTTGGCTTCCTTTAACAAGCCAATTCCCAATCCACCATATTATTTAGGCGCCATAAGTTATATATATTAAATAAATAAATTCAAATATATTTTCCATGGACTTAGCTAAATCCTGAATTTTATATGATGAGTCATTGTTAGAAGACTAATTATTTAGACAACATGCAATAAAGAAAGACTATTGACCTTGGGATGATGATGATAATGATAATAATAATAATAATAATAATAATAATAATAATAATAATAATAATAATAATAATAATAATAATAATAATAATAATAATAATAATAATAATAATAATAATAATAATAATAATAATGTGAGAGAAAAATCGGCTTAAAGAACACAAACTGTATTAGTATATACACATAGCTAGCTATGAATCCCTCAAAAGTCAAAACAAGGCAAACTACGCACAAGTTATCATGGTTAGGGGTGTAAATGACACGCAACGGCTCGAGATCGGCTCGCGATCGGCTCGGTAAAAAGCTCGAACGAGCCGAGCCTTAACGAGCCCGAGCCCGAGCCCGAGCCTGAAATATGGCTCGTTTAGTTATCGAGCCCGAGCTCGAGCCCTAGATACAAAGCTCGATTGGGCTCGCGAGCCTAATCGAGCCTTAACGAGCTAGAGCCCGAACCCGAGCCCGAGCCTATGTTACAGCCGAGCCTAAGTTATAGCCTTAACGATTGGGCTCGCGAGCCTAAGTTATAGCCGAGCTTTTGCGAGCTCGAGCCGAGCTTTTGAGCTCGTTTGAGATTCTCAAATCACCTCGAGTCGAGCCGAGCCGAGCTCGAGCTTTGGATTTTGCTAGCGAGCCGAGCTCGAGCTCAAGATTGTAGGCTCGAACCGAGCCGAGCTCGAGCTCGAGCTTCACAAAACCTTAACGAGCCCGAGCCGAGCCCAGTCAGGCTCGGGCTCGGCTCGGCTCGTTTACACCCCTAAATTCATGGTGGATATCCTTGCGCTTATCATTTCCTATTCCTCGTTGGGATTATTGGCGGTTTGTACTTTATTTCTGATATTGTTAAACAGAGATCATTATTTCATCTACGATCGCCGTCTCGCCTTTGTCACCGGTAATTTCAGACCGACATCTTAATTATATCTAGATCCAATTACAATTGTATTAAATCTATATATGTTCTATGCATATACATGTGTTTGATATATAACAAATCTTTATATGTATACGCATGCTCTCTTATATAGGTTTGGCGTTTAGTCGTTCCTTGACAGACTACTCGATTACAAGTGTTCTAGCATGGTATTTTACATACTACGACGGTCATCTAGTCATGTCAGCAATTTTGAGCAACATCCAAAGTTCATTATCATCGCTTCTGGTGATATTTATGGCTCACTCAGCCGACTCGTATTTTGGAAGATTCCAGACACTCTTGTTTTCTAACACCGCATATATTGGAGTAAGTATATCTATTTCATTGTCTTAACTAGTTGTTTTTTAACAATCCAGCAAACTTTCATAAAACACAAGTCCGTTTCTTCTAGCAAGACGCTAGAAAACATGAGAGATACACCAAGTTCTCTAGAGTATAATCAAAACAAATTTATGTCAAACTTTAACCACCTATCTATCGTCAAGTGTTTCTAGTGCCCACGTCTCTTCATATTTAGCGAAGCAAAGTGTCGTAATGAACCGCCTAGTAATCCATATTTCCGACCTTCCATTCATGAAATTGTGTTATTGTCCCCCTTTCATATTATGCTCTTTAATTACTTTCCTAAAATAATTAATTAACTCTTATAGGAAGCAATTTTAGTAATAGCAGCATTCAAGTTTGTTTCATTAATGTAACTTTAATTATATGTCAAGTATGTGAAATGAAATAATATAAGTTTAAGATCTAGTGGATAGCGTGTTTGACTACTTAATTAAAGGATTGTGGTGATATCAATTCCTAGATTTTCTAGGACCAGTAAAAGACCCGCCTATTAGTGCATTTATAACCCGGGAATCAAATTATGTGAGGGGTTCTTTCAAATTATATGGTGTGAGTGTGAGTGGTTGTAAGTGGAGAAGAGAAAAAATATTTAGAGAAAACATTGTTCACCCATGTATATATTTTAATATTTTTGTAAGTGATTGTGAGCGAAAAAAGAGAAAATATAGTGATAAAATATGAAAAAGTATTATTATTTTAATTAGGAGAGAAAAGATTTAGGGGTGAAGTAGTGACTTTTAGTGTAATTTGATGGAGGAGATTTTATGAAGGGATGTGAATGCTCTTATGGCGGTTAGAAATTTGGTTTTGGTATACTTGTTATAGCAAGGTAAAGAGAGAACTCAAAAATAATCTCATCGTATGCCAAAACTTGCTCTCTTTAAGGTGGTTTTGTCTCAGGTTCGAATCTCACGCTCCACCAAAAAAATAACCGATTGGGTTTGAAAGGAGAAACTCGTGTGGTGCTATGGGATTCGATTATAGGCAGTAGTCGCTTTTTGCAACACAAGATTTACCGCTGAAACACTACTCTTCAAAAAAATAGTGCATAAACAAGGGCATAACGGTAATTTTGTGTGTGAACAAAAGGCAAAATGGTAATTTTGCCCGGGACCTACTAGTTATGATAAAGAACATCTCAATAAAATAATGCAAACTAAAAGATTTCTTAAAAATTACTCTTACAATACTTAATTATAATAATAAAATATTATATACATTTATCTAACACAACTTTAATTAAAAAAAAGGAAATAAACCCTTACTGATATGAAAAGTTGAAAATCGTGTTTAAGGATTTGTACGAGGATTTAAAATTAGTAATCATGTTTTTTTAGATATAACATAAACTATATAATAAATTACAAATTACATAAAAGCAGGTTCTCATGCAACAATGAACATAGAAACCTAACTTTAAATTTAGTATATACGCACGTATAATAATTCATTTCACATGATTGAACAAAATTATAAGTTTTTTATTAAATAAAAATCATCATTTAAGAGTAAAATGCTAACTGAGTTAGAGACAGAAGCATCATAACAAATGAAATATAAAAATAAATTAGAATCGTTACACAATGAATCTACTTTGGGAAAGCGATAATAATAGTGTCGCTATTGAACAAACTTAACATATTACAGTAATTTCACATGTTTGTTTTCTCATAGAAAATTAAACTATATTCTAAGTCTACACCAAATCTTAACCCAGTTATGCTTTCGAAATTAATATATAAGAATGGAAATAATTCAAAATTACCCCACCAGATAGTTTTTACCCTTAACTAATTCAGACGTTGCTATCCATATTTTAATTTATTTAATAACTAAAAAACATACAAAAACTTAGTTTATAAATCTGGTTATGAATTTGTATTTTTCCTTAAAATATCACCTACTAAACTAATACTCATTTATCGTAAGACGTAGTGTTGAGAAATCAATTTTAAAATGTTAACTTTCCCATATATATATATATATATAGGATTTGGATCATTTGAGAACCACCATTTAGGGAGAGAACCAAAGAACCAAGTGTGAACACAAAAACCCCTCCACCAAAAAATAAAAAAAAATAATAAAAAAATTATATAACCTAAAAAAATAAAAAAATAAAAAAAAGTAAAAACACCAAAATGTTTTTTTAGTGTTAATCTTTATGAAAAAAAATAAAAAAAATTACAAAAAATAAAAAAAACAAAAAAAATGGCTTTTTAACGTCATATTTACGTCAGGTTTATGCACATGTGCATTTTGCTGTTATATATATACATACATATACCGTATGCACATGTGCATTTCACTATTAGAGCACACTTTTGAATAAATTATGAATTACCATAATGAAATGATCATTAAATGGACGTGATATGATATATAAGGTGGAAAATAATTTATTCAATGATCATTAAATAAACGCAAAGTGCATTTCACTATTATAGTTAGGTTTTTATTTCATGGGTTTAGCTTTATGGTTTAGTTTTTAGGTATGATGGGAAGGGGGTTAGGTTTTTTGAGATTGTTGGTGAATAAATTTAAAAAAACCTCTATATAAAACTATAAAATAAGATAATTGTATTACATGCACATGTGCATTTCACTATTATAGTTAAGTTTTTTAATGGGTTTAGCTTTAGGGTTTAGTTTTTGGGTATGATGGAAGAGGGGGTATCTTTTTGGGGGGGATGGGATGGAGCGTTTTGGTTTTTGGGGGGTATGGGGTTAGTTGCACATGTGCATTTCATAATTGGGGTGGGGGGAGGGGGGGGGGGGGGTTGGGGCGGTGTGGGGGATGGGGGGTTTAGGTTTTTAGAGAGTGAGGTGGGTGGGTTTAGGTTTTTAGGGGGTGGAGGTGGGGTTTTTAGGTTTTTTTTGTTTGTGTTCACCTTGGTTCTCTGGTTCTCTCCCTAAAGTTGGTTCTCGTATGATCCCTACCCTATATATATATATATATATATATATATGGGAAAGTTCAATTGAGAACTCATAGTTAGGGAGAGAACTCCTACTTAAATTAAGAAAAAAATAAAAAAAAATCATAACTCAAAATTTAAGTCAAAAACCAAAAATCTGGTTCGGAGCTTCTCTTTCCCACGTCATCCCGGTTCAGAAAAAAAAAATAATAAAAAAAAAAATAAAAAATAGGCGACTTCTAATGCACCTGTGTAGTAAATGTCCGGTTAGCTTTAGGGTTTAGTTTTTAGGTTTAGTTTTTGGGTTTAGTTTAACTTTTAGGGTTAGTTTTTTTTAGTTTAGTTTGTAAGGTTTAGGTTTTTGGGGGTAGGGTGGGTTTAGGTTTTTGGGTAGGGGGTTAGGTTTTTTGGTGGGGGTTAGGCTTTTGGTTGTGACGGGTGGGGCTTAGGTTTTTGATAGGCGGTGGGTGGGGTGGGTTTAGGTTTTTGGTGGGGGTGAATGTGTGGTTTAGGTTTTTGGGTAAGCGATTTAGGTTTTTTAGTGAGGGTGGGGGTGGGTGGGGTGGAATTAGGTTTTTTGGTGGGGGTAAGATGGGGGTAGGTGGTTTAGGCTTTTGGGTTATACTACACATGTGCAGTAGCGTTTTTTAGGTGTGTTTTTTTTAATTTTTTTAATTTTTTTCCGAACGGGTATGACGTGGGAAAGAGAAGCTCCGAACTAGTTATCTTGAGAACAGTTAAATATTGTGAGAACCGTGAGAACAAGTAAAAAAATTAATCAAAATCAAAATTTTTTAATACAAACCTCATCTATAATCAAAATACAACATTAGTAAATGAATGTTCTTTTCAAATAATTCATTTTTTTCTTGTAAAAACACTTTCAAATTAACTTTTTACACATATGTAACAAATTTATTATTACAAAAATAGGAGATCGGTTCGAGATCGGGATCAGTTCAGTATTCAATACAATATGTCCACCCCTACTATAAAGTATGCATTAAATGGATTTCAAAAAGTAAGATTTAAGGGGTGCGGTGTTGTTTATGGAGATGTGACAATTTGGATTCCATTAAAAATCTTGTATAAAAGAGGGTTAGGATCAAATACACAAGAAACTTTTTCTAGAAAGGGTGAGAAGGGTTGTGATCCATTGATCATATATTTGAAGGGTTGAGATTAGTTTGTTTGAAAAAAATAAATAATAAATTAGAGGACGGGCATAAAAGGCAAATCACACTTGTTGACTTTCTCTCTCCACATGCAATGCACATGTCAATTCCCCCCATCATTTTAAAACGTCTATAACTTTTTCGTACGATATTTGTTTTTCAAATAAAATTCACCATATTAACGAGCGTTTTTTTATCTTTAATATGAGTACCATATTGCTACATTAAAATTGAAAAAAAAAATTGTGTTAAGTGGGTTTTCTTCTCCATTGTGTCTTATGCTCGTTCATTGTGTTATAGTATGCACATGCGCTTTATAAATATGTTATTTATGTTTTTTTAGTCTACACATGATTTAACTTTGTCTATTGTGTTTTTAATATGATTTTCATTGTGTTTTACGCAAATGAGTTTTGTATTTAGGTGTACAATGTGTTTTATTATGTTGTTCATTGTGTTTAAGTCTATTATTCATTGTTTTTTAGTCTTCTGTTCATTTTGTCTTTAATATCTCGCCCATTGTGTTTTATTAGACTGTTCATTGTGTTTTATACCCTATTGTTCATTGCATATTTAATTGGTAGTCATTGTGTTTTACGCTATCTCCATTGTGTCTTACGCAACTGGGTTTTCAACTTTTTTTTCAAAAGTATTCATTGTGTTTTAATCTTTTGTTCATTGTATCCTTATTATATCATCCATTGCGTTTTACACAATTGGGTTTTTGACCTTTTTCAAAAGTATTCATTGTGTTTTAGTTTTCTATTCATTGTGTCTTTAGTATGTCATCCATTGTGTCTTACGCAACTGGGTTTGCAACTTTTTTTTTCAAAAGTATTCATTGTGTTTTAGTCTTTTATTCATTGTGTCTTTAGTATGTCATCCATTGTGTTTTATTAGATTGTTGATTATGTTTTATACTCTATATTTAATTGGTGCTCATTGTGTTTTACACTCCATTGTGTTTTACACTCCATTGTGTCTTACGCAAGTGGGTTTTTGGCTTTTTTTTTCGAAAGTATAACAATATGGTACTCATATTAAAGATAAAAAGACGCTCGATTTTATGGTATAATTTTTTTTAAAAACGATGACGTATAAAAAAGTTACGGACATTTAAAAATGAAGGTGGAAATGGCATGTGACTTGCATGTGCATATTTTTTTTACCAAATTACCCTTCCCACTTGTTTAATCCTTTGCCACATGTCATTTTTTAGTGGCTTCTCACCCTTCTCATTTTTTGTAGCCTTTGTAGAATAACCCAACCCGTATAAAAGAATGCCCTTCGTTTTTTGAAACGTCAAGGTTCATTGAAAACCAGTGAACATAGGGTTTAAGTATATAGTTACACAACAAATCATTTGTTGAATTGGCAAGTGAAATTTTAACCGGAAATGATAGAATAGTTACCTATTAAATCCATGCTATCTGCGTATAATCTATTAAATCTGAATAAAGTTGGCCCGGACAATCAAAATTCAAATCAAACAAAAACACGAGGTATTTTGGGAGGATAAACCCGTGACACTTTCTATTCAACCAAACAAATTTACAAACAATGGACAAATAAAAACATTAACCTAGACCCCCTATTTATACTAATATGATCATATTAATCCTACTCAAATACTTATAGCAATCATAATGTAATACTAACTAAACATCATTATCTATATTACATTATAAAGAAGGAGACATAGACAAATATGTCCAAATTGTCCAAAGTTAAAATGACATACCAAGGGTTTCTTTACAATTTTCTAAATTTTACCACTTTTCTTTTCTAAATGCCCCTAGAAGATAATCAACTTTTATATGAAAATAAAACTCACCCAAACTAAATAAACACACGGGATAACAATATTTTTGAACAAATTTCATATAATGACGATGAAAGATAATAATTTATGTTACCACAATGAATAATCTTATCTCAATTAAAGTTGTATGAGTTTTAAAACTTTGCCATAATAATACTTATATTATAAACCCTTTTTCATATATATGTGTCTACACAGTGGCAAATTGGATGAGATGGTTCGGCTCACTAGTTACATTGGGCAATTTTTTAGCTGATGGGTCAGGTTGGGCAAGTTTATTACAAACTTACAAATCACAACTTTTAATTTTTAAATGGACAGTGACCTTCATATGATAGTGTATACAATATCATATTATTACTACATGTTTTTGTCATGTAAATGAACTTTATCATTTAGCAAGGTGTCTTCAACAGTACGGTTATGTAGATATGTAAATGATCGGACAGTTTACACAAGAGTGATGTTTATGTTCATATTGGTCTGTTACAGTAACATACCTTTGGTTTATTTAGATTTGTTCAATAGTGAGTACATGGTTTTTGTGGTGAACTGCAATCAATTTTAAGTGGCGGTGCAAATTTCATTTCTTTTCTTTCTACGAATACTTGTTAAAACATCGTGTGCACATTTCTCTTCTTTTTGCGTAATTTGCGGCAAAAAACGTAAGTATCATAATGTTGTATTGCAATCCATTTTGTGGATCCCGCTGCAACGCGCGGGTAAACTCACTAGTATATACTAATAACTAAACCAGATAATTCTAAACGTTCAAATAATTAATTAAATATTAACTAATTAAACTTTCCACTTTAGCCCTTCAACATTACTACTTATTCAAGATTAATCTTAAAAAAATAACATATTGATGATCAACAATGATCTTAAAATAAGTTTATTATTTAATTCCCTTCAACTTATGAAAAGTTGATACACAAGTATCCATTCATAGTGGTGGAGTGGCCTTTGTTTCACCTATGTGATCAAAGGTTTGATCTTCACTTCCAACATTTATGGTTTGGTATCCAGGTGAAGATCGAATACGGTGGCACCGGTTCGAATCTGACGGGCGGCGAGGTTTTACCGAGTTCTATAACACTGTCGTGCCTTCGGGCGGGTGGGGCTCGGGTTTCCGCGCATCGGGAGAAGGCGGGGGCTGCTGGAGGTCGAGTAGTCGATTATTGGACACGGCGCCCCACAAGGGTGATTGCCACACAGTTGTTCGTCGATAAAAAAAAGTTGATACACAAATAGAAGAAAATAGCAACAAATTGGTAATAAATTAGCAACAACATTAATGTGGATCATGATTATGAAGTGGGAAAATCACTAAAATACCAATGACCAAACTACTTCGCGATAATTAACTTGTGAGGACGTATCACTTAATTTCATGGTACTGAGACGTCAAACGTTTTAGTTAGCGTCTAAAAATACAAATGGTAGCGCTTAAAACATGAGGGTAGCATCTTATATACAAAGGGTAGCGTCTAAAAACATGAGGGTAGCGTTTAAAACATAATGGTACCTGATGTGCGTGGTTTTAGCAAAATAAAAAGATATTATTTTCCCGGCCAAAAACTTTGATGTTTTAATTCAGAAACTTTGGTTTGGGATAAATGACTGATTTTTACTAAACCGGTTTTTACCAAGTTTTAAATTTATAAAGTAAACAATATTTACTTTCGAAACTAAAACAACACATAGGCAAAGAACCTGACGTGCATAGTATAGTCTCTAGGGTAAGTATTGAGTATCTATCCCAAGGCTCACACTTTCCCCTACTCAACCTTTCATCCATTAACTGATCGGGTTTTAAAAAGAAAAATAAAACGGAGGGGTTCTTTGATAAAAATAGTTTTTGAAAAAGATTTTTGAGAACCTGACGTGCATAGTATAGTCTCTAGGGTAAGTATTGAGTATCTATCCCAAGGCTCACACTTTCCCCTACTCAACCTTTCATCCATTAACTGATCGGGTTTTAAAAAGAAAAATAAAACGGAGGGATTCTTTGATAAAAATAGTTTTTGAAAAAGGTTTTTGGTTTTGTAAAATAAAAAGATAAAAAATAGTAGAGTAGTGTATTATGCGTATTTCGTGGTCCTTTAAATTAATAGTTAAGTTTATTATTAGAATTAATAATTTAAGTTAATTAATTGTGAGGAAGACGAGAGGGATCTTGAAGTGTTGACTCTTTGATAGAGAAGCGGAGGCTACTACTGCGTAGAATGCTAAACCTCTCCAGCGTGCGTCCACTTGGGGTCTCGGCCAGGGCCTCGCGTATAGCGGGCTCCTCAAACCGTGGTCAAGTATCTGGTCTTCAGAATCATCTTCTTCTTAAAATAGAGGCTTCACTTCTGACATGGAACACCGTACACCTCGCCTTAGCTCACGTGTTTCGTACCGAAGGATCTCGCCTTAGGGTCATTCCCGAGTGGACCAACAACGAATCCCCTAAGAAGGTTAACGATACTAAGATCGAAGGATCTCTCTTACAGTTGACTCAGGAGACCGTATCCCCATTGGTTAACGGCTTTGTACTAACGAGAACTAGATAAAGAATCCGTTATTTGTTTATCTTTTAAGTGGCACTTTAACATTTATTGATCAATTAAATATAAAGTTGTTTAAACGGATGACGGTTAAATAACCCAACCCTTAACCTCCCGAGCTGAATAAAGTCCTTGACAAAGGTGGAACATAATCCTAAAGGCGTATGATACAAGAGATCACTGGTACGCCAGTAGGGAATCCACCCGGTGCCAAGGAAATCACTCAACTACTGAATAAAATCCTTGATAAAGGTGGAACATAATCCTGAAGGCGTATGATACAAAAAGATCACTCGGGCGCCCGCAGGGTATCCTTCCTTTACCAAGAAGATTACTCAGTCATCTGGTATGGACCAGAAATGTGTCACTCAGATCTGACCCACTTCAGAAGCCGTTACTTAGAACCCGGTTAAGATATCAGAAGCCCAAAGGATCTGTCTCACTACCGGTTTCCTTGCCTTGGATCTAGCTCGGGGTTACCATAAGCTGATTATACCTTTAGTTTATTTTAATTAAGTTAAAGTTTGTTAAGTTATTAAGTTAGTCATCATTCAAACCTGCCATAAAGATAAACAAATAAGGATTAGAAAAAGATAACAACACAAATAACTAAAAATAAACTACTACTACTACTAATAATAAAAGTCTACAAATCGAAATGGGTTCCTGAATGATAGAAAGATACAACCATAAGACATGATCAACACAAGAACATGGCTGATCATAGACAAGCTATCCACCTCCAAGTGATATGTAACTCTCTTGATCCTCACGACCCTCGATATTTATTTCATAACTACTCTACGATCCTCTTCTTGGCCAAGCCGATCAAGGTAGGACGAGGCCTAACCATTGAGGGATGTTAGGATGGATAGAAGGCCTCCCACAAGACCCCAAGATCTCTAGAAGAAGCTTAGAGTTTGGCCCTAAGAAGGGATGAACAAATGGTGGGGGTTATCTTGCTATTTATAGACTTCCAAAGGGTGCACGGTCATGCCAAAGAGTGTCGAAGGCGTGCTTGCAGTTACACGTACGTTCTGTTGCTTCAGGTCTGATCTTGTCTGTACTTTTGTCTGAGCACGCTCGTGCCATGTGAAGGAGCACGGTCGTGCTTGCCTTGTTCCCCAAGTTTCCTTGTTTTCCAAGTCTGCTACATTGTTTTATCATGTGCAGGGCCTTCGTGCAAGTGAGAGTGGGCGTGCTTGGTCACTCCTGGAGTGATTTTATCACTGTTTAAGCCCCGGGATTGTCTTCAAACATACAGGGAATAGGCTGCAAGTCTCGTATCTTCAGGAATCTCCAGTTTTTGCGCGAAAATCCTTTGTTTCCGTCTTGGAGCTCCAGTTTCCTGAGAAATACAAATAGGAACGAATTAAGCACCAATTATCACTAATATAAGCCTAATTGTAAACTATTTTGGGATTGTTTATGCCTGTTTTATATGTTAGTTCTGTGAGTCATTAGTACCGTTTAAAACGTGGAGTCCAAAACATGAGGTAAAGTCTAAAATAAAAAGTCTGAAAAGTCTAGACACACACATGTAAACATTTGTTTGACTTTAATGAAAAGCGTACATTAGACATTTCAGCACAATGTAATTCAATGTGACGTCTAACCTTAGACGCGTCACATGTTTATTTTCACGAAGTGGATGGTCAATGGGTAGTTTCATGATTTTCCTTTGTGAAGTTGTAACATCAATCACATAAAAATCAACTACCCAAAGAACAGTTTCGTTGAAGGAATTTAATCACACGAATCTCAAGACACCCAATTGACCATGTATAGTTTCTGTAAACTGACCGATACCAAGATATGAAAAAGAACAACAACCCTGATTCATCCATTCAATTCCCTACCAACGAAGATGAGACATATGCACTACATAAACATATATGCATACATGTAGTTATGTACATTGTTATACAGTTATACTTCTTTTGAAAAACATAACATCAAGAGTACGTGTTGAGGCATAATGAACTAAAGAGTGGAGAAAGAGAGAATTAAATATTTTTTTTATATGGTTATTTTTCAGATGAATTTGACTTAAACAAAACATCAAGAGAGTTGTATTTTCTATGAATTCAGCCTAGGTGTTCTTGTATGGTAATTTTTCAAATGAAATTTACTTATACGAGTATTTTTTACATGTGTTTCTTAATTTATAGGGGTTGATACTTTTGTGGCTATTCAATCCATACGACGTGAAATGGCTTGTTGTGATCGCACTAATTCTGCTATCTCTTGGAACATCAGGAGGCTATATTTTAGAGAATTTACTAAAAGATTTAGTGCACGACATTGAAAAGCCAGAAGATCGGATTGATCCAGATCGAACTCGTGCACGTGCAGAAACCTGGTCACGTATAGCATACGTGTCTGGTGCCGTTTATGCAATTCTTTGGGTTTCCACTGATGCGGTTGGTGGGTTTCAACCATCTTGGAAAACTACATTCTTAATATGCATAATCACAATGACAATAACCTTGATTGGTTTTTGCAAAGGTCATACTCGTAATATCTATCATCAAGATCCGTTGATAGAAAGACCCAGTCAGATCGTCTTTAAAGTGATTGGTCATTATATTAAGGAGATTTTCAAGTGCAATTCACGGTACTTATTCTTTTCTCTCTTGATTTGGATCATTTAATAACCATCATTTAGGGAGACAACTCAAAAACCAAGTGTAAACATAAAAATCCCTCTCCTAAAACATAAAAATAATAATAAAAAATTTATATAACCTAAACAAATAAAAAAGTAAAAACACTAAGATGTTTGTCTAGTGTTACTCTTTCAAAAAAAAAACATTACAAAATGGCTTGTATTACAAGATGTGTGATGCACATGTGTATTTCACTATTAGATATATGTTGCAAAGTAATTACAGGTTCCTTAAGTCTCATGCATGCACGTGTGTTTTGAATTCAAATAAGTCGTTGGGTAGTTTGTTGCTTTGTCCGGGTATTATAGCAAGTCCTAGTTTATAGCTTTTATCCGTTGTGTTTTCTTCTATTTCAGCTGAGTTTGTTTGGCTTTCATTCTCATGTACTCTCAATTATCAATAATAAGAAATCGTGCATTGCATACTTGAGCGTTCATCTCTTTATTTGTTTGTGAGGTGTTATAATATATGAGCTCATACCAACACATGGTATCAGAGCTTGTATGATTCAATTTTTCATGGCTGATGCACTCAATATGACGAATTCATCTCACACTCCTCTTCCTATGTTTAAGGGATAAGGGTATGAGCTTTGGAGTATTAGAATGAAGACTATTATGAGATCTAAGGGGTTGTGGGACATGGTGAATATGGGAATGGCAGATCATGGTGAAAATGTAGAAGAAACAAGTAAGGAGGTTAAGAGAGATGCTTAATCATTGGCTGTGATTCAACAAGGTATCCATAACACCTCTTGTTCTCACGTATAGTTGGGGCAGAAACCTCTCAAGAAGCCTGGGAAACACTTCGCATGGAGTTTCAAGGAGACTCACAAGTTCAGTCAGTAAAATTACAAGGTATAAGGAAACAGTTTGAAAACCTTGCTATGAAAGAAGGAGAACTTGTTGGAGATTACTTTTCAAGGGTCATGGCTATTGTTAGTCAACAAAGAGCCTATGGAGAAGATGTTCCTGACTAGAAGATTGTTGGGAAAATATTGAGGAGCCTTATGGAGATTGTTGGGAAAATATTGAGGAGCCTTACGGCTAAGTTTGATTATGTAGTTCCATCAATTGAAGTTGCATATGATCTTAGTAATTTGACCCCTGTCAAACTAATGGGTTCACTGCAATCTCAGGAGGAAGGAATGAATTGCATATCAGGAGATAACAAGACATATGAAAAAGAGAAATCTGATGAACATGCTCTAAAGTGTATAAGTCGAATAGAAGGTTGAATTTTGATCAAAACAGTAGAGGAAGGGGTCGTGGAACTTATAGAGGAAGAGGAATGTCAAATGATGATAGATACAAAGGACCCCAATGTTACCAGTGTAACAGGTTCGAGCATGTCAAAAGGGACTGCAGGTATGCAGATGAAGGCCAAGCTCCGTGTAGCTGCTAATAATGAGGAGGAAGATGAAAGCAAGGAGGAAACTCCTTATTTATTCATGGCAATAAGTTCAGAAGAGTCTGAAAATCCTAGTCTATGGTTTGTTGATTCGGGATGCTCAAATCATATGACTAGTGTCAAGAATTGTTTTGTGAACCTAGATGAAAAGTTCAAGCTAGGAGTGAAACTTGGTGACAAAAAGAATCTATCTGTTGAAGGTAAGGGCACTATCAAGATAAAGATGACAAATGGTAATTTCAAGTATCTTGATGATGTTTATTATGCTCCTAACCTTGAGTATAACCTAATGAGTGTAGGTCAATTGATAAGAAAAGGTTATGCAGTAATCTTTGATGATGAGGCCTGTTCTATAATTCATAAAGAAACTCAAGCAGAATTAATGAGGGTGAAGTTGGCAGCCAATAATATGTTTCCTCTTGATACCACTAAAGTGAAAGCTAGTGGTTCATCTAAGAGCCATGAAGAAACCAAACTCTTGCATTACAGATTTGGTCATCTTCATTAACAGGCTCTTCAACAAATGCATAATAAACAAATGGTGGTAGGACTGCCCTTGATGAAGGATTATGGTCAATGTGAGGGGTGTGCTCTTGGAAAAATGCATAAGATTCCTTTCAAACCAGTATCAAAAGGGCCACTCAACCTTTGGAACTTGTCCGCACTGATGTGTGTGGTCCAATGCCTGTCAAAAGTCTAGGAGGTAGCAGCTACTTTTTAACCTTTATTGATGACTATTCTAGAATGACTTGGGTGTACTTCATTAAAAACAAGTCTGAAGTGATTTCAAAATTCAAGATTTTCAAAGCTCTAGTTGAAAAGCAAAGTTAATAGTTTATAAAAGTGCTAAGAAGTGACAGGGGTTGGGAGTATTGTTCTAATGAGTTTCATGCTTTTAGTGAGTTACATGGTATTAAAAGACATCTGACAGCCCCATACACCCCTAAACAAAACGGGTTTAATGAAAGGATAAGCAAAACAATTGTAGAGAAGGCTCAATGTATGTTACAGGCTAAGAATATGCCTAGTTACTTCTGGGTAGAAGCAGTAGCAAATGCAGTCCACATATTGAATATGTCTCCCACAAAGGCCTTAGATGTTAAGACACCAATTCATATGTGGAAAGGAGAAAAGCTAGAAGTGGAAGACTTAAGAGTTTTTGGAAGCATTGCCTATGGTTTAAAGCCATGACAAATGAAGCCCAAGTTTGAAGCTACATCAGCAAAGTGCATTCTGATAGGTAGTTCTACTCCAACAAAGGGATATAGATATATAACCCTTTAAATAAACATATTATCACCAGGAGATACATCAAGTGCTTTGAAGATATGGAATAGGTCTGCTCTATAGTAAAAAATGATCAGAATAAACACTTGCGGGATCAAAGTGTTTTTGATGAGTTGCTGAATATTGAAAATGACAATTTTGCCCCTGCTGCTGAAACTCAACATACTGATGCTGCAAACAATACTGAAGGCATTTCAAGTTCAAGTAATCAAGGTGGGTCAAGTCATTAAGATAATGTCTTGAATACTGGTCCTGCTGCTACTGTAAATGTTGCCTCTTCTCTCATCAAGACTAGACCTTTGAATGAGATCTATAAGCAAACTAATCCAATGGAAGAATATCTTGTATGTGAGTTTGCATTGAATATAAGTGATCCAATGTTCTTTGAAGATGCAGTTTTGAATAAGGAATGGAGAGTGGCCATGACTGAAGAGATTAAGTGTATTGAGAAGAACAAAACTTGGGAACTTGTTGATACTCCTGTAAACAAGAAGATTGTTGGACTGAAATGGCTCTACAAAACAAAATTGGGTCCAAATGGAGAGATTGTGAAGTACAAAGCCAGACTTATGGCCAAGGGATACTCACAGAAGAAATGAATAGATTTTCAGGACACTTTTGCCCTTCGGCAAGGTTTGAAACAATCGGGACTGTTATGGCAGTAGCTGCTGCTCAAGGATGGTTGATTTATTAGCTTGATGTTAAATCAGCCTTCTTGAATGGCAATCTAAATGAGGAAATTTATTTTGAGCAACCAAGAGCGTTTGAAGTTGTAGATCAAGAACAGAAGGTGTATAGGTTGCACACGATTATATATGGCCTTAAACAAGCCCATAGAGTTTGGTATTCTAGTGCCCATTTTATCAGTCATGGATTTACTAGAAGTTACAATGAACCTACACTGTATGTAAAGAAGGTGGCAGGTACATGTATTATTTATGTGTGTTCGTATGTTGATGACATTAGTTATACCAGTGCAAATCAAGTTCTGCTACAAGACTTTAAACAATGAATGATGAATGAGTTTAAGATGTCAGATATGGGGCTTCTAAAGTTCTTCCTTGGATTGGAGGTTCATCAGAGTAAGAATAGGATTTTTGTTGGGCAAAGCAAGTATGCTGAAGATCTTCTTGTGAAATTTGGAATGGTTGGATTCAAGATAGAAGGCACACCTATGAATACTAATGAGAAACACAAGAAAGACGATGGTGATGATGCAGCTGATGAAATAGTTTACAGAAGTCTGATAGGTGGTCTGATGTATCTTCAACATACTAGGCCAGACATATGTTTTGCTGTGAATGTTCTGTCTAGATACATGCAAGTGCCCAGTAAGTCACACTTTGGTGCTGCAAAAAGAATTATGAGGTATGTAGCTTAACCTTGAATTATGGGTTGTGTTATGAGAAAATATGCTGTGTTTTAAGAATTCTTGGGATAACCAAAGTTTTTTGTTTTAAAAAATGTTTTGCTGTTACCAATGTTTCCTGTTTAGAAAGCTTTTTTGTCTTTGTAAGGGGTGATGATTTCCTGCCCACATTACAAACACCTTCCTTTATCTTTCTTCGGCTTATATTCCTATATTCTTCTTCTTTATTTAGCAGATCAAAACAAATTGGGGAAAAAATTTTATGGTTACATAACGGATTTGAGGTTAGTCCCTCAATCCAGTTACCTCCATCCATAGCATCTTCTTCTCTAGGAATGCAATCCTACCGAAGCCATGATTTTCTGGTCGTCGCCGCCGCCACCGGTTTCACCGGCGTTGCTGGTGGGGACGAAAGCTTTTTCTTTTCCTTTCTTGTGCCCATCGGTCCACCATTCGGGGTAACCAACGATGTTGAAGCATTGTTCTTTTGTATGTCTAGTCATACCACAATGGGTACATTTTAGATGAGTTTTATCGGATTCGGTAGGTTGAGACCGGCAAGACCCCTTAGATATAAGACCAGATCCGTTAGGGTTTCCTGCGTCTGTGACGACAAGACCGGCAGCCATCCCCGATGGTTCATCCTTTGTACCGAGAATCTTTTGGTGATCTTCTTCTTTCCTGACGCTGTTAGGGAACTCGGTTAGGTTGCCAGCAATTTATTGTTCAATGTTTTGTATGGACAAGTCGGAATTCGAGTTGTCATTTCCGGACATAGTGGCTTGGGTTAAAAAGGGATAGATTACTTAGTAAATGTTGAGCAGGTCGGTTTATCAACGCTGCTCTGATACCATGATGAGTATCAGAGAATAATAAATTGAAAGATGAATACTGTTCTTGATAAAAGATCCTCAAAAAGAGTACAATTTAGAAGTTTTACGAACAATCTAAATAAGGTAAAATAGCCTAACTGCTATATAATTGATCTTGATTAGTTATCGAGATATTCATGGCTGCCACAATCTTCTAATACGGGAAATGATGATATTTTTCTGATCCTTCTTGAATCACTTTCTAACATCTTGCAACATTCATGGGATTATTTTCTATACCATCCTTGAGATCTGTAAGCTTAGCATCATGAACATCTTATCATCATTGTCGTATTTCTTGTTTATGTAAAAGAATGGACCCCCCTCTTTTCTTCTTTAATTCTCTTCCCGCATACTACATTGTGTGCCCATATTTTTGGCAATAGTAACATTGAATATCCAAATATATATTTTCCTCTTTTTCTATGTGTTGATTGTTCATT
Source organism: Ambrosia artemisiifolia (assembly GCA_032199755.1). Taxonomy (NCBI): domain Eukaryota; kingdom Viridiplantae; phylum Streptophyta; class Magnoliopsida; order Asterales; family Asteraceae; genus Ambrosia; species Ambrosia artemisiifolia. The sequence goes on along the minus strand of CM063523.1, from coordinate 58,079,728 downwards.
ACCAGAACCAACGCTTTGTCACCAGCATCTTCTTTATTTGTTGAATGAAGTTGAAGGGCTTGTTCATATGAAGATGTATTAAATTGTCATATACATAGTTCGCGTGATTGAAGAGAGCCTAATGGGCTTTCCAATGATAAGCTAAGATATCTATTGATTCATCCATAGCCACAACAATATGCTTGAATTTTCTTGTTAGGCTACTTCACATATTTTCAACAACCCTCTTTTCTTCAACATTTTCCCCATTTAAACGAAGTTGGTTCATAAATATGATCACACGATTAAAACTCTTCACTAGTTTCATCTTCTTTCATTCTAAGGTTATCAAATTCATTACGAAATAGTTATATTTTAACCAGTTTTTCCTTTTCTTCTCCACGATAAGCTTTGTAGAGCATATCCCATGCAATCTTTGATGATGTTGCAAATGAGATTCATTCAAATATTACTTCCTCTACAGTTTGATAGTGCCTACTTTTCTTTTCTTCCATTTTTTTCGGTTCTTTTTCTTGTTGATCCGTTAAATGTGGTGTTCCATGTGGGTTCTTAATCTTATACTCCATCTTCTATAATATTCCACAAATCTTCAAATTCAAATAAGAACATTTGAATGCTCCAAGGGTAATAATTATTTTCATTTAATATTGGAATTTGGATCTGTAGAACATTGATGTTGTTTGATGCCATAATAATCTCCTTCTTGTGTGATCTTAAACCTTCTATATATTGAGTTCTCTGGATTCTTAGTGATTTGTTCAGTTGATTCTGATCAATAGTGTTCAGAAACCAATTTCAATTTTGCTGCTTTGTTTTTTGGCACAGATAACAAACACTGGTTCTTATCTTAGTAGATAAATGTTTAGTGTTTAGATAAACATCAATGTTCCTTGGTGATCAAGGAACATAGGCTTATAAATAGAGGGAGGTTTTGTAAGTCATTCATCAAGTCTATAATAAGAAACAAAGTTTTGGCTTAACAATTATGCTTTGATATCGATTTCTAACAATTGGTATCTGAGTGTCGGGTTTTCATTCTGAATAATAGTAACATAGCAGATCGATTGAAGTTCGAGAGCCTCAAGACATAACGTGACATTGTTTCGAGGACGCGATAGGTTGAAGGCAGATCTGTGAATCCAATCAGCAAAAGAAGAAAGCTGATCTGTTAGTCCGATCACCAAAGGAAAGCAAGGACAGCAACTGGAGACAACACGAGGCAGATTGTTACGGTAAAGGATCACAATACAACGTCTCTTCAAGTACCTCTATTGACAACCAAGGCCTTGAAGATGAATTTCATCTTAAATGTTAACAGAGTTTGGGAGATGGTTGAACCTGGGACTAGCACCGATGCCTAGAATAATCATATTGCTATAGCACTTTTGTTTCAAGTCATACCAGTGGAACTCGTACGATAAATCGGGAACCTCGATACGGCTAAAGAGATGTGGGAAGCTGTGAGAGTTCGACACCAAGGAGACGAGAGAGTAAAGGAAGCTCGACTTCAAACGCTCAAGTCCGAATTCAAAGGATTAAAGATGAAGGAAAATAGCACTGTTGACAATTTCTGAAGTAAATTAGCAAGTATAGCTTCAAAATCCACATTTCTTGGGGAAAAATTAAAGACCCGACACTTGTCAAAAAGTTTCTTAACGGCCTACCCAGGAGATTCATCCACATGGTTGCGTCTTTAGAACAAGTTATTGATTTAAAAAAGGTAACTCTTGATGATGTTGTTGGTTGCCTCAAGGCTTATGAAGAAAGGATAGGCATCGTAGAAGGTTCGTCTAAAAACAAACAACTCTTGTTAATCTACGAAGAATGGGAGGCTAAGAAAAAGAAAGGAGGGATTGGTCGTACTTGGTACTCTTCAACGGAATCCAAATCCAAAGGAGTGGATAAAAGGCGCGAGAAGACTTCCAACCAAGGGAAAGGAAAGGATCTTTGAGAAAGCCGCATAAGGATCGGTAAAAATTAAAGTGCTTTCGGTGTGATGAGTTAGGACATTTTTCAAGTGACTGCCCTACTCGAAAGAAACCGGATGAAAGTAATTTGATTATAGACGAGGAACCGGTCTTGTACATGACCACCAATGATGATATCGTGATTCTTAATGAAGAACATGTAGATCTATCTAATTATGATAAGTGTCCTCGTCAAAATAATACATGGTTTTGTGATATCAGGGTGAGCAATCATATGGCCGAGAATGAAGGATGGTTCTCAAGGCTAGATAAACAGATCAAAGGTCAAGTTCGGTTTGGAGACGGATCATGTGTCGAAATAAAAGGGCGTGGAACCATAATCCTTGAAGGAAAGACGGGTAAAAGACGAGTCTTGAAGAATGTATACTCCGTCCCTTCGCTTACAAACAACATTATTAGTGTTGGGCAAATGGATGAATCCGGACATAAAATGGTGATCGAAAGAGGTGTATTGCGGATGTATGAACCGAATGGTTTAGTCCTCATGATGGTGCCAAGATCGACCAACCGAGTTTATAAAATAAATTTAAATGTTGTTTTACCAATATGTTTGCAGGTGAACCTTCAAGATGAGAATTGGCTATGGCACGCACAACTTGGTCATCTAAATTTCAATGCAATGAAGTTTCTAGCAAAGGAAGCAACGGGTCTTCCACCCTTAAAACACTCAACAGAAATCCGTGACGCATGTTTAGCGGGCAAACAAATAAAAGACTCATTCCCAAAGGAGGTGAAGTATCGAGCAGTTAAGCCACTCGAGATGTTGTACATAGATCTCTGTGGACCTATAACTCCAATGACACAAGCCGGTAACAAATATATGCTGTTGATTGTGGATGATTTCAGCAGGTATATGTGGTCGTTTTTTATTAAAACTAAAGACCAAGCTGCTGCAACTATTGAAGAATTTGTTACAAAGGTTGAAAATAAACTTGGAGCCAAAGTCAATGCGTTACGGACCGACAACGGAGGTGAGTTTACTTCACAAGTATTTAGGAATTTCTGCAAAGAGAAGGGAATAACTCGACAATTCACAACTACGTACACCCCTCAACAAAATCGTGTTGTGGGACGTCGAAATCGAACCATAATTGATGCGAGCGGTGTTCATGGAGGCAACAGAAGGAGCGTGTCAAGCACTATGTCTTAGAGGCTTAATATCGGAAAGAAAGGTAACTATAAAAGTTGATAAGTCGTCTGCAATCGAGTTAATGAAGAACCTGGTATTTTTCGGTAAAAGCTCGCATATACACACTCGATATCATTTTATTAGGGAATGCATTGAGCGTGATAAAATACATGTTGAACATGTGAGTGGGAATTTACAAAAGGCGGACATTCTCACAAAAGCATTACCAAGGATAAAATTTATCGAGATGAGGGAATTTATTGGAGTTACAAGATTAAGGGGGTGATTGAAAGATTAATCTTGTAATGCAAGGTTTGGTAACTAGAAGGACTTAGTTGTCAATCTTGTAAACTAGTTTTAGAGATAGATTTCCTAGTATAAGTCAAAAGTTTCTTAGTAGATAAATGTTTAGTGTTTAGATAAACATCAATGTTCCTTGGTGATCAAGGAACATAGGCTTATAAATAGAGGGAGGTTTTGTAAGTCATTCATCAAGTCAATAATAAGAAACAAAGTTTTGGCTTAACAATTGTGCTTTGATACCGATTTCTAACGGTAATTATCCATTCGTCCCAACAAGCACATGAATGGGGGACCCGTTCGTGTAAACATAACCATTGGCCCTAACTTAATTACCAAACTACCCTTGGTGTATAAAACGAGCTAAACAACAATAAAACAATGTACGAACACCTATATTAGGCTAAGGACAATATAAATACGTGTACTAACAAAATTTATCACTTTTCCTTGTACAAGTAGCAACTCTCACTTTTTACATTGATAAGAATCTGAATCACTACTCTCTGACTAGGTGTTCGATGAAGTTTTCAAGAGAAGATAAATCAGAGACTGAAAGCATAGGAAATGAAGGGATCCAAAGGGATGTGAAGACAGTAAAAAGTCTTATAATAATGCTTCCCATGTGGTTTATGTTTTTTGTGGTATCCATAATATCAGCAACTGGGACCACCTTCTTTTATCTGCAGTACACCAACCTAAATGCGAGCAAAGTAATACCAATACAGATCTACAACATTGCTCAAGACTTCTCAAGGTTTGCTATCCTATTTATTTATAAAAAGATTACGTATTTAGACCTAAAACAAAAGCTCAAAATTGGTGTGGGGATGCTATGTGGAATCATTAGTTGTATTTTCGCTTGGCGACTGGAGGTTCTCAGGTTAGAAAAAGTCGGGTCTCTGGTTGATAAGGATTTAAATACTTCCATAAGTTTTCTTTTGTTAGTGCCTCAATTCTGTGTGCTTGGGTTCATGGAAGGACTTACTCAGGATGGGGTGTTAGAGTTCTACAAGTTACAAATGGAAGAACAACCCAAGCTTAAAGGTTATGGGGAAGAATATATTGAAGTTGTGATGGGCTTAGGAAAGTTAATGAACATTATCCTTGTCATAATATTTAGTAGCTTAAAGGGATGGTTTGGGGACACCATCAACGACAGTCGGCTAGACAAGTATTATTTTGTGCTGGTATGTGTTTGCTCAGTAAACTTCATATTGTATTGTTTGATCGCAAGTTGTTATCACAGGCCCAATACTTGGCTAATGATCAGAAACAAGATATTCAAGACCTAACTAATATATATGAAGTATTTATTAAATGATTTAGACACTATTTGATATGTATTTATGAATTTTCGATAGCTCTCCGGATGTATTTTACACTTTAACTGTTGATCCTTGTAAAGGGTCAGGCGTATGGAGTCCATACGTCTGGACCCCTCAGGCTTAGGACGCCATACGCCTGGATCATTCCAGGTGTATGGGAGGTGGTCTATAAATACAACACTTAACCTCCTTATTTTGTAACTTTTGCACATTTAGCTATAATACGTTGAAGTACTGTCAAATTTTCAGGTGATTATATTTTCTTATTCTTTATCATTTCAAACGAATTCACACCCTAGATTCATTGAATTCTGCCTCCGAATCTAGAAAACATGAGTGATTAATTCTTGTGAGAGAAACTGGTCCTACAACTGGTATCAGAGCTATGAATCCATTATTATTTGAGATAACAAAATAACAGTTTTCTATACATCTCTAATTCCATATCATATTCTACTAAAATTGTTCAGAGATTTGTTAAAACTTTAATAAACATGCAAACCTTCAACCCCTCTTCTGAAATTTTTAAAAACATTACTAGTTTTTTATACATCACAATATAGATATTGACAATGTACAAAAACATCATCAAAATAACTATATCTCAAGCCATTCATTAAATAAATACATTTATATTTATCATCAAATAGTTTGAATAAAAACAGACAAGTCTTTAGATCTACTCAAAAAGGACCTAATTAATCATGATGATGCAAATCATCATGAGACGAGTTGTGGTCTTGTTTCGTGTCCTTGTAGAACCATATCCCAACACAACAATAGATTATCAAGTTTGCCGAGCAAACACATACCAAAACTAGATAGTACATGTCTAGACGAGTAACATCGTTTGCCCCTTCGTCGAACCATTCCAATTGACTTCCGAGTGTTAACACAAGAATAGTGTTTACTAACTGTCCAAGAAACATCACAATTTCCATATACTCCTCACCGTAATTCTGTAACGGTTTGTCTACTTGTGACTTGAAAAACTTTAACAACCCCTTTTCTGTAAGCCCTTCCATGCCTCCAAGCAACGCGAACTGAGGCACTAACCAAAGAAAACTTATGGATGTTTCAATATATTCTTCGTCACCACCACTCCTATTTCGGAGTTCTTTCAGCATGTTAACCTCTAGTTGCCAAGCGCAAACACATGATAGGAAAGAACAAAGCACTCCAACACCAATTTGGAGCTTCTGGTTATGACGTAAACAAGTCCACTCATATAGAAATGGAATTGTGAAGCACGAAAATTCTTGAATCACATAGTATATCTGGACCGGTATCTTGTAAGAATATTCAAGATGGTCGAATTGTTCGTAGTAGAAAGTGTCCCCGACCGCTGATATTAAAGACACCGCAAAATAAGTTCCCCACAAGGGAAATATCCTTAACAGGCTTCGAATTACCTTCACATCTTCTTTATAAATATTATCTTCTTGATCTTGTACTTGTAGTGATCTTTCACGTGTAATCCCTTCATTTTCCGGTTTTCTTTCTAGAGATCTTTCTTGTGTTGAACATCTACTTTAAAAAAGGGATAATTGCACAAATAAACATTTGACCAAAGTCATTTGCAAAAATAAACATAGTATGCGTCTAAACAACAGAGACGAGACACTCTTTGCGTCTAAACAACAGGGACGAGACACGTGTAAAGCCTTCAGACGCCTTAATTTTTAAGGTCCTACATCTAATCTTTAGACGCGAAAAAGGATTGCGTCTAAAGAACAGACTCTTAAATTAAAGAGTCTAAAAAGGTTTAGACTCTTTAATCTCTTTAATTTAAGAGTCTGTTCTTTAGACGCAATCCTTTTTCGCGTCTAAAGTTAAGACGCAGAGACCTTAAAAATTAAGGCGTCTGAGGGCTTTACACGTGTAATCGTCTGATTGGTAGACGCAAAGAGTGTCTCGTCCCTGATGTTTAGACGCATCCTATGTTTATTTTTGCATATTACTTTGGTCAAATGCTTATTTGTGCAATTATCCCTTTAAAAAAAGTTGTTACGATTTGAATCTACATAATAAGATAGCATGTCAAATGAATTTACTAAAAATAAAGAGTGACATTACCGCGACTTGGATCTAAGTAGCTTCTGTATACGAGCACGAATCACTCTAAAGAAAATCTCAATGGGTCTATGAATTAATTCACCTTGATGATACACACTATGTCCCTTACAAAAGATCATCAGAGTGATTGTCATTGTGATCAAGCAAGTCAAAAACGAAATATTCCAACTTGTATCAGTGCCCCCAAGAGCATCTGGAGCAACCCACATCGTTGCAGTAATGGCACCAGAGGCATACACTACACGCCTCCAGATTGCTGCCCGTGCATGAGACCGTTTTTTGTTTCGATCTTCTGATCTGTCAACTTCATGAACCAAATCAGTAAGTACATTTACTAGAAGTGTATCTCCTGATTTTCCAAGAGCTAAGAGAACTATCACGATCGCAATAAGCCATGTCACATCATACGGATTGAATATCAGCAATAACATAACACCCTGCAGTAGCAAGAGTATTTATGTTATAAAAATCTATCACAATATAATATTTTGTGTGGTCTATATTTGGATAATAATTTTCGTTTACAAGCAACCATAAAAACTAATTAAGGAACGTGTAATTTCATTAGCAAACTCACCACTAATAACGAGATGATTCAAGAGTTGGAATATTCTTTTTTGAACCAATTGGACAGTGGCGGATCTAGAAATGAATTTCAGTAGTAACGTTTTTTATTTTTTTTTCATTTTAGTAGCAACATTTTCCAAATTTCGTAAAAAAAACCAAATTTTTCACTAAATTTCCACTACGCGCGCAAAGTTGAGCAGTAACGAACGCGACACTTAGTTATTAACTAGGTTCGCCCCTGCAAGTGGACAAAGGGAGACAGGGCGAGAAGAAACTAAACTTCAAACTAGCATACCTTGAAGTAGGGCATGGTTTGTTAAATATAGATTTTTATTTATAATTTGTAATTTTAAGGCTAATTTTGTCTTTTTATTTATTTTTGCATTTAGATTCCATTAACAAAGTTATAACCATACACTTTTTGGATTTTCAGAAGGAATCCATCAAATTCTAATTCCAATTTCAATTCCAAAGCATTTCGTGAATGAAAAGCCCATTAATGTCACATATTAGTAATGCTTAATGTTTTGAACTATAATAATGTTTTACCAAAGAATGGTTTTTCTTGAAATACGGATAATAATGATTTAAGAAGATCAACTTCAGCCTATTCAAAATGAAGAAACAAGCACTAAATACCCTATAACAACTCAATACCTAGAATTTTGAAGAAATAGACTCGCCATCTTCATTGTCCGAATCAACACCTACAATTAGAGCGTCCACAACGGTTAAAACCGGACAAGTCCGGAATTTGGGACCTCCAATTCCAATCTATATTATCTTATTAAGAAAAAGTGATGGTCAACATATTAATTTTCATTTCCGTACAACTTAAGAAGCAACATGTACTAAATACAATTAGAGCATCCACAACGCTTAAAACGGACATGTCCGGAATTTGGGACCTCCAATTCCAAACTAGTTTATTGATGTAGGAGATGGCTTGGAATTCCAAACCAAGTGTGTGGTTCAGAATATCTTACTAGTCCGGTTTGGAATGGTGGGGCACACAAACACATATGATATTTTATTATTTGTTTTTTTATTGTGTAAAGGTGGAGGTTTGTAATGGTTTTATTGTTGTTGGAAAAGAGTGAGTTTGGAATGGTACTAATGGTTGAATGATGTGACAAGACTAAAATATTTGGTTGGGTTTATTGTTTTGGAGGGTTAGGATCAAATATACATATACATGACTCTTTTTCTAGGAAGGGTGAGAAGGATTTTGGTCTATTGATTTTAGATTTAAATGATTGAGATTAGTTTGACGGAAAAAATAAATATTAAATTAGGGGAAGGGCGTAAAAGCACATGCTAATTTCACCGATCATCTTAAAATAACTATAACTTTTTCATACGATATTTTTTTTAAAAAAAAATTCACCATATTAACAAGCGTTTTTTTATCTTTAATATGAGTAACACATTGCTATATTAAAACTGAAAACAAAAATACACGTTAACTGGATTTTCTTACTTCATTGTGTCTCATGCTCGTCTGTTGTGTGCAAATATATGTTATAAATATGTTTATTGTATTTTTTAGACTACACATGATTTAACTTTGTCCATTGTGTTTTTCGTATGGTGTTCATTGTGTTTTACATTGTTCATTATGTTTTACGCAAGTGGGTTTTGTGTTTATGGTATTGTGTTTTCTTATGTTTTTCATTGTGTTTTGGTCTACTGTCCATTGTGTTTTAATATATTGTTCATTGTGTTTTTAATATGTCGTTCATTGTGTTTTATTAGACTGTTCATTGTGTTTTATATCATATTGCTCGTTTCATATTTAGTTGGTACTCATTGTGTTTTACGTTATCTCCATTATGTCTTACGCAAATGGGTTTTCAACTTTTTTTAGAAAATTATACATTGTGTACACAAATGGTTTTTTTTTCAAAAGTATATGTTTTAAAATGGTGTACACATGTCATATGCTTTCCATTGTGTTTTATGCAAATGGGTTTGTATTTATAGTGTATATTGTGCTTTATTATGTAGTCATGGAACAAAGTAGACATCTTGACAAAAGTATTGGAAATAACTAAATGAAAGCTCAAAAATGATAAGTCCTTACACTTAACAGCCTAAATATTGGAAGCTAACACATTAAGATATTCTCAAGTAATCCGGATGAGTTAATCAGACTTACACCGATAAATGCAGTGGTTGAAAACAGAAGTGTTCGGAATCGTCCCACATATGAATCTGCAGAATGAGCCATGAAGATCACGAAAAGCGATGATAACGCTTCTTGAATGTTTGATAAAACTACAGACCTCACAAAAGAAACTTCATGGTCCGTAAGATACCACATAAGCATGTCCACAATTGCATAGTATGTTAAGGAACGACTAAATACCAAACCTGCATGTCCAACACATAGAAGTAGGTAGATGTCCAAACATGTACATAAACAAACACTAAACCAAAATTTTATATCTCTAGTTGGATATGATACTAATAAAATTAATTACCAACAACAAAGAGGAGACGATGATCGTAGATTAAATAGTAATGTCTCCGCCAGACTATGTGGACCAAAGTAGAAACTATAAAGAAGCACAAAGATGGATAGGAAATGACGATCGAAAGCATGCTCATTGTGGATATTATAAGATCAACTATCTTGCTTCTTGGGTATGTAGTTTGCCGAGTGCTTTGAGGTCACTTTATGTGTGTTTTTAGTTTTATTGGCAAACACCAAGTTTTGTTGGCATAATGGCATTTCTTTTCTATATCACAGTTTGATAACACTCATGTTTTGCATGTTGTCCTTGTTTACCCACTAAAAAATCATACTCACCTTCAAGTTCAAATTATGGTAAACAAATAATTTTAACTTAAACATGGTAATAGTAATTAGGCTTGTGAACGAACCGAACGTTTATGAACTGTTCATGAACTGTTCGTGAACTTGATCGGCAGGGAGTTCGTTTAGTAACATGAACAAACATTGTGTTCGTGAACGTTCGTTTATGTTCGTTTAAGTTTATTAATTACATAAGTAGTTATATTTGTATAAATATAAACATAAATTGGGCTTTAGCTACTTGTATAAATATAATCAAATAGCAATTGGGTTTTTTAGTAAAACAAAATTGTTTACATTTATTATGTTTGTGAATGTCCGTTTATGTTCGTTCATGAACTGTTCATTTAGGCTTTAAACGAACGGATATAAACGAACACAAACAAAAAATGTGTTCGGTTATGTGTTCGTGTTTGTTTAAAAGTTAAACGAACAAACACGATTACACGAACATGCCTTTATTTGTGTTTGTTCGGTTCATTTACAGGCTTTAGTAATAGTGGACAATAATACTCTTGAACTCTTAAACTATAACTTGTTATAAGTCAATTATTGCTGAACAATATAATCTAACTAACCACTTTTAAAAGAAAATAGAAAAGATAAATATATGCTTAGTTTGATAAATATGTGACACTAGTTGACGACGTCTCCGACAAGAATATCGCCGGAGATTGGAAGGTCCGGCAGGCTTGTTAGGATATCCACCACCCATATCTTTGAATGTTGTGTGGTTTGTAGTTGGGTTTTTATTTGATAGTGGGTATTGTAGTTGGTTTTTTTTTTGTAGTTGGGTTTTTATAGTGTGGTTTATACATACATATATATATATATATATAGGGCTGGGTTATATTGGAAACCCCCTTGAGTTGTGGAAACCCGTGGAAACCCTATGTAAAATCATTTTTTTTTCCTGATTTTTTCAGCATAGCTTTTATATTCAATTTTATTACTTTCGGCAAAAAAAATCAAAAAAAACGCCGAGTAGATAATTTTGTTACACATGTGTTACACAAACTCGGATTTATCATACGTCAGCATTGTTACATATGTAACAAACATGTTAAATAATTTTCTTAAAAAAAATCTAGTCGGCGCTTTTTTAATTTTTTTTGGCCGAAAGTCATCAAATTAAGTATACAAGCTATCCTAAAAAAATTAGGAAAAAATAATGTTGTTACATAGGGTTTCCACGGGTTTCCACAACTCAAGAAGGTTTCCACAAGATACTTAGCCTATATATATATATATTTGAAACTGAAAAAAAAACTGAAACGGTAAAAAGAACGTTGGGGGAATAAAATTTTGACCTTTCAAAAAATTTAAATGTTATTCAAACATTATCATACGTGGCACAATTTGATTGGTTGTTGGTTTATGCATTGCAGCGTTAAAATTAAAACGCCCTCGGCCAATTTTTGTAATAGCGCCCTCTGTAATGGTGTTACGGGCGGTAATTTGTGATTAACGCCCGTCTTCGCGCTCCACTACACACTCTCTTAGCAATCCAGTCAACGCTTGTCCTATTGGCGGACATCCATCTCGCTAAATAGTTTTGTTTTGTGTATTATTGAAATTTTGTCATTTACCGAAAAAGGTAGAGTAGTTTTTTTGTTTGGCATAATTGAATGCCAAAGTCTATAATGGCTATTTGCCCTTTATAATCATTAGTTATGTGTTTGAAGTCTTATTTTATTCACATGGTTACTTTAAAGTGTGTGACTCACTATTAAGCAACAAACCACACTTGTAAACAAATCAACTTGTACTTGCAACATATATAATGTTTCTAATTAGGATAAAAGGAATATTTATAGAATGGTAATCAACTTTTACTAGTATTCCAATTAGACCACTCATTAAAATATTTGTTCTAATTAAGTTATAGAATGGACGAGGCAATGGAATGGACAAGGTAATGGAATGGATCGTTACCATTCCATGTCTTGTTTGGTTGCAATATGGGAATGAAACAAAACATTACTTTGTGTTGTTGGATATGCAGGAAAAGACCAAGGATAAAATCGGTGGTTAGTGGCGGTGGTGGGTGGTGGCGGCGGCGGTGGGTGGCTATGGTACTGGTGGGTAAAGGAAAATGTGGTGAGTGACAGTTGCAGGTGGTAGAGGCGGCGATGTGTGGGTGTTGGTGGTAGGCGGTAGTGGTTGATGACAGTGGTGGTGGGTGGGTGAAGGTAGTGGGGGCGGCGACGACGGTGGTGGGTGGTGACGGCGACGGTGGCGGTTGCGGGTGGTGGCGGCAGCGATGGGTGGTGACGGCGGTGGTGGGTGTTGACGATGGTGGTGGGTGGTGGTGGTGAGTTATGGTGTTGTTACTAAAGGGTGAATGAGGGATGGAATGGAAAAAAACATGGGGGTGAATGGAATGATTTTGAGGGAATGAAATGCATTTTGGAATAGGTGATTCCATTCCTTTAACCAACCAAACACACTATTTTTCATTACCTCCTAATGGTTCATTCCATTCCCTCTTCCATTCCATCATACCAAACGCTACATAAGGGCATGTTTGGTATGAGGTAATGGAATGGACGAGAGAATGGAATGGAGAATGTAATGTAATGGAATGGACAAAGGAATGAAATGGATGATTACCATTCCATGGTCTTGTTTGGTTACACGTAAGAATGAAATGAATCATTACTTTGTATTGTTCGGTATGAAGGAAATGATAAAGAAATAAAATCGGCGGTGGTGAATGGTGGCGATGGTTGTTGGCAGCGGGTGCCGGCGACAATAGTGGGTGGTGGCAGAGTGGTGGTCGGTGGGTGGCGGTGCTCGGTGGTGGCGGTAGCGCCGACGACGGTGGTGGTAGTGGTTGTCAGTGGCAGCGACGACGATGGGTGGTGGTGGGTGGCGATGTCTGGTGGTGATAGTAGCGGTGACGGTGGTGGTCGGTGGCGGCGGGTCGCGATATGGAGAGACGGGGACAGTGAGTGGTAACGACGGCGGTTGGCGGTGGCAATGGCGGTCGATGAGTGGTGATGGTCGGTGACGGAGAGTGTCGATGGTGGCGGTCCTTGCTTGGTGGTAGGTGGTGAAGGTGGCGGTTAGTGGTGGGTGGCGGTGGTCGACGGTTGTGGTGGTGGTGGTCAGTGATGGCGGTGGTCGGTGGGTGGCGACGATCGGTGGTGGGTGGAGGTGGCAGTGGCAGTGGTGATGGTGGTAGAGGTGGGTGGTGGTGGTGGTGGTGGTCAGTGGTGATGAAGTGTGACAGAGGGAATGAAATGGAAATAAAACAGAGGGGTTGGATTGAATGAATTTAGGGGTTTTTAGAGGGAATGAAATGGAGGAGGTAATGGATGATTCCATTACCTTGACCAAACAAACACTTTTTTTTCATTCCGTCATAATGCTCCATTCCATTTCGACTCTCATTTTTGCATACCAAACGCTACGTAAGATTCTAAGTTACATGTAGTTTTATTTGTGTTTAAATATTATGTCTAAAATTTGTAAATTTTTATTAGACTTTTGAATTTGAATATTGACATAATACCCAAATAGTTCAAGATGTTACATATTTAACACTTATGGTTAATTGGGTTAACTCGTGAACACAACAGGCAGATACAAATACGACCCATTTAATTAGCTAAATATGCCATCGGGTTTTACCTTACACGAGAGTGTGAACTTTTCATTTTACAGAAATATATCAATGTAGAAAAAATAAAACACTTAAAAGAAGAGTATAAAAGGGATTAGTATGTCAATTGTAAAGATCAATGTTTACTAATAAAAACTCAAAACTTCATATCTCCCAACAATATTAGTATTTATCAATCATTTAAAAGGATTTCTTGAATCAATAAAGCTTGCTCATTTAAAAGGATATTTCTTTGATAAACTTGTGCTCGAAACAATCTCTACTCCTAACTAATTTTCCCTTGTACCGGCTCAGATTATTAGAAGTATGTTCTCACTTCTAATGCAACTTTCATGTTCATGTTTGTAATCTATGTATTTTACTATATGTTGTGTTGTTTGTAAGTAAATTTACCATATGTTGTGTTGTTTGGAAAGTAATGGGGGTATAATAGGAGCAACTTTCATAGTCGAGTGAGGTATGAAGATATGAATGGATCGAGAATCACACTTGGGCCATGTGATATCTATCACCTGGATTCCACAACAATTGTGCTGGAACATCTTGGAACATATATATATATAAAAGCAAAATCTCTCTCAATGACATAGTTACCTTTTTTTATTTTATAAAAGTTACTTTATAAAGTTAGGCTTCTTGTGTCCCTTTCTTTACATAAATGAAAAGATGAGAACTATGGTAATTATTGATTTGGCCGTGAAATCAAGTGTCAAGGTAATCCTCAAGATCGTGTATATTGTATAAGCCACAAGTGGCACGCTTATCAAATTAAGAGTTTCCCCTCTAATTCCGTTGAAAGATATAATTTTGCTCAAGTAGAGTGACTACTTTTACCACTCTAATATGATGTCACAAGTTTTCTTATAAGTATGCACACTAATAACTTTTTGCTTATTATACTCTCTAAAAAAAGAGGACCTTTACCAATAGCGGATTCGTAGAAAGTGGATACGGTCAGAGATAGTCCAACAGAAAATATGACTTGTATAAAAACAACTCTTAAGAGATTTCCTGAGGGATCACCTGAAGAATTAATCTTGTAAATACAAGTGTGGTAACTAGAAGGACTTAGTTGTCAATTCTTGTATTCTAGGTTTTGAGATAGTTTCCTAGTAGAAGTCAAATGTTTCCATAATTAATGTTTAGATGTTATTAATGATCCTAAAGAGACAAGGATCTTAGGCTTATAAAAGAAGGAAGTATTGTAAGTCTAATTATTGATTCAATAATAATAACAACGAAGTTTGGCTTCAATTGTTCTGTTTTGATATCGATTTCCAACAATTGGTATCAGAGCGTCAGGTTTTGATTGTGAGAGCTCGTAACACAGGAAGATCAACAAGTCCGGCAAGGAGTTTCAAACCTTGCGACGGGTTTCTGGTCGTCCAAAAATCGTTCTTTCTGACATCTTCAAAGAGTAAGGAAACCGCTGCCAGTTTTCCTTGGTGGACAAGGATTCTTCGGCGGTCACTCTTGGAGGAGACGGAACGAAAAACAACAGCAGCAGAGTAGCAGCTTCAGAGGGCAGAGGCAGCGATGGGAGACACTGCAGCACCGCCACCCGTTACAGCAAAGGATCACAATCCAACCACTCTACAGGTTCCACTATTAACGAGCACCAATTACACGGTATGGGCCATGAAGATGAGAGTAATCATGAATGTTAATAGTGTATGGGAAACCATTGAACCTGGGACAGCAGTGGATTCAAAGAAGATGAATATTGCGATTGCCCTTCTCTTCCAAGCCATACCCGAAGTGCTAGTATTGCAGATCGGAAATCTAAACACGGCTAAGGAGATGTGGGAAGCGATCAAGAACCGACACCAAGGAGCCGAGAGGGTTAAAGAAGCACGTCTTCAAACTCTTATGTCTGAATTCGAAGGTTTAAAGATGAAAGACAGCAGCACCATCGATGAGTATTCAAGTAATATCGCTAGTATTGCCTCAAGGTCTGCGACTCTTGGAGAAAAAATAGATGAATCCAAGCTTGTCAAAAGGTTTCTGAACGGGCTGCCAAAGAGATTCATCCACATGGTCGCATCCCTCGAGCAAGTCATCGATTTAAAGACAGTTACTTTCGATGATGTAGTGGGTCGGTTAAAGGCCTATGAAGAGAGGATAGGCGCTGAAGAGAATCCCACAGGGAAGCAGGATCAACTACTCCTCACGTATGAGGAATGGGAAGCAAAAAAGAAGCAGGGCAGCAGCTTCGGACGCGGAAAAGGAACTTCATCCGGAGTTGGCTTCAAGGGCAAGGGACGGGGACGGGGTAAGTCTGCGGGAAAAGGAAAGGAAAGAGACGCCTCGAAAAAGGACCGATCCAAGCTCAAGTGCTTTCGGTGCGATGGACTAGGGCACTTCTCAAGTGATTGTCCCACACGAAAGGATACCGTGGAGAACAACAACTTGACTGTGGACGACGAACCGGTATTATACATGGGAACTCATGAAGGTGTTTTCTTAAATGAAGACCGAGTTGATATAAAAACGTATGATAAGAGCCCGCGAGAGATTAATACTTGGTTTCTCGATAACGGGGCAAGCAATCATATGACGGGAAACAAAGGGTGGTTCTCAAGTTTGGATTCTCGGGTCAAAGGCTGGGTTCGTTTTGGAGACGGTTCACGAGTTGAGATAAAAGGCCGAGGCAACATCACCCTAGAAGGGAAGACGGGTAAACAACGTGTCTTGAAAGATGTCTATTATATTCCAGCATTAACAAACAATATTATTAGTGTTGGACAAATGGACGAGACTGGACACAAGGTGATAATCGAGCAAGGAGTATTGTCAATGTTCGAGCCAAGCGGAAGCATTCTAATGAAGGTACCTCGCTCGACAAACCGTGTATACAAGATTAATCTAAAAATCGTCTTGCCAGTGTGTTTGCAGGTTAACCTTCATGACGACAATTGGCTGTGGCACGCTCGACTTGGCCACCTAAATTTTGAGGCCATGAAGTTGTTGTCCAAGCAATCAGTAGGCATGCCGTGCATAAACCATCCTAAAGAGATCTGTGATGCTTGCGTGGTGGGAAAACAAGCGAGGGGATCTTTTCCAAAGGAAGTGAAATATAAAGCTGCAAGTCCACTCGAGCTGTTGTATGCTGATTTGTGCGGCCCAATTGTACCGAAGACACAAGCAGGCAATCAATATGTGCTGCTTATCGTTGATGATTTTAGCCGATTCATGTGGGCTTATTTACTCAAGACAAAGGACCAAGCTGCGAGTACCCTCATGGAGTTTGTTACAAGCACAGAGAAGAAACTTGATACAAAGCTAAAGTCATTAAGAACCGATAACGGAGGCGGGTCCACCTCATATGTTCTAGGGAAGTTCTGCAAAGAGAAAGGAATTTCTAGGCAATTTACGGCCCCATACACCCCTCAACAAAATGGGGTTGTGGAACGGCGTAACCGAACTGTGATCGGGACGACTCGAAGCATCTTAAAGGCGATGTCCGTACCACAACGGTTCTGGGGAGAAGCAGTCATAAATTCAGTTTTTCTACTAAACCGGTCACCAACGAAGGCTTTAAAGGGTGCTACGCCTTACGAACAACTCAAGAAACGAAAGCCGGATTTTTCGTTTATTCGAGTATTTGGTTGTGTGGGTTATGTGAAAATCCTAACAACCGGTTTAAAGAAATTAGATGACAGAGGTGTTCTAATGGTATACTTTGGCTCGCAATCTGAAACGGGCCTTAACACACACCGAATGTTTGACCCAGAAAAAAATCGGGTTCACATTGCTAGAGACGGAGATGTTAAATTCAAAGAAATTGAAGAGTTTAACTGGGGTAGTCTTCAGTCAACAGGTCAGACCTCGGAACAGGAGTACACCGAGTTCGTAATACTATCCGATGGGCCAGAAGGTGCGCCGAACGATGTGTTCGGTAATACAAGTCACGAAGGAACAGCAGTGGGCTGTTCGGACTCCACCAGTGCTTCGGCCCAGCTGCAGAATAGGGCCAGTGCAAGCGGATCAGGCCCAAATCATGGCAGCGCTACTGTTGCAGCGTCGGATCATCTCGAAGAAACCAATCAGCCCAGAAGATCAACCCGAAATTCTGTTATTCCAAGGAGGTTTGCAGAGTATGAAGTTGGAACAGTTCCAAAACTGTCGCATCAGTTAACTGGAGATGATCAAATCTTATTATCCGCAATCGATGATGAGCCAATAACCTTTCAAGAAGCAGTAAAAGAAGTTCATTGGAAAAGGGCGATGGAGGAAGAGATTCTGTCGATTGAAAGGAATAATACGTGGAAGCTCGTTGAGTCACCATCTAAAGCCAAACCAATAGGGGTAAAGTGGGTCTTTAAAGTGAAGAAAGACGCACACGGAAAAGTTTCGAAGTACAAGGCCCGACTCGTGGCGAAAGGGTACGTTCAGCGATATGGGATTGACTATGAAGAAGTGTTTGCCCCGGTGGCAAGAATTGAAACGGTTCGTTTTCTTTTGGCGCTCGCAGCAAGTCATGGTTGGGAAGTCCATCACTTGGACGTGAAATCAGCTTTCTTGCATGGAGAATTAAAAGAAGAGGTTTATGTCACTCAACCTGAAGGTTTTGTTAAGAAGGGACGAGAACATTATGTGTACAAGTTGGTTAAGGCGCTATATGGTTTACGTCAAGTTCCAAGAGTGTAACATTTCGTATTTTTCTAATATATTACGTTTAATAAAAAAAACGATGCGTTTTGATTACAAATATTTGTGACATTTTAGGCCCTATACAACCATATTCTATACATATAACAATATTATATCCTTGAAATAATGACAAAAAAATAAAACACATGGACCGGGACTCGAACCCGCGTCCATGGATAACCCAACCCATGACTTAACCAACTGAGCTACCAAGTCTGATGTAACTCTTATCAAACACAAATAAATATATGACCTTCATACACACGCCCAGTTGACTTTCCAAAGTCAACTGCGAGCCTTAACCTTCCAAATCAATCCCAAATCGCGTCTTTGATCGTAATTCGTTTTGGTAAGTCTTAACCGACACCCTAGAGTATTCCCCACGCCAAGAATCACAATTAAAACCTACCAATTATAAAGATTTTACGCGTATACGTTTAATGTGGGTCAAGAATTTCTAAATATACGATTAAGAGCGATTAGTATAAATTGATAGCCCCTTTACAAGCTCATAGAACCGATTAACAAACCTCTATACCCATATTATCCTAAAACTTCTTCAAAACTGAGGATTTTTACGCGTTTGACTTTTATTTTTGACCATTCGTTCGTAGCTTCAATCGCATTGTAAGTTAAATTTTCTTTGTGTGTTTTGTTATTCGGATATATACAAGCAATAGCCCCAACATTACAGAGGCTATTGGTTACGAATTGATACGATTAGAATTCTAGTGTTTTTATGTTCTTATTTGGGGAAGATGATACAGCTACGCGTCTGTATAAAAGATTTGGAAACCAGATTATAACACCAACTGATCTGTAGATCAGATGGTGATGAAACCCATTGTTAACTATTGCCGGTCGTGTGTCTGGGTTCGAATCCAGGCATAGGCAATCTTTTTAATTCTTATAATTATAATCTATTTTCGGAAACATATACATCTAAAAGAAACCAACAATTCTCGTTCTCAGGGTCCAGACCAGATGGTCTGGACTTGTGATTATAAAACATGGACCGGCCAGGGACTCGGGTTCGAGTCCTGGCACATGCAACATATTTTTTTTAGACTTTTCCTTTTATATTTATTTACTTTTTATTCTCTAAAATAGTTTTAAAATACCAAAAGAGGTTTATAAATCCTATAAAAATTATTTTATGTTATTCTAATGGTAAAGTTTGTCATACAATTTTTAGTTTTCAAAAATCATTTATTTTAATATATATAAAATATATTACAAATTTATTCAATTATAATTTTAAAATTCTATAAAAATATCCAAACAAATTTATAAAATTTCACAAAAATTATTCTAGACTTATAAACTGATGAACTTTATAAAACTAAATTTTATTTTCGAAAAATATTAATTTATTTATTTTTAATCAATTTAATCTATTTTAATCGTAATAAATTCATAATAAATTCATTTTTCACTATTTTTATACCAAAAATTTACATAAATTATTTTTGTTCATTTAGAACATAAATATGAATTTTAATTTAATTTTAATATTTTTAAATATTAAAATCTTATTTTGACAAATTGAAATAAATATACTAAATATACAATTTTTGAGAAAATAATTTTATAAAAATTATTTTCATACTTAAAATCTTATAATGTGACCATCTTTAATAAAAAAATCTACAAATAGTCTTTTATTTATTTATTTTCCGAATTTCTTTTATTTATTAACATTTTACCTAATTAACGATTAAACAATTACTTATCCCCAAATTAGAATTAGAAATCCTAGAAATACTTGTAGACTAGAATGACTTAGACTTATTATTACCTTAAACATAGGGTAATACTTGGCAACGTTGGGCTACACTTATTCTATTTCACGAGACTTAACACTTTGCTAAGGTGAGTTTACATAACCTTGTTTATGCAATTCTTTATACTTGAAACTTTATACTTAAGCAATTCTACATAAATGTCTAGTTGTAAACTTTAATGCCTCATGACTTAGACAAATACTATTAGACTTAAACTTAAACTTACATAATCATTAGCTGTGGCCAAGCCGGCGATATTCAATGATAGATCTATTGGATTGACAATCCCACCTAGATTCGTTGACCATCTTTTATGGGGAGCGCGGGTGATTGTTATCGTTCCAACGTGATATTAAGGTGAACCGTGGATGCGGGATGGACCTAAACTTGTCGGAGGTTTGATTATGTGCATACTATACTTCATGTTTATTCATGTAGACTTAAACTTACATTAGACATATGAATTGCTAAACTTTTATTCTTTTAAAACTTAATTGCTTGACTTGGCTTATGTATTCTCACCAACTTCTAGTTGACCCCCCCATCTTTTCCAAACTCAACAGGAAATATTGATGCTTGAAGTCTAAAGGCTAGCATGAGGAGTTATTTGAAGTTTTAAGTTTCGTTTGTTTGTTTGATGTATTAGATGTCAGTCAAGACTTTAATGTAATTCAATATTGTAATGTATTAAAGGATTATTTAAACTTGTGTACTACCATGAGCTACTGAACAATCATTCATACGTGGCACCTCGATGTTTCCGCCATCGGTTGGGGTGTTACAGATTGGTATCAGAGCCATGGTTATAGGGAATTAGGTTATTAGAAAAATAATCTAGTCTATAACCATAGGATTTTAACCAGTACTTGCTCCTTTTACTTGCAACCCTACTTGTTTCTATTCTCTATCTCCATCCTACTTTCTATCCTTACTCTAGCTTCTACAAGATGATTGCTCTCCATCACTAGATCTACCCTTAGACTAATATGACAAAATTCTCAGGTCCTAACCTGAACTGCCTTAAAGATCCCGTCGAAGTTCTAGATTTTAATATCGAACACGTGCAATCTGGAAGGGTGAACACCTGTATTCTGAGTTTTCTGTCTAGGACTGGCATTGCGCATAAATCCCAATCAGACGAGGGACCCGGATGCCTACCTAGGAATTCTCGGGATGAGTGTTCACTTATAGGCTAAAGCATGTCTTCCCTGTGTTATTAGAATCTAGAAGCTTTGATAAGTCAACGTTTTCGTTTATTCGTTTTAATTAATGAATAAATGATTACACTCACTTCCCTTAAAACTAAGCTCTAAAATCTCAAAATTTTATAGCTTAAATCAATCCCATTTCATAATCATAAATGGATTTCACAGTCACACTTCACCTTACCATCTTAGCCACTTAATACTTTCAACACCCTACCCAAATCATACTATTTCCTTTCTCAACATATTATATATTTTTAAACTATAACCTCATAACCTGAGTATACCCTAGCACAACATTGTCACATTTTCATAAACTATGGAAAATACATATTTTTGTCAAAAGATATCCTCAAACTTAATTTCTAAATTCAAATGTTTATTCATTAGCGTAACAAAGGATTTTCAGTATAACGTCACCTTGATCTATAAAACCTAATGTCGCGTTTAAAATCTCCAAATAACTTGAATATTTTAATCAAAGCTCACTTAGTTTATACTATTTAACGACTTTTGCTTTGTGTACAAAACCAATTTTGAAAAAAAATAAATAAATAAAATCTTCTCATCCATAGGAACAATATTTAGTCTCCAAATACCCCATTAACAACTACTTATTTTCAACTTGTTCAAATTTTTACAATATGTGGCATATACCACAACCATGTTTTCTCATACACTTGATTCTAACATTTGATCCAAACCCCACAATTAACACTACTACATAATCTCCTTACCATAAAATAAACTCTTTATCAACTATCCTCACATTCACTATCCCTCACAACCTTGATTCTGTTTCCAAGATTTTTCATCATTTTCTCAAGAACTAAATTCATATTCTTTACCTTCTTGAACATGAACTAGATACCCATGATAACCGAACTATTGAAACTTGATTGTGTGTTGCATCAAAACTTAATCCTTAGTTATACATGAGGATTCGATTATCTACTATATTTGAACATTTGATACTCGAAAGCATGAAACATGAACTATTTGCTATAGACACACCTAGAGTCATTAACCTTGTCTAGTGCAACTCTATTACAACTCGCATACTATGCTTGATACTTGATGCATTTACAAACTTGCTTACGTGTACATATTATCAATTTGCAATTTATGTGTTAAACAATTGTAACATTTAATCAAACAACTGGTAGAGGATGAAGTACTTGCTCAACAGTTAGTAGAGTACCAAATAACCTACTCAACGATTGGTAGAGGTCATCATGCCTACTCAACAGTCGGTAGAGGTCCTAACAACCTGCTCAACGACTGGTAGAGGCTATCGAACCTGCTCAACAATCGGTAGAGGTTCCTACTCACTGACTGGTAGAGGTCTTTTTCCTGCTCAACAGTTGGACTCATTTTTGGATACATCATACATGTAATTTGATACAAAAACTTATTAGACTCATTGATACAAAGATTCAATCACAAGATTATTTTGCAATATTTACATGTGTGTTTAGAGTCATAGAAGGACACAAAACCCTAATGTAAGGTAAATTGGTGATTGCGGTCCGGAACGTAATCATGAATTTACAGGTACATTAAGGTAGTGTGAAATTCTATCAAGGTTTTCGGTAGATACCTTATTATAAACCCAGGTAGTTAATGGTCCATTTTAACTTTGATGGTCATCTTGTGCATTCTTGGAACTTACAGTTTAGTGCTCTATAGGACCCTTATCTCAGACCTATATGACTCAAAACCTTGATCTCAGACCTAGTAGACTCTCCAACTCCAACTTCGGGTCGAAGTTCCTAAAAGTAGGGGAGACTGTAACATTTCGTATTTTTCTAATATATTACGTTTAATAAAAAAAAACGATGCGTTTTGATTACAAAATATTTGTGACATTTTAGGCCCTATACAACCATATTCTATACATATAACAATATTATATCCTTGAAATAATGACAAAAAAATAAAACACATGGACCGGGACTCGAACCCGCGTCCATGGATAACCCAACCCATGACTTAACCAACTGAGCTACCAAGTCTGATGTAACTCTTATCAAACACAAATAAATATATGACCTTCATACACACGCCCAGTTGACTTTCCAAAGTCAACTGCGAGCCTTAACCTTCCAAATCAATCCCAAATCGCGTCTTTGATCGTAATTCGTTTTGGTAAGTCTTAACCGACACCCTAGAGTATTCCCCACGCCAAGAATCACAATTAAAACCTACCAATTATAAAGATTTTACGCGTATACGTTTAATGTGGGTCAAGAATTTCTAAATATACGATTAAGAGCGATTAGTATAAATTGATAGCCCCTTTACAAGCTCATAGCACCGATTAACAAACCTCTATACCCATATTATCCTAAAACTTCTTCAAAACTGAGGATTTTTACGCGTTTGACTTTTATTTTTGACCATTCGTTCGTAGCTTCAATCGCATTGTAAGTTAAATTTTCTTTGTGTGTTTTGTTATTCGGATATATACAAGCAATAGCCCCAACATTACAGAGGCTATTGGTTACGAATTGATACGATTAGAATTCTAGGGTTTTTATGTTCTTATTTGGGGAAGATGATACAGCTACGCGTCTGTATAAAAGATTTGGAAACCAGATTATAACACCAACTGATCTGTAGATCAGATGGTGATGAAACCCATTGTTAACTATTGCCGGTCGTGTGTCTGGGTTCGAATCCAGGCATAGGCAATCTTTTTAATTCTTATAATTATAATCTATTTTCGGAAACATATACATCTAAAAGAAACCAACAATTCTCGTTCTCAGGGTCCAGACCAGATGGTCTGGACTTGTGATTATAAAACATGGACCGGCCAGGGACTCGGGTTCGAGTCCTGGCACATGCAACATATTTTTTTTAGACTTTTCCTTTTATATTTATTTACTTTTTATTCTCTAAAATAGTTTTAAAATACCAAAAGAGGTTTATAAATCCTATAAAAATTATTTTATGTTATTCTAATGGTAAAGTTTGTCATACAATTTTTAGTTTTCAAAAATCATTTATTTTAATATATATAAAATATATTACAAATTTATTCAATTATAATTTTAAAATTCTATAAAAATATCCAAACAGATTTATAAAATTTCACAAAAATTATTCTAGACTTATAAACTGATGAACTTTATAAAACTAAATTTTATTTTCGAAAAATATTAATTTATTTATTTTTAATCAATTTAATCTATTTTAATCGTAATAAATTCATAATAAATTCATTTTTCACTATTTTTATACCAAAAATTTACATAAATTATTTTTGTTCATTTAGAACATAAATATGAATTTTAATTTAATTTTAATATTTTTAAATATTAAAATCTTATTTTGACAAATTGAAATAAATATACTAAATATACAATTTTTGAGAAAATAATTTTATAAAATTTATTTTCATACTTAAAATCTTATAATTTGACCATCTTTAATAAAAAAATCTACAAATAGTCTTTTATTTATTTATTTTCCGAATTTCTTTTATTTATTAACATTTTACCTAATTAACGATTAAACAATTACTTATCCCCAAATTAGAATTAGAAATCCTAGAAATACTTGTAGACTAGAATGACTTAGACTTATTATTACCTTAAACATAGGGTAATACTTGGCAACGTTGGGCTACACTTATTCTATTTCACGAGACTTAACACTTTGCTAAGGTGAGTTTACATAACCTTGTTTATGCAATTCTTTATACTTGAAACTTTATACTTAAGCAATTCTACATAAATGTCTAGTTGTAAACTTTAATGCCTCATGACTTAGACAAATACTATTAGACTTAAACTTAAACTTACATAATCATTAGCTGTGGCCAAGCCGGCGATATTCAATGATAGATCTATTGGATTGACAATCCCACCTAGATTCGTTGACCATCTTTTATGGGGAGCGCGGGTGATTGTTATCGTTCCAACGTGATATTAAGGTGAACCGTGGATGCGGGATGGACCTAAACTTGTCGGAGGTTTGATTATGTGCATACTATACTTCATGTTTATTCATGTAGACTTAAACTTACATTAGACATATGAATTGCTAAACTTTTATTCTTTTAAAACTTAATTGCTTGACTTGGCTTATGTATTCTCACCAACTTTTAGTTGACCCCACCATCTTTTCCAAACTCAACAGGAAATATTGATGCTTGAAGTCTAAAGCTAGCATGAGGAGTTATTTGAAGTTTTAAGTTTCGTTTGTTTGTTTGATGTATTAGATGTCAGTCAAGACTTTAATATAATTCAATATTGTAATGTATTAAAGGATTATTTAAACTTGTGTACTACAATGAGCTACTGAACAATCATTCATACGTGGCACCTCGATGTTTCCGCCATCGGTTGGGGTGTTACAAAGAGCGTGGAACTTGAAGCTCGATTTAGCACTAAAAGAACTTGGTTTCTCAAGGTGTAAAAGGGAGCAGGCTGTATACAGAAGACAAGTCCAACAACAACTCTTGATTGTAGGTACATATGTGGATGATTTGATCATTACGGGGACTTCCAACGAAGAGATAAAGTCATTCAAGAAGCAAATGGAAGAGAAGTTTGAAATGAGTGATGTTGGGAAGCTACACTATTACCTTGGGATAGAAGTTGATCAAAATGCCAATGGAATTTCGGTCAAACAGACGGGTTATGCTACGAAGATATTGAAGCAGTTTGGGTTGTGGGAGTGTAACTCGACACAATACCCATTAAATCCCGGTTTGAAATTGTCTAAAGCCGATGAAAGTGATGAGGTTGATCCTACTGAATTTAGAAGGATAGTAGGAAGCCTTCGGTACTTAACGCACACTCGGCCAGATCTAACCTTCTCGGTTGGGTTTGTGAGTCGTTTTATGCAGAGAGCAACTAAAACTCATGAGCAAGCTGTGAAACAGATCTTAAGGTATGTGAAAGGAAGCCTTGATCTCGGTATACTGTACCCGAGAGGTGGGAACCGAACTCTATATGGGTATAGTGATTCTAGCTTTGCAATGGATATGGATGATGGGAAAAGCACAACGGGAATCGTGTTCTACTACAATGAAGCACCTCTAACTTGGGTTTCACAGAAACAAGGAACGGTTGCTTTATCATCTTGCGAGGCAGAATTTATGGCAGCAACAGAGGCGGCTTGTCAAGCTTTATGGCTAAGAGGATTAGTTTCGGAGGTTACGGGTGAAGAAGAAGGAAGGGTGTTACTAAAAGTAGATAATTCATCCGCAATTGAGTTGATGAAGAATCCGGTATTTTTTGGTAAAAGTAAACACATCCACACTCGATATCACTTTATTCGAGAATGCATTGGACGTGAAGAAATTCAGGTGGAGCATGTTAGTGGGAACTTACAGAGAGCAGATATTCTCACGAAGGCATTACCAAGGTTAAAGTTTAACGAGATGAAAGAACTCGTTGGTGTTACAAGATTAGGGGGGTGAATGAAGAATTAATCTTGTAAATACAAGTGTGGTAACTAGAAGGACTTAGTTGTCAATTCTTGTATTCTAGGTTTTGAGATAGTTTCCTAGTAGAAGTCAAATGTTTCCATAATTAATGTTTAGATGTTATTAATGATCCTAAAGAGACAAGGATCTTAGGCTTATAAAAGAAGGAAGTATTGTAAGTCTAATTATTGATTCAATAATAATAACAACGAAGTTTGGCTTCAATTGTTCTGTTTTGATATCGATTTCCAACATCACCAACACATTAATGAAGAAACTTGATGGCGGTTCGTAGTATCAATATCACTAATAGACCAACGATGGGATTAAGTGGCACAAACGATCACTAGTGGCTGGTTCAACTAAGGGATCTTGAATAGTATCAATATCACTTATAGACCAACGATGGGATTAAGTGGCACAAACGATCACTAGTGGCTGGTTCAACTGAGGGATCTTGAATAGAGCCTTAATTAGGGTGGATGGGGTGGGTCTTTCACATCCCTTTCATTCCTAAACTCTCTATCTTCAACGTTAAAGTCACGCGAGCTTTTTCCATGCCTTCTCGCTCCATATAGAAAAACGAATACAAAAAAGTTAAACATATTTCAAGGAGTAAGATGTTATTTTCGTCCATAAGGTTTGATCACTTTTGAGAGTTTCGTCCAAAATGTTTTTTGTCCGCATCTGAGTCCTCGTACTTTCCAAGTCTTGCCATTTCCATCCATGGGCATGTAGCGTGGGCATGTAACGTTTAAGGTTAAGACTCTTGGCCTAACCATAGACTTTTCACCATATTCCCCTAGATGCTACAAGCCCACGTGATTTCTTTAGTTAAATCGTCTATGGTAAAGCCTCTACATCCCTAAATACTAGCCTCTTTTAATACGTGAAAACCCATAATCATATCTTGTATCGGATCCATATTTGAGAGAAAACGGTCATACATGTGTTTTTATACATCATGTATATGGATTAGAAAATAATATATTCCAAAGAATCATTTGCATAAATAGGGGGTTTATTATTATACAAATTAGATTTGGGGGGTATTGGGGAAAAAAAACTAAAAATGGTGATGCATGGATTTGATTTGGCGGTATCAAAGTACCATTCTGATTTCGTACAGTGATGCCCCCAAACCATTTCATGTATTCCTTGATGCCGCCAAACTATATGGTGTATACTATGATGCCGCCAAACCGTATAGGGGGTTCTCAATGATGCCGCCAAACCGTATAGGGGCTTCTTGTAACACCCCGGACCTAGGGCCCATAAATTTTTAGCACTTTATTATATTTCTTTATAATTATAATAAAGTAACCTAGAACGAATAACGAATAATATGTTTTTGTGCGAAATTTAAAAAAAACCGAACTATTATACATAAATTATTAATAGAAAGTACGAATTACGAGATCAAACTGATACGCGTTACGAACCCGAACTCGGTTCCGTGACTAGTGGATGAGTCACCACGGGGACACATGGCATTTGTGCCATATGCCCCATGGCATAATATCATAAGGACACACATATAGGTGTGGTCCTTTATAAACACACCACCAATACATGTTATTATCAAAAACACATACACACTAAACACATATACATTGGAAGAGAGAGAGGGCAGAATGATAGAAAGAGAAAGGGAAGGGAGACCGGTGGTCTCCGGTGGTCCACGGAGGAGCCACGGCGGAGCAGAGATGGACCTCCGGCCAACAACACAACCATACCCCCTTCACCTAACTATACCCCAGATCTAGAGAGAGAGCCGGACAAAGAGTAGAGCAGGGCGGTGGCCCTTGGCCGCGTACGGCGGAGCTCCGGCCACCATCTCCGGCGGCTCCATTCCCCAACACACACACCCCTACCCCAAACTTCTAGAGAGAGAGGACCGAACATAAACAGAGTGAGAGAGAACAGAGTTAGAGAGAGAGAGAGAGAGAGAGAGAGAGTGACGGAAAGAGAGAATCAAAGGGAAAGGGATCAACGGAAGGTAGAGAGACAGGCCTTGGTTCCTAACAGACCGGTGCTGTGCAATCAGTGGTGGTGGGTTCCGACGGGTACCAACTGTGGTCTTCGATGACCAAGGTAAGACCAATCACCTTTGTCCGTTTATGATTAGTATTAGTTGACGATGGTTTAGGATGGCCTTATGGTTGATGGTTACTCGGTGGTTGTTGGGTCACAGGGATTAGGGACGGTAGTGGTGATCTCGGGTCCTGGCAGTGATGGGTGGTGGTTCGATTAGTTATAAAAGTGATTAATGATTAAGGTCTAGACGTTGGAGCCGATGATGGATATCTTGATATTGAGGAATCGATGGTTAACAGAAGGATGGTTTGGTAATGGTATGAGGAGGATTATAATTATCTATGGTGATGACATGGTTACAAGTCAACAAAAGCCAAACTGGGTAATTCGGTCAACAAATAGTCAACCTGATCAATGGATCAATCCACTAAGTCAACTGAAGTACGGGTCCTAGAGGTATAACCGAGTCCGAGAGCTAGTTATGGTTTCGTATTATATTTATTATCATTCGTATGCGACACGTGTGGGACTTGGCCTATGAAACTAAACAAACGCCAAACATGTATAAACTATGTGAGCTAACACTGTGAACAAATGTGTATATATGTACAGGAGTAAATGAGTTAATTATATAGTCAATTATATGAAAACA
Organism: Ambrosia artemisiifolia; assembly: GCA_032199755.1. Classification (NCBI taxonomy): domain Eukaryota; kingdom Viridiplantae; phylum Streptophyta; class Magnoliopsida; order Asterales; family Asteraceae; genus Ambrosia; species Ambrosia artemisiifolia. The sequence continues at coordinate 58,050,123 of CM063523.1, read as the reverse complement.
TGATATGAAACATAGAGACTTAGAGACTTTAACGCCATTAAATATAATCGCATAATAACGTGGATGAATAGGGAACTAATAGACGACTAGATAATAGAACTCATAGAACTATTGAGACAATTGGACCTTAAAGTAGTGACACTTAGTTATTATGCAATATTGGAACTCGACATTTGGAACTCGAAGGATTATATAAACAAAGTAACAATAAACATAATCGTACATAGAAAACCAAGTAGTGCACATGATCATTCGGACATGGGATCATTTATAATCTAGATAACAATCCATATGATTAAATATTAATACACCTGAGGAATAGAAGTATGGCTATAGAACTTAAGCGTGCCCACACGTGTAACCACGATATTGGTTACACGCACTAATGTGTATGAACTTGAATAGGAACTTGCTAGTGATTGGAAGATGGAATCTTGGAATAGTATGTGATCGTGTCAAACGCATCAAAGGTGAGTTCGTGTACTTCCCCTTTTTCTGTTTTACTGTTTTGGGGTGAATGCATGCTTCCTTTTTTATAAACTGTTGTGATGTGACAAGATACTGGCTGCCGGATTTTACTGACACTCATTAACTCAGGATTGAGCCGCTTAATATATGGGTAGTACTACTTGGGGAAACCCCCACGCAAGGTGGACTCGGGACGTAAGGGCCCGGGAAACCCTCCACCTGGGTTGCGGCATATATTTTGCCAGGACCTATAATGGCAGTAGATAGAGTCCACGTTAGGGTTGAGGTGTTGCTTGTACATCACGTGTGTTGAACTGTGTAAACTTGTTTTGAACTGATAAACTGTTTTTGGATCCATTGAACTACTTACACGGACTCACCGGCATATTTGCTGACCCAACTCTTTTTAAGCATGTGTTCAGGTACTGCGGATGATTGGATGGCAACACAAGGTATATGATCGCTAGTAGCAGATTAGAGGTTATTTGGTTAGAAGGTTCGGCTATATGTGTTGCGGTTAGAGCATCTAGAGATAAGCGGGATAGAGATTGGATCGACTAAGGGACTACACTGCTTCGACGACCGCCGCGCTTCGTCTTCGCATTAGATTTAATTATATTTTACATTGTATTTGTATTACTTTGCAACTAAAACTTGTACAAATATTAAATATTTGTTATCGTTGCTTCCGTTGTGCAAGTCTGTTACCAAACTGTCGTAACGTCCAACCCCCTCCTGGTCGGGTTGTTACACTTCTCAATGATGCTTAACGAAAACCTTCCCATAAAGGAAGTTAATGAAGTTTGTTCGGAGCATGTATTCTACATTTGGATTATTATTATTATTATTATTATTATTATTATTATTATTATTATTATTATTATTATTATTATTCAACTTATATTAATTTATTCATATAATCTAAGAAAAATATATTTTATTAAAAAAATAATCTTTGTTTTTTTTTTGTCTAAATATAGATACATTTCTCGATCCATCCCTACATCATACGATATGGACACACTACTCTTTTTCTATATCACCCTATACTTTCTTCTTCTTCTTCTTTCAAAAATCTTACACCATAAACACCGGCCAACCGTCGATCACACACCACCATCGTACGTCGTCATCGGTTGCCTGATCGCCTTCTACAACAACCGCCACCGTCTTCTATCATGGTACACCGATCTCCTCTCTTCATCACCAACTCAAACAATAGTCATACAACGACTAGGAGCTCGAAAAACCATCATCACAGCCAACCCACAAAATGTAGAATACATGCTCAAAACAAACTTCATTAACTTCCCTAAAGGTGATGCCTTAATCTAAAATGGCGGCATCAATGCCTTATAACCATTTGGCGGCATCAAAGTGAATACATGAAACCATTTGGCGGCATCAAGGAATACATGAAATGGTTTGGGGGCATCACTGTACGAAATCAGAATGGTACTTTGATACCGCCAAATCAAATCCATGCATCACCATTTTTAGTTTTTTTCCCCAATACCCCCCAAATGTAATTTGTATAATAATAAACCCCCTATTTATGCAAATGATTCATATTCCAAATATATAAACATCATAAATAATATATTTCAAAAGTGTGTCGCATTAAAAATTGAGCATTGAAACAATGGTAAGTTGTTGACATTTGGCCTGAAGCTCTCGGGTTTGGGTCATGGATGCAGCCACTTACATAAATGCAGAGTAAGGATGTATGAACGATATCTAACACCCGTCAGACCCCACATGTGTGGAAGACATAATCATAATGTAAACATGTGTGCTATGGGTAATTTAGCAAGTAACATGCCATATGGCTTGTAATTGGTCAACTAGGTCTTAATGTATCATATTGCATATTTAGAGGTTACATAGGTATGCAACAACACATGGTAAGTTGTAACGTTCACTTTAAGCTCTAATAACTTGTAACCAACTATTTGAAAATCAATCTAGTAATCGAGCCGACATTTCTACCGCTTCACTTAGATAATTCATTTGGTCATTATACGTTTATTAAAAGCTTGTGACGTAACATATTGTGTTGAGTTGAGACTATCACAATTTTTACCATGAGTCCATGATCAACGAAATAGATCATCACATGTCTCAATATGAATATTAGGTGTTAGTGTGTAATATTATGATGTAAGCATACATATTATGTTGTAATTAGTTGTAGTGGGAAACACATATCTTTGCGAGTCAACTTGAGTTTCAATAGTCATGTTAGCTTAAAGTTAAGTCCTATAGCAGGAGCTTATAGTTTCTTACCAGTGTTAATTCTATAAAAATGATGAGATGATAATGGTTAATGATTACTTATACAAATAAAGTCGAAAGATACTAACATTATGGTAAGTAAAACTTAAGAATGTAGATTGGGTAATAAACCAACTTTTAATTGTGGTAATGTAGTATCTACATGTAGCTGTAAATGGTTAGAAGCTTGTTTAAAGCAATCTAGTATATAAACCCGAAAATTCATGTATATACAAGAAAAGTTTGTTTACTTTTGCCCCCTGAGGGCCACACACATATATACATTATATGCGTACACCGTAAGTGGGGCATGACTTTCTTCCTATAACCATAAATGTAAATATAGAAATGTTAGATTAAATGTAGATATAATATGATTAAATGAATATCAAGTTTCTTGTCAAATACTATTGTATACATTTACATTAATTCTAGAAATTTTGTACATTTATTTTACCATAGTCGAATAATATATAATATCAAGTACTACTCTTTGAGCCCCGCTTGAACTACCAACAACGGAAGAACTAGCAAGAGCGGGAGAAACCTTTTCTAACCTCAGCCTCACCCCCTTCCTCGATTCTTTCTTTGATGATATGCCCTAAGCCCCTTTGTGTGGCCTTGGGGGGCAAAAGTAAAGTTGCACTATTTTTAACGTTATTTTACTAATTTTGTGAAAATAACGTTAAAAACGATGGATGGTTAATCATGCATCATGTGGTGGCGTTGATAGCCAAAAGACAAGGGGTTACATGCACCAATCGGGCTTGTCCCGATTGCGAAGTGTTATGTGTCTTATGTCCAAGGCTTGATACAAAACCACTATTGAGCCGGGGGTCTCACTAGAAGCAGCCTCTCTATTCCCACAGGGTAGAGGTAAGACTGTCTACATCTTACCCTCCTCAGACCCTACCTTAGCTTTGCTATTGGTGGGATTAACTGAGTATGATGATGATCAAGTACTACTCTTTAGGGGAAGTACAAAACTATGGTTTTGCCTTCTAGGGACAACACTATATAAAAAGCAAGTGATCTAATAGAGATTCCTCACTTTCATAAGGTAGACTTATTCAATTTACAACCATACCTTATCTTCAATCTTCCTTCATTGATCATAAACAATATGAGCATCCATTTATCGTCTTTTGACATTGATGCGGACAGTGATGAAGTTTCAACCAACAATACTAAAGATAATAGTCCGGCACTAAGCAGTGATGACATTGATCAAGACTCTAACAATGGGCAAGTACATGATCGACATGAACTACCTAAAGATAGAAAAATTTGGTTCTTTTTATCCTATTTTACCTTTCTGATTTTGTATCTAGTATTTGTGCTTGTAATTGCATTCACATATCCCCTTAAACCCGTATGCAAAATCGAAACCTTCGAACTTCCCACACTAGGTAAAAACACATCCAATATCACTTTAAACTCATCACTACTTTCGGTGGGTTTCAACTTCATCAACCGCAATCCACTCATATCTTATCAGTATGATGATTTTCTCACCATCGCCGTAGAATATTATCCACGCTTAGGTCCGCCGCCTATTGACTTTGCAGCTACCACAATAGTGCAAGGGTTTTACCAGCATAAGCAAGATAAGAAAGTTAATGTTAACATGTCTGCATCTGGTTTACCCCGTTTATTATCAAATATGAAGAATGAATCCATGTATATTATTTTTCTTGTGAAAGTAGTTTTCAATGTGAGATTCGATTGTAAAGTGTCAAGCGTTTGTAAAGAGCCTTTGCTTATGACTTCTCGCATTTGGTATGAATATCCGAAACCGAATAATGATGAATAAAAAAAATGTTTTAGATTGGAACTAAACTCTTCTTAGTTTAGGACCTTTGTAAGTACCTTTTATTTTCAAGTTTTACAATTTGGGATGAATGTGTTGGTAAAAGTTACTTTATAAAGTTAGGCTTCTTGTGTCCCTTTCTTTTATAAATGAAAAGATGAGAACTATGTTAATTATTGATTTGGCCGTGAAATCAAGTGGCAAGGTAATCCTCAAGATAGTGTATATTGTATAAGCCACAAGTGGCACGCTAATCAAATTAAGAGTTTCCCCTCTAATTCCGTTGAAAGATATAATTTTGCTCAAGTAGAGTGAGTATTTTTACCCCTCTAATATGATGTCACAAGTTTTCTTATAAGTATGCACACTAATAACTTTTTGCTTATTATACTCTCTAAAAAAGGAGGACCTTTACCAATAGCGGATTCGTAGAAAGTGGATACGGTTAGAGATAGTCCAACAGAAAATATGACTTGTATAAAAACAACTCTTAAGAGATTTCCCGAGGGATCACCAACACATTAATGAAGAAACTTGATGGCGGTTCACAGTATCAATATCACTAATAGACCAACGATGGGATTAAGTGGCACAAACGATCACTAGCGGCTAGTTCACTGAGGGATCTTGAACAGAGGCTTAACTAGCTAGGGCGGATGGGGTGGGTCTTTCTCATCCCTTCCATTTCTAAACTCTCTATCTTCCACGTTAACGTCACACGAGCTTTTTCCATGCCTTCTCGCTCCATATAGAAACCAACCTTCGCCAAATGCCCCCCACAGCAAGTGCCTTGCGCAAGGTGGTGGCGTCGCCAGGCTCTGTTGACAATTGGGTCCAATTGCTATTGCTTCCGCGGTTAACCCTGAGAGTGGTTAGACCGTCCTCTAGGCAAGAGCGAAGATCAGGGAACAGGAAATCTCTGCAGTGTAGTAGCATCATGCAAGCGCTTGCAGTATGGAAAGATGGGTCTGGGTTTGCGGGCTTGGTCTCTTACCTCTTGGATAGCGTGGGGGAGGTTGTGGTATCTAGGGGAGAAGTCAGAAGGGAAGAGGACAATGAAAGGGAACCAAATATAAAGCAATGTCTTCGGAAAGTCAGGGATGGGCATTTCACGGCAGCTGTTAAGGTTTTGTGCTCCAGTGGGGTTGCCCCATTATGTGAATCGACCATGAAAGCCCTCATTGATAAACACCCAGTGGTGCCGCCTCCATCCTTTCCTTCTAACCCTATCGCCCAACCCGCTCTATCTGTAGATGGGGATTGTGTGCTCAGATGTATCCGATCATTCCCTAAAGGGACGTCTTGTGGCAGGGACGGGATACGGGCCCAACACCTGCTGGATGCTATTGGTGGCGAAGGCTCGGTGACTTCCTCGGGTTTGCTCGCGGCCATTACTGAAGTCGTCAACTTATGGCTTGGGGGGGCTTGCCCTAAGACACTTGCCGAGTTTGTTGCCTCAGCCCCCCTCACCCCCTTATTGAAGCCTGATAATGGAATTCGGCCTATTGCTGTGGGGGGCATTTGGCGAAGGTTGGTTTCTAAGGTGGCAATGAAAAAGGTTGGGAAAGACATTGCCAAGTACCTGGGGGACTTTCAATTTGGAGTAGGGGTACCAAATGGGGCAGAGGCAGTGCTTCACAGTGCCAACAGGTTCCTCAACTCCTTTCATGCGGATGGGTCCTTGGCTCTGCTTACAGTAGACTTCTCCAATGCCTTCAACATGGTCGACCGCACAGCCTTTCTTCGAGAGGTTCACCAGCGGTGCCCGTCTATCTACCCGTGGGTCCAGTTCCTTTACGCCCAGCCTGCTAGGTTGTATGTGGGTAATGATTGTATTGGGGCTACCACCGGAGTGCAGCAAGGAGATCCTTTGGGGCCCCTTCTCTTTGCTCTTGCCTTACATCCCCTTATCATACGGGTTCAGGAACATTGTAACCTCCCGTTTCATGCTTGGTATTTGGATGATGGGACGATTATAGGCAACGCAGCTGAGGTTGCTAAGGCTTTAGACATTATCAACGTGCATGGGCCATCTCTGGGGCTTCATCTCAATATTAAGAAAACATAGGTCTTTTGGCCGACGTGTGACGGGCTGAAAGGTCAAGACGGGCTTTTCCCAAGAGGGATTGGTAGACCAGAGAAGGGGGTTAAGCTCCTTGGTGGGGCTGTTAGCCGAGATCCAATCTTTATTGGGGAGTTGGCAGGGCGGCGGGCTACGGTTGCGGTTGCCCTTATGAAACTCCTGCCCCGCCTTAGGGATCCCCAAAGTGAACTCCTGCTGCTCAGGTCATGCATGGGGGTCGCTAAGTTACTTTTTGGGTTGCGAACTTGTCAACCCCACTTGATGGTAGATGCGGTATCCCTTTTCGATGAAGGCCTCCGGGAGGCTATTGAAGATATAGTTGTGTGTGGTGGCCCCTTCTTTGGGGACCTCCAGTGGCGCTTGGTATCCTTGCCGATGCGCTTAGGTGGTCTGGGCCTCCTTTCAGCTCGAGATGTTGGGGTTTATGCCTTTGTGGCGTCTAGAGCTCAGTCTTGGGAACTTCAAGATCATATCCTTCGAAACAGTGGGGTCATCGGGCTAGACCCGGACTATCAACAAGCACTCAAACGCTTAAATGTCTATCTCCCGGACTTTGATATTGGCGGTTTTTCTAATAAGGACACCGCCCCCTCAAAGCCACAAAAAACTTTGGCGAATGCTCTGTTTAGCAAAACTGCTCAAAGCCTGGGAGAAGTTTTTGAGTTGTCCTCCCGCGATAAGGCGGTGATTGAATGCCTAAAGGGTCCTCATGCTCAGGATTTTTTGACCGTTATCCCGATTGAGGGTTTGGGTCAATGCATGTCTGCAGTGGAGTACAGGGCTATACTCAAGTACCGGTTGATGATCCCTATGTATCCGGAAGATGAAACATGCCCCATCTGCCGTAAAGCTTGCATGGATAAATACGGGGAGCACGCAATTCATTGCAAAGAGCTCCCTGGATTCAAATACCGGCATGACTGGGTGAGGGACGTTTTGTCGGACATCCTGAGAAGGGCTGGGATTTCTGCCAAAAAGGAGGCCCCTGTAAATTTCCTCACAGACCCTGCGGAAGGGAGATCTACCCTGCGACCAGCAGATCTGCTTGTCTTTGGTTGGGAGAGGGGGAAACATGCTTGCGTGGACCTCACAGGGGTATCTCCTTTGGTTGGGTTAAGGGAAACTGGGTTTGTAGCTGGGCAAGCATCAAGAAAGGCGGAATCGAAGAAAGTAGATAAGCATGCTAAAGCTTGTGCAGAGAACCAACATGTCTTTATCCCTTTGGCCTTTGATACCTTTGGCTCCCTAGCGCCAGAAGCTATTCGTTTCTTGACCAGGGTCCAACGGGTCGTCCACAGCAATAGTTCATCTCCAGGGGGGCAAGGATTTGTCTTTAGTAGACTAGGGTTCGCAATTCAGAAAGGGGTGGCGGCGCAGCTTGTTGCCCGTCTACCTTCTATTGTGATGTAATTTTTGTATTTTGTTTTAATGAAATACCTAAATTTTACGTTAAAAAAAAAAAAAAAAAAAAAAAAAAAAGGAGTAAGATGTTATTTTCGTCCATAAGGTTTGGTCACTTTTGAGAGTTTCGTCCAAAATGTTTTTTGTCCGCATCTGAGTCCTCGTACTTTCCAAATCTTGCCATTTCCATACATGGGCATGTAACGTTTAAGGTTAAGACTCTTGGCCTAACCATAGACTTTTCACCATATTCCCCTAGATGCTACAAGCCCACATGATTTCTTTAGTTAAAGCGTCTATGGTAAAGCCTCTACATCCCCAAATACTTGCCTCTTTCAATACGTGAAAACCCATAATCATATCTTGTATCGGATCCATATTTGAGAGAAAACGGTCATACATGTGTTTTTATACATCATGTATATGAATTCGAAAATAATATATTCCAAATATATAACATCATAAATAATATATTTCAAAAGTGTATCGCATTAAAAATTGAGCCTTGAAACAATGGTAAGTTGTTGACATTTGGCCTGAAGCTCTCGGGTTTGGGTCATGGATGCAGCCATTTACATAAATGCAGAGTAAGGATGTATGAACGATATCTAACAGCCCTTAGACCCCACATGTGTGGAAGACATAATCATAATGTAAACATGTGTGTTATGGGTAATTTAGCATGTAACATGCCATATGGCTTGTAAATATTGGTCAACTAGGTCTTAATGTATCATATTGCGTATTTAGAGGGTACATAGGTATGCAACGACACATGGTAAGTTGTAACGTTCACCTTAAGCTCTAATAACTTGTAACCGACTATTTGAAAATCAATCTAGTAATCGAACCGACAATTCAACAGCTTCACTTATATAATTGTTAACTTTTAGGGTTTCAACCAACAATAACAAAAAATAAAGAAATCAATACAGGAGCCAACATAAACTCACAATCAAGAACAACAGATGTAGGCGACAAAACAAGGTGACAAATCTCTTATTAACCCAAACCAAAAACGTACCCCCCAATACCCAAATAGATCTCAGTAAATCACTGAGATCAATAATAGAGAAGTACAATACACAAAGGATCTGCTGATCAATAATATCAGCAGATCAAGAACCAGAATACAAAGAGAAATAATAACAACCTCACAACTACTGAAACCCTAGAACTCAGAGAGTACAAACAAAGAAGAAAACAATACGACTAAACTGAGAACTCGTACACGAGCTCTCTTTATATACAGCTCCCAGAGATGATCCAACGGCCAGGAAAGAAAGCATCCAACGATTATAACCAACGCCAGCTCACCAATCTGTGTGAGAAAACACAAATAACAACAACCACATAAACTGACCCGGACCAATGGTCCAGACCAAATAACAATGACCCAGTTCATCATAAAGTGGGCTTATAATATCAGAATAAGTAACTGGGCTACCAGACCGGCCCAACAATATGTAATTGAATTATAGGCTTAATATTTGGGCTAAGACCCATATATTTCAACACCCCCCCTTAATTCAATTACTATACAAATCAGTCAGACCAAGTCGAGCACACAAAACCTCATGCTGATTACTGAGCAGTCCCTTAGTGAATATATCAGCAATTTGCTGATCTGATTTCACTTTAACTGCTCTAAGAAACCCAGAACTAATTTTTTCTCTTAAGAAGTGCCAATCAAGCTCAAAATGTTTAGTTCTATCATGAAAGACAGGATTTTCTGCTATTGAAATAGCAGACTTACTATCACAGAATAGGTCTATGGGCAACTTACTGTCAATCCCCAATTCCTTTAACAAGTTAGATACCCAAATAAGTTCACAAGCAGTTGAGCACATTGCTCTATACTCAGCTTCAGCTGAAGACCGAGCAACTGTGCTCTGCTTCTTGCTTTTCCAAGAAACAAGACAATCACCAATAAAGACACAAAACCCTGTTACAGATTTTCGTGTAACCAAGCACTTAGCCCAGTCAGCATCAGAGTATGCTGACAGAGTTAAATCCTTACCCTTTTTGAACATTAAACCCTTTCCAGGTGATAGCTTCAAGTATCTAAGTAACCTCAAAGCTATTCGCTGTACACTTTGAGTTGGTTTATGCATAAACTGACTCAAAAACTGTACAGCATAACTTATGTCTGGACGAGTCAAAGATAAGTAAATTAGTTTTCCTATTAGCTTCTGATATCCAGTAATATCTTCTAAATATTTTTCATCACTATTTTTAATAGTGACATTATAATTTTGCTCAATAGGAACACTAACAGGCTTACAACCTAAATACCCATATTCTTTTAAAAGATCAAGACAATATTTCCTCTGGTTGAGACATATTCCTTCACTGGAATATAGAACCTCAATACCAAGGAAGTACTTTAACTTTCCTAGATCCTTAATTTGAAAACTTTCTTTTAACAAGGTTTTAACATTAAGAATTTCAACTTCACTGTTTCCAGTGATCACTATGTCATCGACATAAACCAGCAAAACTATAAAAATATCTTTCACAGATTTAACAAACATTGAATGGTCACATACACTTTGCACAAAGCCTATGTTTTTCAGAACATTAACAAGTTTCTCATTCCATTTCCTAGGAGCTTGTTTTAAACCATATAAAGACTTAACCAATTTGCAAACTTTAGATTCATTACCAGAAGCATATCCTTCTGGTAATTTCATATACACATCTTCAGTTATAGACCCATACAAAAAAGCATTATTAATGCCTAACTGAAATAAAGTCCAACTATTCTGAACGGCTAGACTAATAACACTTCTGACAGTAACCATTTTAACAACAGGAGAAAAGGTTTCTCCAAAGTCAAGACCTTCTCTTTGACTATAACCCTTAGCAACTAACCTTGCTTTATACCTATCTACCTCACCATTAGATTTATATTTGACTTTATAAACCCATTTACAACCAATAGCCTTTCTGCCAGGAGGCAGATCAGTAACTATCCAAGTATTATTCCTATACAGAGCTTGCATTTCATCATTCATAGCTTCTACCCAATGTGGGTCTTTTGAAGCATCAGAATATGAAACAGGCTCAACAACTTTGTTTAAATTGGACACAAAACTGAAATTCTCAACAGATAAGTTGGAATAATTAACCACCTTCTCTATAGGATACCTAACCTTACTTTCAATCACATAATCACCAAATTTCTTTGGCAAAACAGACTCCCTACTGGACTGTCTAACAGTTCTACTTCCCTCAGGAGTCCTAGTCTCTTCACTTGACCCCTCAACCCCTGAACAGTCATTCCCTCTACCTGTAGTATTACTAGGTTGCTGATCATGACCTTGACCATGATCTACCTCACTAGTTATCCTAGGTGAGTCATCTAACTGTTCCCTAGGGGAGAGATCATGAGCACTAATAGGTTCCCCTTCATCATCGGGAAGGTTTGAAAAATTTTGTTTAGTTTTGTCACTTCCAGAATTTTCCTTTTCAAAGATATCAAAAAAATTTAAATGATTTAAAGTTTCGGAAACAAAGGTTTTATGTTCAGTTTTGAAAGGATAAATGTTCTCATAGAACTTTACATCCCTGGAAAACTCAACTTTCCTTGTTTCTAAATCATACAATTTATAACCCTTTTTTTCAAAAGAATAACCAATCAAAACACTTTTATCAGCCCTGCTACACAACTTATCAGGACCATCTAAAATAGTTTTAAAACATAAACACCCAAAATTCCTTAAGTGACTAATCTCAGGGGGGAACCCATATACTAATTCATAGGGACTCTTACCATTTAGAACAGAAGAAGGTATCCTGTTAATCAAATAAGCAGCAGTAAGCACACATTCAGACCAAAAATTCAAAGGAACACTACTCTGAAACAACAAAGCTCTAGCTGTATTCAAAAGATGCCTGTGTTTCCTCTCCACAACACCATTCTGTTGTGGAGTGTAAGCACAGGATGTTTGATGAATAATACCTTTATTATTACAAAAAACATTCATCTGTTTATTAATGAATTCAGTTCCATTGTCACTTCTAAAGATTTTAACATTTTTTGAAAATTGAGTTTTAACCAATTCATAAAAACTAACAAGATTTTCAAAGACCTCAACCTTGGATTTTAACAAATAAACCCACACAGACCTTGAGTAGTCATCAACAACAGTGAGAAAATATCTAAACCCTTCCCTGCTAGTGATCTTATAGGGTCCCCATACATCAAGATGTACAAGATCACCTACAGCCTTAGCCTTATGATCACTAAGAGGAAAAGGCACCCTGACCTGTTTTGCCTTATGACATATCTCACAAGGCAAAGAATCAGGTTCTCCAACATTCAAACTATCTTTTAACACAGCTAGAACTTGGTTAGAAGGGTGACCTAATCTGCTATGCCAAAGACTATGATCAGAAACACTGTTAAAACTAATACTATTGAAACTCACATTTTTCCCTACAAAATACAATCCATCCTGCTGTCTACCAGTCACCAGGATTCTCCTTGACTTGGAATCCTGGACAAAACATTCATTTTCATTAAACAGAACATCTAATTTGTTATCCTTAGCAAGTTTGTGTATAGATACCAGATTAACACAGTAATCAGGTATTAAAAACACATCAGTCAGAATCACCCCATCAGCAAGCTTAATATCACCTATCTTGGTGACCTTTGCTTTTGTGCCATTGGGATGTTTGACTTCCATGTTATATTTAGACACATCAACACAATTTACTAAGTGTTCATCACTACCTACCATATGTTGGTTGGCACCAGAGTCCATGATCCAACCAAAAAATAGTGCATACTTAACCATATTAGAACAACTAGAGAAATTTTCAAACAATTTGGACAGTTTGGACAGAACAGACATACTAGAAAACCCACTCACAACAACTGACTCACCTCCAACATTGGAGCTCTGAGGATCTCCACCAGACTTCTCACTTATCAAATTCATTAACCTAGAAATCTGCTCAGGAGTAAAAGGTGAGCCAGCAGAAACATTACTGCACACATTGTTACTAGTATTGGTCATACCATTCTTCCAGTTACCTTGAGTTCTGTTAGAATTATTATTATTATTTGACCAACTTCCAGTATTACCAGCCCTCTTTTGATTTCCATTAGGATAACCAATAATTTCAAAACATCTTTCCTTGGTATGACCAACTCTGTTACAGTGTGTGCACTTTAGATTAGGATTAGGACCCCTATTTGTCCCTTTCCTATTATCAGATGATTGACCAGTCTTAGCAACAAATGATACATTAGTTGCTTTTGATCCACTGCTAGAACCTCTGTGAGATTCTTCTCTAGAGACAACAGCAAAAGCAGATTTTACTGAAGGCAGAGGATCACTAGTCAATAAGGTAGTTCTAACAGGTTGATACACCTCATCAAGCCTCATTAAGAATTGCATGAGTTTAATAAGGCTATTAAAATCATTAAATTCTTTAGAGGCTTGACATGTACAAGCAGGTAATTGGACCATAGAGTCAAACTGCTTCCACATAGTGTTTAACCTATTATAATACTCAGCAACAGAACTACCACTTTGAGTTATGCTATTTATTTTTTGATGCAAATTAAACATAACACAACCATCAATCCTATCATAGGTTTCCCTAAGGTCGAACCAAACATCTCTAGCATTTTCAGAAAACACTTGTCCAAGATACAATTCCTCACAAACAGAATTAATCAACCAAGAAATAACCACAGAATTGCATCTATCCCACTGATTAGCAAGAACATCATTATCAACAGGTTTGATGCAAGTACCATCTATGAATCCTAGCTTGTTTTTACCTTGTAAAGCAAGTTTCATAGATTTAGACCACACAGAGTAGTTCTCTGTGCCTTTCAATTTGATACTGATTATAGACAAACTAGTGGTATCACTAGGATGCAAAAACAATGGATCACTGATATCCAATTTACTAATAAGGGTTGCATCACCAGCACCAAGGTTGGGGCCCCCACCACCAGGATTGGCACCCCCACCTCCTGCTGGATTGACAACATCACCCATTTCAAGACAAACAGATAGTCACACAAACAAAGACAGCAATACAAACAACAGATAATCTCAAAACCCTAGAAGGACGAAGCTGAGTCAGTGCTACAGATAGTGGATTCGTCACTCAATGGTGTCCACCCAGTTCTTAACTCAAGAGCCCTTTTATTAGCTATATATATTACTTATATATATATATAACCAATCAACAACAAAGAACCAAGAACAAGTAACAAACAAATCAATCAAACAAGACACCAAGTAGTTTGGCCAATACCGGTCCACCCTAACCCGGTCAGTGCCTCTAGACACAACAACAGAAAACAAAAGAATGAAACGATCTCACCAGAAACTCGTAGTCTGTAACCTTCACTTAGGGTTACACGACCAGAGAGCAATCAGCACAGCTATCCAGCCCACAACCAAGTACCAGAATCAAGATCCAAAGCCACCAGCCAACAATCGTTGACAAAACCCTAGATCTACAACAAATACCAAGAACAAGCAATAGACAAGATCTACAAAGATCAGATCTACTGCCAATAGAACCAAAAACAAGTAATAGACCAGATCTACACAGATTAGATCTATTACTAATCAATACAGGTCAAGATCTATGAATCAAGATCAAAACCCTAATCAACAAAGAACAATAAAAACAGACAGCGAAAGACTTTTTAAAAAGACCAGAATCAAAGAGCCATTGGCTCTGATACCATGTTAACTTTTAGGGTTTCAACCAACAATAACAAAAAATAAAGAAATCAACACAGGAGCCAACATAAACTCACAATCAAGAACAACAGATGTAGGCGACAAAACAAGGTGACAAATCTCTTATTAACCCAAACCAAAAACGTACCCCCCAATACCTAAATAGATCTCAGTAAATCACTGAGATCAATAATAGAGAAGTACAATACACAAAGGATCTGCTGATCAATAATATCAGCAGATCAAGAACCAGAATACAAAGAGAAATAATAACAACCTCACAACTACTAAAACCCTAGAACTCAGAGAGTACAAACAAAGAAGAAAACAATACGACTAAACTGAGAACTCGTACACGAGCTCTCTTTATATACAGCTCCCAGAGATGATCCAACGGCCAGGAAAGAAAGCATCCAACGATTATAACCAATGCCAGCTCACCAATCTGTGTGAGAAAACACAAATAACAACAACCACATAAACTGACCCGGACCAATGGTCCAGACCAAATAACAATGACCCAGTTCATCATAAAGTGGGCTTATAATATCAGAATAAGTAACTGGGCTACCAGACCGGCCCAACAATATGTAATTGAATTATAGGCTTAATATTTGGGCTAAGACCCATATATTTCAACAATAATTCATTTGGTCATTATCCGGTTATTAAAACCTTGTGACGTAACATATTGTGTTGAGTTGAGACTATCACAATTTTTACCATGAGTCCATGATCAACAAAATAGATCATCACATGTCTCAATATGAATATTAGGTGTTAGTATGTAATATATATAGGGGAAAGTTAATTTGAGAACACCTATATTTCGTGCGAACCGTGAGAACGGCATCTAAAACCATTCAAATTCAAAATTTCTTTTTACATTTATCTTTATTACTAAAATACAATCCCAAAAAACACAATTTACGCATAAAAATTCAAACATATACGAAAAAAAATTGTTTTTACACATGTGTAAATTTACTGTTTATACATGTGTAAACTGTTTCATTTACACATGTGTAAAAAGTTAATTTGAAAGTGTTTTTGCAAGAAAAGATAAATTATTTGAAAACAACATTCATTTATTAATGTTGTATTTTGATTATAATGAGGTTTGTATGAAAAGAAATTTGATTTTGATTGATTTTTTTACTTGTTCTCACGGTTCTCACAATATTTAGCGTTCTCAAGATAACCCTCCCCTTATGATGTAAGCATACATATTATGTTGTAATTAGTTGTAGTGGGAAACACATATCTTTGCGAGTCAACTTGAGTTTCAAGAGTCATGTTAGCTTAAAGTTATTGGGGTTGGTGGCACAATGGTAAAAGCAAAGCTTCTAGGAACACCTAAGGGGGAGGTCATGGGTTCAAGTCCCACAAGGAGAAGAAATTTGCCGTTCAAAAAAAAAATGTTAGCTTAAAGTTAAGCGTGAGTATGAGGACTAGAGTGTTTAAGTCCTATAGCAGGAGCTTGTAGTTTCTTACCACTGTTAATTCTATAAGAATGATGAGATGATAATGGTTAAACTTAAGAATGTAGATTGGGTAATAAACCAACTTTTAATTGTGGTAATTTTAATTGTAGTAATGTAGTGTCTACATGTAGCTGTAAATGGTTAGAAGCTTGTTTAAAGCAATCTAGTATATAACCCTGAAAATTCATGTATTACTTAATTTCCACTCAAAAATTGTGCTTTTTCTTGTTTTGCACTTTCGTCCTACAACCACCACATCACGATGTTACATCATTTCAAACCATTCCAAACTACAACCTTTCTAAACTAATTTTCTTCCTATAACCATAAATCATTACAAACCTCCATCTCATCACCTATTTTTTACAATATATAACCCAATACCAAGGGGGGGGGGGGGGGGGGTGATGTGACAAGGGGCCCCCGGGCGCTATACCCAACCAACCTCCAACAAACCACCTCTTACAATGTCCGTCTGGTGCAACTCGACCGTCTGGTATCACCCATTGTGAGTGAGCTAAAGGTCCACAACCTCTATTTGGCCATCGCAAGTGGGTAAGCTTTATTTATCACATATTCTGTTAGAATAAATGTAAATATAGAAATGTTAGATTAAATGTAGATATAAAATGATTAAATGAATATCAAGTTTCTTGTCAACTACTATTGTATACATTTACATTATTTCTAGAAATTCTGTACATTTATTTTACCATAGTCGAATAATATATAATATCAAGTACTACTCTTTAGGGGAAGTATTAAAACTATGGTTTTGCCTTCTAGGGACAACACTATATAAAAAGCAAGTGATCTAATAGAGATTCCTCACTTTCATAAGGTAGACTTATTCAATTTACAACCATACCTTATCTTCAATCTTCCTTCATTGATAATAAACAATATGAGCATCCATTTATCGTCTTTTGACATTGAAGCTGACAGTGATGAAGTTTCAACCAACAATACTAAAGATAATAGTCCGGCACTAAGCGGTGATGACATTGATCAAGACTCTAACAATGGGCAAGTACATGATCGACATGAACTACCTAAAGATAGAAAAATTTGGTTCTTTTTATCCTATTTTACCTTTCTGATTTTGTATCTAGTATTTGTGCTTGTAATTGCATTCACATATCCCCTTAAACCCGTATGCAAAATCGAAACCTTCGAACTTCCCACACTAGGTAAAAACACATCCAATATCACTTTAAACTCATCACTACTTTCGGTGGGTTTCAACTTCATCAACCGCAATCCACTCATATCTTATCAGTATGATGATTTTCTCACCATCGCCGTAGAATATTATCCACGCTTAGGTCCGCCGCCTATTGACTTTGCAGCTACCACAATAGTGCAAGGGTTTTACCAGCATAAGCAAGATAAGAAAGTTAATGTTAACATGTCTGCATCTGGTTTACCCCGTTTATTATCAAATATGAAGAATGAATCCATGTATATTATTTTTCTTGTGAAAGTAGTTTTCAATGTGAGATTCGATTGTAAAGTGTCAAGCGTTTGTAAAGAGCCTTTGCTTATGACTTCTCGCATTTGGTATGAATATCCGAAACCGAATAATGATGAATAAAAAAAATGTTTTAGATTGGAACTAAACTCTTCTTAGTTTAGGACCTTTGTAAGTACCTTTTATGTTCAAGTTTTACAATTTGGGATGAATGTGTTGGTAAATTAGAAATCTAATGGAATAATATGAATAACAAACTGAAACTTTGATTATGAAATCTGATTACAAATTACGAATACGTATGATCGAATATATAGCGTTACTAGTTATACCCCGGGAACGTCCCGGGTTGAGAAATCTAATATGACATATTAATTTTACATATGAAATAGAATGATTCACTTTACAGTTACATGCAAGAAAGCTTTGGGTAACACCTAACCTTAAACAATGTATAACTCTATTAATATCTAACCTAAAACAATGTATAACTTCAATGCTAACGCATGTTGAAAATAAAATTCATATTTACTGATTTGAACATAATTAGTGACTTGCCTATACATGATTAATGATTTACCTCAATACTTTGTTTTTTTTTCCTGTATGAACAAAACCCCACAAAAAATAGTCGTTTTTTCTTCGTTTTTTATATAGCACTATGGTACTCATTGGAAAGATAAAAAAACGCTCGTTAATTTGGTGTAATTTTTTTCTTTAAAAAATCTCGTATATAAAAGATATTAATGTTTAAAAATTATGAGAGGAAACATAAGAGAGAAAAATCCAATTTTATTTTTAAATTTTTTTTCCTAAAATATCTCAATGTCACATGGGATGACACATGGCACACTCAAGGAGGAGAATGCCTCTTTGAGTGTCATGTCATTAAAATGGTTTTGGTTTATTATATGTATAGATATAGATGTTTTGACTAACACGTTGATTCATCAATCGACACAACCCTTGGGGTGTTCTTTGGGTTATTTTTCGTGTTTCGGGTTTTGGGTTGAGTTGTTTGGGTTTTTTGTCGATAAAAAGTGACCCGATTACCGAACCATTTAAAATTCGGGTTGGAGTTATTCGGGTTTGGGTTAGTTCGGGTCGGGTTGTTTGGTTCTCAGGTTTGAATGTAATATGAAAAATGTATTTTTTTTTCTTTCGCAAAATACCATGAAAATTGATCATGTTATTTAAAAATATTATCAAAATTAAACACTATTTGACAATATGATATGATAATGTTCAAAAGCATTAAAACTTAATGTTTAAGATACCATAGACTCTAAATTTAAACGATTCTATGCAAAAAAAAAAAAAGACATTAAATGTTTGGGCTTTTTTTTCGGGTTTCAGATTTTGGGTTTTTCAAGTCAGGTTGTTCTGTTTTTGTCTGGGAAAAGTTAACCCGATAACTGACTCATTTAAAGTTCGGCTTGGTGGGGTTCGAGTTATTCGGTTCGGGTTTTTCAGGGTATTCTCTAATTCGGGTGGCTTATAATTCAGGTCGGGTATCGGGTTTCGAATAAAACTGAACAGCCTACACAACCCTACATATTCAGTTTCTAACTAATAATATATACATAATTGACCCCCTAACATATTTACAAGACACTTTTGACTCTAAACATAGTTTAGACTAATGACACAATGACCGTTACTTTTATATTTCAATACTCCCCCTTAAACTAAATATGGTCTAATTGAGGTCTTCAACATTATTCAAGATCCGGTTAGCGCGGCGTTGGCTCATTGTCCTCCACCTGGATCAGGTTTGCCTCCGCTTTCTTTTCTCAATTTGAACATTCGTTCATGTAATGTCCAAGTTCATTACACTTGTGACACAGTATGTGATGCTTGTCCCATTGTACTCGACCATCGCCTCGACCTCTACCTTAATGATGTCCAAGTCTTCCTGATTTGAGTTTCCACAACCGCAATGCTCACATTTCTGGTGTTTGTCTTTTCTTTTTCCATCTATTTTAGTGAGTAGAGGCTTACCCGACACGTCTTTCTCTTTAGTTTGCTTCTTAGTATGTTCCTCGAAATCCTTCAATCTCCCAACAACTTCTTCAAATGTCATCGGGTTAAGATACGCAAACTGCTCAATTGCCGCAACCGTCTGGATGTATTTTTCTGGTATTAAGCCCAAAATTGTTCGAACAAATCTTTTATCATACAAAGTATGTCCAAGACTGTTTGCTTATGATGCGATTTGACTAATCTTTCCCGCATAGACATCGAGTCGCTCACTAACATCCATCTTTAGAGATTCAAAGTCTGACTCGAGTGTTTAAATGCGTGTTGTGATACCCAGTATTTTCATATTTATACTTTGACTAAACTCTAGTTAAACAAAATTGTACAATAACCTAACCTTTGATTTATATTAGTATATATATTTTGCTTTGTAATTCGTTAATTGTGTCGAGTTGAATATATAGAGAAGAGTCTGTGGTTGGATTGATCTCAAATCATAGTGTTTGGTGTACTTGGCTTCGATTGTATTTCCAACTATCATATAATACTTTAACAAATGAATTGACGTCTTTTCCCTCCTACTCCATTATCACAAAATTCACATTGGTAATAATTGCTATATGATTAACATCAACTGGCCCCAAGCATATATATGTCGAAGAGTAATGTGTTTCTAAGGTTAAGTGAGCAGATCACAACATTTGTAGCTGACTCAAAAGATAAATAAAGCTAAAGACTTGTCTTTATTGCTTAAAAGCAAGGGAAAAAATATTGATGTTGCCATATCGATCAATGGCCAACACCTTTTTCTCTTGACATAACACATGTTAAAATGATAGTTTCTTCAAAAACATATTTCTATAAATTCAACTTCAATTGATAATAAATTAACACGTTCCATGCCTTCAATGTAAAATGACAGTCTACTGAAACATATTTCTATAAATTCAACTTCATTTGATAATAAATTAAATTTCTAAAGAAAAAACAAGAATTTGTTTCTTGTTCCCTTTTCCTATCAAATCTTATGAATTACAAGGACATTTTTTGTTGTGGATGGTTGTGCATATGTGTGTAAACTGCAAACTAGCCGAGTCGTTATGATTAACTAGAGATCAGTGTGGTGAAAGCTCAAATACAGTTGAGCTTAAATGTGCTCGAAACCAAACTTTATATACCGAGCATGGAAAGGATCGCGAGTCTAAATGAGCATATTATTTAAATAATTTAACCAACCTTTTTAATATATATATATATATATATATATATTCACTACAACAAAAATGGGTTTTTAGGACGCACAAAAGTGTCCTAAAATGTTATTTTATAGGACCTTTTATTTAATAGGACCAACGGTAAAAGCGTTTCATGTAAAGGGGTCGTAATAAATCCCAAAACTTAAAAAGCGTCCTAATATCTCAAATAAGATTATGAAACCAATTTTATGGTTGCATAATATGTCCCAAAAAAACTCCTAATAAAAACATATTAGGACACTTTTACAATGTTCTAACACATGTTTAACTACTTTTAATCTTTCAGTACACATTCAAGCGTCCTTAAAAATTAATTTATAGGACCTTTTTGATGTAACATTATAGGTACTTTAGTACCAAGAAAAGGGTTCTAATATCCTAAATAAGATTATGAAACCATTTTTATGGTCGCGTAATATGTATAAATAACCCATATAGCGTCATAAGAAAAGCATATTTGGACACTTTGACAATGTTCTAATAAGTTTAATAGGACAAAATTTCAAAGTCCTAACAAGTCATATGATACAATGCTTTTTTAAACATCCACACACACAATTTTAAGATACGGTGTATACAACATCAACTAATGAAAGAAATAAAACTTTACTACATTCCATATAAGCATATTCATAAAAAAAAAACACTAAACATAAATAAGTTATAGCACCATCCAACATAAATTCTTGTAACATTAAACAAAGAAATTAAAAGCAATGAAAGAAACAAGCAGCATAGAATCCTGAGTCATCATGCGTCCTCAATCCTCACGGACTACCTACAAATAAACCATCCATGTATAAGCATTAAGTTCAAATTATTAGAATTATTCGTATCACATGTTTAACAAACACATATCGAGATGAAAAGACAAGGCCAGGCAATGAATGCACAAATACAATCTTGAATAGTGGAAAATAACCCATATGGTCTCACCAACTTTTCATCTATTTTTATTGGTACTTGAATGTTTACCTCACACTATTCTGGTCCAATCTTGTACCACCAACTAGCTCATTTGAGTCCAAGCTCTTCACCCATCCTCTGGCTACAGTCTCAGTAGAGTTTGCTGTTGAGGACAACTTCTTCTCCGACTTAGATTTTAGTTTTCAACAATCATTTATCAAACTCTAGTCATAATAGGGTGGCGGTGTTCCCCGACAGAGGAGGTGCCACGTAGACTTACCGAAACCCTCCCCGTCTCCCACACCCCTCGGTCTTATGTTATGACAGTTATGTTTTCACCAAAATCTACAAATCTCAAAACAGACAAAAACATAAAATCAATCAAACACAAATATTCATATAGAAATATGTTTCAAAATAAAAGTTATGGCTTAGAACATACCTATTCCTATCATAAGAATTTCCTTCTCCCCTTGCAGTAGTGAGCAAGAATGTGAATCACATTTTCAATAGACATAATTATATATATAATAAAAGACCTTTGGAATTGAACAGTGATTTTGATTCTGCCCTGATTTTGTATGCTGATAAATAAGTTTTGTTTCAGTAGTGTTAACATCTGATTGTGGTGGTGTAGTGGTATGATGCTTTGTGTTATGGGTGGTTGACCTAGGTTCGAGCCCTCTTGGTATGTTTTGTTCCACCATTTTATTTGTTTTTTTTAATATAATAGTACTAAAAACGCTGAATCATCATCTTAGGTCTCTTATATTGCCACGTTATTCCATCTTAGGTCTCTTATATTGCCACATTGCCTGCTGCTTATCCTTTCTTTTTTTCCCCACTGATCAACAGCATAACGAAAACATTACCTGAACCTACACCTCCGCTCCACACCGATCAACAGAGGACCAACCCTCAACAACACAACAAACGCCATCTTTGGAAGTGACAGGCAGAGAGACACAGGAGGAGTAGCCTGGCGGAGCTTCGCTCACTCCAGCGCGTGGGCTTTCTGAAACCCAAGATCGGAACCGATGGCGGCACAAATGGGTCGGCGGTAACTGTATGTGCCTATCTCTGTTGCTCCGGCCGATGGCGTTAATTAATATCCTTCATTTCGATTGCTTTTGCTAAAGTGTTATTTGAGGAACGGTTTGAAGGTAACATGTAGTTAATTGATGTTTACGAATTGTTTCGATTGAATGTAGGTAGTGATTTGTTAGCGTATTGAGTCGTTGATGAAGTTTCATTCTTCTGATTTGCTTACGATGACTGGATCCGTTCAGTATAGGTTAGATTTACAAAGTGATTTGAACAGTGTTTTGTGTTTTTATCAATTTTACTTTTGCTGAATTCTGTTCTATCTTTAAATGAGGTTCCATCAATGAGAAAGTTTGTGGCAAACTGTGTATTTTCTTTGTGTTTTGTCTCACAAAGGATGTTTTTCAACTCATTTTAGTTTGGTTTATAAACATATTCAGTCATGTAAAAATGAAGGTGAGGTATGTTTTTTTGGTGGCTCATATAAATGTTTGAGAAGAATCATGTTATGTTTTTTCAGGTCATAGTGTTGTTATGTTTTGACATATTAAAAATGGTATATATTAGTTAGAGTAGTTATTTTTTTTTAAATACATTTTCGGTTTATGAATGTGTTATCTTAGAGTTTAGGTGTTGATGTGTTTTTGCTGCTTAGGTTTGTTATGATTTTGGTGTTTATGTTAGGAGTCAGCAATTTAGAGATGTTTTGCGCCTATTATTTTACGCTTTTTTTGTTTGGGAATGGTAAGGAATTTGGTGATAAAAAGGCGTTTAGTGTGTTGTTTAAGCGCTTATTTTGAAACGCTTAGGTTATGGGGTTATGTCGATTCTGGTTTGAAACATTTAGCTTGAGCGGAGAAGGCGTTTTAAGGCAAATGTCATTGAGTGTATAGTTTCAGTTTTTTTGCAGTGGGTATTAGGCGTTTGTAGAATTACGTACGGATTGTAGGTTGATGTCATTTCTCGGCAAATCTTCCATTGTTTTTGTTTGGTGATATGCTCTTTTTTGGGTTTTCTGGCCTCATCTTTGAAGCTGTACACAAAGAGCCGCTGCCTTTCGGTCGGTCGGAACTTTGTAAGTCGCCCCCTCCCCCTTTCATTCCATCCGTCTGCTTTTTGTATATATTTTTTTTCTGCTGATATAAGTGAACAATCAGAATGGTCACTTATCCTCATCTACCTTCTCTAAATTGCTTGATCCAGAAGCTTCCTGGGATAAGGTCTGCTTCTGTTGTTTTTAAAACACTTATATTTACTATTTATTCGGTTTGTCTTCTATTTGTATTTATTAAATTGCTATGTCAATTTGAAAGTTAACATGATTAGCTTGGAGTTAATTTTATTTTACTTGAAAACTTGTGCAGGGTGAGCTGTGAACATGGATCGGGTTGGTTATGGAATAAAAGCGAACCTATAACCTATTTTTTTGGTTAAAGACTTTCATAGACTCATGGTCGATCGGTTTCGGTTATAAATGGTTTAGTTAATTTTGTTATTGATTAATATGGTTTGGTTAAATTGATGTGGGTGGGTTGAAGCTAATTTCAGTTGATGAATCCAGTTATATCTTTGATCTAATACTATATTAGCAACCCTTTTAATTCATAAAAGAGAGTAATATGTTTTTATAAAAAAAAATTACAAAACCTTTTAGACATATAGCATTTTATATGTAAACACAAAGGTTGGTTTTGATATCGGTTCGGTTAATTCGGTTTAGGGTGTTTGGGATTGTGTTTCGAAATGGCTTATTGATTTAAGCCATTTCCAAAAGGCACAAGAACATGGCTTTTTGATGACTTATTGACTTTTTCAAAAACCCATGTTTGTTGTCGCTTGGCTGCACCTGCTTGTACTCTGTTGCTTCAGCGCTTCAGATCTGCTTGCGGGGAAGCTTGGAGTGAAAAGACATTTCCAAACTTAATCCCAAACAACCAAACACCCTCGTACATATAGCCTTAACTAGAACATAAAAATCAGTGATAAAATAACCTTAACTGAACCACCGGCTGTGGTTTAGTGTTTTCAGTTATGGTTTAGTTATTCGGTTTTCAGCTAACTTGTGTATTTCTTTTGATACAGGGCAATAGTTGGTTATGGGAAGTGGATGGGGTGAACATTTTGGTTGATCCAATATTGGTGGGTAACTTGGATTTTGGAATACCTTTGCTTTATGATGCTAGCAAGAAATATTTGAAGAATTTCCAGGTAAATTTGTCAACGCCTTGAACTGCTCTTTATTCAATGTAATGGTTATGTTTTATTATGTTTATAGTAGTAAGTAGTAACTGCTGGAACAAAATTAATCAAGAAATCTTAAGTTCATTTAGTGATTATTATTATGTAATTGAAAGGTCAAAAATAAAAGTCAAACCGGTAGTTTGGCGCTAATTAAACACTTGTGTCGGTTGCTTAGATTGTGTGGGTTAGTTAATAACGGCCAGAGGCCTAGGCTATAAATAGCCATATTTGTAGACATTTGTATTGTGGGAATAATATTATTATTGTGCGTGTATCGTTGTGTTTCCCATTCCCTGTTCTTCATCCGAGTCACTGCACATTTATTGTGGATAATCAAAGTCATATAATCCCATCCATGATTTATCCTAAACCATGTTACATCCATGATTAACTATGCGAACATTTATGTACATGTTAATAATGAATATGTTTGTTCTAAAGAAACCAAATAATTCAGATTTTAATCTCACATGTTTTTAGGGGGAATATCAACAATGAGTAGTTCCTGTAAAGTAGTTGTTATGCAAATACTACATCTAAAGCAAAACTGAATGATTTTTATTACGAGGTTAGAGGTTATTTTACTTTGTAATTGGCTAGCATATAGATGGTCCCTTGTGTTGGCACCTCCTTTTTATGCTGATTTCGTTGTTGATTCGGTTAAATCAGGGGTTTTGGAGGTAAGCGTTGGGCCGTCTAGATCGATACCTCGATTGCTTTGTACAACCTTCTTCCGTCCATCGGTGCTCTAGCTGAAGGCGAACACACGCCAGGAGGCAAATCCATCCATCAATGCTCAGGCTCAAGCTAAAGGTATTATATATGGTTAGATAATTTTTTTCCCCAAATTTCTCTAATTTTTAGTCTCTTTGTTTTGGTTCTTTTTGTTTTGCTAGGTCCTATACAAATCTGAATCGTTAACCAAATTGCACTCTCCGAGCTTCGATTTATCCGTCAAAGGGATCGTCGTGTTCTCGTGGCGGTCCCCGTGGCCTGAGGATATTAGTAGATATGGTGCTTATTCAGATCTTATGTTTTTTAGTTTAGATAGTGATATTGATGTGTGTTTGTATAGTATAGCTACTGATCCTCCGGTTATTGGTTCGATTGAGGTTATTCGGATTGATCTGATGCGTATGATCCGTTTTGGCTGGGAATGATAGTTCGGTTTTGGTGAATTATGGTAGGTTGACGTGTGGGTCGAATCAGTGGGGGCCGGGGTTTAGTAACGATACGGATCTGTTTGGTAGGGTGTGGCAGTCTGATGCTAAGTTTAAGTTGAGCTTAGCTGGGATTAAGTCGGTTACGACAGTTAGAGATTGAAGTGGGACTGATGTAAGACCGAATTATTTTCCGGCTAAATTGTATTAGTTGGCGGTGACGTTGGTGGGAAAAGGGAATTTGGAGTATAACTTGCCTGTGGATGCGAAATTGGATTATCTTGTGTGGTTGCATTTTGCAGAGATTGATGTTAGTGTGAATGGGAATGGGAAACGAGTGTTTGATGTGGTTATAAATGAGGAAAATGTTACGAGGATTGATATATTTAAGGAGGTTGGTAGTTTTGCTGCGTGTAGTTATCATTATGTGGCGAAGAATTTGAGTGTTGACACTTTGGTTGTTGTTGAGAAATATGGTTATAATTTGATTACTTAAACTTATTGGTTTTGGGCTTAACATGTTGGGCTTATGCCTTGACTATTGGGCTAATATTTCAAATCTGTTTTAAGTTGTGGTCTGGTTCAAACTTGTTTGAACCAGTTCAATGTGTGAGTTGTTATGACAGGTCTTGAGATGTGATTGTGGCCGTTGGATTGAAGTGATCGTGATCGTTGGTTTGGTATCTTCGACAGAAGCTTCTGGAGCTCCATATAAATACATCTTATTATTATTATTTTTCATTATTATTGTTTTGTTATCGTCTCTGTATTCTCTCGTCTCTCTGAGTCTGTATTAGGGTTTGTACCCTTGTCTTTTGTGTGTGTCTGTACTCTCTTGATGATCTGCTGATATTATTGATCAGCAGATCTTGTTGATACTTTGTATCATTTATTTAGTCTCAGTGATTTGCTGAGACTAGGGTTTGGGGGGTATTTTTTGGTTTGGGTTAATAAGAGCTTTCAGTCACCGTTTTGTCGCTATATCTTTGTTCTTTACGTTGTGGTTGTGTTTATGTTTGAGTTGAGTTGTTTAGCTGTTAGATTCACAAAATTCTACATGGTATCAGAGCCATAGGCTCTTGATCTTGGTGTTTTATCTCTCTTCCGCTGTTGGTCTTGTGTCTGGTGTGTTAAGGATCTGATCTAAGTAATAGATCTGGTCCTGTTAGTTCTTGATAGTAGATCTGATCTGTTTTGTAGATCTGGTCTATTATTCCTTTTGTTCTTGTTTGTGATCAGGTTTGTGTTGAGGTCAACTCCTGTTGGCTGCTGGTTACTTGGAGGTTGGATTGGATTTAAAGCTACAGTTGCACTCACAACTCAGTACCCTAAGTGAAGGTGCTGGTTGTGGGTTTGGCGAAACCCTAACTTGGGTTCCCCTCTCTGTGAGATCTTTCCTTACTTGTTTACTTTGTCTGTTGTGTCTAGAGGCACTGACCGGGTTAGGGTGGACCGGTATTGGCCAATTATTTGGTGTCTTGTTTGTTGCTTGATTGTTATTCTTTGTTTGGTTCTTGTTCTTGTGTTATATTGGTCTATATACATACCTATATATATTTAGATAATAACAGAACTCCTGTGTTAAGATCTGGGTGGGCACCTTGAGTGATGAACCCACTATCTGAACACTGACACAGCTTCGTTCTGATTTAGGGTGTATTTGTTTGTTCTTTGTTGGTTCTTATCTGTTCTTGTCTGTTGGTTGTCTTCTGATTTGTTATTATGGGTGATACTGGTGGTGGTGATGTTGCCAACACTGGTGGTAGTGGTGGTGGAGGTCCAGAGCACACCTTAATCAGTAAACTTGATATAGGTGATCCTCTGTACATCCACCCTAGTGACACTAGCACTTTGTCTATCATTAGCATTAAACTAAAAGGGACAGAGAACTACTCTGTTTGGTCTAACTCTATGAAACTTGCTTTGGAAACTAAAAACAAATATGGTTTTATAGATGGTTCTGTGGTTAGGTCCACTACTGATGAAATTTTAGGAAAACAATGGGATAGGTGTAACTCTGTTGTGCTTACTTGGTTGTTAAACTCTGTTAGTGAGGATCTGTTTCTAGGACAAGTGTTTTCTAAGTTAGCTAGGGATGTTTGGATTGATCTAAGGGAAACCTATGATAAGGTTGATGGATCAGTGGTCTTTAACTTGCACCAAAAGATTAACTCATTATCTCAAAATGGTTCCTCAGTTTCTGAATACTATCACAAACTTAATACAATGTGGAAGCAACTGGACTCAATAGTTCAGTTGCCTTCATGTTCTTGTTCTGCTGCTGGAAAATTTAATGATTTCAATAGCTTAATAAAACTAATGCAGTTTCTCATGGGTTTAGATGATGCTTATCAACAAGTTAGGTCTAATCTTTTGTTGCAAGACCCACTGCCATCTGTTAAGACTGCCTTTTCTATAGTGTCTAGAGAGGAGTCACATAGAGGTTCCTCACATAATACTAAAGGAACTAATGTGGCTTTTGTGTCTAAGGGGAGTCAAAATCAATTTACTGATAATAGAAAAGGCTCTAACAGAGGGCCCAATCCCAACCTGAAGTGCACCCACTGTAACAGAATTGGTCATACAGTGGATAGGTGCTTTGAGTTGGTTGGGTATCCACAAGGGGTTAAAAAGGGGTTCCCTAATAAGCAGGGCAATCAGCCTGCTAAATCTAATGCTTCTAGCAATATGTCCACTGGTAAAAATTCTTCTTCTGCTACTGCTTCTATTCCTTTTTCACCTGAACAGATATCCAAGTTAATGAATCTGATCAGTGAGAAAAGTGGAAATGAAGCTCAAAATTCTAAAACTGGAGGTGAGAGTGTTATCATCTCTGGTTTTTCTTGTATGTCTAGAATATCTAGGTTAGGCAGTATCTTTGACAACTGGTCTAATTGCTCTAGTTTCATTAAACATGCTATTAGTCATGGTTGGATCACTGATTCAGGTGCCAACCAACACATGACTAAAAGTGATGAAAGGATGTTTAACTGTATAGATGTAGGAGACTATGATATACAAGTTAAGCATCCTAATGGAACTTGTGCTAAAGTCACCAAGATAGGTGACATTCAATTAGCAGAAGGGGTTGTTTTAAGAGATGTTTTTCTTGTTCCTGATTATTGTGTGAGTTTAATGTCAGTTCATAAACTTGCAAAGGATAATCAGTTGTCTGTTTTATTTGATGAACATAATTGTTATGTTCAGGATTCCAAATCCAAGAGAATCCTGGTGACTGGTAGGCAGAGTGATGGCCTTTACTTTGTTGGTGAAAATGTGAGTAGTAACAATGTTTGTTTTAATAGTGTGAATGATAGAAATCTTTGGCATAGTAGGTTGGGGCACCCATCTGATCATGTTCTGGCCATTTTAAAAGATGATCTGGGAATTAATAAAACTGATTCTAAACCTTGTGAAATTTGCCATAAGGCTAAACAGGTTAGGGTTCCTTTTCCTATAAGTGAACATAAGACTAAAACCATAGGTGAATTAGTTCATTTGGATGTCTGGGGTCCCTACAAGGTAACTAGTAGGGAAGGTTATAAATATTTTTTAACAGTTGTTGATGATTTTACTAGAACTGTGTGGTGTTATATGATGAAAGGAAAAGGAGAAGTGTTTGAAAATTTAGTTGCATTTTATGAATTATTAATGACTCAATTTAAAACTAAAGTAAAAATGTTTAGGAGTGATAATGGAACTGAGTTCATTAATAAACAAATGGAGTCTTTCTGTGTGTCAAAAGGTATTCTTCATCAAACATCTTGTGTGTATACACCACAACAGAATGGTGTGGTGGAAAGAAAACATAGACATCTTCTTAACATGGCTAGAGCCCTTTTGTTTCAGAGTGGTTTGCCCCTTAGGTTTTGGTCAGATTGTATTTTAACTGCTACATACTTGATTAACAGGGTTCCCTCTTCTGTTCTGTCTGGTAGAAGTCCTTATGAGGTAATGTTTGGGTTCCCCCCATACTTAGTCATATTAGGAATTTTGGGTGTCTTTGCTTCAATACTATCTTAAATGAAAGTGATAAATTGTCTAGTAGAGCTGAAAAGTGTGTCTTAATTGGTTACTCCAATCTTAAAAAAGGATATAAATTGTGGTGTTTGGAAACAAAAAAGGTCGAATTTTCTAGAGATGTTAGGTTTTATGAAGATATATATCCTTTTAAACAAAAAATTTTACAAACAGAGTCTTTAGAACAAAATAATAATGGTCTTACAACATTAAATTTTTTTGATAATATTGAAGCAGATGAAACCCAGTCTTCTTATGTGACTAATAACCTTCCCAATGATGAAAGGGGAACCACTAGTACTCATACAAGTCTAACTAGTCAGCAACCAGGTACTGCTCCCAGGACTGCTGGGGGGGTAGACCATCATCCTGATGGTGGACTGCAGCCTGGTAGTCCAGGATGTAGCATTCCTGAGGAGGCTGTCAATGATGTAGGACTTGTAAATGAAGAGTCTGACCCATCTGAGGGAAGTATTAGACACTCTACAAGGGTGTCTAATATGCCTAGGAAGTTTAGTGACTATGTTGTTGAGGGCAAAGTCAAGTATGGTGTAGAAAAGTGTGTGAATTATTCTAACTTGTCTTCTGATAATTTTAGTTTTGTTTCCAGTATTAATAAGTCTTGTGAACCCACATCTTATTTTCAAGCCTCAAAAGATCCTAATTGGATTGAGGCTATGAATAATGAGATGGAAGCCTTGTATAGAAATAACACCTGGATTGTCACTGACCTACCCCCTGGTAGAAAGGCAATTGGGTGTAAGTGGGTCTATAAGATAAAGTATAGATCTAATGGTGAGATAGATAGATACAAGGCTAGGTTAGTAGCCAAAGGCTACAACCAAAGAGAAGGGTTAGACTTTGGAGAAACCTTTTCTCCTGTAGTCAAAATGGTCACTGTGAGATGTGTGATCAGTTTGGCTGTTCAAAATAATTGGACTTTATTTCAGTTAGACATTAACAATGCTTTTCTGTATGGGTCAATAACTGAGGATGTTTACATGCAACTACCAGAAGGATACTCTTCTGAAGGTAGTTCTAAAGTGTGTAAACTTGTAAAATCTCTTTATGGACTCAAACAAGCTCCAAGAAAATGGAATGAAAAGCTTGTTGAAGTCTTAAAAACTATAGGTTTTATTCAGAGTAAGTGTGACTACTCTATGTTTGTTAAATCTGTTGAAAATGTCTTTGTTGTTTTACTTGTATATGTGGATGATATAGTTATCACTGGAAACAGTGAAAAAGAAATAAATAACATCAAAACAATGCTTAAAGAGAGTTTTCAAATAAAAGATCTAGGGAAGCTCAAATACTTTCTTGGTATTGAGGTGTTATACTCAGAATCTGGTGTATGTTTAAACCAAAGGAAATACTGTCTAGATTTATTAAGTGATTTTGGTTATCTTGGTTGCAAGCCTGTAAGTGTTCCTATAGAACAGAATTATATTCTTTCTGTTAAAAATGGGAAAAATGTTAAATTCTTAAGTGATGTTACTGGTTTTCAAAGGCTCATAGGTAAATTAATTTACCTGTCCTTAACTAGACCAGATATTAGTTATGCAGTACAGTTTCTCAGTCAGTTTATGCATAAACCAACTGAGAGTGTACAGCAAATCGCCTTAAGACTGCTTAGATATCTGAAGCAGTCACCAGGTAAAGGTATCTGGTTTAAGAAAGGAGAAGATTTGAGTCTTTCAGCATATTCTGATGCTGATTGGGCCAAATGCCTTGTTACTAGGAAGTCTGTTACTGGGTTCTGTGTTTTTCTAGGTGATAATCTTGTGTCCTGGAAAAGCAAAAAACAGAACACTATAGCTCGTTCATCAGCAGAAGCTGAGTACAGAGCTATGTGTACTACTACTTGTGAACTTGTTTGGATTTCCAATTTGCTAGTTGAATTGGGAGTTAAAAATAAGTTACCTTTGAAATTGTTTTGTGACAGTAAGTCTGCTATATCTATAGCAGAAAACCCTGTGTTCCATGATCGAACAAAACACTTTGAGATTGATTTATATTTCCTAAGGGAAAAAATCAGTTCAGGTTTTGTTCAGGTGCTTAAGGTTTCTTCTGATCAGCAAGTAGCTGATATTCTAACCAAAGGGTTATACAGTTCTCAGCATGAGTTCTTGTGTAACAAGCTTGGGTTGACAGACATGTTTAAGCAATCAAATTAAGAGGGGATGTTGAGAAATATGGTTATAATTTGATTACTTAAACTTATTGGTTTTGGGCTTAACATGTTGGGCTTATGCCTTGACTATTGGGCTAATATTTCAAATCTGTTTTAAGTTGTGGTCTGGTTCAAACTTGTTTGAACCAGTTCAATGTGTGAGTTGTTATGACAGGTCTTGAGATGTGATTGTGGCCGTTGGATTGAAGTGATCGTGATCGTTGGTTTGGTATCTTCGACAGAAGCTTCTGGAGCTCCATATAAATACATCTTATTATTATTATTTTTCATTATTATTGTTTTGTTATCGTCTCTGTATTCTCTCGTCTCTCTGAGTCTGTATTAGGGTTTGTACCCTTGTCTTTTGTGTGTGTCTGTACTCTCTTGATGATCTGCTGATATTATTGATCAGCAGATCTTGTTGATACTTTGTATCATTTATTTAGTCTCAGTGATTTGCTGAGACTAGGGTTTGGGGGGTATTTTTTGGTTTGGGTTAATAAGAGCTTTCAGTCACCGTTTTGTCGCTATATCTTTGTTCTTTACGTTGTGGTTGTGTTTATGTTTGAGTTGAGTTGTTTAGCTGTTAGATTCACAAAATTCTACAGTTGTGAAGCTTGTAGCTTTGTTAGTAGAAGAAAACTTTGAATTTTGTCTATAAAAAAATAGAAAAGGAAACAATGTTGGATTAACTATATTCTGTACATAATGTTATGTTGTTTTTAAGGGTAGAAAACATTCACCTGATCTTTGGCGTCCTGTATTGTGTTTTGAAAATGTCATACAGGTTGGAGATAAGCTTCTGAATATTGTAGCGGCAACGAATTAATTGACGCCGCCGCAACGCGCGGCAGATTAAGTACCTAGTTATAAATTAAAATCCTTGTCATTCAGGGGATTTTTAAAAAGAAGCTAAAAAAACTTTTTGGCATTAAAAATAAAGTAAGTGCAGACTAATCAATAGCAAAAAAGAAGTCAGTACAACTTTGAACCAATTTGCAATAGCATACAGAGATGGATATGTCATTAACAAGTACTCCCTCCGTCTCATTAGAAGTGTCCATATTTCCTTTTTTATTTGTCCCATTTCATGTGTCCACTTTCAAAAATTAATAGCCAATTTCCAAATTTACCCTTAAAAACACAACTAAAATAAACAAAGAATATGATGGACCCACCTATGACAAGGGTATTATTGTCATATGGCAAACAAAAAAGTCAATCATTTAATGTGCCTAAAACTTTGTGTTTTTAAAACTAAGACACTTCTAATGGGACGGAGGGAGTAACTTATATTTCAATAACTTTAGAGCAGTGCCTAGAGTTGTGTGACACTTGTAGTTATACGTGAATCTTCCAGTATTACCTTATTCAATTTTCTTCAAAGTAAATGTGAACCTAATAAAAAAAAAAGACATGGCTGACTTTAAGTTGTAACGAATTGGCAACAATCACCCTCTACCATCGCCTAACCATCACGCACTTCTCCAAACCACTAAACACCAACCCCTTACCACACATTGCCTTTGTCATCTTCTAAAACAAACCCTAATACAAAACCCAACTACAAGCAAAAACCTAAATAATTGATTGGGTAAAATAAAGTTCAAATTTCTTAAGCACAATGAAACCCTTAAATTTAGACCCAATTCTAGAACCATGAACCGAGGGTCTAAATTTCCTTCATAAATCGTTACGATTTCTCAAAAAACCTTCATAAATCGTTGCGATTTCTCAAAAAAACTTCTAATTATATTTACATATGGTCATTAAGCGATACAAAATTTGAAGATACGAAAACCCTAAATTTGAAAACTGATATATCTCAAATCAAAACCTAAAAATGTGAAGATACAAGATCTATTTAAAATTTGAACACTAAATTAAAGAAACATACCAGATATGCACATACTTCAACCGCCGATACTCCAACCGTATGGAAAGTCATGGTATATCAACCGCATATTCTTGTGACTGTTACCAAAGATGCTTCTTGTTGATTCATTCATTCCAATAGCGAGAAGGTAGAGAGGTAGGGTTTGTGAATTTGAAGAGCAAAAATAAAATACAGGGAAGGGGTAAAAGAGTGGTAGATGAAAATATAGGAAAGGGGTAAAAGAGGTAGAGATGAAAATATAAGAAGTGGTACAGCGGGAGATGGTAATGACCGAGGGTGTTAATGGTTTTGTTTTTTACGGTTTTTAGTTCAAATCGCGAATCAAACCGTCCACCACTGCCTACCCACCACCACCATCCATTTCCACCGTCCACCGACACCACCACCACTGTAAAGGTTAAATGTATAAAACCCAAGTGTCAAATGTCCTATCAAATTATGTTAGAATGAAAACTCTAGCGAATAAACGTCTTATAAAACTGATGTTTTATGACTCAAATATCAAGTGTCTTATTACGGTGTATTATAATAACACCACTATGATTAAGCGTCCTATAAATGTTAAAGTTATAAGACGCAAGTGTTAACTGTCCTATTAAGTTATGTTATAATAAAACTCTAGCGAATAAGCGTCCTGTAAAACTGATGTTTTATGACTCAAATATCATGTGTCCTATTACGGCGTATTATAATAACACCACAGTGATTAAGAGTCCTATAAAGGTTAAAGGTATATGACCCATATGTCAAGTGTCCTATTAAGTTATGTTTTAATATGACTTCGACTAGAAATGGTCCTGTAAAATCGAACATTTATGACTTAACTACAAAGTGTCGTATTAAGTTATGTTATAATAGGACCCTCGATGATCAAGTGTCCTATTACATTACCCCATAATGGGACACCAACAACTAAATGTCTTATAAATTACTTTATCAGGATCTACATTTTAAGAGTTATATGATAATAGGACCCCTAACAATCATCCATCCTATTAAATAGCTTTTTAGGACACCGGTTTACTAGCGTATATCATAATAGGACCCCAAAAGTTCATTCGTCCTATTAAATAGTTTTTAGGACCCTATTTTACAAGGGTCTCACACAAAAGGTCCTTAAAAGCCATTTTTGTTGTAGTGATTAGATAATAAAAATAACTATCTATACATATATGATAAAATAATTAAATAATATATTTTATTATTTGCATAATATATATAATAATTAAAAAAAAACATTTGGTCTTCTATGGGGTTATTTTACCAAATTTTCTTTTACATTCATTGATTCACTTAGGTGAAATTACAAGAAACCAGATACCTTTATCAATTAAGAAACTATAAGATCATGTGTAGTGGTGGGGGGTTATGAGGGGGTTGTAGTATTAAAATATTAAAAAGTAATAAAAGTGAGGTTATGTAAAAAGAGGGTGTAGTGGGAAGGGGTTATGAGGGGGGTTATAAATGATTGGTAATGATTGGTTAATTATTGTTTTTTATTTAAATAAGAATATTAAATAATATTTCATTAAATATAAAAATAATAATAAAAATAAAAATTTTTCATTAAATATAGAAAACTTACAAATACTAAAAAAAATTACAAATACTAAAAAACAACAAATACTTAAAAAAAAGTTACAAATACTTAAAAAAAGCTACAAATACTTAAAAAAAACTACTCGTCGTCGTCGTCTCCTTCTTCGTTTTCTCCTTCTTCTTCTTCTTCTTCTGCTTCTTCTTCTTCTTCTCCTACTTCTTCTTCTTCTTCTTCATCATCTTCTTCTTCTTCTTGGTTGTGATGAAGCGGGCGAATCGACCATGCTTCCTCCACCAAATCCGCCTTCAACGCGTTATGTATCTCCTTGGAACGCAACATGGCACTGTTTTGGAATCTCTCCTCCTGTGTCGCTTGCGTCCCTGGAACATCTTCTTCTGCAAAATAGTTTGGGCATATTGCCTTTCCTTCGTCTTCAAGTATCATATTATGCATTATGATACAAGCATACATCACCATTCTAATCCTTTCTTTTTCCCACACACGACAAGGATTTCTAACAAAATGCCATCGTTGTTGTAGAACGCCAAAACACCTCTCGACGTCCTTTCTTGCAGACTCATGAGTTCTTTTAAAATATTGCCTTCTTTCATCTGTTGTCTGACTAAACGTTTTGACGAGCATTGAATACTCCGGATATATACCATCCGCCAAGTAGTATCCATGCTCGTAGTAATTATTATTTGCATAAAACCCACATTTCGGTATTGTTCCGCCAATGTAAGACTCTAGCAATGGCGAAAACTGAAAAGTATTTATGTCGTTCATACACCCGGCGAGACCAAAGAAGGCCGACCAAACCCACAGGTCGTGTGAGGCAACTGCTTGTAAAACCAACGTTGGTCCCTTTTGGTCACCGCGTGTATGTTGACCTCGCCATGCGGTTGGACAAGCATACCATCGCCATTGACGACAATCTATACTACCAATCATACCGGGTAGTCCATGTTTTTGTAAATGCCTTTCATATAGTTGTTGAAGGTCGCTCCATGTCGGGTTTCTCAAGTATCTTTTTCCATATAATTGGCATATACCTAAAAAAATCAAATGTATATATAAAAAATATGTACCTACTATATGTATATATATAAAAAAATCAAATGTATATTTGTAAATACCGTAGCAGAAATACTCCAAAGTATCGCGTGTGGTTTTCTCCGCCATCTTCAAATACTCATCATTGATATCGTATGTGTTCCCGTAGGCGAGTACACGTATTGCGGAAGTCACCTTTTGAATTGCGGTGAATCCTAAACACCCTCTAGCGTCGGGTTTTTGCTTAAAGTAGTCATAGGCGGACTCTAAATCTTGCGTGATGCGCAAAAATAAGTTTTTACTCATCCTAAATCTTCGCCTAAACATACCAGGGCCGTATACCGGATTCTCATTGAAATAGTCATTCATCAAACGCTCATTGGCGGCTACACGGTCTCGCTCTATGTATTGCCTAGACAATATCGGCCGTGGGGGGGGATTATTTATAAGATGCATTGCGCTAGTCGCTAGCGTAGCCGCACTCGTAACGGCTTCTTCCTCTTTCGCGCCGTCATCGCGAAAAAACTGGTTATATAGATCGATAAACGAATCTTCGGAGGGAGGAGACGACATTTTGGTGAATTCTTTGTGTGTTGAAATTTTTTAAGTTGTATGTATGTATTGTATGTGTGAATGAGTGTGTGTATGTAGTGTATGTGTTGTAGTTTAACACATATATATATATAGATAATAGAAGTGAATTTTTTTTTTTTTATTAAATTCGACCGTTTCTCAACGGTCACTTTGACCAAACATCCCACATAGCGCTGTTATGTAGAAAACGGGATTGCCTCAAAACGCCCTATAGCGCCCCGGGGGGCGGTGTGCCCAGGCGCTATAGGGTCCAAAACGGCGCTATACTTGTCCACTACACCCGGCCTAAGAGCGTGTAATAGGCAAATAGGACCTAGGGGCCTCTAGTACTTTTACCCATCTTAATAATGAATATTATTTAGAAAGCTGTCACATACCCAGAATGTGATGTCATACACCCTAAATATGATGTCACGGGGTGTATGAATCCTAGAACCCATATTATTTACGTTCAGTTAAACATTTAAACCTAAACTTCTAGTGTTGATCACACATACACAAACGGGTTTAATCTGGTTTATATACTTTAATTTGTTTTGTTTAGTGAGTCCTTCCGCTTAGTCTCCGGTCACCATGCCATATGTTATCTCAAACATCATTTGTTAAAATTCAATAAATTTTAAAAACTAGATCACACAATAATTAACATGGGCATGTACCGCATTTTATGATTGACTATAACCGACCCCAATAGATGTCGAATAATATATTTCTAAGGGTAAGTGGGCATTTGTACGTGACTCAAAACTCAAAAGATAATAAAGCTAATGACTTGGCCTTTGTGGAAAAAAGGAAAAAAGATGATATTGGCATTGTCATAACAAGTGGAAACTAGTTACTTGTGGTCTATTAAAGTCAATTATTTCATTGATAAAAACATAAAGTTTAATGAAAATATCTGAGAATTATTGTGATTAATAATATTAATAAGAATTAACTCTCAAGATAAATGAAAAAAATACCACTCCAATTGAATCGAGTTGAGCTTGAGATAGATAAGACTCAACTCGAGCTCAATGATACTTCATAATGTAAATTGTAACTGTCATATACTCATGCTTCATAGGTGAAAGATATGTTATATATAGCAGGAGCTCTCCTCCTTAAACAAATATCAAGTATATTAAAAACTTATATTAAACAAGTAAACTTAACTATAATAATTTCATGGATTACCGACGATTATTAATTAATCTCACGGAGAGACTTCCGACGAATGTGTCTGTCGCTAAAAGCCCTCGACTTGTTATTAAGCTTATGATAATAGGCAACAATATTGAATTCATATTCCATTTTGAACTTTACATATAATGTAACCATCGACTTGGAGTAAATCTTACATTATCCACAAAGTCAACCATTTATTGTTCTAACAAACTAAATTCAAATGACAAAGGATGTACTCATAAGGCAAGATTGTGATACGAGTATGTAGATCATAGACAACGCTACAGATCAAGCGCTTGTAATTAATTTGAAATACGCGTATAGTATGCATTAATGCATCTTTAATCAGATATAGATGTTAGTTTGGATCATGTGTTAGCTTTTGTAAATTTGGTGTTTTTTTTTCTAACTTTGTTGTGGTTGTTTTTGAATATTAGACGTTCCTATTTGGTCCTTGAGTTGCAAGTTCGGCTTGATTGTCCAACGGCATGTATTGTGCCATGATGGCCCTGATCTCCGAATCCATGTACGTCTACAACAAAGATTTACAAAGAAACAATAAGAGCACCATCCTAATTAGTTAAGATCTTGACAACAATCTAAGAAGTAAGATAATTAACATATGAAACATGTCTTGATAGAAAAGGTTGCAAATTGTAGTTAAAACAGTTTAAGATTTGTGAATAATGATGGCCTTACCAATCCTACCCACCCCCAAACACAAATGACGAAAAACTCAAACGACTGGTTAAAAGGTAGGAGGCTATGATGCAAGCCATAACCTTCAAATGGCCGTACGGTGCAACCTCAAATGACAGTTTGAAAACGGTGTAGGATTAGATTTTCATTGGCTTGTGCATAGCATGCTCAGTTATAACTGGCCGGTTTTGCCATTTTCTAATTATAAACCTATCGAAAGACCATGAATGTAGGCAGATTTCTAAAACATGTAATAATAAATACTATGTATATGATCTTCAAATTTCCTAAAACCATAATTGGGTATTTGTGTGACAATCTAAATGTTCACACATTTAAATTATGTGTAGCAATTAATGTTATAAAGTTATCACTTTACTTGTCTTTAGGTGTGAATGCATACCCGAATTCTGTATTTGTAGAATGCATATGCTATGCCTACAGCAACTGCCAAACCAAGAACGATGAGCCACGCAAAGCCCCATCCGACTCCTTGCCTCGCATTTTTACCTGTTTAGCATCAAGCATAGTACTATTCATAACATGAATGCATAGAAGCTATATAATACTCACTGCTCCAATACATTTTATAGCATAGTTAAATTTGTTTATATATATATAATATTTGGAAAGGTGTAACAAGAAACTAGATAACTCACTTATACATATGTCATGTTCTCTAAAGTAGAGCAAATCACCACTGCAACGACACTCGTAACTACCCCAGGTATTCTTGCATTTGCATTCAGGACACTGACACGCCGTCTTCTCTTCGCATTCATCTATGTCTGCAATGTATATAGTAAAGGTCATAACATTAATATAATGTGTTCAACATATTATGATGTCCTATATGGCAAATGCTAAGTATATACTTTGGAAAACTTTCTAAAGGAAATCATCGTTAATGATGTTCGACGCAGGAGACAATACCTTCGCAGTTTTTAACTCCATCTCCCTTAAATCCTGGTGGACACTTGCAGCCCTTAGTATGATTATCCTAAATGAATATTTGAAACATATGATAAAAACATATGGGACATCGAACAATGTTATTATGGTACAAGACGTATAATGATCAATAGATTGATATAGACGCATAGAGAGAGAGATCAAGCACTAACGATACAAGCAGAATACGTTTTACCCTGTCGGGTATCTTTCCAACAGCCTCCATTGTTAAGCCCACAACGTAAAGCACCCGAAGCTGCAACAAATCATGGCATTCGTGAAACTAGATCAACACAAGATGATGCAATAGAAGTTACCTTCACAGTGTTTGTAACCATCGCCGAAAAACTTTACGCCCTGAACAATTGGACATTGACACACTCTACCCCTGAAAGTATCCTACATAAACCAAACCATAGAAAACAAGATTCAGTGAAACACCTAAATTTAAAAAAAAAAAACATCATGCAAAAAAAAAACTCTCCATACCCTGCAGGCTGTGATATTTGTAGCCTTGTCTATCCAGCATCCACCATTGTTTTCCATACACTCATTTGTTTCAATTCCTGAAAGCAGCATATAAACATCACTCGCTTCGATAAATGAAGTATTGTTATATTTTATTATTTTATAACTAGTATATTACCCGCCGCGCTATGCGCGGCGCAAAAACATACAGCCGAGCGAATTTTCGTCAAATGGAAATATATTATATTCAATCAAACATGTTTCAAATTGCGGAGGGAATTCGGACGGTTTCTGTTTGTTTTGTTACGATGCGGGCAAACGTCGCGACAACCCCAATCTGTAACCACTTTAACACCGGATTTACGACGTTAGACCTGAATGCAATAATGCCATTTACGTCGTTGATCTAGTGCTGAATTCATCTCCATCGAGCAGTTGTCACCGCCACGATGTGGACCACCATCTAGAAACGGTGGTTGTCGTAAACTTGTGCACTATAGTCGGCTTGTATTCAGTAAATGGCATTTACGTAAATAACTTGTAAATAAAAAGTTCTTTAAAAGGCAAAAATAACTTGCAAATTAAACGTTATGGCATTTTCGTAATTACCCTATAAATAAAAGTTGTTTCATGGCGTTTTCGTAATTACACTGCAATTAGAAGGTTTTTTATTTTGTATGCCAATTTCGTAATTGAATTGGAATTGAAAGGTTTTTTATTTTGAAAAAAAAAGAATAAAAAAAAACACTGTAGCGAAAGCGACGTTCACTACAGTGAATTCTTTGATGATAATTGGTATATATATAATTTTTAATATATTCATATATTTAGTTTCTTAAGTTATTTATAACATTACCCGGTTTTTGAATCCAGTCTGACTAGTGAACCTATAAGGCGGCTAGTTCATTGACCAGTCCAGTTATGAAAACATTGATTTTAAGTATACGTGTGAATTCTTGTAACGTTTGAAGCCTAAGTTCTGGAAAATAAGAGAGAATAACAAGTAGTAACATATCTAAAGACAGAACTGACCATCTCTTAAACAAATGTCTGGCTCCGTTGTCTCCTCAAACCCCGAACAAATGGCCTTTAAGACCGTTCCTTTGTCGAGCTTTCCTGAATCAAGTAACAGTTATTTGAATATCAGATGTCGGTTATTAAATTTTCGACGCTATGATACGTTTGAACCTTCACGTGTTATATGCCATGTTAGTAGAAAACTACAAAGTAATGTATATCATCTACATACCGCGAAACTGTCTGTTGTTTATGATGAGAGTTGGCAATATACTCACATCTCCACGGGGACCTTTACCGATCTGTGAAATCATAAACTTAACCTTGTTAGAAGTCTTGATTCCAATAATAGTGGAATATTTAGATTATTACAGAAGGGTAGGGATCCTAAGAGAACGATTCTTGGCCACACATTTCATATAAAAAAAATAAAAATTTTGCTTTAATCGCACATTTTTATGCAAAAAAAATGTTTTTGAATTTTTTTCATTTATACATATGTGTTTATAGCAATTATACATATGTGTATATAGCATTTTCAGCTATACATATGTATATATTTCAGCTATACATATGTGTATATTTCAGTTATACATACACATGTGTATATTGAAAAAAAATACAAAAAAAATAATAAAAACAAAAATTCCTGCATATAAAGCAGCGATTTAAAGCAAAAAAAAAAAAAATTGCCTTAGAGAAATTTGTGGTCCAGAATGGTTCTCACAGTTCTCAATTTGGGAAAAGGTTCTCATTTGAACCAAATCCTATTACAGAATCAATAAACCTGCGCTTGCTGCTCGCCTTTGAGCACTTGGTTCTCGACATCTGCTCCTGTATCGCCCACGCAGTCTCGTATTTTCTTCACATCAATACCTGAAGAAAGATAGCTCAAAAGCCAACAAAATCAGTCACAAGAATTTTAAACTATAATCAGTCACTACATGTTCTAAAAACTTACCAAGTGATTTAATTACATCTTCTGCACACTCTCTAGTATACTTCTCTGCGTTCATCGGACACCGAATAGCAAAATCCGTCACATAATCCCACCAAAGCCAAGGCTTGCCAGATTCGTTCGCAACTTTAAAAAAACACGCTTGTAGTAAATTTTGCACGACGACATCTTTCCCATCATACCCACGACTAAAATCGTCATCCGGGTCAGGAGCGCAATATCTTCCATTATTAATACACTGAGACTTGCATTGTCTACTCAAAATAAAAGCCTCAGGACAATACCAAGTGATGTAATGTGGTGTAAACTGAGTGTAACCTTTTTTCTCCAATATTTGAGCCACCCCTTTAAAATCTTTGAGAAACTGTTTCTGGCTGTCACATTTTGGGCCGCACTCGTCGTTGCTGTTTGTCCAGAACTCGTATTCAACGCGATCATCAGGATGTGGGAGAGCTTCTCTCCAGTCAAGATTTACTTTGACCATATCTGGTTTGTTTAAGGCTATTTTAATGGCTGCACCAAGTGACTGGCTTATGAGGGCTGATGGGATAGATATGTTTTGTAAGTAATCTGATCTTGCATGACCTTCTTCTGGTGTGTCCATGGTTATCAGTGGCTCGGGCCTGTCGTCGGCAACAAGAATGGCTGCAGCCCCAGCTTTCTGTGCATTCCATGCCTTCAATGTAAAATAACAGTCTGCCAAAAACATATTTCTGTAAATTCAACTGAAACAGATAATAAAAAAAAATTTAATTTCTAAAGAAAAAAAAACAAAGATGTGTTCCTTTTCCTATCAAATCTTATGAACTACAAGGAAACTACTGGAAGTTTATGGTAGAATAATCAAAAACAAAGTCATGAGTTCCCAATGGACAAAGCGGACAATATTGGTTAATATAAAGGAGTATTGGATTTAAATAATCTCAACAATCAGCAATTAGCAATTAGCCGCCACCAATCCCAACTAACGAAACGTGTACTGGCGGTTCCACCTTTTAACATATTGGCCACCAACGGACTATGACAACAAACAGTATACTAACTGATTATATAAATAAAACATATTTTTTAGTCATAGTCCGTTGATGGCCAATATGTTAAAAGGTGGGACCGCCAGCACAAATTTCGTTAGTTGAGATTGATAGCGGCCAATTGCTGATAGTTGAGATTATTTAAATCCAATACTCCTAATATAAGGGTCGTTTCTTGGAATCAGTTTTGTAGATTTTTTGGACTTTGTGTCTAATCTCAGCATAATCAACCAAATGCACATAAGCAATCAATGCATGATGAAATCGAGAGCGTTAGAAACAATGGAAAGGAAGGTAAATTTACCACCGCGATCAACCAAAAGGAAAACAGGAAGACCAGCACCAGTATTGAAATTGAAAGAAACATCATCAGTGAAGCTATTGCATGCCTTTTGATTAGTTTTAGGATAAACAACAGCACCAGCTAATGTTCCTCCATATTGAGGAACACCAAAATTACCAATTGCACATTCATATGTATCTTTTAAATTTTGTGGTGATGTCACCCTCAAATTGTTCTTCTCAACCACAAATCTTCCCTTTGTTGATTCACACATCAACAACAACAACAAAACACATATTGCCAACCTTACTTTCCCTTCCCTCATAGTTTCTTGGAAGCAAAAGAGTTTTAACTGTAAAAACCGATCAAGCCGATTATATTAAAACTTACAAAGATTATATTTTTTTATATCTGTCTCATTATTCAAGTTGATGAAATGGCTTAAACATAAGAAATCCAACACTGATTGATTTTATGTCGATTTCGACAGAAATCTTGAAATCTGTAAAAGATGATTTTTTTTATGAATTTAAC
Source organism: Ambrosia artemisiifolia (assembly GCA_032199755.1). Lineage (NCBI taxonomy): Eukaryota > Viridiplantae > Streptophyta > Magnoliopsida > Asterales > Asteraceae > Ambrosia > Ambrosia artemisiifolia. The sequence goes on along the minus strand of CM063523.1, from coordinate 58,005,441 downwards.
ATGGATTTCAGTTGGATTTCAAGATGAACAAAATAAGAGAAGGCAAAGGTAATGAAATGTGCAAGTTTTATTTTGTGTGACTAAAATGTGGTCATGTCTACAAGTGTAAATCATAGAGAAGTTTACAACCAGAGAAAGAATAGAGACTCATGTGGTGTAAACCATAGTTTGATCAAGTCTTTGTTTGATGGGCAATTTCTAAAAATAGGTTTACTTGGATAAATATAGGATCTTCAAGAAACCTAAATGTGTGTCAAGCAGTTTGACAGATTGGTGGATTGTAAAATGTTGGGTCAAACAAATTAAACGTGTCAACTTGAACACTGCTCCGTTAAACGGGTTAAATATCTTCATGCTGTGTCAAAAATTAACACCCGTAATTAGACTCGCAAAAAGAAAGATTGGTTTTAGCGAGTTAATGATTTTGGCGTAATTGAATCATTTTATAAGCTAAAGTACTTATGACAGCCCATAAATATGTGTTACGAACGTCAAGGGGTTGCGCCCACATAACAGTCCCTTGTGCCAGTATGCATGACGCGATTAAGTTTCTCAAAAAAATCATGAATCTCACTGCGTCTCAACTAAAGAACCAGTTTTTCTAAAACGACGATCCTTTATATATAGGTAACACAATTTAAAAACTTAAACATCAAAATCTACATGACTACATGAATTTAGTGATTTCTACTTGACAAAAGCAAAAAATTGCAGGCAAGTCCGGAAACAATTGTCACCGATGCATACTATTAGGAGTAAGTGAGTAACCATAAGCCCAAAGGTACACATAATGTATGAGCAACTTATGCTTGTCAACATATGTTACATCTGATTAATATAAATAGATTCTCATTGGTCGTTACTTAGCATTAGCCTGCTGCAGAACACACAGGTTGAGACATGTTGCACTAAGCCTTATCCACCTGCAACAAAAAAAGGTACAAACTTCTTATGAGCTCAGTCCAAACTTGTGGTCAGGTCGGAAAAAACAAGACAGAATAAAATTATGTAATTTACCTTCCTCATAAGAATGAACAACCTCTGATCAAGCTCAAATTTAGCTGCAATTGAGGGGTCGCCCCTCAACAACATTAATAAACCGCCGAATGAAACATAAATGTCCCTGAAAACAAGTGCAAATAAGTTACAAGTCATTGTAACTAAATTACATCAAATTAACTTCATAAAGAGCCTTTAAACTATGACACTGTGGAATTTTGAAAGACATAAATGAGCTTTTAAACTTATTTAACATATATGCAAAGTTTAAAAGAACGGAAACGAGCCTCGAGGCGTTTTCCCTTCGCCTCATGAGGCGTAAGCCTCGAGGCGAACCGAGGCGTTAGCTAGAGGCGCAGTCAAAAAATAAATATAAAAATTATGTGTCTATAAAAAAATAAAATACTTGACCTAGAAAAGTCTAAAACATCACAAACACACATTAAAAATAAAATAATTGACCCAAAAAGTCTAAAACACTAAAAAAACACATAAAAAACACCCTAAACCACCCGAGGCGCACCTGAGGCGCACATTTTCTTAGTGCCTCAGCCTTAGAGGCGTATGTACAATCTGAACCCAATGAGGCGCGCCTCAGACTCGTTTTCTTAGAGTTTCGCCTCGAGGCGTACGCCTCACCCGTTTTTTTAAACCATGCATATATGTGTGCATGTGTGTGTGAAATTTCCATGATTTCCTCAATAAGATAATAACACATAGATAATATAATGATCCAACATACGCTTTAACATTGGCTCCGGAGCCTTCCTCGGATATCCTGTACAACTTGCCATGCATCACATACTCAAATTTGTCAGCAAGAGACTTTCTGCCACCCTGCAGTTGGAAAAGGAATCCCATAAAATCTTTGACTAAACATATTTCAATGTTTATTACTATCTTAACAATTGTGGAAACTACCGGAGTAAAAAAGCCACTGTCAGGAGTTCCATCCAAATTTAAGGTAGATGCTAAAACCATCATAAACTTCTCACCAACATGCATTGGATAAATTTCTGTATTCACATCCAGCTGCATGTACATATCAAATTGATCGCTCCTTGCTTCAATGCGATTAACTACAATTGACAAACAAAAATTTATAAAACTACTTGGTCATTTTTTTCATGTTTGACACCCATAAGAATTCATGATAGTATGATACGATACTACTCTGTTCTTTAAAGCACAAACGGTAATTTACTAACATCTGCAAAATTATTATTTAATATATAGAGATAATAAACTCACAAGATATAGAAAGCATACTCCTCTAACAAAACACAAATTTTCATCAGCGAAAGTTAAAACAGTTCCCGGGTTTGCAAAAAAAAAAATATATATGAAAACATGAACCCAAGTGTCATAGACACCAAGATTAGGTGAACCAACCAACACTAACTAGAACCAACTGCTTCACACCAAATCATATTTTGATAAGGCACACTTTCAAAATCGTTTCTATAAAGAACAAAGTTTAATTTTTATATTCAAAATCAAAACACTCAAAAGGATATGTAATGATCAATAAAAGATAACATTAATGAAAAATAAACACCTCTGCACTTTAGACAATTATCCGGTGTTCCATGAATGAAAAAAATCCATCTCTAATTTGAGTTTTCAATACAGGAAGGCTCAGTTAGAGTTCAAAACAACAATAAGCTCAACAAGAATCCAACTATCCCACAATTGTCAATAGCGACAATCTACCCATACGCTATGTAGCAATGGCGATGAAATTGCGAGCGCTATTTCATGTTTAGTGATACACTGGAAGAAATTTTTCAATATATGTTATATGTATATTTTACCAAAAAAAATTCGCTATCTCCCGCTATTTGTCAATTGTCGCTATCAACCATATATTGAGACATGAGTGCTACGCTAAACTATTTGCTATAGTGGACGCTATGTTGCTATCAACAACTATGGACTATCCAGTTCTGACTTTTTATTAACTCTGGACGTATTTGTAGCCTTATTTTGCACTTCACCTCCCAAACAAACCACTATCTTTAACTACTCTTCAATAAACATTCCGATAGGAAAAAAACAAGAAAAATATAACATAACATGAAGCGGCAACAACGAATTACCTTTGTCAAACTTCTTGCCATCGGGATCAAGCTGATCAACCCTAAATATGTCTTCAAACAAGGTTTCAACCATCCTTTAGCCGCTAACTAAACTCACCTACAAAACAGAATCGTACTAACTTAAATCAATTAAAAAAAACTGTGTATGCCAAGGTACGGTACAATCATCCGTAAACGGTACACATGATAATAACGAAAACTATAACTAATTATACGATAATTTTATAAGAATTTAGAAGCATGAATTCAAAAAAAAATACACCTATGTTATCAAATATAGAGAAATAATATTAATAATAATCCCAAAGTAATATTTAATTTGGAACATCTATGAAACATCAACTCCCATCTACTGATCCCCATATCCATAACAAAGTATTCAAATCAACAACAAATTGCAATATGGTCAATAAAACAAGAATACAAAATCAACGTAAAAACAAAACTATGCATTTTAAAGATGTGCCCATGTGTCCTTGCTTATTATTCATTAACATTTTAAACAAATTACACGGTAAAACTCCAGGCACAAACCGAGAACTTACAACACTTAAAACAAAACAACAACAGCTCACGAAACCAAACATCTAAAAACAAGATGATATAATACAAAATACTAACAAAAAGATACATAATTTCTACTCATGTAATCCAAGTAATTAGAACCCATTTGTTATCACTACATACCCACTTCAAAAGTACCAATAACAACCAAATTACTAACCAAATTAACGCCGAGCCAATAAACAGATCATCAATTCTCCAATAACAACCAAATTACGCGGTCGAACTTAACGCCGAACCAACAAACAATATATACATCAGCAACCATACAAATAACAAAGCAACCTGAATCAACAAACTATTTGAAAAAATCTTATCATGCTTGCATAGAAAGCAAATTATTGAAGCATTATCTCTAGTCATATAGCATTGCTGATTATTTCTACTACTGAATAACACTTTAATTCTAACTAAAATCACTAAATTCTCAATTTTTAAACAACTAAACAAGTTTCAAGTTAATTAAATGATTGATTTTTGCATATGTAATTACAGATTACTGAAGTCGAAAGAGGAAAAGAAAAGACCCACTAACCTGTTCGATTGGTTCGTAGTAACGAGTAGCGTAGATGTTGTGGTCTGGTTCGATTGATTCTTCAGGTGTTGCTTTGGTATACAGTTTACGAATTAGGTTTACTAATAATAATAATAATAATAATAATTAATATTGGGGAAATTGGGGATACAATAATAATTATTTTATGGGTGATTGGGCTTATTACAAAAGCTTGGGCTTTGTTTAACTTAGTTTAAAATGAAAATATAATTTGGGTTTAATATTCTTATTTTTTTAACAAAATTGGTTATTTTATCAGTTGTGGCGGTGCCGTACGTACATGATATATAGATTGCAATCGATCAGACTTGTTTGTGAACTAAATTTATTCGCTTACGATTTGTTTGCGAACCAAATTTATTCATTTCCAGTTTGATGGTCCATGGATTTCCTATATTATGGTGTCTTTACCAATTTGTGGGATTTACTGGGTATGGTTGTTGTATATGAATACACAAATCTTAGTTGTAATAGGAGTCACTCCTACAACAACTCTCAGTTCATAATTCTTTCTTTCTCTCTTATGATAAGATTTCAATTGTAGACCCGAGAAGACGACATGAATTCTCATCTTCACCATCATCGTTCACTCCCTGATGATTTAGACTCTCTTCCATCGGTGCGAGTTTTTGGATCTTCAATTGGCGCATCCAGTGTGAGTTAGGACCATTTCAGCGTACAATGTTTTTGGAAAAGTATAACATCCGGTAAATATGTATAAAAATGGTAAAATGAGTAAACCATAGGTACCATTTGCGTAACTAATTCATACTTCATGAGTTCATGTATATAGCAATGCACATAAATTGGCAAATCCAAGCTTTAGGTCATTTTACTAATGTGTACGGTCAAGTTCAGCTGGTCTTATCAAGTGATAACTAAAATTTCTAAATTAGATAACCCGTTAAGTTGGTCGAACCAGATAGCTACATAAGCTGATTGAGGTGTCTAGTTTGCTTTGGCATGAACAGTTTTATCGGTTTCAAACGATTTTTGGCTACTCGCTGGCAATGAGGTGAACTACTAGTGTGCTTTCTAATTTCTATCATCATTCCACATCTTACAACTTCATGGTATATATTCAAAACAGTTAGTGACCTTTTTATACATACATGACACGCGACACAAAACGACATTGTTTGTTCATTCTCGTTTGTCTTCTGCTAGATCCTCAGCTAGACCGATAAGATGATCAGTTGATCCCAAACCTTTCTTTTCCTTCCTTTCCATCACTGTTGTTCCAACTTCACCGCCCTCAACTTTCACTCCAGTTGTAAGTGATATTGCCTCTTCATCGTAGTCGTCCCCTGTATCACCTGCATATGCATATCTACAAGCCACAAACTTGTTATTCTTTAAAGCCTTGAAAACCCGACAATATTGTACCACACCCAATTAGGTAAAATGGGAGGACCAAGCAGGTTACAAAATGGGTCCAAACTCCAAAAAGAATGCGATTTTAGTATGAGCTAAAATGGTATGGGTTGGATTAACCCACAAACACTGCTTTGTCCATGATTTATAGATGATTAAGACGCTAAATATGATCAAGTATTTACAATAATAATGCAAAGTTTTTGCCCTTAAAAACTGCATTTTGTGCGGGACTTTCGACCCATTTGACTTATTTGAAATAAAACATGATGTGAATCGACACGGTTATTAGTAAATAGGCCGAACTAGCCACCTCTATTTTGTCCCATGAAATTGCAGCATCTGTTGAAGACATGTAGCCTCTAATCTACAAGAACTGTAGACTATTAACCATATAACTCAAGAATCCTCCAGTAATGACAAAATAAACTAATTATATGGACATTAAACAATATGAAAAATTCTTTGTAGGAGAAAATGTTTTGAAGCCATGGTCTCAACGGAAGCAACCTCTCTATCTTTTGGTAAAGAGCAAAGATTTGCCCCCATGCTTGCGGGTTTTTAGGGTATGTTTGTTTGCTTTGTAGGAGAAACATGAGTATAACCAAGCAATCGTGACTTAAAATTTGAAAGGTTCGTCATAAAATGAAATTACTAAAATACCCTCTAAGAATGAAGCTGGATAATCCTGTTAACCCGTATCAACATGACACTTGACACGTTTTGTGTTATGATAACAATGGGAAAATAAAATGACGGGTAAAAAGTTTTCAAAATGAAAATTGCAGAAAATACTCTTTCAACAGTTACAATAGAAAGAATTTTGCGGACCTGAATCCTGCTCATCTTAATAAAATGTTGTTGAATTTAATAGCAAGCAACCAATTGTAGATAGATTCAGAAAATTTTTAAAATAACCTTCCATGATAAAAAAAAGGAATTTATATGATCAAACAAGCAAAAACAGATACGAAATAAACATGGCAAAATGGGAAGATGAAGGAGGTTGAGTAATAGGGTTAGTTCACACCAGGTAACTTTGTGTACGATTCAGGTGCCCAAAATGTTTTTGCCCAAATTTAACTATAAACAAATAATTAACGTTTCATTTGACAAGTTTTATTTTTAGGTAATGTGTTAGCTTTTATACATTTGAGCCGATAGAAATTAAAAAAACAACACCAATTGATTCATTGATAAGCTAATTAGAACCTAAATTGCCACCTCTGATTTATAATTTCTTGTAAAAGTATAGCATTTCTAATTAGAACCTAAAAGACACAAAATGTAAAAACAAATGAAGCACTATAAAAACAAATTACCTAGTGGGATTGCGGGAAGGAGCCCAAAGGATGCATATAACTACCAATAGCGAAAAGGCAAGCAGTGACCAGAAGGCAGGAATAATCCAGTAAATGCGCCAAAGCTCGCTTATTGGGTCGGTTGCATTAAAGTAAAACTGCACCATTCATTGTTGAATTAAAAACAATAATTAGCAGAAACAAAGATAAAAATAAAACCTAAAAGATCCACATTAATATCATAAAAAAATATAAACAGTACCTCATAACCAATCCAAGCAATAGAAACAAGCACAAAAAGTGCTAGGGCGTTTGTGAATTTTCTATAAACCTCCAGTTTTGCAATGCTCCTCCTCATCTAAAAATAAATATCAGAAATAAAAAAAATGCTTAAGACAAATATAGCTGGATTGCAGGCTCAACTGCAAAATCTTTGGTGTATGGGCTAATTCAAGAGAACGAGTTGGAACAAATTTGGCCTACTAAAAGGCAGCTATTAAGCAAAAACACTGTCCACCAGAATCTCTAGTAATAAACTCTTGTACTAAAACATAACCCTGGAGCTGGGAATTTCAACCCATTTACTTATTAATGTGTCTAGTTGGGCTATATTTGATTCAAACAAGTAAGATAGAAAAAAAAAATAGCTAAAAAAGAAATGAATGAAACCAGATGAAAATCGCCCAAAGTTATTTTTTAATGCATATAACATTATAACCTCCAAGATCTTTTATTACTGAAAAAAAATAAGTTTTACAATCATATGTAGCACTAGGATTTTTTATATCAAATATATAAGAAATTGAACATAAAGTATTTCAGGTCTACCTCACCCACCTGTATCAAAAAAAAAAAAAAAAAAATTAAACTCTAGTCTTTTTACTTTAAGCATGGTTTAAAAAAACGGGTGAGGCGTACGCCTCGAGGCGCGCCTCAAGGCGATTCTGTAAGAAAACGAATCTGAGGCGGCGCCTCAGGGTGTCATTTTGTACGTGCGCCTCATAGAACTGAGGCAGTAACAAAAATTGTGCCTCGGGTGCGCCTCAGGGATTTTTTATGTTTATTTTTGATGATTTGGACTTTTTGTGTCAATTTCAAGCGTTCCATGTCTCTTTAGTGTGTGTTTTTGATGAATATGAGGATGAAATTAGTTGGTATTTCATTTTTTATAAGATATATAATATTTATATTTATTTTTTAATTCCGCCTCGGGCTTACGCCTCGGTTCGCCTTGAGGCGTACGCCTCGTGAGGCGAAGGGAAAACGCCTCGAGGCACGATTCCGTACTTTTAAACCTTGACTTTAAGAACTTTCAATGCCAAAATATTGTGCCTAAGTTTAAAATTTTCAGCTCCCATTAAATCCACTAGGTCCCATACTTGAAGATACGCCATATGTCTAATAATGCCAACAGCAATACAGCATCATCAATTTTCAGGCTATCTTTATTATTTACTTATCAACGGGTTGTTAGATTATATTTATATCTTACAAGTTACAACTCAAACTGGAAAAATAGCTAAAAAGAACATGGGCCAAATAAGCCAAATGTTTATCAAAGTGTATTTTGATGCATACAACCTCCTGAGTCACTTTATTCAAAACAATATCTAACAGTAACTAAAATAAATTAACCCACTGTTTTTTATATAAAACTATAAAACAAATTAACATAAAGTATTTCGGTTTAACCCACCTCGTTTCGACCATACAAAAAGATTGCTTGTTTTAAAACGGAAGGATTTGGAAGAAAAACATTACCTGAAGCTTCTCCAACGTCTTGGATAGAGACGAAAATATCCACAAAATAAACCAAGCATCCAAAAACGCAACAGGCAGCACCAAGTACAATTTCGTTCTTCCAGAAAAATCATCAATAGTCCCCAAATTTTCAACAATCTCAAGCGACTCAGAAGCAACAAAATATACAAAACCAAGAATCAACACTTTTGAGGTCACGCCACCTAGTGTGGGCCTCACCACACCATATCCCATTGCCACCACCAAAAGCAGTAACCGGGAAACAGTCTTCTTAACAGCACTAATTGTAACTGCCCATATTGTAATACCCACAGGTCGAATTCCGGTCGCACTAAGATTTGAATAATCAAAATACCAAAACGCCATTTCACACATACCAAGAGCAATAACAGCTGAGATATGATAATGCAATTGCATTATATCTTTCCAAAACTGTACAAATCTTAGAAACCAAGCAAGCCCGAGAATAAGGTAAGCCAAAGACATGAATCCATAAAATGTCATGAGTGGAACCATCTTCCCAGGTAGATAACCATCAGCATTACGCCACACGGTTTTTCCAGTTATGGTTGTACCTTTGAGTTGTGGATCACAGTACATAAAATAAAGATAATACATACCAGTTTTATCAATCTCAACTGACTGAGTAGGCATTTTAGCTTCTTGATTATTTCCTTCAAAGAAGGTTTGGATGCGTTTCGGCCAATCAGGGTTATTTTCATCTTTTAGGATAATAACTTCACCTACTGTGCAGGACCTGTCTGCAGAAAGCTTTGGGTTGCAACATAACACATTGGAACTATTTTTCAGAAAATTGCCACCGATTCTTTCGGTATCTTTCACCTCAAATACAATAGCTTCGATTAATCCAGTTCTACTCTGCATTTCATTCTGAATTTTTGCCGATCCACTTGTCCTCTTAAAGACTACACTTTCAAACCTGAAATGTCAAAGGAAAATACTTCAAAAATCTTACTCACTTTAAATATCATCATATTTCAGTTTCAGCAATTATATACTTCAACACAGCAAAACAAATGAGACACAGGATAAAATTAGATATTAAGACTGATATGATAAAAAAACATTTTTACGCCCTGCTTGCGGTGTGCGCATATAATGTATATACGTGTGGGCCCTTGGGAGGCAAAAGTGAAATCGCACAAATTTTAACGTCGTGTTACTAGTTTCGTGAAAATAACGTTAAAAACGGAGGACGGTTAATCATGCATCATATGGTAGCATTTCTAACCAAAAGACAAGGGGCAAAAGTGAAATTGCATTAATTGTCCTGAGTGTTGAGTGTGATGTGCCTTATGTCCAAGGCTTGATGCAAACTACTATCGAGCAGAGGGTCTAACTAGAAGCAGCCTCTCTATTCCTACGAGTAGAGGTAAGGCCATCTACATCTTACCCTCCTCAGACCCTACCTTAGCTTTGCTATTATAGGATCTACTGAGTATGAGTATGATGACGAATGACGATTATGACTAATGCATAAAACCTCCTAAATCATAAACCGTTGAGAGTCCATCTGAAATGCATAAAACCTCGTAAATCATTTTCTTTAAAGACTTTGATTACGACTAATACAATTTCCAATTAATTAAACTGTTATTATAATCATAACCAACGCATTAGTTACGCATCAACAAAAAGCAATAAAACAAACAAATACAATTCTTGCAGACCAACCCGAACCATTACCCTGCCTATCTTTCCATCACTGACGAGATCATTTATACAAAACTAGTAAAATGAAACCGAGTCAACAATATAATATAATATAAATTAATAAATTAATGATTTAAAATACTCAAATAAGATGTCTAATAAGATGAAAACCTAAAGTAAGTAAACGACTTCTAATAAGATGTCAACAATCAATTAACAAATGAAATGAGAGTGAAAATAAATAAAACCTGATGAATGATTTTCCGGAGAGAGGTTTAGGTTCAGGAGCAGTAAGTGAAGCATTATTAATATTATTGTTGTTATTATTATCGTCTTCGTGATGTTTGGAGGCGAAAAGGCCTTCGCTACCGCCGTGAAAGAGGAAGGCGTTTAACTGAGGAGTGAAAAGGTCGTTACGATACTCGTGAATGGAAGCACCGATTGGTAGGATTAAGATACAGAATAGAAAGGCTAACATTATTAATCGATTATGATCGCCATTGTAGAATCGAAAGCTCGCTTTGTGTCTCATCTCTGATTGTGTTTGTGTGTGTGTGTGTGTGTGAATCTGGGGAAGGTGAAACGTGACGATGTGGCTACGACGTGGAACGCTCTAGAGATTGGGTTCCGACTCTTCCGATGTTTCTGCACGACGTCGTTTTGGCTTTGCAATTTTTTTTTTTTTTTTTTTTTGAAAAAGTTTTGGCTTTGCATTGATGGCCATTAACTTACTATGGATGGCAATAAAAAAATATTTGGCACTTACGGGACACGAGTTTAAGATTAGGTGATATCTGACTTGATTATCAGAAATTAAAATTATATACCCGTTTACCTCAATCATACACATGAAAGTATGAAATATGTATACGGCGCGATTACCCGGAACTATGAAATACAAAATTATTTTTTAGAGATTAATATTATATTATAATACTAGTGGGAATGCCCGCGCGTTGCTGCGGGTGTTCCGACTAATATCGGATTCTAGCTTTTATGATGTCTATTACAAACCACAACCTATTCTGGGTTTCTAACCCTTTATTCCATTCAACAAAAAAATATATTACATGTTTTCACCGTCAAAACAAACGGTACGGTTACGAGGTCTAACCAATGATACAGATTTACCACTTCGATTCAAAAAATCATGTCTAAAAAACCACCTAACGCGCCACGATTGAGATAGGATAAATGAATTTATTAAAACACACGCTTGAGATAATCAACACAAGAAATTTTATCATAAGACCACTCTCCTGTATTCTTTATATCATTGTTGATTACATAGAGGGAATTAGAACCGCAACAACAGGTTTCGAACAATTAGGGAAATAATAAACAAATAAAATAGTTTAAAAAACAAAATACTTTCATAATTGGAACACAGCTTAGAAAACTTGGGGCAACTGATGGCGCATGGTGTGCATGCATGGTAACTTGAAAACTGTGAACTTGAAGTACAAAACTGTGAAACTGGAAACCAACTTTCATACACGCATAGTAATTTATGTGCACAAAAAAGTCATATATTAATGCCTACTGTTGCACATTATGAGAACATATGAAGTACATATAGCTTAATGGAAATACTCAAAAGTATATACTACATATAAGAACTTTGTGAGAATGTAAAACAATATAGGAAAGGGCATACAACAGTTATAATAATGGAATTGGTAGTCCTTACTGCAGCTAGTACACAACCTTGTGCTATCCCTAGTCAAGCTACAGCTGAGAAGCTTATTAGTAAATGCAGCAAAAGATCCTCAAATAGAAGCAAATAATCTAAAGGCATGCTCGCAAAAGCAAAACTATAAAGCAAACATGACCAAAAAATAATCTAAAGGCATGCTCGCATTTTGGTCTCTAGTATAGTGACCCGCCGCGCGTTGCGGAGGCGTCGAAATTTATCGTGACTAAAAAATAGTGCCGGTAACACCAAAGCATTAGATGCATACATTGCTATTAAATTGTAAGCCAATACATTGGAATAATAAAATATAACTGAAAACATTCAGCCTCTAAAAGTTGGTAAGCAAAAAAAATCTAATAACAGTAATTGCAGGTTAATGTAAATTATACATAAATTACTTGGATCATATATTAAATTAATCCTCACCCCCATACTATGCATCCATTGCCTTCTTCATATCTTCTTTAGTTACATCTTGGATGCAATATAGCCCAACTTCACCTCACACTCATTAATCTGTTAGTCAAAGCATCAATATCCAAATACCAAAATTGAAAGATAACTTGATACCAGGTGGTAAAGCTAGCTGAAAAACTACAAATAATACCAGCTTAACTATATCAACATGCTAACAGAACATGGTGGACAGGATCTTACATGGAAAATAAAGTAGTGATAGGCTATGAAGTCCGTTGAATATTGGTTTAAGATCGACATGACAGTATTCAAGATATAGGTCTGTCAAGTGATGCAACGAGAAGACACACGAGTTTAGGAATTTTGGTCCATTTGAACCTCCATTCCCTTGAGAGGATACTTGTCCTTGCTGCTTCTTCAATTGATAAAAGACATAGGATGATTTCTATTATGTTTTGCGGGAGTGTAGTGATTATATCCAATCATCGAGCTCTAGACGAACGTTGAACTTTAGACAAACGTTTAGCTTTCATCTCAGGCTGTTTTTTTGGACTGATGCTGAAACTGTGAAAATCGATTTTCAGACATTATCATCACTACTCATGTCGAGAAAATAGGCCAAAATGCCAAACAAGATAACAAGTGGTGACGATTCAAAGAAAAAGTTCATACATTTGTGTGTCGTCGCTATGCTTCTTAATCCATGTGACAAGATTAAACAATTTTCATATACCCATTCAAATTTATAGTACAGATGTCTGCACAAGCGATTTGAAAGTGATTTATCTAATCGAAACAGTCATATAATCAAATCAACAACAGAAATGATGAGTAAAACTATCTCTATAAACCCTTGTTTCATCCTATATATATAACTTACTTAAGTGATTATTATCTGGAAACACTCAACACCATCAAAGTGATTATAAAGATTCATTCATTTAAAATTAAATGTCACATAATAACTTTCTAAACACCCATCCATTTATAACCCAGTTAAATAAAATATTTGGCAGCCACATACACTGATGCTTAGCTTTTCTAACATAAAAAACCCACTGTTTATCAAATTATATGACGAAGGAGTTGTAAGCCCTAAATGTGTAGAAGATATAAAGAAATTCAGAACAAAGAATGTTACTGAAAATGAAAACAAAAGACATAAAACAAGTCGTAAATCAAATAATTATTTACTACTCCAAAAGATTATAAAGAGGAGATAGATAGATACCTCAGTTGAAGTGTAGGGATCCTTGAGGTTAACTATATCAACAGGCTAACAGAACATGGTGGACATGATCTTACATGGAAAATAAAGTAGTGCAGGCGAGTCAACAGCAAACCACCTAAGACGCCCACAAACCAAAGGCCACAACGAATATCAGTACTCAAAAACTGTGTGGAACAAAGTAAGCTAGACTAAAATAATAGATAAAACAAAGCAACCTAACAGAAAGGTCAACAATCTATAATACAGCAGCTATGTCCATTAACAAGTAAACAACTATTTTACATTCATGATGATCGACATATAAACCGAACGACATTCTTTACACCCAAGTTACACTCTATACAATCAATCCACGCACAAAATACTGGTTCAGAATGACTTTATCTATCATAAACGTGACGTTATCCGAATCAACAAACACGCACACCAGAAAATCAAACTATCGGCATTCCAATTCATATTTGAATTACTTCACGCGTCCACTCACCGACTGGAGGACTCTTACATAGCACATTTGCATCCTCTTTAACTTCCAACGAAGTTAGAAAGACCTACATTGAGCTTTATTTAAGTATACATCAAAACCAAGCCCACATCTTCAAGTTCGAGACCCACTACTCATCTCCTCAAACCTTGTAAACAACTCATCAAACCAAAGTTCAATAGATAATAAACCGCACGAGTATCGATCAGATCTCTTCCAATACAATACAGAATCGAGTATTCGTACTTATTGTGTTCTACAAGATTTATTTTGAGAAATAGACACGAAACTAAAATCGTGAGAATTAAATAACAAAAACATACATTAAACACATATTACAACTTAACAAACTCATATTTTAGCCAAATTCCATAGAAATCTTAGGAGAAGTTGAATTTCAATTTTATATGAGAGGTTTTTATACTTACATTTCTGTTAAGCAGTGGAGTTCTATCACCTATTGAACCTTTCATACCATCACCAGAGAGTATATTCATCAGTGTGAGATACTGAAATTATAGCGAACTAATTCAATATCATATTGTTTAAAATCTGTACTTTGTGAGAATTTCTTAACACTTACATTCCATATTCAGCAGCGATGAAAGAACAATAAATAAAAAATTTTAGCAGCTAACTTACCCAGTTGCTCGGACTACTTCCTCATCGATCACCCCAAACACCGCCACCACCACTATCTCGGTGTTGCCGCCAGCACCACCGTGTTGTTAATGCAGCCAATATCATCGTCACCGCAACTGGCACCATCGCACCAAAAAAATAAATATAGCGACATAAGCGATTTTGATAATTTTTTTCTTCTAAAACTACTAATTTTAACCCAACCATAATAATATTTTTTAAAAAAAAAAACAATGAATATATTGTTCTTAGAACCAATTTTGACCCTAACCATGTGGATTAAAAAGGGTCAACATGTAAGTTAACAGAAAAATGCTACAAGTCAGTTACATTTACACTCTTGAAAATGTGTAAAATTGTGAACTAAAAGCAGCATGAAAAATTGTTTCTAACCATCCGCACTAAAAAGCATGGAAAAGCTACTTAAATTTCCGCACTTTCCAAGCATGTTGATATTCATATATTCAAGTGTCTTTTTTCCAAACTACAAACTTACAAGCCTTTGTTATTTATGAGTTTAGAGTTTTAAGTATATCCTAACATTGATATAGATCATATATTTAACGCAAGAACCAAAACAACCCACAATAAACAATGTAGGCATTGTGAAGAATAACAGATGGCCTTGTATGCTAACCGAATATGTATGTCAGTTGTCATGTGAAAAGCTATAACATTAAAGTTAAATAGAGGCTTATGTAAATAAATAGTTTTGTTGTAAATATAACATCAACAATGATTTGTCCACACAAATAGAAGACAATACACGAAGTGTGGAACCTACAATTTAAATAAAGATGAACCTAAGTTCAACAGTTCGCACATAGACATTTCATCGAGCACCTAGTATGCATAATTTAACAACAATGAAACAATGCAAAGTGTGACTCAATTTAGCCCCATAATCATAAGATTATACAATACATTACTAAATCATTCAAAAATCGAATTCTCACCGTAGTAAGTCATGCCAATCTGCATTTCCATTGGTCTTATTAGCCTAAAAGAAACAAACAAACAACAATATGCACTAAGAATACACAAATTGACACCGAATTTAATGGATGCAATGAAATCAAGAAGTAATTTTAATGTCTTACTTTAACGGAATCAGCATGTCATCGACAATCTACTGGAGCATAATGCCTTTTAGTAGTTTCATATTCCACATGAGCCTGCATAGTCAAACAAAAGAAAAAAAAATAGAAATCGATTATGTAGATGGAACACCCACAGCTAGAACTACATCAAACAACAAAGAAAACAGCAGAGATAAAACCGTGCTGTTGTGATTCTTCACTTTTTTCTCTTCAGGGGCCTTTTGGATTTCATCAGATGCACGAGTGTGAGAAGAGCCAGTGCTTTGTGGAGGTGTGGGTGTGAAATGATGATTAAAGCTTTTGCATTGAATTCGTGGTTGATGCTGATGTTTCAATAGACCTTTAAATTGATGATGATGAACGGTGAATTAATGACTATTAAAACTGCATTGATGATGATGGACGGTTGAGGAGAACTGGCACTGGTTGCGACCATCTGTGAGAGAGCAGGGATGGGAAAAGGGAAAAGGGAAAAGAGGGTAGTGTTGTAAATTTACTTTGAAATTGTAAAGGATGATGCATGTAAAATGTCTATATTATCCTTCTATGTGTCTTAATTGTCCCAATTATCCCAATAATACCCTTAAATTTATTGTTTAAATATGTTGTACATGTTGCTTGTTAAGTTGTACGGAAATGAAAATTACCAAAGGGGCCATCACTCCTCCTTAATAAGATAATATAGATAAATTATATTTCAAATATTTTAAATTTTTTTATTGTCTGATGATATATATGTTGTTTACAATAATTTAACATATTGTATAGTATAGTATATATGTGTGGCTCTTGGGGGGCAAAAGTAAAGTTGCAGTAGTTTTAACGTTATTTTACTAATTTCGTGAAAATAACGTTAAAAACGACGGACGGTTAATCATGCATCATGTGGTGGCGTGGATAGCCAAAAGACAAAGGGGTACATGCACCGATCGGGTTTGTCCCGATTGCTAAGGGTTCTGTGCCTTATGTCCAAGGCTTGATACCAAACCACATCGAGCCGGGGGTCTCACTGGAAGCAGCCTCTCTATTCTTAGGGGTAGAGGTAAGGCTGTCTACATCTTACCCTCCTCAGACCCTACCTTAGCTTTGCTATAGGTGGGATTAACTGAGTATGATGATGATGATGTATAGTATAGTATCTATACTATCTTATAAAACATTTCACAAGGACCTCTTAAAATTTAAGTTTTACAAGCATGATTCCTTATAGTACAACACACAATGCATATCTTAACTACTTTTTGAGGGCAAATATGTCTTTTTATACAATAATTACACATTTTCACCTCAACTTTACTTAACTTTTTTTTATTTAAATAACAATTACACTTTTCACCCTTATTTTAACCAACTACCCCCACGATTTTTAAACGTCCGTAATTTTTTTATATGTTAATATTTTCCTAATATTATTACACTGTATAAACGTACATTTTTTCTCTTTAATTTGAGTATAGTATTGCTATAGTTTTTTTAATTTAAAAATGATATGTTATGGTTAAGTAATAACCGAAACGAAAACAAACGAAAATAAATCGAAATCATCTATACTATATTATAATACATTTCTTATTGACCTCTTAAAGTTAAGTTTTATATTATAATTGCTTAAAGTAAAACACACAATGCACATGCTAACTAAATGTTGTTTCCCGCCGCAACGCGCGGGCACCTGACTAGTAGATTTTTAAAGCATGAAGTTATAAAGGAAAGTAAAACGTATATATACATGAAAATCCCAACAGATATATTTTATAGTCGTATGTCCAATATCCAATTAATGGGTAATAAACCGAGTATAGGAAAAGATTCTACGACCGGGTATGAAACTATTATTAATCATACCCAAACCATTACCGTCCCTATAATTTAGCTTAGCATTTTTTATACACAACTATATAACATGTATAGTTTCAAGAGCATCCGTAATGGTTCTAAAACACCCTCATCCGAAATTTTGGACCAACCAAACTGGACCACCCCTCACGTCCAGTGTAGCGGATTAGTCCAAAATCTGCACCATGGGACCCAACACACACCTTATTATTTTATTTGTTTTTTTCAAGCTTGATGTGAGGTGAGGGTTTGAAATGATTTATTGTTATAGAAAAATGAATTTGAAATGATTGTGATTATTCTAATAGGCTTGGAATTTTGGACTTTCAAAACATTGTGGATGCTCTAAGGAAGAATTAAGTACATCTCGTATATTATTTTACTTGTAATACCTATTTACTTTCTAATAGGTGTTGGTACTTTGGTAGTAATCTTTTTATATAAATATAACTTGGTTATGTAACCACGTTTATAAAAAGATAGTTAGCTACAATTCACTTTTACGTTTTCACTTTTTAGGTTATATGACAAATTGAGAGGCTCACTCTCTTTTAACTTATATGTACAAAAACTTGATCGTTCAAATAAAATATGTACAAAAACTTAGATGATGGTTACCCAAAAACTTAAATATAGATGATGTTTACCCCAAAAACTTAGATGATGGTTATTAAGAAGAGTATATAGTACACTTTGTTTTAGTTGTTATATGTGAGAGGTATTATATGTACAAGTACCCAAGGCATTATAGCCTAGTGGTATCTTGGTGGTGAGATAAGACTTAAAGGCCATAAGGTCTTGGGTTCGAATCTCACAAAGGGGGTTTTCTCATAATTATGAGTTTCCTCCTGAATTGGTGACTTGGTGGTGGAATATGATCGCGTGGCAACACTGGTGGCACGATGATACTCCAGTGTTCCGTGAGTGATTCCAATTTGTTGGCCGTTCAAAAAAATTATATGTACAAGTATTTTATAAATTTCTGTGGTAATTAATTATGTATTAATGTGCCTTATATTTATTATTACTTTTTTTAATAGTGTAAATTAAATAGTTTAGATCTTGTTTTGTAACATAACCACATCACAAATTAGATGGAGAAAGTTGAAATTGTTATGTAGATTCAACAAAGTACAACATAACTCCATTTACTTATTGTGCACACATAGAGAAAACGAATTTAAGAATTGATTCAACATGTTTTCTATAAAATATTCTTTTGACAGGAATAAGTAATTGAGTGGGAATCCCATACAAACATAAAGAAAAGCGATTGTGTGAATCATGCCCCAATTTCCATCTCATTGTCCATTAGGCCATGCACCTAATGCTAAAAAAGCAAGAGCACTACCATAAGCAAACAATCAAGATTATGTGTGTTCTTTATTATAACATCAAGACAATGATAAATGTTTAATATGATCATTTGGTGGTATTTGTATAACATTATGCACATAAGTCGATACTTGTTTTAACCGGACTAAATCCAAGTTCAGAGTCATTTTATAGTTTAAGAAAATAACTTAAAGCCGAAGCTCAACTTGTGTCGAATTTTATTTGTGAAGTTCAAGATCGGATTGTGAGCAATCATAGAGGCTCGAGTTTAGCTCGTGAGGAATTTTAGAGGGTCGTGCTTAACTTGTTTATTATTTTTATATATTATCTACTTATTTTTATGTATATAAAAGTTTTTAACAATATGTACATAAAAACAATTGACATATATTTACTTTATATATGGACTTTACACATGTTTTTAAATCCTCACATGTATAAGCATGTAAAAAGATACACGACTAAAAATGTGTGTCATCATTAGATATTATAATATTTGGTAAATGTCACATAAAACGTATTTCATAGAATAGCAAAAAAAAAAATCGTTTATAACAACATTTGGTAAACGTTAATGTAATGTGTAGACATGTGATACGTACTAATAGAAAATATTATCAAATTGTAAGAAGATAAAAAAGCATTTCAATCAAACAAGTCATTCTTTTTTCTGACTTTGGAGTTTGGATGGCAACACTCCACTACCACCCAAAAGATAAACATTATGAATCCAATTCATCTTCCATAAATTAGGGAAGATGTGTTTCTTTCCTCTCAATCAATAAATTCAGTTCAATTCCATCAATCTTTTCTTGTAGATGGAGAAGATGACACTTCTTCATTACATGGACACTATTTTAGTCCCTTTCAGTTTCTTTGTTACATTTGGTTACCATACTTATCTTTGGTACAAGTTCAAGACAAAGCCTTCTTGCACAACCATCGGCGTCGAATCAATCAAGCGAAAACATTGGCTAAAGGACATGAAACAGGTATCCGTCACCCGCTTTTTTTTATCGATCAAACTAAAATATGGCCATAGTGGTTTTGTTTAAATTAAGAAAAACACTTGAATTTGGATGTTATCTTTGGTAGATCAAGATAGTAATCAAAACTAGGCATGTAAACCAATCAAACTTTCAGTGAATCATTCAAGAATTGTTACACTGGTAAGTTTATTTATGTTTGTTTATTTAATAAGCGAGCGTACACAAACAAAAGGATGTGTTCATTAAATTAAACAAAGAACATGAACGCATGTCTTGTTCTTTTACTTAAGTTTGTGAACACTAGTTTACGTCCAATCATTTACATTAGTTTTTTTTTCCTTAAGTTTATGTCTCTTCATTTATGTTCATTCATAAGTAAGGTTCGTTTATATCCGTTCTATTATGATCACTTAGATATTCAACCCATTTAGAACCATCACCCACTTGAGCTCGTACTGTCTATTTTGAGATGTTATAGGTTGATGGTATTTGTACTTTAGTTTGGATATTATTATTTACTTTTAATTGGTGCCCTTTGTGTTTGTTTATGTTCAGTTATAATATCAGCAAACAAGCATAAACGAACACGGACACATTCATTTTCTTAGGAAACAAACACGAACAAGAAATTCCACCCGTCAAGTGTTCATTGTTCATTTGTTCGCTTGAAGGCAGTGACGGACCCAAGATTTATTTTCAAGGGGTGCGATCGGGGGGTTTTACCAAACTTTCAAGGGGTGCAATCAGGATTTTTGCCTATAAAATACATTAAAAAAAACTTTTCAAGGGGTGCGGCCGCCCCCTTGGACCCCCTTGGACTCCACTTGGGTCCGCCCCTGCTTGAACGAATGAACAAGAACAAGCCTGTGTTCATTCATTCGGTTCTTTATAAACCTAATCAAAACCCTAACCAGTCTTGACTTTTTTTTATGTGTTTTTGGGCAGGGAGATGATAATCAAGGTACATTAGCAGTACAAAGTTTGAGAAACACCTTGATGAGCTCTATACTAGTTGCTATGGTCACATCAATCATATTAGTCGCCTTGGCTGCTTTGATAAACAACACTTATAGTGCAAAAGATCTATTCACCAACCCATTTTTTGGGTTACACACCACTAAAATCCTTTTCTTAAAATATGGCTCAACTTTTCTCTTCTTGTTAACTAGCTTCCTATGTAGCTCTATGGCCATTGCAACTTTGATTGATGCAAACTACTTGATTTATGCATTGGGAGCCCAACCGGAGACCGAAGGGGAATCATCACCATCACCTTCATCGTCTCGTAGATACACTAGGGATATTCTGGAAAGAGGATTCATTTTAGCAATTTTTGGGAACCGGATGCTTTGCATCACGTTCCCATTGTTGTTTTGGTTGTTTAGCCCGGTCATGTTCGTTATAGCTTCGATGGCGTTGGTTTGGGGTCTTTATATGCTTGATTTTGTTGATGTTGTTAGTTGCTACTAATAAGTGGAGTCCTTTGAAAAAAAAATGAACTTTGTAAGCATCGTTTGGTTAATGATTAAGTGAGTCGTGTATATTGCCTTAAAATGATGGATGCCTCCTCTGGACCATAAGGTTAGAAACATGAGTATTGTCCAATACAATAATAATAAAATGACAAAAAAAAAAGTTATGTACATAGGCTTCCAAAGAGAGGCGTTTGGCGTACAATACTTCAATGGAAAAAAAAAATCCCCATTAAATGGCCTCCAAGTCTCCAACTACGCACAAACATTTGCTATACATACATGTAGATGTAGCGGTACACACACTGGTTTTTTTTAGAACTCAAACCAGTTTGGAACCGGTTTGGGTGTTGACCTCTTCCAAGTCAAACAGGTTCGGTTCCATTCTGGTTTGGTCGGACACAAATCACTTGCGAACTTTTTAAAATCGTATTAATTACATAAAATTTAGCCTTACTTAACTTGTAGGGTTTTTTTAAAGAAGGAAATTGAATTTTAATAAAAAACAAAGTTTTATTTGTGCTTTTGGCCAAAAATGTTTTTTTTTCTTAAACCGGTGTCGGTTTGGTTTCGTTTTCTTACCGGTTTTTAGTGGTACCGGTTTCGGTTCGGTTCCGGTTCGTGTACCGGTTTCGGTTCATGTTTGTTTGACCGGTTTTAGCCCGGTTCGGTTTGGGATTTTTTTTAATACCGGTTTCGGTTCGGGTACGTTTTACCGGTTTCGATTCCTGAACCGGTTTTTTGTGCACCTTTACATACATGGTCTAACATACATGTATGATTCAGTAACTCCCTTGTTAATACTCCCACATGAGGCTAACCGTGTCCAATATCAATTGGTAAGTGGGGCTTGCTAAGAAGTTCAACTGTGGGTTGTGGACTGAAAGTCTGGAAATAAAGCCCAATAAAATATGTACATATCTAAATTTAAATGGGCCTATTTTTTAATTCAAAGTCCTAACTTATATAATTGCATAAGTGGGCCAGCCCATTTATTTCTATATAATAAAAGTATTATACAAATCATCCGAATCTCCAAAACAAACCCCTGCATTTTGAATAACTGTTAGCAGCCCCCCTACAATAAACTATTGAGTTAAAACACATGTTTGCAATTCCACAAGTGGAGATATTATTTGTCTCCATTAAACGTGCATGATTCTTTTGACCACATATGGAATCGACCCTTTAAAACGTCCTTTGGCACTTTTAATAGAAACAAGAAATTGTAACAAAAAATGTACGAGCCATGAGTAGCATCAATGGCGGCTCGAGTTTTAAGCTCTTAATTTTTGTTCCCCAAGGCTTTAAATATTTTGGGTCGGTGTTCTTTGGGATCACTTTTTAGGATAAGACATATTTTATAAGCATCATATATTATCTGTCATAACTTATTCATCTATCGATGCGAGAAGCCAATATTTTAATTTCTAAAAGTTGGAAGATTGATTAAGTGTGATTCTTATCCACCAATGTGGAAGACAACTCATGGACTTATTAGAAAGATAGTTTCTTAAAAAAATAAATTATGAAAAAGGCTCGATTTTTTTTTATGTGTTGAAATGGGTTAAGCCGCCTCTCGGTAAGGTTATTTGTTATAGTAGCGCAAAACATTAAACATTTGAGTCTCTGTATCATCAGTTGAAGAAACAATAGGTAACACGGAGATTACGTATAATCTACACGGGGTTAATACCTATGTTCGTCAGGATTAATCCTTTACCCAAACCGTGTGGTCAAACCCGTTTGATGATAATACAAGTGTGTGTGTGGTGAAAGTAAGTAAGAACACGGGATGTAAGTGGTTCGGTCGAATAATGACCTACGTCCACTGTAAGTAGCCGATAATATTATTAATGTGAGAACACAAAGAGTACAAGTGAGAATGCTCTAGGCTACAAGTAATTATTTTCGGATCCCTTGGCAAGGAGAGATCTTCTTGTATTTATAGGAGAACTCATGGGCTTCATCGAAGGGCCCACGAGTAGTCATTCTTTATTGGGCTTGGTCCAGGCCCAAGTCCAAGGTCTTCCCTGGATTTGGCGGGAGAACATGTGTACTGTTCATGACGTCATTCTGGCAGCATGGTTGTTGCTCGAGGTGGACACGTGGCACGCTGTGGTTGGCAGACGGCGCACCTGTCCTTGCTACAGTCGTTGACCATGCTCCTGACAGCAGTAAGGGATGTCTGCTGTCACTGTAGACGCTGGTATGGTGGAAGCATGGCTGCAGCCATGCTGCTGTCCTTGTCTTGTAGTTGTTGGACCACTTTTGCCACCTGTCGCTTTACTATTGGTGCGTACACTGTCAGCGATCTTTATGAATCTTCC
Source organism: Ambrosia artemisiifolia (assembly GCA_032199755.1). Lineage (NCBI taxonomy): Eukaryota > Viridiplantae > Streptophyta > Magnoliopsida > Asterales > Asteraceae > Ambrosia > Ambrosia artemisiifolia. The sequence continues at coordinate 57,981,581 of CM063523.1, read as the reverse complement.
TTTTATTGTCTTCTGTGCTTTGTACGATGGTTGTCAAAGGAAGATTCCGCGCGTGACGGTACGCGCTTATCAGGTGGTGATGTTGCTTATCAGTTGCTATCCTTGCGCGCTCTCTTGTATATACTGCTGGTTGCGCGCCACTGCTTCCTCGCGCCGCTGACTGGCGCGAGGGAGCTGACTTAAGGGGATAGGGACGCCTCTTCCGCCTGGATTAGGCTCCCTATCCCTTCAAGTCCCCCTAGTCTAGGGTTTCTCCTATTCTTTGTGAAGAGTAGGTGGAGCGCTAGACTCAAAGTATGAAGTCGCGGGTGAAAGCTCACCTGCTGGTGTTCCTTGAAATTCGTTCTGTTGCAAATTTTGGCGGAGAACGTCTTTTTTGGTTTTACGTCAAATTTGCGCCATGAAAGAAGTTTGCCGCCATGACCTGTTAAGGCGCTGGGCGGAGAACGTCTTTTTTGGTTTTACGTCAAATTTGCGCCATGAAAGAAGTTTGCCGCCATGACCTGTTAAGGCGCTGGGCGGAGAACGTCTTTTTTCATTTTACGTCAAATTTGCGCCATGAAAGAAGTTTGCCTGTTGTCGCGGAAGTGCTCCAGCAGTTGTAATAAATCTTGAATCATTGGCATTAAATTTGTCTCTCATAAATGAGAGTTAAGGCGCCTGGAATTCGAATGATCAGTTGCTTCTGATGGAAGCCTGAGGGTCGCTGACGAGTCAGCCTCGTCTACTGTGCTGACTGTTGGCTGTCCCCTCATAATGGTGCAGTTACCAACATTTCGTCTGTGTCAGGCGCGTGTGCTGTCACGCGCCCCACTTGTTGTTTGTGTGGTTATGCTTGTGCCACGTGTCGAGTGGCACGTGAAGCTTGTCAGACGCGTGATCATTCACGCGCCTGATCAGTTTAAATTGGTGAGATCTAGTGACACGTGTCAGTCATCCAGCGAGTGACGGTTGGATTATTGATCTGTGTTTGATCGTAGCCGTTCACTCGCGCATGAGGACACGTGTCATCATCTGCTTCTCCCATCTTTGAAAAAGTGTGACGACGGTTGTTTCTCCTTGGGCCCCACTGCCATTAATGCAGTGGGTATATATAGGAGTTGGGAGGCATGTTGGACGGTTACTTGTCCATTTTGCTCGTCCTTTCTTCTCATTTGCACTCTTTCCTTCAAAACACTCAGATCATTTGAAGTTTTCTTTGAATCTTCAAAGATTGTTTGATCAATCTTCAAAGATTTATCGTGAAACTTCTTGTTGATCTTCATCATTTTCTTGTTTGTTCTCAGTTTGTGTCATCTTGTTTGTCTGCTTTGAAGATTCCGACCAGTCTTCAGAGTTTTCTTCGTGTCTGTTGAGTTTTCCGGTGAACCCTTTGAGTTTTCCGGCGAGTCTTCAACCGGTTCTTGTTGATAAATCATAGTTTCCTTTTCCTTTCCTTCATTATTCTGTTAAAATGTCTGAAGCCTCCAACGTTGGGTCTCCCTCCGGTGATATTACCGGGAAGGAAACGGTGATGGATGACGTGGAGGAGGAGGTGCAGGTGGAACATGGGAAGATAAAGGAGCGAAAGCTCATGACAAACACATTTTGTGTTTGGACTGAAGAGGCCTTCAGTCAATTTTGCAGGATCTATGACATCCTGCCGAAGTGGGAACCCACATTGCCGTCGCCGACGGAGACGGTGCTCTCTGCAGGCCTGGGCAGCTTGCCCTCTATGAAGCCCATTTCACCAAGTGTGGCTTCCGGCTACCTTGCACGCGTTTCCAGGTCGATACCCTGGTAGCTTATGGCGTTGGGCCAACCCAACTTACCGCCTTTGGGATGCTAAGGCTGGTACACTTTGAGGCGTCTTGCCGCGCCTTGGACATTGAGCCCACCGTTGAGATGCTCAATGTCTTCTACTTTCTTGCGCGCGACGAGATGTGGTTCTCGTTTAAGCCGCGCCCTAAGGTGCCTCCAATGGCCACCCACAATCCTAAGTCCCTACACTGGGCCAAGGAGAAGTTCTTCTTCTTGAAGAGGGGGTGATCCCCATCAGTCTGCCATGGAAGGTGATTGCAGACGGTCAGCGGGTGGCTGACATATCAGTGATGAAAGATTACAAGAAGCAGTCCTGGTTTACCACCCTCACCGCCAACGCCACCAAGCTGGAGTTCAAGAATCTCACAGATGGTATTTTTTACCTTCTGGGGATGAGCCGCGTGGCTTTGCGCGCGGGGAAGGAACCATACATTGCTCAGGAAGGTAAGCATGGTCTCTTTGTTTTGACTTCCTTATTTTCGTATTTCATATTATTCTAACTGTTTCTTGCGCAGGTGTGAGCAAGTTCCAGTTTTATGCTGCTCGCCAGGAGAAGGGCATTAAGTGGAGGCCTGTGGCGGAGGGGCAGGTGTCGTGCCTCGAGGCGTTTGTGGACAGGTTCTATTATCCTGACCTGTCCATCGCGCCCAAGCCTTATTATACCACAGGTGAGTCTAATGACCTTTTGTTTTCTAGCCTCTTTGGCGACGATGCCTCTGACTCCTCAGTGGAGATTGTGGAGGTTCAGAAGGCGCCCGCGGGGCGTGGCCGTTGGAAACACGCTCCGCGGAGGCGTAAACGTAGCCATCAACCTTTATCCAGTTCTGACTCGGGTTCTTCCGTTTCAGTAGGCGAAGTGGTAAAAGGGCGGCGCCGAAGGAAAGATGGGCCTGCCTCTGAAGATGAGGAGGAGGAAGAAACCTCCAAGCTGGAGAAAAGGAAGAAGAGGCGCACCACCGGTGCTACCTCTAGCAGCGCAGCTGCTAACTTGGAGAAGGTAGCTGCTGCTACCGGCGGGGAGGGTGGTGGGGTTGAAATCCCTGCTTCAGAGACCACTGCCTCCCCCTTGTCGCCGGCGCGATGGGTGGTGTTGGAGAAAAGCTCCAGTGTTGGGGGGGTTGCTGCCCCCACCTTTAGTGTGGGCATAGGTGCTGCGCCCACGCGTCAGCCTCTGTTTCAGAAGCTGATAAAGAAGAAAGCCCCTGGTAAGTTGATTTCTCTTTGCTTTTTCTCAAGTCTTTTCACTTGTTTTCTTCTTAACGCTTTTGTCTCCTTTGCAGTTGCGCCCAAGATTATACCAACTCCTCCTCCCACGTCTCCATCTGCGGAGGTGGGCAGGACAGAGGTGGATATGCTCTTTCAAGAGCAAGAGGCAGCGCAGCGGGAAGAGGCCCGTTTGAAGGCTGAAGCCGATGAAGCCCTTCGAAGGGCGGAGGCTGAGAAGAGGAAGGCAGAGGCCGAGGAGGCGCTGCGAAGGGCTGAGGCTGAAAGGAAGGCTGCCGCCGATGAAGCTAGACAAAAGGCTGAGGCGGCGAAACATGCTGAGGCGGAGCGCCTTCGTCTCCAAGAGCAACAATTCTTGGAGGAGAAGGCTCGCCGTCTGAAGGAGCAGGCGGAGCAAAGTGCCCATGCTAGCGCCGAGGGCTCTCAAGAGATGGATGGCTTTGAGAGAGCCTTTTTGGAGGCGGGCGCTGGTGGCAGTGGTGAGGGTTTACGCCAATCTAGGCGTGAGCCCTTTGTGGTGAATGAAGGGGAGCCATCCGGAGAATATGATGGCTCCCAATGGGCTGGAGGTGACGCCATTTGGCGCCCCCGTTGGGCAATCCGGGAAAACACCTTGTTTTCCAACTCCTGGGCTGCTGAGGAGTTTGTCCGCGAGGTGGTGCCTCCTTATGAGCGCACTCACCAGGATATGCTGAGTCGCGATGCGCTGATTTCTGCTCTCTGTGTAAATCAAGCGACTCAGCTATCCATGATTGACTCGCTACGCCGTCGTGATGCGGCGGTGTGGCGAGATATTCACCGCTTGGAGGCTGAGAAGGCAGGCCTTGCTGAGAAGGAGGCTGCCTTCAAAGCTGAAATATCCAAGTACCGTCGTCGCGCCCACGAAGCTGAAGCTAAGGTTACCAAGTTGGAAGGGGACGCGGCGGCGGATAAGCGCCGATGGTCAGAGTCTTGCAAGAAGACTAATGCTGAAACTATGAAGTTGAGGCAGACTCTGGCCGAGGCGCAGGAGGAAAGCCGGGCGCTGACCCGGCAGTTAGAAGAAAAGAGCAAGGCCCTCTCCGAGCGGACTGCGCAAGTTGTGGAGAAGCGCTTGGAGCTTGAATCCAAAGATGCAGATCTTGTTAAAGCTACTGAGCGTGTCTCTTTCTTGGAACAGGAGAGGGTCCAGATCCTTCACTCCAAAGAGGATCTGGAGCAAGACCTTGGCTCTGCCGAGGAGGCTCGCGCTGCGGCTGTCAAAGAGTGTGAGACAGCCCAGCGCCTTTTGGATGAGGCGATGGCCGCCCAGACGCAGACACAGGATTCCATCAAATGGATGATGACTGATGGGATCACTGGGGTAAGTCCGACCTTCTTGGTGCTTTTTGTTCTCTTTTGAAACTTTAGATGCTAACTGTTAAGTCTTTTTGCAGGTCTTCAAGAGGTTCTGGCAAGAACCTAAGCTGGGCGACCAAGTCGCTACCATAGCCGCCACCGCCCAGGCCTATGGGTATGGCGAAGGCTATGAGGATGGTTTTCTGACCGCTCAGAATGGTGGGCGGATTGAGGACGCAGAGCATTATGGGAAGCCACTAAAAGACGAGTATGAGGCGGAGCTGCTCAAGTTTGAAAAGGTGGACTTCCCAATTCTTCAAGTGGTTGCTGATTGCAACAAGAATGCTGATCCTCTGTCCGCCCTCAAGTACTTCATTGACAAATCTGATGAGTTGGCCAGGGAAGAAGAGCGCAAGCGCCTTGAAGAGGAGCGCCAACGAGCCAGTGGCGAAGGCACTTCAAATGTATAGCTTTGATAGGCGCTTGTCTTTTTTTTTTTTTTTATATCTTGTAAATACTTTGTAATTATCAAGGGTTTTTAAGTCCCTTATTATGAATGAAAGTTTTTGTTTCTCCTTATATCTTGTGTTTCTCACCTTAACTTAACTTATCTAACCGAGTCGTCACCCGATTTAATAAGTTAAATTTAGGCGCGCGTCCTGCTAGATAGTCCGGCATGTTAAGTATTTGCCTTGAAGACTATAGCGGGGCGCGACTTGTGCCATAAGGTCCGAGTTAAGCGCGTGAGCGCCTTGCCTAGAAGACCCACGACTGCGCGCTCAACTAGTTTGTTCTTTGTCCAGCTTGTGTTACAAGTTTAGAAGACAAGGCTTTAAGTTTGTTCTAGCGGCGCGCGTCGTTAAGCCCGGCAAGTAAACTTGTCTTGAAGACCATCTTATGCGGCGTTGTTATACGATTTTTATAAGTCCGACGTGCGCGAAGCATGTCTAGAAGACTTTATCATGTCAACGCCGCGCTGTTTGTGGTCCGACGATAGTTTTGCTTAAGTCTTGAAGACCCTGGCGCGGAAAAACAAGTAGAATAACAGATATAGGGAACAATTTTCATTGATAGACGCGGCATGTGTAGCCGTAATTACAAATATTTTACAAGTAGCAGCGGCGTAGTTGTGCAGCGTTCCAAGATCTGGGAATAGGTGTCCCATCAAGCCTTTCTAGCGCGTATGCGCCTTTGCCAAGTATCTCTTGTATCTTGTATGGGCCTTCCCAAGTGGGGGCTAGTTTTCCAGGCTTTTCGGCGTTGGAAGCCTCGTTATTTCGGAAAACATAGTCGCCGATCTTGAACGTGCAAGCTTTGACGCGCTTGTTGTAATAGCGCTCTAGCTGCGTTTTGTATTTCGCCTCTTTGATTGCGGCGAGTTCACGTCGTTCATCTAGGAGATCAAGGTTTAGGCGGAGCTCTTTGTCATTGTCTCTCTTGTTGGCCATGAGTACTCTTGCGGAAGGGCAGCCGATTTCGGCGGGGATGACCGCCTCCGTTCCGTATGTCAAGCTGAATGGCGTTTCGCCGTTGCTGGTTTTCGTAAGGGTGCGGTATGCCCATAGGACATGGGGTATTTCGTCTACCCACCCTGTTCTTTTGGTACCCAGCCGTGCCTTAATACCTTCAACAATTGTACGATTGGCCCTTTCAACTTGACCGTTGCCTTGAGGGTGCGCGACAGATGTGAAGATTTGTTGGACACCCATTTGAGACAGCCATTCTTGTAAGGATTGGTCTTCAAATTGTGTGCCATTGTCACTTACCAATTGTAACGGTAGGCCAAATCGGCAAATGATGAATTCCCAGATGAATTTTTTGACGTGCGCGCCGTCAAATTTTGCTAGAGGTTTCGCCTCAACCCACTTTGTGAAGTAATCAACGGCGACTATTAGGTATTTCACATTTCCTGGAGCCGTTGGGAATGGGCCTACCAAATCAATTGCCCATTTTTGGAACGGCCAGGCCGCTGTGACTGGCACCAAGTTGTTCTTGGGTCGCAAGGTGTTCGGGGCGTGGCGCTGGCAACTGTCGCATTTGCGCAACTCGTTGACCGCGTCCACGTGCATGCCCGGCCAGTAGTACCCCGCGTTCATTAACTTCGCCACTACCATTCTTGGGCCCGCGTGTAATCCGCATGTCCCTTCATGTATGTCTCGTAGGAGAAAGGAAGCATCTGCGGAGTCTACGCAGCGCAATAGCGGTCCCAGGTAAGAGCGGCGGTACAGGATACCGTCCATGAGTTGGTATTGTAGGGCCTTGTTTTTGATCTTCCGGGCCTCTGACTTGTCGTCAGGAAGGGTGCCGGATGATAGGTAGGCCTTGATCGGAGTCATCCAGGATGCGCTTCCTGTTTGGATTATGTTGACTTGTCGCGGGGGGACAGATGGTTTGTCCAGGACCTCGATGCGGACTTCTTTGGCCATATGTTCAAAGACCGTTGATGCCATTTTACTTAGCGCATCGGCGGGCTTATTTTTGCTGCGCCGGATGTGCTTGACTTTGCATGAGTCGAATCGGCGCATCAGCTGTTTGGCCTGTTCCAGGTATAACGCCATGGTTTCGTCTTTTGCATCGTAAGTCCCGTTGATCTGCCGCGCAACAAGTAGTGAGTCCACGTGTGCCTCCACGTGCCTGGCCCCCATTTTTTCCGCAATTCGGAGGCCTGCCAGCAACGCTTCGTATTCCGCCTCGTTATTCGTGCTTTTGAAGTCGAGGCGGATGGCGTATGTGAACTCTTGTTTATCTGGGCTGATAAGGCGTAATCCCGCGCCAGCGCCATCCTCGTTTGAGGCCCCATCCGTAAATAAGGACCATTTTTGTGATGGGTCTTGCGCTAACGCGGGGGTTTCTTCCGCTTGACATTCAAGTACTTTGTCTGCGGGGATTTCCGTGGCGAAGTCCGCAAGAACTTGGCCCTTGATGGCGGGGCGGGGTTTGTAGTGGATCGTGTGTTCCCCCAGTTCAATGGCCCATTTGGCCAGGCGCCCCGACAACTCGGGCTTGGCGAGTATATCGTTTATCCGGTAGTCCGTGAGGACGTTTATCGGATGCCCTTGGAAGTATCTGCGGAGTCTTCGGGATGCGTGTACCAGAGCGAGGACCAGCTTTTCCATGATTGTGTACCGTGTTTCCGCGTCTAAAAGCGTGCGGCTGATATAGTATATCGGCGTTTGCACATTCTTCCGTTCCACCATGAGGACTGCGCCTATTGCCCGGTCCGTGACCGATAGGTACAGTGTTAACGGTTCTTTGGGGAGAGGCGCTGTTAGCGTCGGAAGGTTCATCAAACATTGTTTCATTTCTTTGAATGCCGATTCCGCTTCTGGTGTCCAGCGGAAATTGCTCTTCTTTAAACAGTTCTTCAAAGTGTCAACAAACGGGAATGACTTTGAAGCGTAGTTGGATAAAAATCGGTTGAGGGCCACGAGGCGGCCCATGAGTGTTTGTACTTCTTTGATGGAAGCGGGTGAAGGCATTCTTTCTATGGCTTGTACTTTTTCTGGATTAGCGCGGAACCCATCGCGCGTTACGATCACCCCTAGAAATTTGCCTTCTTCCATCCCAAAGGAGCACTTGCTTGGGTTGAGCTTCATGCGCACTTTGCGCAACTGTGCGAACGTTTGCTGGCTATCCTTGAGCATGTCACTTTCATCTTTGCTCTTGATTACGAGATCGTCGACGTACACTTCAAGCCGTACGCCGATTTCGTTGATGAAGGCGGTATCCATGAGGCGCTGGTATGTAGCGCCTGCATTTTTCAGGCCGAATGGCATTTTCGTGTAACAGAAAATGCCAGCGTCTGTGCGGAATGCCGTTTTGTCTTCGTCCTCTTTTGCCATTTGGATTTGATGATAGCCCTTATACGCGTCTAAGAAACACTTAAAGCGATATGGGGCTAAAGAATCCACTTTTAGGTCAATTTCTGGCAGAGGATAGCAATCCTTTGGACACGCTTTGTTGATATCCTTATAATCGACACACATGCGCCACCCGCCGTTTGCTTTGGCTACCATGACTGGGTTAGCTACCCATGTCTGGTATCTAATTGGGCGAAGGATACCCGCGTTGAGCAGCTCGGTGACTTGTTCGTTCATGGCCTTTGTTTTCTCCGGGCCCATGCTGCGCTTCTTTTGTACTATTGGTTCCACTGAGCGGTAGACGTTAAGTCTATGTTCCGCAATGTCGCGTGGAACACCAACCATGTCGGCTGGCTGCCACGCAAATACATCGATGTTACTGATTAGAAGCTGCTTTAAATGATTTCGAATGGCTTCGGAGATTTCATGGCCAATGACCACCGTTTGCTCCGGAAATTTAGGGTTGAGAACCCATTTTTCCGGCTCGGCGCGGGTGTCAGTTTTCACCATTTTCGGCGGTTTGGCGGTTTCTGTGGTGTGGCAGTCTTTGTTGCCCCTGATGAAGGCAATACCTGTTTTGGTCGGGAATCCGACCATCGCATGCGCCGTTGAAGCATTGGCATTAAAGCGTGCGATGCCTTCTCGTCCAAGCAGAATGTCATGGTTAGAGTTGGCCGGTAGGACCATGAAATCGCATATCTCCGTGCGCTCGTGGGTGCCGTCGGACCAAGTTACCGGCATGGACAGCATGCCCCGCGGCATGATGGTTTCATGGATGAAACCGGAGATGGGCTCATTGACTGGGACGAGTTTTGCTTTGTCTTCCGGGTCTAGCTGTTGAAAACATTGCTCATACATGATATCAGTACTGCTGCCGCCATCCAGGAACATATATCGCGTACGATAGTGTCCAAAAATAGCGGTAATGACAAGAGGGGCTGTGCATGAGGCGCCGCCTCTAATCTTTGCCATGAGAACGTCAGCCTCTTTCCATGAATCGCTTGGCGGTGGCACTCGGGCTCGCTTTCCTTGGTAGGCGCTTTTGCCCTTCTTTGTCATGTTGCAGTGGTGGCGCGGAATCAATGTGGCGGCATGAGTGTTGAGGTCACGAATCTTTTTTCGTGAACCCTCCTCTTGATTCTCCTCACCCGTTTGATTCTTGCCTGTGCGGTGCACATTCTTGACCAAATGGCCGAGCTGTCCTGACTTCAGCGCGGTTTCGATTTCCATCTTTAGGGTATAGCAATTATCTGTGAGGTGACCGAAGTCGTTGTGGTACTCACAGAATTTGCTTCGGTCCATGTGTCTGCGCTTGCCCAGGGGCGGGGCGACCTTTAACGTGACCTGTTCAGTCTTTAGGACCTGAGATGGTGTCTTTGTCAGCGGGGTCCAGTCGTAGTTTTTCTTTGAATGACCACGCTGGTCCCGCGTCTGTTTGGGGCTGATTATCTGCCTGGCGTCCCCGGCTGGGGAATACTTTCCCTCATCCGCGGTGCCCGAGATGCGGCTCCAGACGGATTTGTTTTTATTTTTATTATTATTATGATGGTGTTGGAAATTGTGTGTCTGATTGAAAGATTTCTCAGACGAGGCGTATATCTTGGCGGAGTGGATGAGTTCATCCCAGGACTCCGGTATGCCGTCTTTGCCTGTGAGGCATTTCATTAACTCTGGGCTGCGTACGTTATGCACGAACGCTGCCCTTGTGAGTTCTTCCCCGCAGCCTATTAGCAAGGCCTCCTTGTTGAACCGAACGATGAAGTCCTCAATGGATTCATTGTCGTTTCGGCGGCACAACAGGATGTGCGCCTTGTCCTTCTTGTGCTTGCGCAAGTGTGAGAAGTGGTTGGTGAACTTGTCGGTAAGGTCGTCGAAGTCTTTAACACTCCCCGCGGGGAGGTTATCTAACCAAACCCTGGCTGCGCCCGTTAGAGTTTGTGCGAATAAGTGGCACCAAACTTGTACGGGCCAGTCTACCGACATTCCTGCGCACTCAAAGTCATGCACGTGGTCATCTGGATCACGCAAGCCATCGTATCTGCCGATGCTGCTAGGAAGTTTTGCCTTTCTTGGTATTCTTGCTGTCGCTATGCGAGCGACGAACTTTGACTTTTCGGCGAAAGCCTTTGGCCTGAATGGCTTGACTAAGTCATCATCCTCGTCATTGTGGCGCGAGCGATGGTCGTTTTTCTTCCCCTTGTAGCCTGAATCGCTACTAGAGGATTCGTAGCCATCAGGCTCTGCCCGGTGCTTCGCGTAGCCCCGAACTCTGGCGTCTCCGCCGAGTTCCCCGCTACGACCAGCACCTGGGGCAGCTGGATCTTTCCCCTTTTTGGATGGGGTATCATAAGTGAGAGCCTTGCCTTTTTTCTTGGCTTGTTGCAAGAGCTTACGCTGGTAAATTGCAGCGTTTTTTGTATTCTGGCGGAGGAGCCACTGATCAAGGTCCTCCTCAGAGCTAGCACTGCTGTCGTCGTCGGAGTTGGCGTCCCTAACCTCAACTTCTTGGCTTTGGAGCCTGGAAGTGGGTTTCTTGACGACTGTGGGTGGTGTTATTTGATTTTCCGGGAGTTGGGTGTCCCCTTCTCCGGAACGGTTTACGGCAGCAGTATTAGGGTTGGGTTCAACCATGGGTGGGTTGAAAAGATGAGTAAAAGAGCGGTTCTAACCGTTGGATGGCGCCAATGAAGAAACAATAGGTAACACGGAGATTACGTATAATCTACGCGGGGTTAATACCTATGTTCGTCAGGATTAATCCTTTACCCAAACCGTGTGGTCAAACCCGTTTGATGATAATACAAGTGTGTGTGTGGTGAAAGTAAGTAAGAACACGGGATGTAAGTGGTTCGGTCGAATAATGACCTACGTCCACTGTAAGTAGCCGATAATATTATTAATGTGAGAACACAAAGAGTACAAGTGAGAATGCTCTAGGCTACAAGTAATTATTTTCGGATCCCTTGGCAAGGAGAGATCTTCTTGTATTTATAGGAGAACTCATGGGCTTCATCGAAGGGCCCACGAGTAGCCATTCTTTATTGGGCTTGGTCCAGGCCCAAGTCCAAGGTCTTCCCTGGATTTGGCCGGGAGAACATGTGTACTGTTCATGACGTCATTCTGGCAGCATGGTTGTTGCTCGAGGTGGACACGTGGCACGCTGTGGTTGGCAGACGGCGCACCTGTCCTTGCTACAGTCGTTGACCATGCTCCTGACAACAGTAAGGGATGTCTGCTGTCACTGTAGACGCTGGTATGGTGGAAGCATGGCTGCAGCCATGCTGCTGTCCTTGTCTTGTAGTTGTTGGACCACTTTTGCCACCTGTCGCTTTACTATTGGTGCGTACACTGTCAGCGATCTTTATGAATCTTCCTTTTGTTGTCTTCTGTGCTTTGTACGATGGTTGTCAAAGGAAGATTCCGCGCGTGACGGTACGCGCTTATCAGGTGGTGATGTTGCTTATCAGTTGCTATCCTTGCGCGCTCTCTTGTATATACTGCTGGTTGCGCGCCACTGCTTCCTCGCGCCGCTGACTGGCTCGAGGGAGCTGACTTAAGGGGATAGGGACGCCTCTTCCGCCTGGATTAGGCTCCCTATCCCTTCAAGTCCCCCTAGTCTAGGGTTTCTCCTATTCTTTGTGAAGAGTAGGTGGAGCGCTAGACTCAAAGTATGAAGTCGCGGGTGAAAGCTCACCTGCTGGTGTTCCTTGAAATTCGTTCTGTTGCAAATTTTGGCGGAGAACGTCTTTTTTGGTTTTACGTCAAATTTGCGCCATGAAAGAAGTTTGCCGCCATGACCTGTTAAGGCCCCTATTAATATTTTACTTTATATTTTAAATTAAAAAATAATAAAATAATAATAAAAGGAGAGATGGTCTGATGATGTAGTAAGTGGCAAGTCCTAATTGGGGTTTTCATTTGTCTAGGCGTATAAGAAACCCACGCCAGCAAGACCAAGCTTCTGTGAAGAATGGTGGGGTGTATAACAACACTAGAAACGGGGGAGACAAAGTAGGAGGATGAATGTGATGTGCCTGATTCATAGGGAGATGATATGCTTTGCGGAGTGGGTGAAACTGGTCATTTTTGATGACATGGGGTAGATAGACTATTTGGATTGATGTCTAGGGGGTAATTCTCGGGTGTGTTACATTGTGTTAGTAACTTGCTTTTACAATGTAATGTATATTTGGTGATGAATTAATGAAATTTGTCGTTCAAAAAAAAAAATTGGGGTTTTCATTTCCATGTCCAACGCTAAATCTTTAAGGCCCCAACCCATTTTGTAACTTTAAGGCCCCTCGTAATGATGTTAAGGGCACTTAATTGGAATTAAAGCCCCTTAGGCTAATTGGTGTGCCATCCGGGGAGGTGTTCGGGAATCAGACGTGGCATCGGGAAGAAAAGAAAACACCGCCCCCTGCTTTAAATTCGGGGAAAACGGGGATTATCCACCGATCGCACCGAGTTATTATATTATATTATATATTATAATATTATTTCTAAACTTTACGTTTCTTTTATATATAATAATATTATATAAAATAATAAAAAAGAAGGGGGAATTGGGGGAATACCATTTCCAAACTTTGGGGGAGAAAATAGGGGAAATGATGTGGCGCTGATGTGGCACTTGAGGGAGTTGGGAGAATGGAGGAGCACACCATACAGCCTTATAACACCCCACTACACCCACTCTAATGGATTCTCACAATTACCATAAAAGTTTTTATCATTATGATATCAAGAATAGGATTTTCCGAAAAGAATTTTAGGTGTCATGAAATTATGATTTACTAAACTTGGTAACATTTCGAAATGAGTTTATATATAGATAAACAAAAATGTAATTTTGCTGAAAGCGTAAGTTATTTATACTCACGATATAAAAAATTCAAAGTTTGTAATTATGTTGGATTATTTGTAGTACCGAACTTTGTATTCTCTCATATGTGGTTCGTGCAACATGAATATTGTACCTAGGATGTTCCTAAACCGTTTATTTGAATTTGGTATGCCATCATTCTCTGATATCGAGGATCACTCGCTTTGGATTTTCAGATAATCTTTCTAGGTGTCATGAAATTTTGATTTACTTGACATGGTAACATTTCAAAATCAGTATATTCAAAATGGAAAGTTTGTAATTTTGTTTGTTTATTTATAGTATCGAGCTGAATTATGCTTAGTGTAACATAAATATTATACCTAGGGTGTTTGAGAGTCAAGATCCTATAAAAACTTAAAAATTATAGGAATAAATCTGGGCCATTGAAAAATTAAATCAATGGCTTGTGTTGGTTACAAATTATGCCTTCTTAATTAGTAGTTTCTAAGGGAAATTTAGTAAAAATGCTATTATTAACTAAAAAAAATCAATATTATCCACACTTTAAACTAAAAAAACTAACACACCCTCTCACCTTTTCAACTTCATCTTCTACCTTTAAACAAACACTACCAGCCTACACAATCGAAGTGTGCTTATAGTAATCCGATTTGTTTCGTTCTGTTTAGTATTAATCGGGGTGTTTGTTTTTGAATGTTAGCCCCTTAGTCAGGGTGTTCTGATTGTCTAGTCGTTCCAACATGTTGTTCAGCGTGGTGTTTGTGTTTAAATGTAAACCTTCATCGTGTTTTTCCGATTTGTGTTGTTGTTATCGAATTTAGTTTTTCGGATTTGTGTTGTTGTGTTGTTCCGATTTGGGTTGTTTGTTCTGATTTATGGTGTTTTGTTCCGAATGTGCTAGTGTTGTCCCGAATGTGCTAGCGTTGTTCCTATTTATGATGTTTGTTCCAGATTGTGCTAGTGCCTATTAATATCAATTTTGATCAGCAGTTTTCTAAAGATGTAAAGGGTCGTTTTTCTGATTGTATTATTGTTGTTCCGATTGTGCTAGTGTTGTTCCAATTCTTGTTGTTGTTTTTTTCGATTCATGTTGTTTGTTTTGACTGTGCTAGTGTCTATTATATAATACAATATGGGGGCTGAGTTAAGATCATTTATGAGAATTTTCGATTATGAACATAATGGAATTTTCGAAAACACCAACACAATCAAAATTTTATCAAAATCAGAGATGAAAAAATTACTTCGGCTGATTGCGTTGTCGTGGACGATTCAGGCTCTATTATTGATTACAGAATATATCAATAGAATATATCAATATATAGAAACACATTTTCCTGGTGAAAACTAACTAGATTTAATATAACCATTTTGAAATTTAAATTGCATGATTGTAGGATATGATTAGGAATTTTCAACCGTAAAAATATGACTGAATTAATGAATTTTTCTTAAAAAAGTGGTTATAGAAATACAATAATGTAGGAGCACCGTTTACAAAATAAAAGAAATACCAATATTATTAAGGAGTTTCGGATTACAATACACAAATAAAAAGTAAACAGAATACAATGACTGAAATTAAAATTACAAGAAGAATGAAAATTACGAAACAAACACAAGGAAAACTTGAGGTGACTGAGGCACGTGTAAAACACGCTTCCCTTAAAACAGATTTCGGGCCACCCAGGTGAACCCGTCTGTTTTCCAGGGTACAACAATCTAAGCAGATTGCACTGCCGGAGTGAACCTAGCACCTGAAATAGTACCTAAAACAAGAGCGTAGAGGGCAGAAAAATAATATCTCCACCAATGTGGGACAAGCACCCGCGTCGGGTGCTTCGCACCCTCCTGGCTGCCACTGGGTGTGTCCTGTTGTATAGGAATACATTCCTCTACAGAATTCTACATATAAACTAACACATGATTTATATCTCCACCAATGTGGGACAATCACAAATTCCCACAACATTAAAGTTCCACCACACACACTTAAAGCTTAGATCTCTTATTTATCTAGCTTTATAATTATTATCATTATATTACACATTAATATAATAATTAATTAATAAATTTCCAACAAATAATACTCCTATTCAGTATTTTGATGAAAGCCACATGTTACTAAATGAATGGTTCTCATGGTTTTTAGGGAAAAATAAGTTTTTATATGATTCTCCTCCGGGTGTTTGATATGCAAAAAGTGCACATGTTTTTAATATCAATTTAGTCTCACTTTTAATGATTTTTCTTGAAAAATAGAAATAAAATAGGCTTAGTTTAGTTTATTTTTTATTTTTCAGGACAAATAATGCCAAATCAGAATAGACAAAGCAAAAACACTGAAAAAAATAAAGTTTTGTGAAGAAAGTTGGTAAGACACGAGTCATGCCTTCGAGGCACGCCGCGTGCATCAACCCAGAACGACAAAAATGACGCGATGAGGATTTGGAACTCTCATGACCAAGAGTTGTGCCTTAGTACCATGACTCGTGCAGATTAGATATTGAAGATCTCGTGGCCACGTCCTCGAGGCACGACCGTACCTCGTTACTAGCTTCAGCATATAAATTCAACTCTCCCTCACCCATTTTTCTTGCTTAATTCATCCCTTTCCTCCTAGATTATACTCTATTTCTACTTCATTCTAGTTTGGTTTTGTAATCATTAAGATTGTTAGAACTTAATCTAATTAATTAACAATCTTGTGATGATTAATACTATAACATCCAGCCTTAGTCCCTCTTACCATCAAAATTGTCCGATTTTTCCTCAATGGGTTGCCAATCCCTAACGACAAATGAGTGGCTCTGATACAATTAATAATATCCGACCCTTCTCATCGCCAATATTGCCTGCTTTGCCCCCAATAGGTTGCTCTTCTAGGAGGTCATGGATTTGTTTTTGTTGGCCTGGTGGAGACGTCCCAAAAGGTCACATATCCCGGTACTACACCCAGGTGAGCACGCTTAACTGTGGAGTTTTCATATGTTCCACGCTTAACTGATAGATGTTGGAATATAAACTCAAAAAACCACACCGGCCTGCAAAAAACCCTTAGGACTTGACACCATAGTACAGGCACAATCAACCTCATGAATCAAGTGAAATAGTGTAGAAAACTCAAGCAATGAGTTTTGCTTTAAGTGGTAGCAACATGCTAGCTGTCCAATATCACAAACAACCTGAAACAATCATGAATTTCGTCACAACATGTTTGACATACTTAATCTTGATTTACGATAATTAGATTTGACATTTGAAGTTGCAGCATGTAATTTGTTTTAAATAAGGGATGCGCTTATCACACAGCAAAAAATTTAGAAAATATGACCAGGATACCTGCAGCTTCACCCATTTGCCTAGTGCAAGTAAAATGATCCACGTCCTTCTTAGCAATAATACTGGCATGAGGATATCCTTAAATAGAGTGAATAAAAACTTGAATTTCATGACTTAACCGACTAGAGGTGCAAGGTGCACTCCCTCATCGCAAGCTTGCTGGGTCTTGCCAAAATCTCATTCTTTCCTGTCTTGCGTTGAAATCAGAGCACGTGCACTCCCAATCACATTATCTTTCGCTCCAACTTAGGATATCCTTTTTTTCTTTGTATTTCACTTAGGATTGCATCCGTATGTTTCCGAACTCTTGCCTTGCTTTCGAAAACTTCCTATTAACCTTTAATTAGCTCCATTAAGCTCCAGGTACCTGCAACTCACAACCATTCTCAAAGTAACCATGTTTTACACATTTAAACACTTAAAAACACCTAATTACACATACTAAAATACAATTAAACATCATCCCATCATAGTTGTGTGAAAGAATTATCCAAAGTTTGATTTTGGTTCTTAAGTGAAATTAAACCAAACATAAAGTCGACAATCATCTAACCAAATAAATGAACCAGTTAACCAACAGCTAACTAGTTAATAAAATAGAGTAAGTGACGATTTCGGTTTCGATTGAGTCTAATAAGTTAACCGAACCGAACTCTGCACATCCCTGGCAATGTTTGTGTTCCTCGTCGCATCGTGCATGCACCCTTATAGTTAAAAATTATATGTAATTGCGATTAATAAAAATATTTAGTTCCATTTTTTGATGTTATTATGTCAGATTTTTACAACAAACCAATCATAATTCAACATGAAGCTAAAGATGGATGATGTATCAAAGCTCAAAGTTGTGTGTTTGAAAAATGAAAGCAATGAAAAGTTGTAACAAATATTCCAAGTAGATAGAACTTGTCATGCATATAAGGGACAAAACATGGATTGGTTTACTAGGATGATCACTCTTTGATTCTTGTTTCCTAGAAGGAGATACTAGTGGAAACTCTAAGGGTGCGAAGCACCCTAAACTTGCACTCCCTAAACTTGCACACATGTACATGACTTGGAAAATGGGTGCAATGTGCCCACCCCCACCCACCCACCCACCCACAAGCTTTCCTCTCTCATCTTGCCTCTCCTACGGGCATTTCCACCTCCTCCATGAGCATCACGTAGACATCATGTTGAAAATGATTTAAGCATATCTTGAAAATGTCCAATCTTTTGACAAATGACCAAGGAAATGGGGATTAGTACCCTTGTACTTATTTTTTGAAATGATGAAATAAATGATTAGAGTTCAAAAGTAAAAAAAGTAATTATTAGCTCAACTATATTATGTTTGTATCTTTAATAAGAATTTTCATATCTCATGTCTCACAGGTGGGCTCAAATTCAAGTTTAACAAAAGTTATACCAAGCTTACATTTCCATGATATTTATACATTAAAGATATAACAAAATGCCCTGAAATGAAACTAGCTATGGGAACAATTCAAAGAAGAAATCACCAAAGTCGCAACTTTCGATAAGATCTTCAATCTCATTGCTATGTGTTCTCCATGTAGATGAAAACACACATGACGATACCATATCCTCACAATCTAATCCAGATGACATCATATACATAGGTTCTGATGGAACCTGTGAGATTCCCATGATTGGATCCCATGGAGTATGATGGTGAGATGAAGAAACTTGTTCTTGCTTCAAAGGACCTAATGAAAGAAAACTCTCTTTAGGTGTAATTTTCATTGTTGGGGAACCACAGTAAACTTTATGGTTCTCCGTAAATGTATTTGTTTCAAAGTTAATGAGGACCGATTTATCCGTAGGGCTTGGAGCTTCCATAATGATTTGAGAAGCACTTTGTAAATTATTGCATGTATGAAGTCCGTTGTATGTTATTTTGTACTTTGATGGCTTGTCATTGATTTTTTGAACTTGTTTAGTTGCTTGGCACCCTTGTTCAAGCTTATGAGTACACCTGTAATAGTTCCTGTAACGGTATACGTCATAAAATTTAATCAATTTGAGCTTTCGCTAAGTTTAGTCTTAATTAGGAAGGAGAACATAATAATTAGTACAAATAATATTTGCTGAAATATTCGAGTCAAAGCTACAAATATTACCTTTGATGTTTTGAGTTGAGAATCATTTTTTGACCATACTTTCTCCAAGCATATCCATCATCAATCAGAGTAGAAATAACTTTTGTCGTTGATGAAACATTTTTTCTGCTTATGCCAAAAGGTAATTATTAATACACTTATTTATTTATTTGTATGTGTGCATGACATCTTTACATATACAGCATATGGTTGACAATTATACTTAAACTTGATGAAGATAAAATATGAATACACAAGCTCATATGTAACTCAACTTAGATTTATTATTATCAACCTCACAATTTCACATCATATCACATAGTTTGACATAGTTTTATGATACTAGTATGGATTTTTGCTAGTTAAAACACTAGGCAATAAAAAACGTACCTCCTTTTATTACATTCTCTTTTTGTTCTTTCTGATGTCACAGTCTTGATGCGTGTACCAGAAATTTGTGCTTTCCGATCATCTGAGTTGTTTGAACGGGTGCTATTAAACATACCTTGGGTGTTACCAAACATCCCTGAGATATGTATCATCGTATCGTTAACAGACTTAATATCATATTCTATCTTTTTCGGTTGTTCTATCATTTCAGAAATCTTATTGGTTAATATTTGAAATTTTCTAAGCTCTTGAAATGCTTTGATTTGGTAATCTATTCAGCCAAGAGGAAGACTCAATACTATTATTTGGTTTTGTGAGATCTGTATCACACCTATCGATATTATAGCAAAATATAATGTAAATTTTTATTTAGAAAAAAAAAAAAAACAAAATGTTATTTTCTAAACAAGCTAGTGGCAAAGAAATTTGTAAACAAATTTGGAGCGTAAGTTTCACGACCACGCGCTAAGCTAGTGTAATAGATATAGGGGAAGACTGATATGTTGTACACGTGCAAACGTGCGAGTGGTTGAAAATTAGTGACGTTGGAATGATTTTGTCTTATGACGCAATCATTAGTGAATACTGAATACCACTTGTGTTAAAGGACAAAATGGTCCACTTCAAAAAAACTGGAGATTCATGTATCAAACAAAGTACAGTATATTTAACTTATTTAAAATTTCGATTTGGTCGACATAATTCATTTCTTTTATCTGTTTTCCATTTAATAATTTACATGATCTTTTATTAAAGTATGCCTATGATTACTTGAATATTGTGCTAATGCGAACCAAAATGACAGGTTTGTAAATACACGAGCCTTGACATTAAGGAGTATTGAAATGCATGGATCCATTGAATTGAAAGGGTGCCCAAAGGCATTATAGCCCAGCGACATGTTGGTGATGGGATAAGTTCTTACTTGGGCATGTTGAATACAAAGTGGCATGCACAAGTTCTTACTCGGGCACGTTGAATACAAAGTTGCATCACATTTACTCAAGGATTTGAAAGTCCTGTATATCATTGGTCATAAGGATACGAACTTATTTTCAAGTTGGGAGGAATGAATATTTGTGTTACAATCATAAATGGATTCTTGTTTCTAAACGTAATTAACTATGTTTTGTTCATTGTGAGCATAAGGTGGTTATGAATATTATACGTAGGAGAAGCAACCCACATACGTACACAAGACATGTTTCATGAATCATGATAGATAATAAGATTTGTGTAACTGTGTAAAGATAGTGCTAAAAGACTTGTAACTTGAAAATTGTTTTGAATATTTGTTTCTTCTTATACTAATGTTTTAACATTTAGTGGAGTAGTGGTAAACCCTATCAAAATTAACAAAGCTATAATAAAAAGATGAACTTAAAATAAAGCTTCGAAGTATTCTAGTTTTTAGATCTTGAATATTTACTTTGAAATATGTAACACCCTCTTGCGTTAAAAGAAAATAATCTTCTTGTAGCAGTGGAAACTCTTAGTCATTTACGTTTCTAGTAAACAACGTCGCGATAATCAAGTATCTTATGTATCCTGAGCTTGTGCCTATCTATAATATATTATAAAGCATTTTCCAATGACTTCTTAAAACTTAAGAGGTATAAATTTAATTGCTTATGATACAACACACAATGTATAAAATAACTACTTTTTAGGGGCAAAGTTGTCTTTACAACACCACATTTAATAAAAAGTAAGTCAAGAGTCAAGAGAGTTTATGAGAGATCATGACATTCAATTTTATAATGACTTTGAACACATTAAATAGAAAATTTATAAAAACAATTCATAATGCTATGTTTTGTTATAATCTTTTATATAAAATTAGGTAATTTAGAAAGTTAAAGTTTTATAAACTTGATAATATTTTATAGAAATTGAGAAATAATAATGAAAGTTGTGTTTTTAATCATTAGGTAACGATTAGAATTATGAAATTATTACGTTATACTTATACACAGAGTCGGTTCTCAGGATTTATGAGTCTTGCACGAGTTGAAAAAAATGCCCCTAGAACCTAACAAATCAATCCCGCATATTTTCTATTTAAAGTGTTGTAGTTCCCGCTACAACGTGTGGGCACCCCCACTAGTCTCTTTAAGCAACCGGTATCGCCCATGTTATTGAAGTTATCCTTCAAGTATACTTTCTTTTCTTTAATATTAACATATTATCTTCAAGTTATCTACTTATCTATATGTGCCAATTAAGTGTAATATTTCTCATGTGATGTCTTTCTTCATTTTGCATCTTTGATCTTTCATATTGATTCTTAAAACATCATAATACCACATAATAAAACTGATACCACATTTAATCATAGGATGAATCCATCGTGGGTTAGTTCATTATTCCCTTTTCTTCTTCCGTGGATCTTAATCGGTCTTTAATAGATCTCCTTATGTGTATATGACTTAGAAGCTCAAACGTAGTGTTTCAACCCAACAATCAACTAGCAGAAACCTATGGTTACGTTGACACCAAGAACGAACTTGACAAACAAAACAAAAAGCAAGAAAGAAATTAAAGAAAAATTCCTTCCCACCTTTAACTCTTCCGTTCTTGTTAGTTGTTAATTCCAATGTTTTAAAAGC
This sequence comes from Ambrosia artemisiifolia, assembly GCA_032199755.1. Taxonomy (NCBI): domain Eukaryota; kingdom Viridiplantae; phylum Streptophyta; class Magnoliopsida; order Asterales; family Asteraceae; genus Ambrosia; species Ambrosia artemisiifolia. The sequence goes on along the minus strand of CM063523.1, from coordinate 57,960,085 downwards.
CGGTGTTTATATCATATCGGATTGAGCTTGAAAAATGTTTAACTTGCCATATCATGTATACCGGGTGGTTCAACCGGTTGTATAAGCCGTTAAAATCGGTTTTTAAAAAATTTGGTTAATTCTATATCTCATGTTTACCGTGTGCACGTCTATGTACGAAGGTGAGTTTTATTTAGTATTTGTGGCTTTACTCATTACAATCATTTTTTTATAACTATTATTATATAAAAGTTATCTAAAACCAAAATATTAACTGTGACAAAACCAGGAAGTAACAAACATAATTTAATTACGTACGCTGAGCTAATACACCATATATATAATAATTTATATGTCGTTGCTAAATTATAATTTAATTGCATTATTTGGTGTATAAACAAGAATGCGTAACAATATACCTAGGTTATTTTATATAAAATATATGTAATGAAAAAGACACTATATATATTTTAATTAACTTTAATGGGAAAAGAATTACCATATAAGTTTGGTGAAAAGCTTTTAGCTAGTTTAAATCTTTTTAGGAGAAAAGGCTCCATATCAAAAAGCAACTAGTATCAGCGTTTAATAAAAATTTTACTAACTACAAGCTTTTAATAAGTAAAATGACACAAATACCTATTTTACCATAAAAAAGTAAAATAATATGCATATAAGTTTTTAGTTGTGCCCATTTTGGTCATTTTATATATTTTATTAAACACTCCAACTACTCTGCCAAATACTAAAATATATTTAAAAAGCTATAGCTATCAGCTACTAGCTTCCAGCCATCAGCCACCAGCTTTCAGCTTTCAGCCACCAGATAGTTTTACCAAACATACCCATAATATTAATTCTTTTAGAACAGCTAATCAAGTGGCATTGTGTAAACTTAAGAAACAAACATGGTTCGGGTTTGATATGGCTCATATAGAATAAGACACTTTCAAGTGTATGATTTTAAAAAATCCCAATCTTCTTTCCACAAGGGACAAAGAGACTAGGTATCAAATCCCGCAATCCCAAAAAGATTTCTTCATTATTCTTGTCACAAGCGTGGTTTAAAATTGATATCTCTCTCTGATCTTATACTTAACCCAACTAGCATTTGATAAGTGAGTTTGACACCTAACTAGGGCTGCAAATGAAACGAACGAACACGAACAAGGCTTTGTTCGTATTCCTTTGTTAAGAAAATTACGTGTTCACGAACAGTCATGAACACTTGCCAAACGAGATTTTGTGTTCGTGTTTGTTTGTTAAAAAAACACTTGTGTTTGTGTTCGTTTGTGTCCATTTGTTAATTTTGTTCATCAACGTACACAAACACAAATGAACATTAATGAACACAAACAATTGTTCATGAACACAAAGAAGTGTTCATAAACAGAAACAAACACAAACTGATATATATTAACTTTCGAATAAAATCGAATTCACATACATTAAGGCATTAGCTAATTTCATCCAAAATATAACTTAATTATCCAAATATTCTTAATATTAACATAATTTAGGTAATCATAATAAAGTAGCATATAAAAAAACTAAGTTCGCATAGGAGGTAATCGAATGGAGGAGGGCGTTGGAGGTGCATGGCGGAAGGCGTCGACGCTGGAAGGTGGAAACATATAACGATCATGGATACTAAAATTAGGCTTATTGATCTCATATAGTAAAATATTTACCTCACATATATTATTTATTTATTTATATGGGTAAAATAAATAAAAATAAAATAAAATAAAATAAAATAAAAAATTATAAACATTAAAAATCCTATTAAAGTATCGAACATAAACGAACACGTTACCGAATGTTCACGAACATAAACGAGCGAACGCAACCTCTGTTTATGTTTGTTCATTTAACTAAACGAACAAAATTTTTTGTTCATGTTCGTTCGTTTATTAAACGAACAAACACAAACGGAATTCTTACTAAATGGTTCATAAACTATTTATGAATTATTCACTGAAAGTTTAATTAGTTTTTAACCCTACACATAATATTAATGACACCTAAAGACAAATTAGCCGCCACCTTGATTAATTAATCTTGTTTTGGAAAGGGCATGCTTTTTGACAATCTACCAAGGATTGGACATAACTACCCTTATACTTAGGGGTGGTGGAAATATACACCCATCTTATTAGGAGATATACACCCATCTAAAAAGATACCTAAAAATCAACAACCACCACTCACTTTCTTTCTCTCTCCTCTCTCTCTTCATTTGTTTTTCTTTTACTATTTTCAATTTTTTTGTTAGTTTGACCTTTTTTATTTTTAATTTTTTTAACATAAAAAAAAAGAAATGGATAAAATATAATAATCTACCGTTAGAAATATATTACCTTAACATTTTTTTCTCAGTTTATATTAATAAATAATTTCTTATGATATTTGTAAAGCATATTATAATAGCCCTTTTATTCAGGAGCACAATTTTTTTTACAAAATTCCTATATAGAATGTATGATCCACTCATCCACACTACGTTAATAGTATTTGTAATGTTACTTTGGCATGCAAAGGTAGGTCACTTATCCCTATATATCACATTAAAACAGGAATTAATAGTATTTGTAATGAACACTACGTTAAATTTTATATCATGATCCACACCTCTAACGGTCTAATCTATATATTAATAAAACATAAAGGGTTAGTTATTTTATTTTCATAGTTTCATATCTAAAAATCCTTTAGTATTTGAATAAACGTGTTTTGAGTAGGGATGAGCATACAAGGCCGAATACCGATCTCGTCCCGATCCTGATACCGTACCGAACCGATATCGAACCGAGGGGTTTCGGGATCGGTATCGGTACCCATATTTATGGATTTTCGGTACCGTATAGATACCGAACTGATACCGTACCGTATGTGTTCGGTATCGGAATCGGTATTGGTTTTTTGGACTTTTTAGTATCGGTATTGTCGGAATCGGTATCGGTTCGGTACCGATACCGTCCCGAGCTCATCCCTAGTTTTGAGTATCCAAAACTTTAAAAATGTTTTGTATTGGCTTGAAAACCTTAATCTTGGTTTTTATCTTGGTTTCAAGAGTTCATTTGTTAAAAAAAGAAAAAGAAACTTATATATATCCAAAACTCAAGTTTGTCTTGTGTGAAAAATTTTAAGTCGAGTTCGTCTCTTCTGTTATCTGTTGAATATCAAATTACGTTTATTTATATGTCGTATGCATAATAATAATTGTTGTTATTATATATATTGGACGTGAATTGAGGGAGAAGGAATAAAAATAAAAATATTAATGCTTTGCAAGATCCCCTTAATGGTGTTAGTTCTTATTTAAGGCAAGACAAACAAATGAGAGGAGAGAGAGAGAGTGAGTGAATGATAATTTAATAATGCTTTGCATTTAATAATATGAAACATGTGTCAGTCAATTATTACTTTATTTTACCCAAGGCATTATAGCCTAGTGGTATCTTGGTGGTGAGATAAGACTTAAGGGCCATAAGGTCCTGGGTTCGAATCTCACAAACGGGGTTTTCTCATAATTATGAGTTTCCTCCTGAATTGGTGACTTGGTGGTGGAATATGATCGCGTGGCAACACTGGTGGCAGGATGATACTCCAGTGTTCCGTGAGTGATTTCAATTTGTTGGCCGTTCAAAAAAAAATTATTACTTTATTTTAGATAGTGGGTGTATTAATCATGGATATGATGTCATCATGACGTCAGGGGGTGTATCAATCCCATATCCCTATACTTATTTTATTTTATTTTATTTTTTTTTTTGAACGGCAAATTTCACTCCTTATGGGACTTGAACCCATGACCTCCCCCTTAGGTGTTCCTAGAAGCTTTGCTTCTACCATTGGGCCACCAACCCCAATGGCCTTATACTTATTTTATTGATGACGAAATAAATGAAACCCAAAGTAACATCATTATTTACTTGTTTAATTAAAACTCAAACAAACGAAGATTACAATATCCATATATAGTTTACAAAAGAATATTAATTTTCGTATCATCATGAATATGATGAAGATGCTACATCATCTAGTTACCACAAATCACAAGGAAAATCATCATAGTCATGGCTTTCAGTAATGCCTTCTATCTCATAACCATGTGTACTACATGGAGACGAAAATCCCTCTGATGATATCATGTCCTCACAATCTAACACACATGATATCATAGACATAGGTACTTCTGATGGAACTTGTGAGAGTTCCATGATTGGATCCCATATGGTATGATAGTTAGATGTAGAAACTTGTTCTTGTTTCAAAGAACCTAAAGAAGGAAGATTCTCTTTCGGTTTAGGCACATGTTTCATTGATGGGAAACAAGTGTCAACATTATTGTTCTTAGTGAGTGTATTTGTGCCAAAACTGATAAGAATCGAATTATCACTAGGATCTGGATCTTCCATAAAGATTTGAGGAGTTCTTTGTTTGCAAGTATGGTGTCCATAGTAGGTTATCTTGTACTTTGATGGCTTGCTATCAGTTTTTTGAACTTGTTTGGTTGCTTGGCATCCTTCTTCAAACTTGTGACTGCACCTATAATAGTTCCTGCATATTTTAACAAAACATATTTCTTATAAGTACTAGTAAAACTTTTGCGAAAACGAATCAAGATTGCATCTTTCCTAAATTTAAATTTAAACAAAAACAATTGATACAACAAGATTTGCTAAAAACATTTTTTAAGTTGAACCCATTACCTTTGGTGTTTCGAGTTGAGAATCGCTTTTTGACCGTACTTTCTCCAAGCGTATCCATCATCAGTCAAAGTAGAAGTCATTTTTATCGTTGTGGAAGCGTTTTTTCTACATATGCCCAAAACAAAGTAATTATTAGTAACTTTAGACACATATGATATCTTGCCAATTACATATATATTATATGTTGAATTTGATAAAGATAAGTTATTGCCATTTACATCTAATACTATTAACTTTAAATCATACACATATATAAGGATAGTAATTAATATGAAGCATACCTTCTATTATAACATCCTCTTTTTGTTTTCATAGGTGTCACAGTCTTGTTGCTTTTTCCGCAATCCTTTGGCTTTCGATCATCCCAAGTGCTTGGAGATGACACATGATAAGTAGTTGTATTCTGATGAATCTCGTTGAGGTTAGAAGGTTGATAGAACGAAAGGGCATTACCAAACATCCCCAACATCTGTACCACCACACCGTTATAAGATTGGAGATCATATTCAATCTTTTCGGGTTGACCGAGCATTTCTTGAAGCTTATCCGCAAATATTTTACCTTTTTCAAGCTCTTGAAGGGCTTTGATCCGCCTACTAGGCAAACTTTCCGGCCAAGAGGAATAATCCATACTGTATTTGGTATATTTGCAAGACAACACACCATTCAATAAATATAGCACAAAGATAATGTATATTTTATGATTACTAATTAACAATAAAAATTTGTTTGTTTAGCAGGCAAGTGGTAAAGAAATTCTAGAATAACTTGGAGAATTAGCTCCACGACCACGCGCTGAACTTCACTAATCAAGATAGGTTAAGACTAGTATATTGTTACACGCGCGTACGTACGAGTGGGTAAAAAATTAAGTGACGTTAGCCGGTTTTGTCATGTGACACATGCATGAATTAAATTGCTATAGTAAACCTTTGTTGCATTTACATATGCTGATTCAAACTCTTAGACTTAGGATGAGGTTGGGACGGTATCGGTACCAACCGATATTGATCCCAAAAATACCTATCCTGAAAGCTTATAAAACCTAATACCGATACTGAAAATATACGATATCGGTTCGGTATCGGTACGGTACCGGTAGGGTATCGGTATTTTACCTTAAAATACCGATGCCATACCGATCCCGTACCGATACCGATAATACCGAAAACCTCTAAAGGTGGGTACCGATACCGATACTGAACACTCTCGGTTCGGTATCGGTTCGGTACGTGATCGTGATCAGGACATGACAGGATCGGTATTCGGCTCTATGTGCTCATCCCTACTTAGGCTTTAGGCTATATACTGTGGTTTCATTTCCCTCAATTTCTCAAAGTGTCACGTTAGCGTAACCTCATTTTCCTTCTTTCCTTTCTTAAAGTTTGGAAATGGTTTCTTCCAATTCCCCCATACCCCCTTCTTTTTTTTATTATTTTTCTCTTTTATTTAATTATATATTTTATATTTCATAAATATTTTTTGATTAAAATAAATTAATAAAAACCATAAAAATTTAAAAAAAATCGAAAAACATAATAAACGAAATTTCATAAATTAAAAAAAAATACAAACTAAGTTCACAAAGTAAAAAAAATTACTAACTAAAGTTCACAAACTAAAAAAATTAGAAACTAAAGTTCACAAAATAAAAAAAAAACCTAAAGAACTAAAAATTAGCATCCCATCTTAGTGTAAAAAATTCATCATAATTAGCTAAATCATCGACAATTCGTTCGAACAATCTTCTACTCATTCGAAAACGACGCTTAAGTTGTTCGTCAGTGTATACACAGTCTTCATCAAAATAGTCGATAACCAAACGATCATGTGCACCTTTTAAAAATAAAAAATATATTATAAATTTTTCAACAATGTTATCAAATTTTGAACAATGTTATAAAATTTTGAACAATGTTATAAAATAACACAATAAGAAAATGTAATGTACCCTCACGATCTCTATTAAGCGCAACGCTCCGTGTTAATGGTACCGAAGTGTTTCACTATCGCTTTCGTCTTCCAACTTCAAAATAATATGCGTCGTTTCCATCATCGCACCAACGTAAAAGTTTATCGCGTTTTCTTCTGACTCTGATGAACTCATGACTAAACAATTGAATTTTATAAAATTTTCAAGATGAAAACTTTTATAAACTTTAGAAAGAAAGTTTGATTGTGGTGTGGATTGTAGAGTGGTGTGGTGTGTGTTATTTGAATTTGATTTAAAAAAAAAATTAAAACCCAACGTTCAAAAAATGTCCAACAACTATATTTTTTGGGCAAATCACACGTCTCGGCACAAACGGTGGTTTTCCACTGAAATCACCGAAAACAACTCGGGGGGGGGGGGGGTTCCCCGACCCACCGAGTTCCACGTCAGGTCACCGAGGTCCTTCCCAGACACCACACCAATTGGTCATAGCGTCAAGGCTACACTATTTGTTCATAAATTTCATATCCTGTCGTCTCGTTTTTTAACCGCGTTTTCCTCCTATTTTAAAGTCATTTGTTTTTCTAAAACGGTTCGAAGTTTTTTTTTTCTTCGATCTTTTGTATTTGAAGGTCATTAAATGTATTCCAATTTGATTGATGTTGGATAAATAGTCGTTGTAATTAACACCCCACTAGATGATTTCAGTGCCCTCTTCTTTGAACGGTATATACCGATTGAGCGAGTCGCTTCACCGTCGATATCATCATCATCTCTTAGGTTAGTTTCATTGCGAGCATCACCCACAACAAAACGAGATTAGGAACTTGTTTTGAGGCGTTTGAACGAATTGTTCGCAAGAGGTATGTTGGTCCATTTGATCGAGTGGCGCGTCACCTTCCAACGATGCATAAATTTGAAACCATCTTGTTTATTTTTTTCATTGGTATAGTATAAGCGCTCTCGACAAGTAGTCGGCTTCGGTTTCACCACTTTGGGTGAATTCTTGTAATTGAGATAGTGATCGTTATAAGCCGTCATGTCGATATTTATTTCACGCCACTTAGACAAGAGACTGTCATTTTCACGGTAAGACTCTCTTTTCATCTCTTGATGAAATAAAGCGTTTATCCTATTCCAAAAAAAAAAAAAAACGTTTTGGTTTTGATTTTCTCTATCGGCGCGCGGGTTTTCGGATAGGAATATCCAGGACTTCACCAAAGAGAGTTCTTCCGTCTCAGCCCATCTTTGAGGTGCGCTTTCAACGTTTTTCTTCTCCTCCGTTTTTTTTCTATGGCTTCACTTTTTACATTCTTATCCGACGGTTCACCAACATCTTATGGTTGAATTTCAGGTACAAAGTCGGGTGTAGACATGGGAAACTTAGGTTGCACTATGTTATGAAGTTGATATTGAGACAGGTGAATGCTTAGGTTTTGAAAGGGCATGCCTTTTAACAATCTACTTAGTTTGGTGATGACGAAATAAATGAAAACCAAAATAACATCAATACTTATTTGTTTAATTAAACTCAAACAAACGAAGATTACAATATCCAAATATAGTTTACACAAGAGTATTAATTTTCATATCATCATGAATATGTTGAAGTTGCTACATCATCAGCTAGTTACCACAAATCATAAGGAAAATCATCATAGTCATGGCTTTCAGTAATGCCTTCTATCTCATAACCATGTGTACTACATGGAGACGAAAATCCCTCTGATGATATCATGTCCTCACAATCTAACACACATGATATCATAGACATAGGTACTTCTGATGGAACTTGTGAGAGTTCCATGATCGGATCCCATGTAGTTTGATAATTAGTTGCAGAAACTTGTTCTTGTTTCAAAGAACCTAAAGAAGGAAGATTCTCTTTCTGTTTAGGCACATGTTTCATTGATGGGAAACAAGTGTCAACATTATTGTTCTTAGTGAGTGTATTTGTGCCAAAACTGATAAGAATGGAATTATCCCTAGGATCTGGATCTTCCATAAAGATTTGAGGAGTTCTTTGTAAGCTGTTGCAAGTATGGTGTCCATAGTAGGTTATCTTGTACTTTGATGGCTTGCTATCAGTTTTTTGAACTTGTTTGGTTGCTTGGCATCCTTGTTCAGTCTTGTGACTGCACCTGTAATAGTTCCTGCATATTATAACAAAACATATTTCTTATAAGTACTAGTAAAACTTTTGCGAAAACGAATCAAGATTGCATCTTTCCTAAATTTTAGATTGAAAATTTTTTTTGATACAACAAGATTTGCTAAAAAAAAATAAAAGTTGAATCCATTACCTTTGGTGTGTCGAGTTGAGAATCGCTTTTTGACCGTACTTTCTCCAAGCATATCCATCATCAATCAAAGTAGAAGTCATTCTTATGATTGTGGAAGTGTTTTTTCTACATATGCCCAAAAACAAAGTAATTATTAGCAACTTTTGGAAGCAGTCTCTCTATATGCAAGGATAAAGGTAAGGTTTGCATACATCTCATCCACCCAGATCCTACTCTTAGTTTTGCTAATTGTAGGATTTACTGGGTAAGGTTGTTGTTGTATACACATATGATATCTTGCCATTTACAAATATATTACATGGTTGATGATTGTTGAAATCGATATAAAGATTATAAGTTATGAAAAGACAATCTTATGTGTAACTTGACTTACATCGAATGTTACAACCTCACTCATATACACATCCATAAGGATAGTAATAAGAATCATACCTTCTATTATAACATCCTCTTTTTGTTTTCATGGAAGCCACAGTCTTGTTGCTTTTACCGCAATCTTTTGGCTTCTGATAATCCAAGCTGCTTGGATATCTTACATTATGTGTTTGATTATGAGTGATTTCATTGAGGTTAGAAGGGTGATAGAACGAAAGGGCGTTACCAAACATCCCCAACATCTGTACCACCACACTGTTGCCAGATTGGAGATCATATTCAATCTTTTCGGGTCGACCGAGCATTTCTTGAAGCTTATCCGCAAATATTTTACCCTTTTCAAGCTCTTGAAGGGCTTTGATCCGCCTACTTGGCAAACTTTCTGGCCAGGAGGATTGATCCATACTGTATTAGGTATATGTGCAAGACAACACACCTAGGAATAAATATAGCACAATGATAATGTTTATTTTTATGATTAATAATTAACAATTAATAAAAATTTGTTTTTTAGTAGGCAAGTGGTAAAGAAATTCTAGAAAATAAAGTGGCCGGGTAAAATCAAGTGACGTTAGCCGGTTTTATTATATGACGTATGCAAGAATTAAATGACTAGAGTAACCCTTTGTTGCATTTATACATTCTGATACAAACGCTTAGCGTTAAGGGACAAGAATTGTCCATTGAAATATTTTTGAGATGTCACAAAATAATAGTATAATGATTTTAAAAATTAGTAAAAGATTAATAACACATGTCATAAGAAATAGATTTAAAAGTATCTTTAGGTTATTAATATCTAACTAGAGGGAAACTTCGTTGTGGTTAAGTTTGTAAACAGATTACGCATGAATGTATCTTTAATCTATAGCTTCTTGAAATTATCGTTCGTTATCAGGATGCGTAATCGCTTTCGATTTGTTAAAGGATAATTCTATACAATTAAGCATATGATTAATTGCATGATCGGATGGGTGATAAACATATTAACGTAATTTAATTTGTTACATAGAAATGTTCTTAATGAAGATGTTTCGATCAACGATGTAATGAATTGTTTTCAAAATATGAAAAACCGTAGAAGAACTATAAAATCTAATGTTGTACTATTCATTATCTATTGACACCATATTTTTATTACTTATTTCTTACGTTTTTATGGCATTGTATTTTACTTATGTGAACCGAACCGAAAATTCAAACGCCAAAATCATGTGATCCAAGCACCGAAACATAAAGTCATTTCTTTATCATCATTCTTTGTTCATTACCTTTAGAAAACACTCTTTTCAATCCCTACCTTTTCTGTCATCGCCCTTTTGGTGTTTTACTTGGACGTTAATTTAGTTTAAACCGTCTATTTTACCTATTAGTTGAAAGAAAAACAAACAAGTAAACGGATATAGTATTTTATGCCCGGTTGACTGTGATCTTCTCACTCTCTCTCATTTTCGTTGACCAACGATTCCCCAAACAAACGATACAACCTCTCATCTATTCCTATAGATACTCTATTTCGGTAACAAATAGACGGCCACAACCTTGTTTAACTGATGTTAGTTTGTTCCGTTGGGTTCAATGAGTGACTAACCACATAAAGATTTCTATGTGAATCATGATATAAAAAGCATTTTTTTTATATGAAAATGGGCCTTAATTTATTATGCGCTTTGGGACCCCATGAATCTTGAGACGACTTTGCATAGATAGCCCATAGATATTATATCACAGCTTAGTATAACTCATTCAGAAACACATATTAAGAAGTCAACATATGAAGATAAAAACATTTATATTACTCATAACCATGGTTGTGAAAATTGCGCCTAGCCTCTGATTAATCGCCAATCAAAAGTTCACCGAGTAAACACCGATTAATCGCTAGTCGGTGGCAGTCTAGGGATTCTCGCCAAAATTTGTCAATTTCGATCACATTCTGACCAAAACTATAAATTCTTGCAATTAATTTTATATGCTTAAATATATGAGTCGAGGAAGGGGTTAAAACATGCCTACTTAAAATTAAACTACATATAGAATGTGTTTGTGTATATATATAACTGAAAATTACATATAAAATTCCTATCCGATTAATCACGATCAATCCCTACTAATCTTGATTAATCCTTGTAGGTACTTCACCTACCGACTAGCACTTAGCAATTCTTATAACACTGCACATAACTCAATCAAAAATATTTATTGATGATACCAACTTATCATACCTTAGTTAAATAATTAAGATGCTATTGCTCACCACATCTCATAAATAAGCAAATGTCATCACTTATAGAAGCTAGCCACCTTAATTAAACCTCATGTCTTGTTACTTTCTTAAACATATCTCCTTTTAGTGAAACTACAAAACAATTATTTTTACACACCAAGCATATCGTTGACCCATTGGCATGCTTCATGCTAAACCAGCAACTAAACACAGCCCATACTCGTGGAACATCTCATGGCTATACCATTTGCGTGTAATGTGGGTATCAACTTTATTCAAATTATGTCATTATTACCACCAGATTCCTAATGATCTATCATAGCATCATATGACCCTTCGTGGTAGCCCATATCGACCTAACAACATTCAAGAGGACTAATCACCCAACCTATATTACATCGGGAAGCTTCATAACATTTCCTCATCTCGTGCCTAGTGGCTAACTTTACATGGTCAATTATCAACCAAACTGTGCAATATTCCTCCTATATTTGGCTTTTCCGTTCGAGAGTTGCTTGAATATCACATGCATCTATTGGGCGACAATACAAAAAAGAAGGAAATGCATGCAATAATATTATCTACTTTGTTGGTTCCTTTGGAGAATAAGAAAAGGTAATATCTTTTCCAACAAACCTCCCCTTATCCATAGGACCATAAGTACTCCATAAGATCATTGAAGATGTTCAAACCCTTAGTTCCCAATGGATAAATTTTAAATCAAGATTGGAAAGCATGGAATGGATTCAATGGCAAGGTTTTTTTTCCTAATTAGTCTTATTTGTATCTTTTCCTGGTGATGTATTGTAATTGTTATATAGCACCTTACTCAAGGCCTAAGTTGTACGTTTGTTTTTATTTAAGTTAATATATTTCTTCCTCTTAATTTTATCTCATTTGATTCTTGTTAACTTATAGTCACTTTAATGCCTCTTAACACAGGAAGAGGTGGTGTAAGGTACACTCTAAGGTCTAATTTGCACTAATTGTATTAACTGTGTAATATTAAAGCTCGTTGCATTTTATAGGTGTAAAATTAGCATTTAACTATAAAAATATACAACATATTAAAAACCAACACCAACAGGTTATTCTTTTATACAAAGAGAAAGACAAATTATATATTCTTCTTTACAAGACAAAAGGAAAAGGACACATAAAGCAGAGTCAAACAAATGATCAATAGGATTCTCCCATTTGTTAGATTTTCATTAAACCGAGTGAAGAATAAACGGTCCCAAAATTATTTCCAAGGCATCCTTTTTCCTTGATTGAGTTAACCCTAGGTCATTGATCGGAACTGAAAATTGGATTCTAGTCATTTTAAATTTAAAAGCTTAGAAATTAAGAGCTAAAACGCGTATGTTTTTCATGTTTGTAGTCAAACAACTACACCTGTGTTAAAATAGGAATATAATAGAGTTGACCCTAGGGAACACTAAGCAAATGATATCTGATATTGGTGATCTTTACTCTCATTTTGAAAGATTTTTCACACAAGGTTTTTTTTAGAGTAAACTCGCCAGTTTCATGGTTCCGTCCATTCACATTTTAATGTTTTAATTGCTAAAATCATCCCTCCTTCAAAATTAAAAATTAAAAATGTAAAAATTAAAAGAAATATAAATAAAATTTAAAAATTTAAGTGGGTCTCATCCCCTACCCCACCCATTTCATCTTCTCCACTCTAACTCACCGCACCACCCATCTCCACCTGTCATCACCACCACCCACCACACATCAACCCACTTTAACCATAACCATCGTCAAAACCACAAACCATCAATGTAACCGATCACCGTTAGCCACTTGTCTTACCACCAGAATCATCATTCATCATCACCGTCGGCCACCGTTGATCTTATCTCCCTCAATTGTTAGACAAGATACCACCGTCACCATATCTGATAACTACCATCACCTTTGTCATCTTCATCCATGACTACCACCATCGAAGTTATTACAACACCACCACCGTTGTTACTCGAATGGGTCAGATATCATCTCATCATTCCAGCAAACATCCCACTTGGTTCAGCCATTGATTATGGTCTACAACCTGTACTGTATAACTCACCGTCATCATCACCGAAATCTTCACCGATCACCAGTTATCGTAATCTTCACCTCTGTAACCTGCTTGCACCTCGTCACTGCTCTTGTTATTACACCGTTACCGTGGTTTTATAACTGATAATGAGCTAAGTTAAGCCATGGGTTGTGTGCTCAGAAAATATCATAAAACTATCAGGAATTCTGGTGATTATTAACACTATTAAATGGGAAACATATACAAACATATAACCGTGACCTATTAGGTGGTTGTGGTGGTTGGTGGATGTCGGCAGAGATGGATAGCGGGTGGTGGCGGTGGAAGGTGTAGATGGGTGGTGGGTGGGTAAGAGTAGAAAAGATGAAATGGGTGGGTAGGGGTGGGACCCACTTAAATTTTTAAATTTTATTTAGATTTTTAAAATTTTTAAATTTTTAATTTTGGGGGAGGGACGATTTCGACAATTAAAACATTAATATGCGAATGGACGAAATTACTCCTGATTTAACTAGCATTAATTAGATGAAGTTAGTGTCAGAGACGAAAATGACAAATAATTGAAATCATTGTACGATTATGACAAAAAAACTAAAATTTCATTCGCAAGTAACATTTTTCACCAAAGCATAGAGAAAATGTTTTCAGTTTACTTTTTGTTTTATTAGTGATTGATTTGCATATAGGCTTTTATTTAGAAGTCTCTATACAATCAAATACATTAAACTTGATAATTGTAACAAATTTAAACTATATGGAACAAGCTATTTTGATGAGTGCATAATTTATTAAGGTTATCATTCCATTAGTTTGGTGAAACTCTTGGTTTCATTCAATATACTTTTTTATTCTTGCGACACTTTGTGGCTCCATTATTTGCTTCGGCAAGGGTATAATGTCATTCTACACCTAAGAAACTAATCATGTAATTTTACTTATATAAATATACCAAATAGAACATAATAAAAACCAAAACATAAACTAAAACCCTGATTTTAGTCGGATTGGAAATCTAATTTTTCGAGTCGAGAGAGGAGCAATCTGGTCAAAGATGAGAATAATACTCCGATTGTTAATCCATTTTTCAACTTTTGGGAATCTTTAGTTACCTTGTATTTTCTTCATTAATATGTTGAAATTTAATCCTAAAAATTATATTAGTTGAAAGTTGAAGGACGAGAGTGAAAGTTTTTGTTAAAGTTGATTTATTTTTATTCTTGCGACACTTTGTGGCTCCATTATTTGCTTCGGCAAGGGTATAATGTCATTCTACATCTAAGAAACTAATCATGTAATTTTACTTATATAAATATACCAAATAGAACATAATAAAAACCAAAACATAAACTAAAACCCCGCTTTTAGTCGGATTGGAGATCTAATTTTTTCGAGTCGAGAGAGGAACAGTCTGGTCAAAGATGAGAATAATACTCCGATTGTTAATCCATTTTTCAACTTTTGGGAATCTTTAGTTACCTTGTATTTTCTTCATTAATATGTTGAAATTTAATCCTAAAAATTATATTAGTTGAAAGTTAAAGGACGAGAGTGAAAGTTTTTGTTAAAGTTGACTTATTTTAGGTAACTGAATTGTAATAGGTTTAAGAAATGTTTAATTTTCTTGGAGTGAAAGTTTAGTAAAATCTATAAATATGGTCTATATTATTGTTTTATTTGTCCCTTTCCTTGTAAGTTTGTTTGTTCGAATAAAAAGAGTCGCAGGTTCGTTCCCTTAAACATTATGTGTTTGTGTTTGATCCAATTGTCTAGGCCATCATAATCTTTATACCTAAAGCAAAAAAGACTTAACTAGTCACATATAGTCTGTATAATAGCATATTGTATCGGTGCAAGATATAAAGACTAAAATAGCAAGAAACTACGCGAAACCGAATTAGTGGGCTGAATATTAACGGTGTTTGGGTTGATAATCCTGACTCCATCAAGGAGGAGTTTAGAAGGTGGTTTAAGAGTCAATTTGCGAAACCAATGAGACGAAGACCAGGTTTCTCTAATCCGGGCCTTCCATGTATCTCCGATCTTCAAGCAGAGGCCCTTATTGTCCCGTTCTCTTTGGAAGAAGTTTGGAAGGCAGTTAAGGATTGCGATGGCGGCAAATCCCCCGGACCAGATGGCTTTACCTTGAAATTCTTCAAACACTATTGGAACCATTTTAAATTGGCTGTTAAAAGTATGATGGATGATTTTTTTGTTTCCGGCAGTTTGAGTATTGGGAGTAATGCCTCTTTCATAGCCTTATTCCGAAGAAGTCTAATCCTGCTGATTTCATGGATTATCGCCCGATTTCCTTGGTGGGGTCTCTCTACAAAATAATTTCTAAGGTGCTTTCTAACAGGATTAAAGGGGTGCTTGACCAACTGATCGGTCCTTTCCAAACAGCTTTCGTTGGTGGTAGAAACATATTGGATAGTCCTCTAATTCTCAGTGAAACCATCTCTTGGGCTAGAAAGTCTAAAACTAAGCTGCTAGTTTTTAAAGTTGATTTCAAAAGAGCCTATGATTCTATCAATGGAAATTTTTACTGTATACTTTGGAGTTGATGGCCTTCCCGCCTACGTGGCTTAAATGGATCAAAGGATGTTTATCTTTGGGGCGTGGCTCAGTGTTGGTAAATGGCTCTCCCTCGGGAGAGTTTTCGTTCAAAAGAGGTCTTAGGCAAGGGGATCCCCTTTTCCCATTCCTGTTCATATTAGCTATGGAAACTATGAGCGCTCTTCTCCAAAAAGCGGTTGATAACGGTCTTTTCAACGGCATTCAACTTCCTAATGGCGGGCCGCTTTTGACTCACCTATGCTATGCGGACGATGTAGTCTTCAATGGAGAATGGTCTAAGCACAATATAGTTGGTATAAAAAGATTTCTCAGATGCCTCTATCTTGTCTCGGGCCTCCAAGTGAATAAAGACAAATGCAAGCTCTTCGGGTTTGGGGTCGATAATCGGGAAGTCTCTTGGTACGCTAAAGCTTGGGATGTGGTACGGGTGCCCTTCCGTTTGAGTACCTGGGAATTCCACTTGGTGCAAATATGAAGAGAACAAAGTTTTGGCAGCCTATTATCAAGAAATTTCATAGTAAACTATCGATGTGGAAGGCTAGGCAGCTCTCTTTTGCGGGTAGAATGACCCTTGCGAAAGCTGTTTTGGGCAGCCTGCCCTCTTATTATTTGTCAATGTTCAGGGCCCCTAAAGGTGTCATTCGTAAATTGGAAAATATAAGGAGGGACTTCGTTTGGGGTAAGACGGTTAGAAGCATTAAAATTCGTTGGGTTCGATGGAATTGCGTTACAAAACCGAATGATATTTGAGGGGCGGGGCTAGGTGCGATTCAGGAGTTTAATCATGCAATGCTTACAAAATGGTGGTGGAGAATTCGCGAAGACCCAAAGCAGATGTGGGCTGCAGTGATTAATGCTATTCATATGAACAAGGCGAACAAGAATATGATTCCGATTAAGAATTCGATTCCGGGTGCTAGGAAAGATATAGCAAAACTCTTGCTAAATGTGGTATAAAGATGAATGACAATCTTATTGTGAAAGTTGGAGACGGATCCAAAACTCGCTTTTGGAAAGATGTTTGGCTCATGGAGGAGCCGTTGTTTTCGGCTCTCCTGGATGTATACCATCTAGCTAAGAATAAGAATGGGTTGGTGAAGGATATGTGGGAAGCGAATAATGTTTGGAATCTGGATTGGTATCGTGCGCCGGACTCTACCTCCGAATGGAACCAAATGGGCGTTTTGTTAAATCTGTTAAACTCGACATTCCTCCCAGGTGGGTCAGACAAATGGCTATGGAAAAACAATTCTGATGTGGGGTTTGTGGTTAAAGAGCTGAGATACCAGATCTCGTTGAAATCTAACATGTAGGAGTGTATTCAGACTAAGATATGGAACGCTTGGGCTCCGCTGAAGACCAATTTTCTGTTGTGGAAGGCTGTTCATGGGAGACTTCCTGTTAACTTGGAGCTGTTAAAAAGGGGAGTTAATATTCAAAATGCCGTTTGCGCTCGCTGCAACTTAGCTAATGAAGACGTCGATCATGCGTTTATTGGATGTTTATGGGCGAAAGCTACTTGGTGGAATGTTTTAAGGTGGACGAGGATTGATTGGAAGGACGAATTCAAAAGCTTAACAGATCTGCTCACGTACTTGGCCTCATGCCCGGGGTCGAAGAAATGGAAGCGCCTTATCCACACTCTCTACTGCAGCGATTTGGAGGCTCTGGCTTGCGCGGAACGAAATGGTGTTTAACCATGATTTCATTCCTGTGAGACAGATTACAGACCAAATAAAAGAGGACTCGTTTTTTTTTTTGGATTTCTAATAGGACCAATTTCTCGACTCTTTCTTGGGAAAGTTGGTCCGAATTTGATGTTTCGAGTCTATTGTAATTGTCTTTTCTTTTGGTGGTTGTAGTTGTTCCCAGCCTCTGGCTGGCTCTTTATATCTATATATAAAGCGAATGCCGTTCAAAAAAAGCAAGAAACTAAAATCACACAGTTAATGTTTGAATAATATTTTTATTGATATACGTGACGAAAGAAATGAAACAGAAATCACTTAGACTATCCGTTGTGGCTAGAGGTGAGCAATGACTCTATCCTCTCATATTGAGCCACGTAAGCGCCCAGTTGGCAGCGTGATAAAGTTGCTGCTCACTATAGTCCTGTAAACGAACCGAACGAACATGAACATGAACACAGGCGTGTTCGTGTTTGTTTATTTAACTTTAACCGAACATGAACAAGAACACATAATCGAACACATTTTTGTGTTCGTGTTCGTTTATTAAGAAATTTGTCGTGTTCGTGTTCGTTTATGTTCGTTCATTTAAAACCTAAACGAATAGTTCATGAACATAAATGAACACAAATGATCAATATAAATGAACACAAATGAACATAAACAAACACAAACAAAAGCAAGTTAATAATGATTCATCACAATTCAACCAAGTCTAATACATTGCAATGCAACTAAAACCAAATGACGGGGATAAGAAATACGGCGGCGCTATGGTCTATGGAGACGGGATGAGGGAGACGACGGCGTTGTGGAGGCTGGAGGCTGAAGAGTGGAGACTGGGCTGTGGAGGCTGGAGATGGGGCTGTTGACGGCTGGAGGCGGGGTTGTGGAGGTGGTCGGCCGGAAGTAGAAGAAGGTAGGGCTATGGAGTGTGGAGAAGAAGGGAGGTGAGGCTGTGAAATGTGGATAGCATCTGATAAGTGATATGGTTAGAATGTTAGGGTTAGGGTTATGTTTTTAGAACATATGAATTAGATACTTAACAAAAGGAAATAAATAATAAAAATAAAGTTAAGTTTCATTAAATGAACAAAAATAAACGAACGAACATAAATAAACATAAATGAACGAACAAAACATGTGTTCATGTTTGTTCGTTTAATTAAACGAACAAAAAATTGTGTTCGTGTTCGTTCATTTAGTTAAATAAATGAACATAAACGAACTTCCCGTCGAACAGTTCATGAACGTTCGGTTCGTTTACAGGCCTAGCTCACTAGCCTGATGGTGTTGTGGCTAGAGATGAGCAACAACTTTATCCAGTTTTTTTTTTTTGTTTTTTTTAAACTTTGTTATTTTAAATTTATAAAATTTAAATTTGTAGCACAAATTAAATAATAAACATAAAATTTTCATTAATAAAAAAAATTATTTTTTTTTAAACTCGGTCACCACCTCTAGCCGTCGACCCACCACCCCCACCACCACCTCTGCCA
The DNA here is from genome assembly GCA_032199755.1 of Ambrosia artemisiifolia. Lineage (NCBI taxonomy): Eukaryota > Viridiplantae > Streptophyta > Magnoliopsida > Asterales > Asteraceae > Ambrosia > Ambrosia artemisiifolia. The sequence continues at coordinate 57,940,742 of CM063523.1, read as the reverse complement.
CCTCGCCTTTGGGTTGTTGGTGGTTGTGAATCTGGAATTACGAAATCCGGTGAAAGTGGTGGCATTTGGCTAAGATTAACTTCGATTTCGTTGCTCCCAACACCACCATACTCGTCTTCTTCAAGGAATTCCAAAGCGGGTTGGTAGCATCCTTACCATTGTGAGGAATCCATTTTTTTCTAAGGATCGCTCGGTTGTTTTTTTAATTATAGCTTGAAGAGTGTATGAAGTATTGTTTGTGTGTGATAAAAAATGTTTTTTTATTAATTCATAGCCAAACTAGCCGTTGCCAACGGCTAGTGGCTGCCAACGGTCAAAAAGAGCTCGCTATCACACGCGAGTCCACTAACAGCTAGTCTCTCGCGCCAGCTATCGCTCAACGATGTTGTGATTCCAGCTAGCCACGTGAATTGGTTTGTGACTCGCGGCTAGTCGCTCGCGGGCCACAACAGACAGTCTTACGTAACACTAGTAGCTTGAACCAAAATATACCAAATATGACAAGTGTTTTAATTGCTTTGAGCCTTTTTTTTAACAGGTGCTTTGCCTTTGACATCAACGATTTTTGACTAATATTTAATAGAATTTTGGAACATAATATTTATATTTAATAAAAAGTGATGTTAAAAAACAAACATATTAGTTTTAGGTTACGCTGCAGACGTTAAAAAACAAACAGTCTTTCTCTTGCAAACTGCAGACCTTTGATACACCTCTTCTCCTGCAGATGTGTGCAAATGTGGTTCACAAAATGCAGACCTTTTACGTCAAAAAAAACAAACAGCACCTAAATTGTTAGTGACAAAATATGACCGGGTAAATAGTGGTATACTACTTACAATATGCAACAAACGTCATATTGGGGAGTAGGGCCATAAGACTACATTAATTGAAGCACGTGGTCTCATTGTTTATATCAATACATTGTATACAAGTTGCCATGAAGGGGACATCAAACTTAAAAGAAACCACAGGATTGCAACATATTTGACCGCTTTCAAAAGTGATGACAACTACATAATTAGTAATTTTGTAACAAATCTTTGTTTATTGTTGTTAAACACATGTGAGAAAAATAATGATTGACTCACAGCTTTTCAATAATGTGTAGCCTTTTGAATAATGTTCAACATGTATACGAAATTTCGAGTAACTTACTCTAATCTTTGTTGTGTCGAAAGATAATATTGCATGCCTGCCTTAACTTTTTAGAAATTACATATGACCGCTTTCTAAAACTGCTTGCATTTTATGGTGTTTCCCATAGCATAATCCAATACTACTCTTAATCACTAGTTGTCTTAACTTTTTTTTTTAACATTAACTTTCATTCAAAAAAACACCTATGCCCGTCCTTAAGTGTGATATACTAGTTGTCTTAACTACATACATTGTATAAAGGTAAAATCAACGTTAAGTGTGATATAATATATTAGAAACCCAGACCAAATACAAAATCTTTTATACAAAAGACAAAAGGGGAAATAGAGACGTATGGACGTATGGTCCTAATCAATAACCTTCTCCAATTTGTTAGCGATACATGAATCTGAATGTAATACAAGACATGGCCACAAAATTTGTTTTTAACCTTAGGTCATCGACCGGAATTGAAAAATGGACTATAGTCATTTTAAAACATAAAATCTTAAAATCAAGAATTAAACGGTTATCTATTTTGTTATTTTGTATCGGAAGTCAAATCATTACACCTTTGTTTTTGTTTAACATTACACCTTTGTTAAAACAAAAATAGGAGAGAGTTGACCCTGGGTGGGCAACACTAAACAATATCTGAATTTTACAATTTTACACTTGTCTCGAAAGATTTTTCAAACAAATTGTTGCTTTATTATTTTTTTTCAAACTCTTTGTACATGCCTTTATACACGGTAAAGTGCATAAAATTGTATTAAACTTTGCCATGCGTTTTATAGTTGTATGGAACAAAATATACTGAGATTGATATTTTTTTATCAATTAATTAATGTAATGATGTATTCAACTTTTACAATGTGTTTTTTATCACTTAATGTAATGATATAGGTTAATCATGCTAGGGGTGCAAACGAGCCGAGCCAAGCTCGAGCCTTGCATTATCGAGCTAGGCTCGTGACAATTTTCAGAAGCTCGAGCTCGATTCGAGCCTTATATTTTGGGCTCGAGCACGGCTCGATAGTATATTTAAGCACTCAAGCTCGGCTCGAAAGCTCGATCAAAGTGTATGTGGCAAGAGTTTAAACGAGCCCAAGCTCAGCTCGAGCTCATTTTGGACCATTAAGAAGCTCGTTTTGGACTATTAAGGACTCGTTTTGGACCATTAATGAGCACGTTTTGGACAATTAAGAAGCCTAAGGCCCCAAGTAATTTAGTTAATGCATGGGTTTGCAATACAATTGGGCTATATAGTATTAATTGACATAAATAAGCAAAGCTCGATAAGGCTCGACGAGCTCAACCGAGCTTTACATTCGAGGTTCGAGCTCGATAAGTAAATGAACTTTATTTCAGGCTGGAGCTCGAGCTCGATAAGACTTGCTCGTTCGAGCTTTTTATAGTGCCGATCTCGAGTAGCTCGCTAGACACAATAGAGAAGGCATGTTTTACAGAGGGCAATGGATCTTGCATCAAAAGATTGGTTCTCACAGGTTGATAAATGTCATCAAGACCCATTAAGAATTGCATAAGTTTTATTAATCCATTAAAATTGTTAAAATCTTTAGAAGCCTCACAAGTACAAGGAGACAATTGAACAATAGAGTCAAATTCTTTCCACATAGTGTTTAATTTGTGATAGTACTCTGAAACAGTACTACCATTTTGACTGATTGAACAAATTTTTTGATGCAGATTAAACACAACAGACCCATCAACCTTGTCATAGGTTTCCTTTAAATCTATCCAAACATCCCTAGCATTTTGAGAAAACACTTGTCCTAGGTATAGTTCTTCACTAATAGAATTTAAAAGCCAAGATAATACCACATAATTACACCTATCCCACTGTTTTCCCAAGACATCATCAGTAACTGATTTAATAGTACTACCATCAACAAACCCAAACTTATTTTTAGTTTCAAGTGCTAATTTCATAGATTTAGCCCAGACATTATAGTTTCCAGTACCTTTTAGCTTAATACTGGTGATGGTTAATGTACTAGTGTCACTAGGGTGGATATACAAAGGGTCTCCTATGTCCAATTTACTGATCAAGGTTCCTGTTGGAGGATCATTACCTCCTCCACCAGGGGCATTAACAACATCACTCATGTAGAACAATCAAAAATCAATCAAACAAACAACCAGATGATCAAGAGACACACACAAGTAAACAATAGAATAGAACCTAGAAGGACGAAGCTGTGTCAGTGTAAAGATGGTGGGTTCATCACTCAAGGTGCCCACCCAATTCTTAACACAGGAGTCCTTTTATTATCTAATAGTATATATATTTATACAATAATATGTAACCACAACAGGTACACAGAGACAGTAAGACAAATAGCAAATAACAAGACAAGTGTGCAAACAAGCAATTGACACAATCAGATAATGAGCCAATACCGGTCCCCCTAACCCGGTCAGTGCTCCTAGACTCAACAAAAGTAAACAGAAGAGAATGGAACAATCTCACCAGAACTCGTAGTCTGTAACCTTCACTTAGGGTTACACGGCCAGAGAGCAATCAGCAAGCAATAACCTCCAATTTGTGTCCAAGAAGCTCCCAACACTAATCAAGAGCTTTAAGCCAACAATGGTTGACAATCACTCCAGATCTACACAAATACTAAAACAGGATAATAGACCAGATCTAAATAGATCAGATCTATTACAGAACAGAGAAGGGTCAAGATCTATAAAGAAGATCAAAACCCTAAAAAAGACAATAAAGACAAAACCAAGATCTATGCAAAGCAAAGACCTCCAGAGAGTAGAAAAGACAGCGGAAGACAAATACACACCAGAATCAAGAGCCTATGGGCTCTGATACCATGTCAGAAAGTATAGATCTACCAGAAATATAACCAAACACTCATACACAACTCAAGAACAAGAAGATATAGCGACAAAACGGTGACAAAACTCTATTATTAACCAACCCAGAAAAAGTACCCAACCAAACCCAAAGATTCTCAGCAAAACACTGAGAACCAAATAATGAGTACAATACAAAGATCTACTGCTGATTATTAGGATCAGCAGTTGATCTTAATGAAGAAACAATACAAACTTACAAGACAAAGATCAGAACGATACATACTCAGGGTTTTCTCCTGAGAAACCCTAAAACAATACAAAGAGAAAAAAGTAAAAATGACTCGAGATCAATAATAACGAGCTGATAGAAAAGCTTATATAGTTGGGAGCACGATCCGTGTGATGCACCATCATAGCCGTTGATCTATCCAGGAAATGATCTGAACCGTTCACAACTAACACACTTTGACAAGTCAACATCCACCGGGCCACAACTGGGCCAACATAAGCAGGCTTAACCACAGCCCAATAACCTGAGATAAAATACAAGTATACAAGCCCAACAGAAGTGTTTGAATTAAAAGCTTATGCTTTTAACAGATTTTTAGTCCTTTAGAGTACATACACAAATCGAACCTGTATCCTAAAATGGGTCCTGAACTTTGGTATACTATTCTTAATAGCTAATTGTATTTTGGTATTAATATTTCTAGAGCCTCACCCCTTCTGATGTGGTGGTAAAGGTGTTGGCGTTTTAAAAGTAAGGCTAGAAGTTCAAGCATTCTAAAAGGCAAAAAAAGGGTGTATTTAAAAGGGATATTGATAAATGAGGTGTAATAGAAGGGTGTAAAAAATGGGGGAGGATTTGGAGGAAATTAACCATTCATAAAAAAAAACTATATATTTCTAAAACTTTTGCATTTGGAAGGGTAAAGCTAACATTTAACTATAAAATCTAACATTTAACTTTTTGGCTAACCAATTTAACAATTTTAACTGAACAGGTTGGCTTGCCAACCTATTTACATACGACCCAATTAATCAACTCAGCAACACAATTAAAATGTTTACAACTTGATTATTACATGTTTGACATGTTATTACATATAAATGAGTTAAAAAAAAACCGTGTTCAGGTTATGCAGTGTTACGTGTGTTTATGTTAGGATTAATATTTTTTTACAAGTATAAATATATGACAATCCAACCAGACTCACATCCCCTTACTACAATGAAATATATTAAACACAAGACCTAATATATATTCTTTGATGCAAGTCAAATGGAAAATGACAAAAGGGAGAGACAAAATGTCACAATCAATAACCTTCTCCCATTTGTTAGATTTTCATGAATTAGAAAGGAGAAGGAATGTTCTCAAAAGTTGTTTCCAACCCTGTACTCATTCCTTAATTGGTTAAAACTTAGGTTACTGACCAGGAACTAAAATTTGGATTATAGTCATTTTCAAATCTAAAATCTTGAACTCCTTATGTGTTTGGTATATCGGTAGCTAGTCAAATCACTACACCCATGTTAAAATTTAAATACAGATAGAATAGAGTTGACACTAATCGGGTTTTATGTTTTTTACTCTTGTCATGAGATTTTCAGCACAAAATATTTGTCGTTTTATTAGTGGCTGATGTGTATTTAAGTTTTATGTTTGGAGCTCTCTATACTTGCATTTAATATATGGTTAACTAACACATTAAATTGTATTAAACTTAACACATGCTTTAATCGTATGAACACACTAAAAACTATCTCTAATATAGTGAGTTTGAAAATTTTATTATCTGAAACATAAAATGACTGACGTAACACTGGCAACTTGAAATAATATATACGTATCAAACTTGACACTAATTACTTTAATTGAGCTAGTGTTTGAGGTTGAGTTTTGAAATGGATTTTTAGATTATTGCGTTTTGAAAACGCAATTAATCAGTTATTAGTATTTGGGGTTAAATTTTGAAATGGATTTTTAGGCTAACAAAACACAATAATTTAAAAGCAACTTCACACCTACTGCAGCAAAACGCATAATCACTTTTCAAAAAGCAGTCCCAAACACCCTCTAAGTGTATCTATATTTTTATAATTCAAAAACTAAAAACTTCAAACTTGAATTATGTGTTTTCTATAAACGAAGTTAAATTTACTATTTTATTCAAAATAATAATTGACCGGTTCCCCATTTGTTGTAGTTAGCTCCCCGTTTTTGTGCATTTCTTTAACCATAGACTATTTACAAAAGTTATTGTGCATTTCTGTTGTTATATTGTTGTAAAAAAAAATACACGTGCTAACTAAGTTACACTCAAATCTTAAATGGTTGGTTATCGGATTAAATGTATGCATAATTTTCTTTTAAGGGAAAAAGATAAGGCCCCTGTTTTTCATTGGTTCATGTGGCAGCTGAGTCAGCATGGGGCTTGAAGTGAAAATGAGGTGTAGTGATGGTTGTTTATTTTATTATTTTTTAAAACTATTTAACTAAAAGTAAAAAAAAGACAAATGTTATAAAAAAAATTACAAATAATATTAAAACACACAACTAATATTAATTTAAACATTACATAATCCTAAATTACTTATTTAAACACTACATAATCCTAAACTACTTATTTAAACATTACATAATTAATCATAATTTTCTCCCCTACGGAGAATAATTATCCAAGTCCTCTAAAGTATACTCCGGTGAATACACCGAACGATCGCTATCACGACCGTTGGATTTGTCGTCCTAGCAATGCTGCAATACTCAGGAGTTGATACATAGTATCGTTCTTCATCCATAGCAGCCCTAGCTGCTTCGTACTCCTCCTCGGTTGGCTCCCGAGCAGGAGGGTTTGGGGTGGAATTAGGGTTGGGGTTCGGTTGGGTCTCCACCAACCATAGCTGGCCCATTCCCCTAACAGCCATAACATAATCTAAACACCATACAAGCTCCTCATCAGTGAAATCAGCATTTGGATGTGGGGGAGTGTATCCTGGGAGTGAAGGAATAGGGAAGTTCCAAGGATGAGGAGTGGACACTGGTTGAGTAGGTGTAGGAGAAGAGAACACTGGTTGAGGAGGAGTAGAAGAGAACAGTGGTTGAGGAGGAAGAGGATGAGAAGGGAACAGTAGTTGACTAGGAGGAGAAGAGAACATTGGTTGAGGAGGAGAAGAAGCGAACACTGGTAGACGACGTCTCCGGCGAGAGTATCGCCGGAGATTGGAAGATCCGGCAGGCTCGTTATTAAATCCACCACTCATATCTGGCTTGTAGTATAGTTTTTAAAAAATTGTGTTGTAGTGTGTTTGTTTGTGTAGTTTGTATATATATATATATATGTGTGTGTATATATATATATAGTAAAAAAAACTATATATTTAAAAAGGAACAGTCGAATTTTTGAACTTCAAACGGTCCCTTCACGTGGCACATATTTATTGGTTAATGGTTGTCTTACACAACGTTATAAATATAACGCCTTCAATTTTTTTTTTTACTACATGGTGCCCCCTGTAACGGTGTGAGAGGCGCTATGTTACCAAAACACGCCCAAATCACGCTGCACTACACCTGATCTAAGTATTTTAAGAGGGGTCAAATCTGACAAACTTTAAACTTTTTTTTAGAAAGAGAGTGTAAACACTAAAAAGAGATGGTGCATTTATCCTACCAAAAAAAACATAGTGAAATTGTGCCTTCATGCCCAATCTTGAGGAAAAAAAAAATTTTCTTGTAAACAGGTCTTCCAAAGTCATTGTTTTTTTCCCTTTTTCTTTATTTACCTATATATTGTCAACTATATTCATTTAGAAAATTTCCCTTTTTGACGTTTCTTCCAAGTCATTGTTTTTTAATCTATATTCATTTTAGTAAAAGGTCAACGATATCCATTTAGGGATTTTCCGTGTATGATAAAAGTATATGTATGCTTCCTCGAACGTTTCTTCTATTTCTTGCTTAAAGAAGGGACACATCTAACCAAAAAAGAAACTCATGGGTTTGCAGCACATATTGACCACCTAAACCATCCACTATATGATTGCTACATAATTACTATTACTAATTATATACTATGAATCTTTGTTTATTGTTAAACACAAGCTAGAAAAATAACGATGGACTTGCGACCTTTTTAACTACGGTAAAGCTTATATGAGTTTAAAGTAAATAGCATGAGGGTGCTATGAAAATGTTATGGGTTTGGTCCAAACATTTTGGAAATTAAATGTGTGCTGTTCAATGTGTATGTTTTTAAATAAGTTAAGGCGCTTATGAGCTACCTAAGATTGATTGGCTAAAAACTTTTACATGAATCCAAGTTTATTAATCTTGACACTTGCTGTAATCTATAAATTCACACTAAACTATCTATAAATATACCAAGTTTGGAGGGTTTTTCTTTTTCTATTATTTTATGTTTTTCATAGATATGAAACATAAAATTATTTACTTAACATCGGTAATTTGAATCAAAATTACATATCGAACTTAACATATACTTTTTTTTGCTTGTTAGAGAGAGAGTGAGGGGAGAGAACATGAGAAACCGAAACGTCACTTCTTTCCGGCAACGGAATAACCGGGGAGTCACAGATCCTAGACCGGTAACAACCTTTTTCATATCGAATCTTCCTACGGGGGTGACCGATTCTTTGCTGTGGAAAGCTTTTCAGCCGCATGGAATCGTTAAGGACGCTTATGTAGCAAGGAAAACTGATTCCAGGGGGAACTGGTTCGGATTTGTCCGGTATCTTGGGGTGAAGAACATCAACGAGGTGTTAAAGGAAATGAACAATGTTAAGATCGATGGAGCCAAGCTCGGGGTGTCGGTAGCCAAATATGATAAGAACAATAGCAAGATGAGGCAGCTGGGGGGTCATAGAAGGGAGGAGAATAAGACGGCTTATCAGCCGTCGGTGAATCACGTCCATGCTCCAGGGAACACAGGTACGTCGATGGGATACGTTCCTCCTAACATGGGTGCTGGGAACACGGCGTGGGGCCGGCCTCCGTCATCGTCCTCGAAGTCTCTCATGGTGAATGAGAAGGGTGGCCTATATCCTAACCATTGCACTATGAGGACTGTTATCGGCGAAGCCTTTGATATAAAGGCGATTAAAGGAGTGAAGAGCATGATGAAGTCCGGGGGCTACGAAGAGAGTCCAGTCAGTCTCGTTGGGGGGATGAAAGTCATGATGGTGTTTCGTGACAAAAGAACTGCTGTGGAGTTTATCAATCGGAAAGAATTGTGGGACAAGATTTTCTCATCGGTTGACCTATGGAATGGCGATTTAATGGAGTTCGAAAGGGCTGTCTGCTTGAAAATCAGAGGTATGCCCCTCCAGTTGAGGGAAAGTACTTTCTTCGACAGAGTTGGTGAGCTATTCGGAAGAGTTGTCCGTTCATCGGACTTCTCTTGGTTAACGCCATACAACGCAGAAGGTAGGGTGTGGGTATCTGTACGAACAAATGCTCGCATTGATGAAGAGGTGAATCTGGTATGGAATGGAGTGAACGTTCATGTTTGGGTGGCGGAAGAGGAGGATCGCAGTCTCTTGGAGTTGAGTGAAGAACTAGCCTCGGCTACTGTTGGATCACCGGTTAAATCGGTGGCTTCAGCGGTTAGAATGGACGACATGGAGGATGGAGAATTCCGTCCCGATGTGAACGTTGAGCAGGGAGCAACCAAGATTTTTCCGGTGAGGTCAGAAGTGCAATCGGCAACAGGGGTGGGAGAAGAAGCTCAAACGTTGCATGGAGAATCTAAATTGCATGGGGAAAACCAAAGGACTCCTAGGGTGGTTACACAATCATTGAATGTTGTTGTACTACAGGAGGGACCACAAGGTGATTTTGGTCAACAAAATCCACTTGACCTCAATAGACCCGCTGGAAGTTTTTCTTTGGGTCAGGGGGGTAGTTTGGGCCACATTAATAAATCTAGAAAGAGGCCAAGGTGTGCAAGAAGCCCAATTAGTGAGGAGAGTGAAAGTCAGGAGCCTACTTGGGCCCGGTCCAATTTTTTAGCTAAGTTGGATGCTACTACGGACAATATTGAAGGGGGGGAGTCTTCTAACGCTGCTGAGAATAATGAAGATATAGACATGGTAGGCGATAATAACATTCTTTCCGAACCATTAGCAGGTTTTGAGGGAGACCATACAATGAACAATCAGGTTGAATCTGGGGGTGGAGTCGAGGCTGCGGTTGAGGCTCACGAGGAACTGAATGTTGTAGCAGGGGTTGACACAACCGGGGCTGGTGACAACGCAATTAACACCGAAACGGATCGTACAATAGAAGCAGGGTTGGTGGTTGGGATTGAACTTGATGGGTTCCAAGATGAGGTAAGGGATTTAGTTAATGGTGAAGGTGTTGTTAATGTTTACCAATGAATTTTTTGAGTATCAATATAAGGGGGGTGAGAGACGATCGAAAGTCGTCTTGGATTAAGGGGCTGAAAACGTGTCATGGCTCGCATTTCGTGGGGATTCAGGAGTCCAAACTGGGGGAAGGGACTTTTTTTCAGCTTAATAGCTTATGGGGTAGATCTGCCTTTCAATCGGAACAGGTCCACTCAGAAGGGAGATCTGGTGGCCTGATCAGCATTTGGGATCCGTCTGTATTCCAGGTTTTTTCAGTAACAAAGAATAGGTATTTTCTCGCCACCTCGGGTGTGTTAAAGGCGTCCGGGACATTTCTGAATGTTGTTAACGTATATGCTCCAAATGATCCCGGGTTAAGACGAGGGCTTTGGTCGGATTTGCTGAATTTTAAGAACTCTCGCTCTGGCTTATGGGTGTTCTTGGGTGATTTCAACGATGTAAGGTGTCATTCGGAGCGGAAGAATTCTGAGTTCGTGTCCTCTAATGCAGCGTATTTCAACGACTTTATCATGAGGGCGGGTGTAGAAGAATACAACATGGGCGGCCACAAGTTTACATACATGTCTGACGATGGTAAGAAATTGAGTAAACTTGATCGATATCTGGTGTGCGGTTCTTTTAAGGCTAAATGGGGGAATGCTTCAGTAACGGCCTTGTCCAGATTCTTATCCGATCACAGCCCGGTAATACTTTCGGTGGTCGCATCGGATTTTGGGCATATTCCGTTTAGGTTCTTCAACTCATGGCTGGAAATCCCGGGCTTCGTGGAGTACGTGAATAGCATGTGTGGGAGTTTTTCCTTCTCTGGTCCGGCGGATTTGGCCATTGCTACGAAACTGAAATTTCTAAAAAACAAGATCAAATGGTGGATAGGCGCTGAAAAAGGTAGGCTAGAGGAATCTTTTAGGAGGCACAAGCTTACACTGGAGAAGTTGGAGAATGTAGCCGAATCAAGAGACCTCTCGGACCTAGAGCTTGAGTCTCGGGCAGAAGCTAGGACATTTATTCTAGACTTTGAAAGAAGGAAACAAATGGATCTAAAGCAAAAGGCAAGGGTGAGGTGGGCGGTAGAGGGTGATGAGAACTCTAAATTCTTCCACGGGGTGATCAATGCGAATATGGCTAGTAGAAGAATCAATGGGATCTTGTTGGACGGTGAGTGGGTTACCAATCCAATCTTTATAAAGGATAGGGCGTTCGCATTCTTCGAAGACAAGTTCAAGGAACCGATGACCAGTAGGCCGAAGATTACTTGCCATAATATTAATCGCCTTTCAGACTCGGATGCGGATTTGCTGGTGAGGCCGTTTACCATACAAGAAATCAAGGATGCGGTGTGGTCTTGCGAGGGTGACAAAGCACCCGGACCGGATGGCTTTAACTTCAAATTTTTAAAAAGGTGTTGGAGCGGTTTCCAGGATGATTTTGTTCGACTCTTTGAGGATTTCTTTAATGGGGCTGATTTGGGTCCGGGTTGTGCCTCATCTTTTATCGCTTTAATCCCTAAGAAGTCGGACCCTCTAGACTTCAAGGACTATCGTCCCATTAGCTTGGTGGGGTGCGTCAACAAGGTGTTGTCAAAAGTTTTAGTTGCGAGACTCAAGGTGGTTATTGGGAAACTGATTTCTCCGGAGCAATCCGCCTTTCTTGCAGGTAGGAATATTATGGACGGACCCCTTATTTTGAATGAGGTAATTGGGTGGTTGAAGAAAGTTAAACGCCAAGGCATGATCTTTAAGGTAGACATTGAGAAGGCCTATGATTCTTTGAATTGGGAGTTCCTTGAGTCCGTTATGTTGCAAATGAACTTCCCAGTTAGGTGGTGTAAATGGGTTATGGCGATTGTCACGTCGGCGCGCGCCTCGGTGTTGATAAATGGCTCTCCTACCCAAGAGTTTGCTTGTAGCCGAGGACTTAGACAAGGAGATCCAATCTCTCCTTTCTTGTTCCTTATCGCCATGGAGGCGCTCTCGGGGGTTTTGAAGAGGGCCACGAGCATTGGTTTGTTCCGGGGACTAACTTGTGGTGCGGGTGAATTACCCATCTCCCATTTGCTATATGCGGACGATGTGGTCTTCCTAGGGGAATGGTCTACGACTAATGCCATGAATCTTAAACGGATTCTTAGGTGTTTCTACCTTGTCTCGGGACTTAAAGCCAACTTGGGTAAATGTAGCGTTTTTGGTGTAGGGGTTAGTGATCCGGAGATTTTACACATGTCGGACGTCTTGAGATGTAGAGCTGGCTCCTTCCCATTTATATATCTCGGTTTGCAAGTTGGCGCTAACATGAACCTTTGCAAGCATTGGAAGCCGGTGGTTGATGCCTTTAGGAACAAGCTCTCCTTGTGGAAGGCAAAAACGTTATCTTTTGGTGGACGGGTTACTCTTATAAAATCGGTGCTAAATGCTCTTCCTACTTACTATTTTTCCTTATTTAAAGCCCCTAGGAAGATTATTGATGATTTAGATAAACTACGGCGTGTGTTCTTTTGGGGTGGCTCCGAGGAAAAGTCGAATATGAATTGGGTTGCGTGGAAAAGGGTTTGTGCCCCGGTTGATCGTGGTGGTTTAGGTTTCGGTTCTCTCCTTGATGCAAACTTGTCTATGTTAGCGAAATGGTGGTGGAGATTCAAAATTGACTCTACCGCCCTTTGGAGGAATATCGTTTGGTCTATTCATAGTTCGGCTAGGGATTGGAACCCAATCCCGGCTAAACTTTCGATAACTGGGTCTTGGAAGCAAATTCATTCATCTATGCAGGTCATTAAAGGGTGCGGGGTGGATATGGGTTGGGCCATTAAAGGGATTGTGGGTAACGGGTTGGGTATTTCCTTTTGGTTGGACACTTGGGCTTTGAATCTTCCTTTGTCAGTAGCATTTCCTGCTCTGTTTTGTCTTGAAAGGAACAAATTTGCAGCTGTAAGGGATCGGGTACTGCTGTCAGGCACCGGGTGGAATTGGGATTGGGTTAGACGCTCTTTTACCGCAGCAGAACACGCGGAGCTGCTGCTGCTTCAGCAAACAGTGGCGGTTCCTCTGCTTTCTCAGGTTTCGGACAGGTGGATTTGGAGGTTAGGCGATGTCTGCGATTTCTCGGTGGGTGGTCTCAGGAGACTTCTAAACGCCAACAGGTTCGAGCAAGCGGCATTCTGTCTTGAGTGGAATTCTTGGGTCCCAAAAAAGGTGGCAATTCTAGCGTGGCGTGCAGAAATGGATAGGCTCCCGACAAGAAGCGCTCTCATTACAAGACACATTAACATTGGCTCTGCAGTTTGTTCTTTCTGCGGTGAGGCTGCAGAGAGTCTGGAGCATTTATTCGTCAACTGTTGCTTTGTTCAGGTCCTCTGGCAGGTGGTTTTCCAGTGGTGCAAGCTTGGTGCTGTGTTTGTATTCCATTTCAAGGACCTACTTCTTCTACATAACCATGTGGGTGGCTCAAAGATGAAAAGGAAGGCTGTTAACGCGATTGTTCTCACGACTATTTGGTGTATATGGAAGCATAGAAACGAAGCAATTTTTAACGAGCAGCAAGTGAATCTCTCTAAGGTCATCGGGGATATCAAGGTCCTAAGCTTGTTTTGGATTAGAGCAAGGGCGAAACAACACTCTCTAACCTGGAATACTTGGTGTAATTTCAATATATCTCGTATCGGGTGGTGATGTATCCGTGTTAGTGTATCAAGGTGTAATTTGTATGTAAGGTGTACAGCTAGTCTCCCGCTAGCTTGGTGGAATAAAATTATTTTGTTGATCGTTCAAAAAAAAAAAAAAATAATAATAATAATCTATTCATTTTGGTAAAACGTCAACGTACGATATCTACAAAAAAAAAAAAGAAAAAAAAATTAGGAATTTTCCCTTTATAGTATCTTATTCGTATGGATTTCTCGGACGTTATTATTCTGCATTTGTTGATTTCAACATTCAAACCTAGTGTTCGTTGTCTGTTACTTGCAACGAAGGGAACATCAAACTCAGACGGAAATCATTGTATTGACCACCTAGCCTTCCAATATATGTTATGATAGTAAAACTATTATAAATATTTGTTTAATGTATTTAAACACATAAAAACAAGGAAAGTTATACCAAACTATGATCCAATGATCGATAATAATCAACCCTTACAGTTTGATCAATGACACTCTTAATTATCACTTATGTTGTCGAAATCAAGTACAAAGTTATGATAATTATACTACTGTGATTGCTCTTGTTAACGAAAGTAAAAAAACTAGGAACATTGTTGGTTAAACTGTAAGTATGAATTATTATCGGCTAATGGGTGGTGGTTTGGATTACTAAAATCCACCCTTCCTGAAAAAATAATGATTGACTTACAATCTTTTAAATAACGTTTAAGCTTTTGTACCGAGTTTTAAGGTAAATTGTATGATGTGCTAAGACAATGTTACAGGTTTGGTCCAAAATAAATTTTTTAAGTTAGATATGTGATCTCCATTGTATAAGTGTAAGGTAAAGCATCTCGTGAGATACTGATAGATTTGTTAGCCAAAAGCTCAAATTCAAATGAGCTTAAACGAGCCTAACGTTGATTCTAAGGTTCACATGCCGAATCTGATTAGGCTTTCAAGTGAAAACAAGTCTATAACTTACTATATATAAACACACACACATACATAATAAATAATAGGTTTATTAGATTCTAATAATCTTAACTTTAACATATTAACCGACAACAGTCCTAACTAAAAAAATATTATGTGACATCCAAACTTTTAACCTATTTTCCTTCGACGATCCCATACCAATTAAAAGTTAAATCAGTTGGTTTTTGATAACGTGGATTGCCACATAAGCAGTGCACATCAACAAACTTTAACATGTTTTCCACATAAGCAGTATACGTCAGCAAAAAGTAAATATGTTAAAAGTTGAGACTGTCACATTTTCCTAATTGTGATTGTTGCCAGCCAATAAATCAAAGTAGATATTATTTAAAGCCAATAAACTTTTATAACCCAAATAATATTTTATATAAATCAATCATCAATATATATAACTTAATAATTAGATACATGCTAACTATCAACTTGGTTGTGAATTAATAGTTGTATCTTTTGCTTTATTTCTTGTACCATCTTTTTTACTTTTTAACCCTAATGATTTTATATCTTTTATAATTTGACACCAACATTTTCTTACTTTCAATTTTGGTCCCCTATACTTTTTATCATTTTCAAATTTTTTGTTTTACATTTCTGTCTAAATTTTACGAGTCAACATACCACAATGTGCGTGTGTCACTTGACATGGTTTTATGCCCCCGCCGCAGCTTTGCAATGCATCAAGGGTTGTACATTTGGCATCATGGATTGTACACATGATGCATTGCAAAGTTTTTTATCTTAATTTTTACTTTTAACCTCAATATTTCTTCTTTCTTTACAATTTAACACCAACACTTTTTCACTTTCAACTTTGGTCTCATATACTTTTTGTTTTTTTACAAATATTTTGTTTTAAGTTTCAGTCTAAAATTTGTAATTTAACATGCCGCAACACGCGCTTGTGGTTCAAAATTTTACGCCTATTTTTTTCACGTTTAACGGCCACATCACAACGTGTGGGTCGTAGATCGATTTAGTTATTGTTTTTTATATAATAGTTCAACATATTTACGACTACTATTTGCTCGGTTTTATTTTTTCGTTTGTTATACAAACTTTTACGGTGTTAGTGATCGCTGACGATGGTGTGACATTAGTATTCCCTGGCATGGTGTTATGCCCCTGCTGCAACGGGATGGAGGAGGCATGGTATATATTATTTCTAAAAGAGTAGGTATAAAGTTTAGATAGATAAATACACACATAGGGTGTGCTTCATTTCGGAGTATTGAATAATGTGACAAATCTGGTAAGGTAATTAATTTTGCACGTTGTTATGCATACTTATAAGGTCTACAGGATGTTAAGCCCATTGTACACATTTTCTTTTTAGTTAAATCTTGACCCATTTAACCCGTTTAAAACTAAAAGGCACAAACCAACATCCCAATGTTTCGACTCATTCACAAGTAAACTTGTCTGAATGGAGTCATTGACATCTTAAGCTAGCCATTCTACACTTAAGCAACACATATCAGCTACAAGTTCTTCATGCACATCTTCCATAAGCAACACATATGTGCTCAAGTTAAGTATCGTATTAAGTCACGTTTAAGAGGGTGTTTGGGATTGATTTTTCAAAACAGATTATTGCGTTTTGGTAGCCTAAAAATCTATTTCAAAACTCAACCACAAACACTAAAAACTGATTATTTGCGTTTACAAAACGCAATCCCAAACACCCTAATATGTCAAATAGTTGGGAAAAAATGTGATATGGTGATTCTCGGGGGCACCAAATTTGGAGTGGTAGTCAAAATTAAATAGATAACTAATGTGTCAAATATGATATACGAATTGTATTATTTCACTAATAATCTATAAGTTTGGAATAATGATATATTAGGGTTTATGCATAGAAAATACATTTGGGACAGCTTTTAGTCTATTTGAGTTTTTCACCTGTTTCCTTAAGCTAACTTTTGATTTACCAATACCCAAATCGACCAGTTTTTATATAAAAAGAAAAAATATCAAAAAAAATTATATAAAAAGAGAAACATATCAAAATTGCCTTACGGCTCTACCAGAGCTATAATATACTCACCAAACTCGATGGCAGAATGGATACTCCAAATGAATCAAGCGCTAAAGATTTTATTGTCTTCGAGAGATTAAAAGTATATACCATCGCATCTGAAAACACTAAGAATTCAACTGTTAGTGTTCTATATAATTATTTATCTTATAAAACGAAAACTGAATGTGACAACTGATCAAGGTTCTTGTAATAATACCCCAAAGGCCAAATACAATGGTTTAAGAAGTCAATAACTTTTGTACTATAAAAAGACTGAATAAAGGAATTAAAGGTTATAACTAAGATAAAAAAACATAACTTTCCTTTATCTCTTTATCTGTTGTCACAACATTATATCCTACCAAATAAAGAGCATTGAATTAGGCCTCAAATCAAAAAGGTCCCCTTTAGACTTTTTGAAGAAACTTGACTACATGGGGAACAAAATTGTCCATATAATCCAAATTTACTCCATTAGATAAATGTTAACTAAAACTACATTATGATCTCATGCGTAGATGGAATGACATTCAAGCTTAACCTACTTTAATTAGAAATATATTTCATAAACAAATATTACATTTCACTGCCATCTATCCTTTATTAAAGATATTACATAATATTGTGAAAACTAACAAGCTAAGAATACATTTCAAAGAGAATATCATCAAGATCATGGCCTTTAGCCATATCGTCATAATCATGTGTACTACATGTAGACGAAAATACCCCTGGCGATACCATGTTCTCATAATCTAATCCGGATGAGAACTTGGACATAGGGTATGATTGAACTTGTGAGGCTCCCATGACCGAACCCCATGGAGCGTCATGATCAGATAAAGAAACTTGTTCGTGTTTCAGATAGCTTAAAGAAGGATTACCCTCCATGGGTGTATGTTTCGTTGACTGGAAACAAGTGCCCACTTTATTGTTCTTCACAGTGGTATTTTTTCCAAAACTAATTAGGATCGAATTATCCATAGGGTCTGGACCTTCGTCAATGATTTGAGCTCTTTGTAAGTTGTTGCAAGTATGAACTCCAATGTATGTTATCTTGTACTTTGATGGCTCATCATCAATCTTTTGAACTTGTTTGGTTGCTTGACACCCTTGTTCAAACTTGTGACTACACCTAAAATAATTCCTACATATTGTAGCAAAACATATTTCTTATCAATAATAATAGTAAAACTTTATGAAATCAAATCAAGTTGGAATCGTTACTAAATATTAATTTGCTAAAAGTATTCAAATTGAGTCTATAAGTACTACCTTTGATGTATCGAGTTGAGAATCGTTTTTTGACCATACTTTCTCCAAGCATATCCATCATCGGTCAAAGTATAAGTAAATTTTGTTCTAGTTGAACCAGTTTTTCTGCATATGCTCAAACAAAGTAATCTAATTAGCAATAATTTGATATATATGTACAATCTCACATGTATCATATGTGAAAGATCCAATACCAACTTGGCATGAAAATTGTAGTATAAAGAGGTTTAAAGTTGATATCGAGAGGGAGTGTGAAAATTGTAGCGATATCAACTCGAAGACTAAAGTTCGAAGGACTAAAAGAGCAAAATAATAATTGACAAATTATTATTTGAATTATCCAGTATGTATTTTTGTTTGATCATTATCTAATTTGTTTAGATAAGTCTAGTTTAATTGTTTTAGTGTTATCTTTCCTAAGTTGAATAGGTTAAGGTTGTTATTTGAACCAGTATAAATAGGGGTCATGTTTTCTTTGTTTTTTATAGTGTCTTTCAAGAATCAATAAAAAGTTTTGGTCTTAAATATCGGTTTTGTTCAACAAGTGGTATCAGAGCCACGGTTTAGATAGTCGTTTCCGAGAAGGTGGAGCAGACCCTCTCGGGGCTGCGACGGTGATGAACGGCTGTGGTTGAGCAAGGAAAAAAAAATACAATAATCAATAAAAGTTTTTAGTTTCCCCCAAGTAACAAGTTTAACATCATATGTAAATCGACTTAGATCTAACACTATCAACCACATATCATATGCTAGTGAAAATATGATAATACAATATAAATTAGCATACCTTCTTTTGTAACATCCTCTTTTTGTTTTTACTGGCATCATAGTCTTGACACTTTCATCAGAAACTACTGACTTCTGATCATCCGAGATATTTGGAGTAGTTATCACATCATTATTTGGATTATGAGGAATCCCATTGAGGTTAGAAGGGCTCAAGATCGAAAGGGTGTTATCAAACATCCCCAAGATCTGTGCTACCACACCGTTGACCGACTCGATATCGGCTTTGATATTTTCTGGTTGACCTAGCATTTCACGAAGCTTATTGGTTAATACTTGACCATTTGTGAGCTCTTGGATTGCTTTGATCCTATTGCTTGGTAAACTTTCAGGCCAATTAGTGGAGGACTCCATACAATATCTGGTTTTGTGTTGTGAGATCTAGTTGTTGCAAGAGAGCAGCCATCGATAATATAGCAAATAAGATAATGTATATTTTTTATTATTAAAAATTAAAAATATGTTTTTTAAACAAGCTAGTTGGCAAAAAAATAAAAAATAAAACTTAGAAAAATTAGGAGAGTGAGCTCCACGACCACGCCCTAAACTAGAATGTTGTTACACGTGCATACATGCGAGTGGGCAATAAAAAGGTGACGTTAAACCTATTTTTTCTTATGACGCACTCATGAGTAAATGACTACAGTAACCATTTGTTTGGTTTAGAAATGGTTGTACAAATGCTTTTGTTAAGGGACAAAACCGTCCATTGAAAAACAATGGAGATCTAACAATAGATTATTTCAAATTTTAATATATAAAATTAAATAAACAATAAATGATCGTGGGTCTTAACCTCTTCTCTTGGAGAAATATATCTAATAGTGCCTTTACTTTATTTTAAGTATTTAATTTTTCCCTCAAAATGTGTATTTTGACTCACCGCGAGTTGCGACGACGTAAAAAGATAAATTAACATCAATGCATACTGTTAGATAAATTAACAAAATTTATGCAAAGATAGAAACCAGCTGGAAACACACATGAAAATAAACACGAAAACGTATTATATTTGATATAACTTATTACCGAGAAAATTTACATTAAAACGTAAACCAACTTGGATTTATATCGAAACGTAGTTGAAAATAAGCATGTAAGAAAATATTGGTTTTTTCAAGCTAAAGAATGTACCACACTTTGCGATGGAGTCAAAAACATAAAGCAACTTGAATTTATATCGCGTAGTGAAAACATATTAATTTGACTCGATTCATTTCCCAACAAAACATAGACCAACAAATAACGTACATAAAAATAAACACGTAAACTTGAGGGGATCAAAATGACATTTTATAGAGTTTTAAGTATTTTTCCCCGCACATTGTGACAGGAACACTATTTTCGTTCCCGTTTGTAAACATACCGAAAATACCCTTTTAACATGTGTTAGCTTTAACCCGATTAAAAGTTGTCACGTAATGAAAATTGTCTAAAATTGAAGTTTGACTTATTTGATCAACATATTACCATCCATCTTAGTTGTACGAATGTATTGGGTTTTAATGAACTTAATGAGTAAATACATGGGTAAATTGATAAGGGGGATCAAGAACAGCGGGATACATCGTTTGATGGTGGTTATAAATAGCAACTATCCCACCTACCATATCACTACAAGAAATTTCACCATTAGCGGCAACACCAATAGCGGCGACCCGCCTTGGTGTCGCCGCTAATTCCTTAATCCACACCAAAGCTAGGCGCTTCACACCTAAATAAACCGAAACGCCTCAAACGAATTTTGTTGGCCGTGTAAAGTATTTAAAAATATATTTTGTTTTAATTCATTTTAAATACTTTTTATTGATAAAAAAAATACTTTTAATTCATTTTAAAGTGTTTTAAGTGGTTTCCAATCCAACAAAATTCTTTTGAGACGTTTCGGTTCGTTTATTGATCGTTTGTGGTTTTCTGTAGAAACATCCGAGTTTGAACAACTTTCATAAATCATTGTACGTGCTACACAGACTATACAGTCGATACCTTTTTTTCAAAAGTACAAATTTTGCATTACTAATCGATATCCTGGACTTTCAAACTCTGTTTGATGCGTTTCGGTTCGTTTAATTGATCGAATGTGTCTTCTGGAAACCACCAATGAGCACCGGCTTGAAATATGAGTTTGATTAGCTTAAAAGCAGATTCAAAATCTGGTTAATGCTCAAATAAGTCAACCTTTGTTGACTCCTAGAAGTCTTGAAGACCAAATGTCTTTTGCAAAACACTTGAAACAAGGTATGGATATGGAGAACATGGAATTAGATGATTTCGTACAAAGATTCCATAAGTGAACAGTTATTTTGCAAAAAGATAGACCACACCACCAGACCAGTGTTCAGTTGTGGATTTTTCGATCAAAAAATATTTTCCCAAACAAATTACAAACAACTGTTCATGCAAACAAGTAAAATTCAGTTGTTGGACATTGTGTGAGAATGCATAGTACAAAATTATTTTGACAAGGGTCTGGCTGACCTTTCCACGAAATTCGAGCTCGACAAAAAACACTTCAATTTGATTATTTCGGGCAGACAGAACATATTTACCAAATTCGTAGTACTTGGGCAACGTACGGAAATCGTTAGATCCACACATTCCCTCAACACAAGCTTTGTCATCAGAGTTTCCAACCACTAATACCATACAATGACCACCATTACCATCCTACTAAACTATCCCCCATCCTCTACCACCAAGAAGCGCTGGCCATGTTTGACATGGAGAATTCCTATGGAAGTTGCTAAAATAGTTAAACAAAAGCTGAAATGGATGGATTATTCTTTAATTTAATGAGATTTGGTGTTGGACATTGTTTGCTTTTACAGTTTGGATCACATTGGTTTTACTGGTTAATTTCTCATTTGAGAGTTGGGTATTAGTTCAATTACAAAGGAATATGGAAAGTATTTGTTAGAGACAATTAGTTGTTGTTTCTTTTTTCTAACTAAAACTTGATTTTAGGTAAGAATATTGTGGATGATGATGATGATGATGATGATAACTTCTCTTCAGATTCTGATTGCACCAAATCTAGTCTTCAAGGTACCTCTTCATTTTAACTAATTCAGATTTTAGGTGTTGTGTATGCGTACGATTTTGTTTTCCCTCCCATTTATCCATCCTATTAAATTTGAATTGGAATTTGGAATCACTGGAATTGGAATAGTAGGCCGACAAGTCCGCATTCGAATAGTATGCCGAGGAATGCACAGTTTGGTAGTTCGGTTGAAGTATCGGATGCGTTGTAGGGAGTGGACAAACTGAGGACTAAGGTGAATCCGGTTGGTGTTGCTAAACCTAGAGAGGTTTTTTTCATGAGAAAGTTGTGGATAATCGGAATATTGATTTTAGAAATTGTTTGAGAATATATTTTCTGATCAAAGGATCCATAACTGAATAGTTATTTGGAATGTTCCTGATCATTACAGAAGTGGAACGATCATCTGGATGAAGAGGAATAATCCCTCAAAACGTATTACATAAAGCAAGGGATAACGAAGATGAATATTGTATCTTTCCCGGAAGTACTGATCAACAGAGGTAACAGCTCCAGTTTCATCCATGCAAAGTTTGTTGGATGGATTTTTCAATACAAAATGAGTTAAGAACTAGAGAAGTGATTCTTAGAGATGATAAAAGTAGATCATGGTGGTGGTGGTTCCATTGGTATAGAATAATAGTAATATTGTGTGTGGGGTGGGTGTTGGTGGTGTGGGTTTTTATAATGTGTCTGAATAGTGATGGATGAATGATCGAGATAAACCATTAGGAACAGTAATGATCGCTTTACAATACCGAAAACGACTATCATCAATCTAGTTTACGAGGGTTTGAAAAGAAATAGCACAAGTCCTTCTTTAATGTTCTTTATAATTCAAAGGAACTAGGTTGCAAAGGAACTTCAGGTCAGCAAGACGTTTGTCAAAATAAAATACTTGAAATCAATGGAAAGGTAAACAAAATCATCTAATTTTCATCCGTTTGTTTGTGCCGATCCGACTGTTGATTTCTTTCCGCAACCAGTACAACGAACTTTGTATGTGTTGCTTGTTCCATTTTTATGAAAACATTAATGGAAGAATGTTTCCCTCCTTGTTCGAATTATGGATCTCGTTGTCGCTAAGGTTAGTGGATACCATGGATCAGAGAGATTTAAGCAAAGAAAACTCATATCTCAAGTCGATGCAAGTTGGTGGTTTTCATAAGACGCATCCGATCAAAGGATAAAGAAGATGCAAGTTGGCGATTATTACTTTGTTTTTTAATTTTTTTTACAATAATTATATTAAAAAAACCACTTGAAAACACAAAAAAATAAAATAAAATAAAATAAACCCCTGATCCAAAGCGCCTCGTTTTGGCATAGCAAGGCGCTTTGGATCTTAGTTTTTCAGTTTTTCCTGCACCTCGTACTGACATCGTTAAAAAGAAGGCCAAGTGCCTCGCTATGGCCATAGCGAGACGCTTTAAGGGAGTGAAAATAGAATCAAGGGGGTTTTATTATAACCACCCATAAACATATGTAATGAGGCTCAATGATATAAGACTCATGGTTGAAAAGTCATGGGTTCGATTCTTTAGAGCGTCGTGTTTTACCGATTATTCCGTTGTCGTGCTTTCGGGCGGGTGGATAGTCGGGTTTTCCCCGGAACTGGTGGACTTGGTGAAACCAGGAGCTCCCTTACATGTCTGGCTATGCTGGGTGGAAGGGGTCCTGATTTAGATGAGTAGGGATTCCATAGGAAGTTCTTGGTAAATTTCGTTGGTTGTTAAAAAAATTAAATATATGTAATGCTCACAACAACTATATATTAATATTGTTATTATTAGTTATTATAAAGAGCAAAAAAGTCAACATCAGGCTGACTATACAAACAAACCATACCCTGGAAAATGCCTAGACAGTAGACTCTTGACAAACGACCATTGAAATGGCCATGACCAGACTTATTTATTATTATATTTCATATATGAAGATTACAGCCACTCTATAACCAATAGGCACCATTAGAAAAGAAAATCACCATAGTCGTGGCTTTCAATCTTTCCATCAATCCTATAAGCATGTGTAGTACATGTCGACGAATAGAACGGTGACGACACCATGTCCTCACAATTAGATATCATAGACATAGGTTCCAATGGAACTTGTGAGTGGCTTACGACCGGACCCCATGGACTATGATGATCAGATGAAGAAGTGTGTTCGTGTTTTAAATGACATAAAGAAGGAAAACCCTCCTTGTGTGTATCTTTTATTGACGAGAAACAAGTTCCAACTTTATTGTTTTCCATAAGTGTATTTGTTTCAAAACTAATCATGAATGATTTATCCTTAGGGCTTGTAGCTTCCATAACTATTTGAGATGTTTGTAAATGATTGCAAGTGTGGTGCCCATTGTATATTATCTTGTATGATTTATCATCGATCTTTTGAACTTGTTTGGTTGCCTCGCACCCTTGTTCAAGTTTGTGGGTGCATCTATAATAGTTCCTGTATATTATAGTAAAAAAAAATAAAAAATCTAATCACATAAGGTAAAATTTATGAAACCAAGTTGGAATGATTACTAAATTTTAATTTGCAAAAAAAAAAAAAAAAAAAAAAAACAAACAAAAAAAAAACAATAGTACAATAGATTTTGCTAAAATTTTTAAGTTGAATCCACAAATACTACCTTGGGTGTATTGAGTTGTTAATCATTTTTTGACCATACTTTCTCCAAGCATATCCGTCATCAACCAAAACAGAAGTTATTTTTGTAATCGTCGATACATTTCTTCTGTGATGCCAAAAAATTATAATTAGTAATTCAATATATATAAAAAAATATATATAGACACATGCACAAATATATATATATATATATAAATATATGTATATGCGTGTATATATATTCATGGTATATATTATATGGTTTGGGGATCGTCAAATTTGACGAAGATAAGATATGAAAAGACAATATCATATTCATATGGTATAACTTTATTTGATGCTATCAACCTTAAATAGTTAAATCATATATAGACACATTTTATTAAGGATAGTATCATGAGTGTATGCTAGTTAAAATACAATAATATTGACATATACAAATTGTTATATTATTAAGTTTACCTTCTTTTCTTACAGCCTATTTTTGTATTCCCAGGTGTCATAGTGTTGGAGCTTTCGCCGAAGTCTTTTCGCATATTACCATCCCAGTTACTTGTAAATCTCACATCACTAGATGGAATATGATGAATCCCGTTGCGGTTAGAAGTGTACAAGATTGAAAGGGTGCTATCAAACATCCTCATGACTTGTACCACCACATCGTCGACTGATTTGAGATCAGATTCGACGTTTTCTGGTTTGCCGAGCATTTCACGAAGCTTATCGGTTAATACATGACCGTTTATAAGCTCTTGAATTGCTTTGATCCTATTTCTTGGTAAGCTTTCTGCCCAAGAGGAAGACTCCATACAGACCGTACTATAAGTGGTTTTGTGTGATTTAATTGCATGATAAGTAGTTAAAACTTAAAAGACCCATCAACAATATATAGTAGTATATTTTTGCTATTAAAAATTAACAGGAATTTGTTTTTTCTAGGAACCAAAAAACTTGGAGACTGTTCCACGACCACGCGCTAAACTATTGTAATCAAAATAGGTGAAGACTAGATGTTGTTACACGCACATACTTGCGGCTCAGTAAAAACTAAGTGACGTTAAACCCATTTTTTTTGTATGATGTATGAATCACTTACAATTGTTTCTTTTACAAAAGCTTTTAGAGATGCATGCATGATGAGTTAAGGGACACATATGTCTATTGAAAGAAGTTGGAGATTCAATAAGAGAATATTCAAATTTATATAATTAAATAAGAGGCATGTTATTTACACAATAAGAAAAATTAGGTTTGCACATCCCTCTACGGGTCATAGAGGGCTCTACGGCCCGTCTACGACCCGTAAAGGGTGTCAGTGCAATAAATGAGGGTAACCTCTACGGCCCGTAGAGGCCTCTACGGTTCGTAGAGGTGGGTTGTTGGAGTGCATTTAAAACCTCTACGACCCGTAGAGTCCTCTATGGGCCGTAGGTTATACGAGGTACGAGAACAATCAATGAACAGACTGACATGCAGTGTGTCAGTCTGAAAAAGGCAACCTTCTACGGGCCGTAGAGGCCTCTACGGCCCGTAGAAAACCTGGTTGGTGGGAGCATTAAACCCTCGACGGCCCGTAGAGACCTCTACGGGCCGTAGAGGTCCAGATATATTCTTCTTCCTTGTCTCCTTTTCTCAGGCAACGAAAATTTTCAAAAAAAAACGGAGCACGAAAAATCCGATCGATTCCAAGCTAGCGCGATGTCTTCGGGCCATTACAGTAATGTTTCGGAGCAATGGGAGCATTCGTATAGCATATCTCACGTCTCGGAAAGCCTTTTCGGACCAGTGGTGGAACTTGTGTTGTCTGGTTTGAACCAAAACAGGGGAAACTCTGCCCATTTTTTTTATAAAATCCATTATTATTATTATTATTATTTATTTGGGAAACTTGTAGACAACTTGTGTTGTCTGGTTTGAACGAAAACAGGGGAAACTCTGCCCAATTTTTTTTATAAAATCCATTATTATTATTATGGATGCAAAAAAACTTGTAGACAACTTAGTGTTATCTACGGGCCGTAGATGCAAAAAAACTTCACCATCCCACCCATATTGATCATCAAATTAATCAGAAGTACCTACGGGCCGTTGAGGGCTCTACGGCCCATATAGGTGATTACAATCATTGTCAATCCTTACCGTATCTTGTACCTCTTTTTTCAGACTTGCCTACGGGTCGTAGAGGGCTCTACGGCTCGTAGTTTAATCAAAAATGTCCCCTACGGGCCGTAGAGCCCTCTACGGCCCGTATGGGGTTGTGTGAATAAAATCTTCCATTGTGTGAATATCCGGAGCCTTAAATAATAGATTATGTGTATGCACCTGAACTCTTAGGATTTATATTATATTTTTTTTATTGATATGCGATTAGATAATTATATTATATTTAGGGAGTCAGGGACGGACCTACATGTGGTATCGTTAAGGACTTACATGAACCCATTGAGTTTTGAAATTAAATAAATGAAACTCATAAATAATGTTAAAGTATATTCTTTCAAAGCAAACCTGATTTACCATAATGGATAATTTCAATATGTGTATGATTAATGTATGATACTCTCGATATGTGTAAGATAAACGTATGATAATTTCAATATATGTAGGATGAATTTTGATATGTTTAGGACAAATTTTGATAAATTTGTATGGTAAAGTGTTAATGATTAATTAATTAGAGAGATAATAATTAATGAAAGAAGAGTTAAAATGTTTAACGTTTTACCATTATATCATTTCTTCTTTTTGTTCTTACATTAACTTTCTTCATATATGGGTAAGATCTAATAAGAAGAAACTTAATTTTGACATGTGTAGAAGAAATTTTGATAATATATAGGATAAAATGATAAATATTAATTAAGTAGAGAATTAATGTAAGAATAGTTAAAGTACTTAATGTTTTACCATTATGTACTTTTGTTAATTTGGTTCTCACACTAAGTTTCTTCTCATTGATAGAAAATATGGCCTATAGGAAATCGTCTAGTCAAACGTCAATAAAATATCTCATTACTTTGCTCTTATTTAACCTCTTTATACTAGTGTTTCTTCATTTCCTGGAACGCCTTCTCCGTCTCTGGCGTCCATCTGGATTGGTTTTTTTAACCAATTTTTTAATGTTTGATAGATTTGCTGGCGTGGTGCGAAAGGAACTGATGATCGTCATCAATCGTCCATTCAGGGTTTGCACTGCTTTGAGGGTTGATGAAGAAGGCATGCGCTCGGTTGCCTGGATCTTTTCTGGGCTAAGGTGGAAACCATCCTTAGTGATACGGACTCCTAAGAATTTCCATTATTCCATACCAAAAGTGCATTTACTCGGATTGAGCGTCGTGCTAATCCTGCGCACTTCAAATGTCTCCTCGATATCCTTAAACATCTGATCTTCTTCTTTGCTTTTGATTACTAGGCCATCCACATACACCTCTAGATTCTTACTAATCTAGAGGTTGAAGGCGTGATCCATCAGCCTCTGGTATGTAACGCATGCGTTCTTTAAACCAAATGACATCTTGGTGTAGCAGAAAACTCCGTTGTCAGTCCCGAACGTTGTCTTGTCATCATCCTCCACCACCATTTGAATTTGATGATAGCATTTATAGGCATCAAGAAAACATTTGAATCGGAATGGCGCGAGGGAATCAACTTTTAGGTCAATTTATGGGAGTGGGTAACAATCTTTTGAACAAGTTTTGTTCAAGTCTTTATGATGCCCCGCGCGTCATTTCATCATCTACAGCTTCGCAGCGTTCAAACGCTTCGTTCCACTTTGCCACTGGAATCCTTCAGTCGCCGCTTCACCCATAAACACTTTATATTTGTTATTGTTCGTGGTACTTGTAAATAGTCCATAATATGAGATACTTATAATAGGGTTAATATAAATCATTTGATGTCTTGACTTCCCTTGCGAATGGTTTATAAAACGTCCGTACGAATCACAACACAACTTGTTTAAATCTAACATGATTAGACTTTTTAATGAGCCGATCTCAAGTACTCCGGATAAAACTAGTTCATATCAGTTACACCCTATGCATCCATCACATTCTCAAACCTTATATTATGTTTTGTTACCGTATTTTTATAATTTTCTCCTTGTTCATTTCAAATTTATCTTTTACGACTAGGGTAAAAAAAAAATAGGCAGTGGTTTGGTCACACGTTTCTTGGAGACACGTTGTGGGAAATTGTGTCTTTTCACACCTGTATTTTCTATGTTTTCACACAGTGTGAAACATTGACAAAATCCACTTTCAAGGAACACTTTTGGTCTTTTGGAGCTACTCGACGACTGAATTAGTATTTACTATCAAATAAACTAAATAATTATTATTTTAATATTTTATTTTAATTATATAGTTTAGAAACATATAAACGGAATTAATACTATTTATATATATTTTTCTTCACCGTTATCAAACTGAGTTTTATCAAACCCATGCAGAGAATAATAAAAAAAAATAAAAGTTCATATATGTCCATGTAATATAAAGCTCGATCTCTAACTAAATGGTCACTAACTTTAGAAAAGACTTGGTGTTCAATTCATTCAAAGTCTCAAACTTTGTCCACCACATTTGGTTGAAGAAATTAAGTCAGAAGCATTCATATCGATAAAACATACAAATTTATAATAATACAACTTGGTCAAAGTGGTGTTGCTCTCCTTTGGTTTGTTTTTCATGAATTCTTGGTGTTTCCTTTGGTGTAGAATATGATTTGTTTACTTACAAGAAGGTTTGTGTTATGATTGGTATTCTCGTTCGTCCATGTACATATGTTTGTTCTTGCCAACTTCCCGCTGGTTTTTTGGATATATGGATGTTGTTGAATAACTACATGATTAGGTTTTATAAGGGTAAAATTATCGTAATAGAAAATATTAAACCACCACAAGAGAAGAGAGCAATAGCGATGGCGTTTGTCGTCGCTGATACTTGCAATATCGTCGCTAAAGGCAATAGCCACAACACGTGGTCGCTATTGTGTCGTCGCTATTGATTCGTCACTAGTGCTCATTTTTTCGTCGCCAAAGCTTGGCCGTCACTACTGTTGTTTGTCGCTAAAGGTATGTTATAAGGACAACTTAAGTCGTCGCTAAAAGTGAATTACATATACATTGGTGGTGGAGGCTGATTTTGGTGATGCTTTGGTGTTTGTTGATAGGTGGTGGTACTCCGTTGATGGTTGAGGTCGTCGAAGCGCTACATTAGAGCATTCACATTTGATTATCCGTATTTTTGTTAGTGAAATCTCCCCGTTCATCTGTATATTTGATACAGAACTATTCATCCTCTATAATTTTTAATATTTTTTGAAAGTGATTGTGAATGAAGAAGAGATAAAAAGTAATGATAAACGTATAAAAAATATTATTTAATTGAATTGAGAGAGAAATGATGTGATTTTTAGTGTAATACGTGGTTGTGAGAGATTGTGAGTGGATAGAGATGGAGAACCTGATGTGAATATTGTTACGAATGCATTCATTCACACAAATTACAAAAAGAAAGTGGCCCTTACCGTAGGTGGTGACTGGAAGTGAGTGGGGATGGCCGGAATTAAGAGTGGGTGGTTGGATTTGGATGGTGGATGGCCACATTTGGGTGGCGGTTGTTGGATATAGTGGCGGTTGTTGGATTGAATGGTTGTATGGTGCTAGAAAAACAAGTAAAATGAGTAGGGGAATCAGAACCGTATGATTGAGAGGGAAAGAGGCAGAGAATGTTGGAATGAGGGAGACGGGGTTGACGAGGAAAAAAGACCTGCCTTGGTTTTCGAGCAATAGGGAAGACATGTCGTCGCTATTGACCCAAAGTACGACGTCACCCTTGTCGTCAGATCATCTTCAATCCAACAATCTGCATTTCATCTGCAAAAGACACTTTATAGCTATGGCAACAAAGGCTACATATCCAATGTCGTCACTATTAGTGTTGTCGCTACCAATTCTTGTAGTGAACATCAAGGAAAACTATAGAGAAAATTACAATTTTTGTCCTTTATAAACACCAAAACTATGGACTGGATCCTTTAAAACTTTTAGTTTCAGTCTTTATCCTTTATATGAAAAGTTGCCACGATTTTTGTCCTTTACACTTAACCCAGTTAATATAATCAGTTAAGTCACCCCACATGCAATGCATGTGAGGGTATAAACGTAATTTCACCCCATTTTAATCCCTTATAAAATCTTATTTATTCATCTCCCCCAAATTTTACCCCCAAATCAATCAAAAACCCTAAGTTAACAGAACCCGAGTCAAATGCAATTGAGGGGATGGATGTGTCATCTGATGTGGTGGGTGAAGTCAGCAGACCAAGTATAGAAGCTTCAGATGATGTTTCTGAGATCGTTCCTGAGCTAGTTCCAAATGATCGTAACACAACTGCTAGTGAACATGAAGCCGAAGTTAAACAACAATCGTCGAGTTTTCAAAGAAATTTGTCCGACTATTCAGATTCAGTGGCTGAGCTGGAGAAGGTGAAGAGGGAGTTGAAATCAATGGAGACTGCACTTCAAGGAGTTGCTAAACAAGCTCAGGTATATACACGCTAACAGATAGTTTCTACTTTGGTTAATTAGAATAAAATATATCTAATAGACGAGTTCAGTATTATTATTTAATCAAGAACATAGGGCAGGTGACCAGGTGTTTGGTATTTTGTTTAGGACACGCATTACCAGATCCTATGCTGTTTGGATTCTTATTTCCATTAATAATTGTTGCTTGTTTTATTGATCGTAGTTGAAGACTTGAAGTATAGCATGAACAGTTGGTATGAATGGAACTTGCTTTGTATGAAGAGTTAAAAGTGTTGTTTAACTGTTTTTCTTAAGTTAATTTTGTATATTCTTGTGTAGTGTTTTTGTCACCATCTTTATATGTAATAAGGTGAACATATTTTGATCTCTATCATCAAACTTTCTACTTTTGAACTGACTAATTCATATGTGTTTGTGATTCAAGGTTAAAATACTGACCGGGGATTGAGCAATGGGTTTGAGTAATTGAGAAAATTAGACTATGATTGAACAAATCTAACCACCAGTATCTGATTGAACAATCTGACCGTGGATCGAGCCGGTAATTGTACCCGGTTTGTGAGTAAACTAGACCGTCTATAAGTATCTTTAGCAATTTTATAACAAACGCCTCTCATATGTACCCGGTAATTTGGTGCTGTTTGATATTACTGTTGCTGTTCTTTGTTTTGGATGGATGTTTTGTTATATTAAATTACAAGAATTGTCCTTTAGAGGTAAAAAGACCAGTTTGCCCTCATGTGTCTTGCACATGACTTAACTTAACTGAGATTTTCTAACCCAGTTAGTGAAAAGGACAAAAATCGTGGCAACTTTTCATATAAAGGATAAAGACTGAAACTAAAAGTTTTAAAGGACCCAGTCCATAGTTTTGGCTTTTGTAAAGGACAAAAATTGTAATTTTCTCAAAACTATATGTTATTTTATATAAAACAAAAAGAAAATAAAGAAAAAGACATAATACTTAGAGTAAGGGTCACTATCAATAATCCTTTTCCCATTTGCTAGATTTTCAATGGTCCCATTGTTTTTAACCTCTTCCTTTTTAGTCTTTTCTTAATCAAGTTAATCCTAGGTAATTGACCGGTGCTGAAAAGTTAATTCTGGTCATTCAAAAATCTAATATCTTGAAATAAAAAAAATTAAACCTTTAGATACTTGGTATTGGTACTTAAGTACTTTGTAACTTTGTTATTGGGACTACTTTGTTATTGGGATCCCCATTTAATTCACATAATATGATCAAATTAGCATTTTTGTACCATAGTAGTATTAATAAGGGTAGTAAGGTGTTACCTTCTCAAGTACAAAATCTGGTCAAAATCATGCTTGGTTGGTCTAGGAAAAAAACTAGAATTGAAATTCCTCGTATGAATTCCTCAAGGAATTTGACTTTCATGGTTTAGAAATTATAACATTAGAAAACTTTGAAGATAACAAAAATACCCTCAAACCTTTCATTATGTTTTTCACACGACTCCTCAACTCTTTCTTAGAACGGTTTTTTTTTTTTGGAAGATTACTTTCTTTTAACCGGAAGTTGCCATACCCGTTTAGGCAGGTCCTGATCTTCCACTCCCCAGTCTATGTTGTCTGAACCGGGTCCACGCTGGTGGTAGTGTGGGCTGTTATCGGCTTCCGCCCGGAAACCGTACCGCCTCCACACGAGTTTAGTTTTACTGTCACTTGCTGGAGTAACGGCCGGATGAAAACCGGGTCAGCTCAGGTTTGAACTCCCTCCACCGAGAAGGTCAAGCTCTCCTCATCATTGCCTTGCGTCACTCAAATGTTACCCGTGGGGATGGAACCCGGGTCTTTCAATGGAGAACCCGGGCCGCCTACTATGAAAACAAACTATTCTTCGTCCGATGATTTGAGGAGGTATGGTATATCTAAGGGTGTAAACGAGCCGAGACCGAGCCTGCTTGTGTTTGAGCTCGGCACAGTTGGAGCCTAATACTTAGAGCTCGAGTTCGGCTCAAAAGTAAAACCAATAGCTCGAACTCGACTCAGCTTGGCTCAAAATATTTTTAGAATAATTTTAAAGGAGCTAAAAGCTCGGCTAGCCAATTTTAAATAGTATGTATAATATAAATAAAATATTAATAATAATATAAATTTTGTTTGGGCTCGTTTAGGCTTGCGAGCCTAAACGGTCTTTGTAAGAAAAGCTCAAGCTCGGGCCCGTTAAGGCTCGGCTCGTTCGAGTTATTTACCATCCGATCCTAAATAGCTCTCTAGCCGTTACGCATCATTACACCCCTAGGTACATCTTTAGTTGCAACTTCTTAAATTATTATATGTCAACTCTTGCAACTTCTTAAATTATGTTAACTAGTTTATACCCCGGGAGTGTCCCGGGATTGAAAATCTAATATGATTTAATCAAAAATGATAAATAAAGAAAACATACCAAGCATAAACTCAATCATACGGATCAGCATTCAACAAACTATAATCATTACCAGTGTCTACATTAAATCTGTCTTCTTTCTATCTTTCTCCCTCATCTCGTTCTCTATTCCTCACAATAGACTGAGGTTGGTGATGAACCTGCGAATATCCAACATACTTTGTCTGAGGCTGATGTTGGCTGGTAGGGAATTCTATAATAAAATAATAATATTCCTTCATATATTTTGAGAAATGCCTCACTGGTTGCAAACAAACAACTAAGTCTTTGAAAACCTTTAAAAGGAATTAATCTTTAAAAGGAGGAAAAAAGTAATAAGACACTATATTTTGAGAAAAAAAAAATGGCAGCAAACAGGGTACCCATCCAATAAATTAACTATAAAATCAAGAAGACATGCAAAAAGCTCACCCTAAATTTATTACAATTCCATAATCAGGTCTCATTGTACTTATCTATGTGCTTGTTGACATAACCATAGTTATTCATTACCCAGGGTAACATTACAGTTAGATAAATTCGACAGTTGTGAACGCAAATGAAACATACCAAAGTGTCAATCTCTTTTTCTCTTCAACATGACAATGTGTTCATGTTAAAAGTCAGGGCCAGCCACAGCTACAAGACACCCTAAACGTCCATTGGCTCGTACATCATGAATCGGCCGCAAAACTAAACTAGATACGCTAGTTGTTGCACTTTTATGGCAGCTTGTTATCATTTCCACTTCCCCCAAATTGCCTAAAAGCAGTCGTTTAATAATTCTATGCTTGGTACACATCACCCATAGTTCGAACAAATTGCCATGCCAAACCTGCACCTATCGATCATTAAACCTGCCTCCCAAAACCTACACTAAATATATTGATCATGAATGTGCAAACATAAGTCGATTTCAAACCCGATTGCCACAGCACACAAACAACCATAAATCAAACCTAATCAGTAATTATAACCAAATCCATAAGATCTAAACAAAAACCGTTTGAAAACTAAAAACATACCGTCAGGCACAACAGTAGACATGACCTCGTCCACACAATCGAGCCGTCACCACCGATAACCGCCTCCACCACCACCCATTTTCGGACCAGAAATCGACTGTTGTACCACCTCTGCCACCGAAATTCAGCATCTACCTGAATCACCTCAAAACACCACCTGCAGCCCAGACAATACCATCATCGGACCACCATTGCTCGACACCTACCACCACCCGGACTCCCACGGCCAAGACCACCTACCACGAGTCTGACCTGAGCCAACCGAACGACCACCTACCCGTCTGTAGTATCGATCCAACACCCACCACGACAATAGTCATCACCGGCTCCAAAACACACAAAAATGACACCCAAAACCCAACCTTAAACACAATCGAACTAAGACTCACCAAAACACACACCCTCGGACTTCGAAATAAACAATCACAACTCGTTTCTGTTCGATTTATGGACCAATAACCACGATAGGATTTGTATCCATATATAACCAATATAGGATTTGAAGCCAGAATATCATGTTATAAAAGGTATACAACTGAATTAAAAAAAAAAAGAAAAAAAAGCCAAAACATAAGTGGTAAAATTAGCGATAGGTTTTAAGAGTGGCACCACAAAACGTACATATGATAGCCTTCCAGGCGATCGTGAGAGATAGAGAGAGGGGGTTGAAAAGCTAGGGTTTTTTTAGAGAGAGTAGAGAGAGGCGATGATTTTAGTTTGATTAGGGTTTTTTTAGAGAGAGTAGAGAGGGGCGATGATTTTAGTTTGATGGTGTTTTGTTTTATAACTTAAATTAAATACCAAGTGACAAATAGGATGACACATGGTAAACTCAATGGGGAGAATGCCTCCTTGAATGCCATGTCATCAAAGTTGCATTGCTTTATTATATATATAGATATATAGATTCAGATAAGTCAGATATGGAACCACCTTTATAAACATTGATCAAGTAGGTAGATCTCATCGGTTAGATAGCATACAGAGTTGTATAAGTGTCCATTTACATAAAATGTACACTTAAGTGTGGTTCCAGCTTGTTCAATGAGAAATATTGGAGATTTTTGAAGAATATTGATGTCGTTGTTTGACCAAGGCGGACCACAACACGCAAGCCAAGACCACAACCGTTTCGAGCAAGACAGACAGGTATCTTTGATCGCCTATCATAAATTGGCCTCGCAACGCAGTGAGACATATTCTCTAAACAAGATGTTTGTAGTTGATGCTACCCATCATCCCAAGAAGGCGATGTTTTTCTTCGTATGCTTAGTACAAAAGCTCAACATCATGGCTTGTTGGCCTATGCAAGAGCTCATCGTCGTATAAGTAAATCACGAAGTTCAAACACAGATGTAGGCTAAGTAAATCAACGAGCAGTCTTAGTCCTATTGAAAATGCAAGCGGAAGTAAAGATCTGAATATAAATGATATGGATAAAAACATTCAGGTTTTAGGTGGTCATGACAATTACAATAATGTTGATCTTTTTTTTTGGCGTGAATTACATTCGTAATTTCATCCCTGCCTCTCTGGTGATACTTTTCTAGTAAAAGATAGTAATGGGGATATTTATTCTATATATTTTGATATTGAAAATCATATTTTTTGAGATTGACAATGATCATCTGACTTATCCAACAAGGGATTCGTGGAATTTCTGTGGATTGCATTGGAGAAAATTTACCAAAGCTAGGCAGATAGATAGACTCCTTTCCCGCTGCTAAGGAAGAGCAAGAAAGAGAAAAATCCTTGTTTTTTGGGGAAATGGAATCTAATAATCCCAATTTTAGGGGGTTGGAAGGGAGCAGTCCCAACTTGAAAGTTGTAATATAACGGTCCCAACTTGTCATGTATTTTATTTTGTTGGTCCCAAACTAACCTCAGTTAAGTTTTTCTGTTAAATACTGACGTGGACTGCCACGTGGCGTCTGACGTGGCCAATCTATCCCACTTGGCTTTTTTAATTAAAAAAGCTTTTAATTATAAAAAAAACTTTTAATAATAATAAAAAAGAATTATATATATATATATATATTATACACACATACAATATATACTATCTTTCATCTCTCTCTTCTCTCTACCACCCACCACCACCACAACCATCACCACCAACCACCACCACCACAACCATCACCACCAACCACCAACCACCTCCCACCACCACCACAACCGTTCCCCACCAAATTAGGGCTTCTTCCACCACGAAACCATAACCAGACGAAACCAAAACCATACCAAAACCACCAGATCTGCAACACCTCCACAAAACCCCACCATCAACCACCTCCACCGCCGCCATCTGCAACCACCTCCACAAAACCCCACCTACACGAAACCCTAATTGTTTTGGGGGAGAAACCCTAACAACAATTTGTAGCTTATAGAGGAAAGAGGAAAGGGAAATGGAACCAGGAAGTAACATAAAGAAGAGGAGGAGTTCTGGCGGCGATGACGATTCATGAGTTCTGATGAGACCGGCGGTGGTGGAGAAGGTGGAGAGACGACAGGCTACTCTCTCTCTGTGTGTGTGTGTGTGTGTGTGTATGTTTACTTTATCAGAGTTGGGGGGTTGGTGGTGTTTGTAGTGGTGATCTTTGTGGTGGTGGTGGAGATGGTGGTGGTGGACGGTGGTGGCAGGTGGTGGTGGTTGTTGTGGTGAAGATGATGAAGATGAAGATGGTTGGGTATATGTGGTGAAGACTGAAGATGATGAAGATGGTTGGGTATATGTGGTGAAAATTTGTATGTGGGTCCCACGTTTTTTTTAAAACATTAAATTTAATTTGATTAAAAACATGTGGATAATGGGGCCCACCTCCTTTTTTGACAGATTCACCATTTTTGCCACATATGAGTGCCACGTTGCCACGTGGGATGCCAACGTGGTACTTAACTTAAAAAACTAACTGATGTTAGTCTGGGACCAACCAAATAAAATGGTTGACAAGTTGGGACTGCTGTAGTACAAATTTCAAGTTGGGACTGCTGCCTTCCGACCCCCCAAAGTTATGATTATTAAATTCCATTTCCCCTTGTTTTTTTAACTAGCGCTCCCTTTTGGGTATGCAACGTATTCATCTGCAATCACAACCGATAACTCTAGACAAACATTATAATGGTAACATCTTAGGCTTCCGTCAAAATATTTAGAGGCGAACTGATCGTTGACTGCCAATCGTTGTTGGCTGTCAAGTGAACCATATGTTCCCATTTGAGCTAGTAGGAAAGTCATTACATGATCTGGTTGCCCATGCATTCTGGAAAATAATAATAATTGTTTCAATATAGTTAGAGGATGCATGAGTGCGGGCCAGCGATGTTGTTTGGGTTGAAATGGGTCGAGACGGGCCACGTAGTGTTTCCTGACCCAAAATCCTTTTTCAAATGTTTTCTTAATATACAAATATGTTAGATACATAATTCTTATTTCCCATATTCCTCCTTATCCTAAGTATATATATATATAGTGTGACATAATACTTTATCCTAAGTTAGATTATTAAGGTAGTTATTAACCAACCGACACGTCGGTTAGTCTAGAAGGGACACACCCTTTCATTTGTATATAAACCTAATACTTTGTATCATTTCATTTGTATGTATTGTTTCTTTCAATAATAAGAATTCTCTCTCAAATCCCTTCACCCTCAATCCGATCCTGTGTCCTATATTTGGCATCAGAGCGTTGG
This sequence comes from Ambrosia artemisiifolia, assembly GCA_032199755.1. NCBI lineage: Eukaryota > Viridiplantae > Streptophyta > Magnoliopsida > Asterales > Asteraceae > Ambrosia > Ambrosia artemisiifolia. The sequence goes on along the minus strand of CM063523.1, from coordinate 57,902,333 downwards.
TTACAAAACCTTTCCATCTGATTAGTAAAGAACACACGAAGAAGACGAAGTTTATACGATTCGGTGTTCCCCTGTTTTACTAAAAACAGAGTCAGAGGAATTCAGAATTTTATACGTTGGAATAGAATCATTCAAGGCCAAACCAGGATTGATAAAGATCAATACATCAACCCTCAATAACCGTACAGAACGAAGAAGGCAACCGGACAGATTTTTCCGGCCAAACCAGACAAGTTCCGGCGTGATACCGGATTCGCAGAAACATCGTTCTTATCGCAATCAAACGGTTATACTATCCCTGCCTTTAGTTTATAAGATAATATCGAATACTCAGAACCTTAATCAAAATAAAAAAAACGAAAAAAATCAAAACTTTTTTGATACTCTGTTTTTTTCACGAACACTTGTTTCCCGCCAAATTTTTTTCTCAATCAAACAAATTTTCGGACATCAGTATTACTTACTTATTGTTCGTATATACAAAACATAATCATTCATAAACAGAAAACATATCAAAGATTAAGGTTTCATCGATTCAAAAAAACCCGGGAAAATTTTTTCTCTGAAATCAATTTTCCTTTCGGTATTCGATCATAGTTTGGAGTAGGATCCAGACATATAGTTGTTTGTAGAACATAGATTAGAAGTTCTATCATTGTTTGATCAAAGGGGATCAAAAACAGAACACTTGTTTGTGGGCAGTGGGTTTCGAAAAAAAACAAAGAAGTTTTTGACTTTTCTGAAAGTCAACAGACTTTAAAGGATTATTATTTTTTGAGGGTATATTGTGAAGGGTATTGTATCAGTGTTTGTTTATTGGAATTTATCACCGATTAAACAAAAAAAGAAAATAGGATTGAAGCATATTAGAAAAACAAGTGATTTGTTTTTAGAAGGGTGTTTTTAGATTGACAAAGGGTGTTATTGCAAGACACTAATCAATCATTGTTGGAGGATTATCAAGTCATAGGATTGACTTTTAGAATTGTTTAGAGGAACACTAGTGATATACGAGAGTATTATAACGAAGATCTTGGTACTTTGTTAAAGCCGGCTACAAAGATCAAAACTTTGTTAAGCAAATAGTATTTCTTGAAATTATCATAGTAGAGTTTGACAAGGGTAGTCAAGCAAAAGTTCCATTGAAGTGTTGGGTAGTCCATATTAGATTTGGACAATAGGGAAGAAAAAGACTAAAAGTCCACAGAAAACTCCCAGTAAACCCATAATGTCGAAAGAAACGACATCGAAAGAGACAGTCACGAAGGAGACTCTCACTTTCAGCCTCCAAACACCGATGTTGACATCTACAAATTACACGATTTGGGCTGTTCGTGTTAAAGCAATATTGAGTGCAAATGGTCTTTGGGAAGTAGTGGAACCCACAGAAGGCACGTCAACAGTAGATGTAAAGAAGGATAGGACAGCGATTGCCTATCTCTTTCAGGCAATTCCAGAGGATATGGTGATGCAGGTGGCGTCACATCCTACAGCAAAAGAAATTTGGGAAGCATTAAAGACGAGATTTATTGGAATTGACCGAGTCCAGAAAGCAAGACTTCAATCATTACGCACAAAATTTGAAATGTTGTCGATGAGAGAGACAGAAACCATAGACCAGTTTGCTGGTAGGTTAAGTGCGATTAGTACAAAGTCAAGAACCCTAGGAACAAGAATTGAAGAGTCAATGTTGGTGCGAAAATTGCTGGACTCCGTACCAGAGAGGTTCCTACAGATTATTGCGTCCATAGAACAATATTCAGATATGGATACCATGACGCTAGATGAAGCGCTTGGAAGACTCAAAGCGTATGAGGAACGCCTTAAGTCAAGAGATGAGAAGAAATATGGACCCGCAAGTCAAGAGAAGCTGTTATTTACAAGGCAAGATAGAAGGCCTTTCAGCAACAACAACAAGAACTACAATCAGAATCGAGGTAGACAGAACTTTAGGAAGTTCAATAAGAGTCAAAGATACGAGAGGAAGAACTTTGACAGAAATGGCCATCAAGATCACAGAGGTGATAGAAATCCCACTAAGAATCGTCATGACGACAGTAGTTACAAGCCCAAGAGAGATGGCAGCAGTGTAAGATGCTACAACTGCAATGAAATAGGACATATTGCTCCCAGATGTCCTAAACCTCGAAATAAGCAAGAAGAATCTCACCTAGTAATGGAAGAAGAGGATCCCACATTACTTATGGCAGTTGGTGAAGAAAGAAGAGTAGTTCTAGAAGAAAAGAAGATTATACCAGAAAGCTATCATAGTGAAGAAAATGGAAATGAAGTTTGGTACTTAGATAACGGAGCAAGCAATCATATGACAGGAAGACGCTCCTACTTCACAGAGTTAGATGAAAAGATAGCAGGAAGTGTAAAATTTGGAGATGGATCATGTGTCAACATCAAAGGTAAAGGCTCAGTATTATTGGAATGCAACAACGGAGAACAAAGACTAGTTACAGAAGTCTACTACATTCCAACACTCCAAAGCAACATCTTAAGCCTCGGGCAAGTTACAGAATCAGGATGTAAAGTAATTATGGAGAATGAGTATTTAAGGATTTATGACGCCTACAGCAACCTTTTGATGAAAGTCCCAAGAGCTAAGAATAGACTCTACAAGGTACGGCTCAGAATAACAAGTCCTATTTGTTTACAAGCCAGAATAGATTCACCTGCATGGTTATGGCATGCACGTATGGGACACGTGAATTTTGATTCACTACGACAATTAAGTATTAAAGGAATGGCACATGGGATACCAAGAATCAAACACCCATCTCAAGTATGTGATGCATGTATTACGGGGAAACAAAGCAGACTTCCATTCCCCTCTCAAGCAAGTTTTAGAGCAACGAGACCTCTCGAGCTCGTACATGCAGATTTATGTGGACCGATTTCACCCACATCATTAGCAGGCAACAACTATTTCTTCCTTATAGTTGATGATTATTCAAGATATATGTGGATCTACATGCTTAAGTCAAAAGATCAAGTTTATGAGAATTTCAAGAAATTCCTAAGTGAAGCTCAGACAGAGACAAGTCAAAAGCTCAAGAGATTAAGAACGGATCGTGGAGGAGAATTTACTTCTAAAGCACTTACCACGTATTGTGAGGACAAAGGAATCCTCAGGCAGCTTACAGCGCCTTACACACCTCAGCAGAATGGTGTAGTAGAAAGGAAAAACCGTTCAGTAATGAGTATGACAAGAAGCATGTTAAAGGCTATGAACGTACCACAGAATTTATGGGCAGAAGCAACAAGACAGGCGATTTACATACAAAATCGGTTACCTACAAAAGCACTACAGGGAATGACACCCTACGAAGCAGTGAATGGAAAGGCACCCAATATCAAGCACATTAGAGTATTTGGATGCACAGCATATGCAAAGGTAACAACGCCCTTCTTAAAGAAATTAGAAGATAGAAGTAAGAAAATGGTACATCTAGGAAACGAAAGCGGTTCAAAAGCCTATAGATTATATGATCCCATAGAAGAAAAGATACATATCAGTAGAGATGTCCAATTCATAGAAAATAAACCATGGAATTGGGACAACTACTTGAAAGAAGGAAGTGAAAATGAACCATCTTGGACAAGATTTGAGATACATGGAGATTCAGAAAGTGAAGCTGTACAAGAAGATAATGACGAGGACAGTGAAGATCAAGAAAGTGATAATGAATTCTTCAGCAGTCCAATCACAGCTACAAGAACTCCAATAACGGTACAAGAGACACCGACAAGTGATTCAGCAGTTGAGACGAGTACTCAAGAGATAGAAGACTCACCAGGCTCCTTACATAGACCAGTTCGAGCCCTTAGATCACTTAATGACATCTATGCAGCCACAGAACCTCTTAGACCAGAAGAATTTGAACATCTTTATCTAGCATATGATGAAGAACCTGCAAACTACAGAGAAGCAGCAGATTACCCACAGTGGATAGAAGCAATGGAAAGCGAAATAGACTCTATAGAAAAGAATAACACTTGGACACTGACTAAACTTCCCTCCGGTCAGAAACCAATAGGTCTAAAATGGGTATTTAAGGTCAAGAGAGACGCAAGTGGACAGATCACCAAGCATAAGGCCAGATTAGTAGCAAAAGGGTATGTACAACAAGAAGGTATAGACTACAATGAAGTATTTGCACCCGTTGCAAGAATGGAAACAATCAGGCTACTACTAGCATTGGCAGCTCAGAAAGGATGGCAAGTACATCATTTGGATGTAAAATCAGCATTCCTACATGGTGAATTAAAGGAAGATGTCTACGTATCACAACCAGATGGATTCATAAAGAAAGGAAAAGAGAACCTAGTCTACAAGCTAAAGAAAGCTCTATATGGTTTGAAGCAAGCACCAAGAGCATGGAACATAAGGCTGAACAACATCCTAAAAGAGATTGGATTTATCAGATGTCCACAAGAACAAGCAGTGTACAAGAGAACTTCAAGACAGTCAACAATCATTATAGGAGTTTATGTCGATGACATAATAGTGACAGGAAGTTCAGTGAAGGACATAACAAGCTTCAAGAATGAAATGCAAGGCAAGTTTGAGATGAGTGATTTAGGAACACTCACATACTATCTAGGGATAGAAGTACGCCAAGCACAAGGAAGAATACAATTGAAGCAATCAGCCTACGCAAAGAAAGTTATCAAGGAAGCTAGACTAGAAGACTGCAATCCAACGAAGACTGCAATGGAACCAGGTCTGAAGCTCACCAGAGAAGATGAAAGTGAACCAGTCAATGAGACAGAATACAGAAAGCTAATTGGAAGCCTAAGGTACCTTACACATACCAGACCAGATATTACTTACGCAGTTGGATACGTGAGCAGATTCATGGAGAAACCAAAGACGACTCACATGAAGGCAGTTAAACATTTGATAAGATATATCAAAGGCACATTGAATTATGGAATTCAATACAGCAAAGGTAAAGAAGCAGAAATCATTGGTTACAGCGACAGCAGTTTCGGAGACCAAGAAGATGGAAAAGGAACAACAGGAACAATATTCTACTACAAAGATTCACCTATCACATGGACAAGTCAGAAGCAAAGCACCGTAGCTTTATCATCGTGTGAATCAGAGTTTATGGCAGCAACATCAGCAGCATGTCAAGCAATATGGCTACAAGGAGTACTAAGCGAACTCACAGGTGAAAGACCAAAGAAGATAACTCTACAAGTAGATAACAAGTCAGCGATACAACTCATGAAGAATCCTGTGTTTCATGGAAGATCCAAACATATCAACACAAGGTATCACTTTATCAGAGAATGCATAGAGAACGAGCAGATACAAGTTGATCATATCAGTGGAGAGATGCAGAAAGCCGACATCCTCACCAAGTCACTACCAAGGATAAAGTTCATAGAGATGCGAAGTCTCATAGGAGTTGAAGACCTTGGGGAAATCAAGAATTAGGGGGGAGAATGTTAGATACATAATTCTTATTTCCCATATTCCTCCTTATCCTAAGTATATATATATATAGTGTGACATAATACTTTATCCTAAGTTAGATTATTAAGGTAGTTATTAACCAACCGACACGTCGGTTAGTCTAGAAGGGACACACCCTTTCATTTGTATATAAACCTAATACTTTGTATCATTTCATTTGTATGTATTGTTTCTTTCAATAATAAGAATTCTCTCTCAAATCCCTTCACCCTCAATCCGATCCTGTGTCCTATAAAATATATATATTTTTTTCATTAAGTCTGATTAGAATCTTTTTAATAATAACTTAAATTTTCAAATAAATATTTTAGGAGGTTTTATGCATTTGAAATGGACTTTGGAGAAACTTTATGATGCCCATTTAACTTTAAAGAACAAGTTGATAATCACAAACAAATTAACCTATTCATAAGACGGAAAATTAAGGGTGCTAAATCTCAAATCCCAGCATAAGAACCGGACATGAAGTAAATGTGTTTGGGTCGATGATAAATGTTTGTTAGCGGAAATGGGTTGAAACAACTAACTTGTTTAAGCTTTTGTGTCATCAATCCAACCCATTTTCAGCCTGCCAACTCAGTGAAGTAATAAGTTACAGCCCTCAAAAGCAAAAGATAAACAAATTTAAAATTCAGACTTCAATCCAAAAAATCAAGTTGGGTGTTTTTAATTTCAAATTTAAGATTTTTAAAAAAAGTATTTCGGTTTTAGGTGATTGGGTTACAGATCATGTTAGGGTTACCTGTGTTGTAGTGAGCTCGGGTTAAGGTCCAGCATCTTGAAATATTAGCTAATCATGTCGTGTGTGGGTGTTTGTTATCATATTCGGGTTGACTTGTACTCATCATATATCTCCACACCTAGCTATAAATATAAAATTTATAGATCCATAAAGTTAACAAAAAAAATCTTTTTTGTGCCTTCTTTGGGTTATTCTCACTTAAAAGTATGAAGAACTCTGCTTAGGAGCTACATGTAGATTAACACACTAATAAATATTACATCCAATTGCAAATTTAATGAAATAGTCTATAAATGCTAACATGACAAACACGTAGTAATAATCGCGATCGGTTCTTTCCCATGGATATTTTGGTCCCGAGTTCTTTGCACCTTCTTCGTCCTCATCAACATGACCTACAAGATCACATCACACTTGTATATCTTTTAAAAGTTATGGTTTAAGGTTAGGATTTATCATTTTTAATTGTTTGTTAAAGCTATTTATAATAAATTAACATATTAAGGATCTTTAAATTAACACTTTAAGCAGAAAGTAGCCCATTAAGCACGTATGTTAGCTATGTGGAATATTAGTAAACATGACCGAGTTTGCGCCCAACAATCCTACCCACAAACCCAAGTCTATAATTGAGCCTATCATGTCCAAACTAAGGGCCTATCCAGATCCTTTGAGCTAAACCGTTGGTTTGATCTGATTAAGATTTTTTTTATAAAGCCCAATATGATAAGCCCATATGAGGTTTCATTTTAGAACCTAGTGCCTAGTGGCAATAGAATTATAGAACTAAAAGGAAGTAGTCCACTAGCTTATAGTAAGCTATGAAATAAATTTTGGTTTTAGCCGTCGAAATCTTTGAATATAAAGTGATTGAGGAGGTTGTGTCATGTATGTAGTAAGAATAAGAGAATACTCATCGCAGTGATACGGTGGTGGTCTAAAACCAAGTAACTTACCCCCCATGGAGCCATCATGCGTTGTGACTTACTTGTGAGGTGGGGTGAAGTCTTGTATAGGTTTGGTGTCCGTTGTGAAAAAAATTAAGGTTGTTTAAAAAAGTTTGAAATGTGATGGGATATGTTGAGTTGGTTGATATCAGAGTTCTGAGTTGTGAATGCTCTAAGACTATCCGTTGTGGCCCTCGAGCAACCTGCCGTGAACCACAATGTGATCCACCTGGATAGCTCGGCCCATAACAACAGTCAACGACCGTTGCTGCGAGCGAGCCCAAGCGACGTAGCTCGCGTGAGCTAGCGGGTGAAATTCCAAAAGTCTTGGCCGTTGGCAGCTAGCTAACGGTCAAAAAGTAATTAAGTAATTGAATTTTTGCTTGATTTTGATAAAATAATATGTATATATATAGTGCTTTTGATTAAAAAAAAAAAAAAGAACATCTCAAAAAAAATTTATCTTCCACTTGATCACAAATGGCAAACCCAAATCCAAATCCAATCCCGGCCTCAATCAACCGTGTGCGACCACCAATGTGGAGTGTAGAGGAAGAACTCGCTTTGGTGGATTGTTATATTTGCCAACAAGAGATAGGAGATTTCGAGCGAAACAAAAGTTTTTGGAAAGGGGTTGTCACCCGATTCAAGCGACGAATGGGTGAAAACCATCGTTCAACTGATATGATATATGGAAAATATTGTTCCATGAAGGCGAAGTGCACCATATTTGAGGGGTTCTACATGATTGCGATGAACGCGAACCCGGGTTTAAAAGATGAAGACTGGATTGAAATGGCTCGTAATGAATACCGAGCCATACACAATGATAACTACCCACGTGAATGAACTTGGAGACTTATGAGAGGACAATTTCTAATATAGTCGTCTTCTTATGTGTTTAATAATGGTTTGATGTTTTTATTTTATGCTTTTTTATGTAATGTTTATTTTGATGCAATTGAATGTTTCTTTTATTTTTAGTTTAATGTTTTTTTATAAAAAATATTGTGGTAAATATAATATATTTGGTAAAAAAACCGCTAACCCTTACCCACAACACCCTGCCGCAAGCGACTGCCGGCCACTAACCAGTGCCAGTAGACGTTGACGTGGTAAAATATTATTCGATAAATCTCTCACTCACATCTACCCATAACGGACAGTCTAAGTTAGAACAACATTACTTGTACAGTGCATGTTACAAGCCTGAGGTGTCAAGATGGAATAAGAAGATAGTTGAAGGGTTTTATTAAAATTATAAAACGACACCGCTATAATATTCTGCTTGTTGGGTGTTTAATATGATCTGTCGAATTGTTTCCCCCTCATTTTCACGCGTTATTCATTTTAAGCCTTTGCCTCACTGGAATTTTAGTGTGTTCCTCTATTTTTTCAATTTCTTTTTGACTTTTTTATTACTTCAAATTTATTAAAGACAAAATAATATAGTAATCAACCTAATTCATTTAAATATTGATAAATGCCTTCAATCATTTTATATCTATTCACATTTACTTTTGATTAATTATATATTTATATTTTTCCAAGCTTTTTTTAGATTGATTTTTAGTTGACCAGTTACCTCTTCATTTGTTACTTATTAAAAAACACATATATTTTTGTTCTAAGTCGACGCCTGATGGTTAGGCGATGTATTTTACACCCAAAATATTGAGAGTTCAAATCATACAAGTTACAAGCTATTGCGTAATTATTTAAAAATATGTAGGAATTATTATTTGAAGAAAATATCTAGAAAAAAAACTTCACTAAAAAAAGCTACATGAAAAGTAATGTGTGTAATTGTTGTTAGCTAGTTGCTACAAATTCCTATTATGAACGCTTGATTGTTGGATGCTTGGACTAGGCTTGATTTAGCTACTTCAAATTTAAATCAAGTATGAAAGGTATACGAAACTCGTAAGACGTAATATCATTTCGCGGTTGAGTTTATCAATCATCATATGATATGTGGATATCTAAGAACCAAAGAGATTAGAGTAGAAGTGATGAGGGTGTCTTTAAGAAAGATTTTATTGATTAAACATCTTTATGCTCTAGCCTAGTAGTTAGAGCGTCTAAAGTAGCGTTTGCATCTTTTTATATTAAAAATATTAGAGGGTGTTTCAGTATTATAATTACCTATATACGTGTGTTTACCTAACCATATCTTAATTTAACTAAAATCATTCGATAATAATAATAATAATGGGAAGTATTAGCATTCCCATATAGAAAGTATTTACATTCCCATTCTCAAATTTTATGAAGTCAACCATTTACATTGATCTATACACAAAGATGACTATAGTAATAACACTATGGCGCTGTTTGGTTGATTAAGTACTGAATCATTAAGAAGTCTGAATGGTTAAGCGCTGAATCAATAAGTTGGACCTCTTAATGGTTAGTTTTCTTGTCCCACGTTGGTAGGGAAACCTCATTAAGGTTCAGCCTAGTTCAGTGCTTAATAGTTCAGTGCTTAATGGTTCAGCAACATCTCAAATCTTAATGATTCAGACTTAACCATTCCATTCAGAAGCTGAAACAAACGCGCTGAATGCTGAATCATTCAGCGCTAAATGGTTAAGAGCCTCATTAAGAGGCTACCAAACAGCCCTATATATTCTTTTGAACGGATTTGTTAAACATAACCCAACGCTAGGGTTGAAGAGGTCAGTATAAATCTTTGTAGTAACCTACATATGATTCTTCAAAATAGGAAAAAAAAAAAAAAACATGAAGATGTTAGAGTGAGGGGCAATTTGGTAGCCTCTTAATGAGGCTCTTAACCATTCAGTGCTGAATGATTCAACATTCAGCGCGTTTGTTTCAGCCTCTGAATGGAATGGTTAAGGCTGAATCATTAAGACTTGAGATGTTGCTGAACCATTAAGCACTGAATCATTAAGCACTGAACTAGGCTGAACCTTAATGAAACTCTCATACCAATGTGAGACAAGAAAACTAACCATTAAGAGATCCAACTTAATGATTCAACACTTAGGGGCTGTTTGGCAAGTGCTGAATCAATAAGTGCTGAATCAGTAAGAGGTCTGAATGGGTAAGAGCCTCTGAACCGGTAAGTGCTGAACCATTAAGTGTTGTTTGGTTGTACCTCTGAATGACTATGTCAAATGACTGTTTTACCCTTTATTATACACCCAACACCACCCCACCTCACCTATTCTTTCCTTGTTTTATTTGTTCTCTTTTCCATACCAACCCTTCATTCTTATCTTTTCTTTATTCTTTTCATCTCTTTCAATCAACGTTCACTCTTGTCTTTTCTCTTTTCATTAACAATACATAACACTGCACTTCTTTTGTTTTCATAACACACACATATACAGAAAGGAGAGAGAGGGACGATAGACAGAAACCAAAGACAGAGAGAGAAGATGGGCTGAGTTGTTGTAGGGTGGTGGTGGCGGCAGAGGTCGGACGGTGAGAGGTAGGGCGGCGGGGCAGGGGTCGTATGGGAGTGGAGGAAGTTGGGTGGGGGTCGGACGGGAGTGGAGGAGGATGGGTGGGGTCTCCGGCGGGTATGGAGGATGATGGGTGGGTCTCCGGCGGGTATGGAGCAGGATGGGTGGGGGTCTCCGGCGGGTATGGAGAGGAGGAGCAAGAAGGAGATGAGAATCAGGAAGGAGAAGATGAGGAGCAGGAAGGGTAATCAAGGTAATCAGACTCTTCTTTTTTCATTCAGCATTGGTACAAATCTGAACCATTCAGTCTGAATTGGTTCCATTAAGAGGTCTGAATTCATGAACCAAACACTCCTACCTCTGACCGATTCAGATGTAGGCTCTGAACTGAATCATTCAGCTGTGAAACAAACAGCCCCTTAACCATTCAGACCTCATAACCATTCAGAGCTCTTAGTGATTCAACACTTAATCAACCAAACAGCCCCTGAATGTCTAAAGAGGAAGGTTAACATACATAGGATACGAAGGACTCACAGTGTGACACGTGGCAATAGCCAAAAGGGTATTTTTGTCTGCCAACTATAATTATTCACGTTATCACAAACTTGTATAAGTATGCATATTATATCTTATAATGCCGCATGTTATACGTGATAATTACGCATGTTATAAAACCTAGCGAAAAATACTTTATTTCAAAGTATAGCAATATGGTATGCAAATTAAAGAGGATAAGACGCTTGTTTTTATGGTGTACTTCTTTTAAAAAAATATATATGAAAAAAGTTATGGATATTTAAAAAATGAGTGTGGAAGTTGAGAAAAAAACAACAATTGTAGGTTATACCTACTTTACTTTTCCCAACTCATTCTTCACTTCTCTTCATGCGTGAACTTCAATCTAAATGCAACTTTCAATCTCATCCATTGATTCTCTAGATCAATGACTCACATTCCTTCATTATCATTTTTATATTAAGAATCATCTATATTTAAAACTTTCTCATGTCTAAATATAAAGATTTACTATTTATTCTCTATATAAATCTCTAAGTGTCTGTTTGGTATGGGGTAATGAAATGGAACGAACGAGGTAATAGAATGGACAAGATAATGGAATGGATCATTACCATTCAATGTCTTGTTTGGTTGCCATGTGGGAATGAAACAAAACATTACTTTGTGTTGTTAGATAGGCAAGAAAAGACGAAGGAATAAAATTAGTGGTTAGTGGCTGTGGTGGGTGGTGGTCAATGGCAGTGATGGTGGGTGGTAATATGTGGCAGTAGTAGCAGTGGTGGGTGGTGGCAGCGGCGGTGGTGGCGGCGGCGGCGGTGGTGGCGACGGTGGAAGTGGATGGCTGTGATGGTGGGTGGGCGACAATGGTGGTGTGTGGCGGTGGTAGTAGATGGTGGTGTGTGGCGATAGCGTGGTGGTGGGTGGCGATGGGTGGAGGTGGATGGTGGTGATGGTGGGTGGGTGACAATGGTGAGTAGTGGCGGTGGTGGTGGAGGCGGCGGTGGGTGTAGGTGGCGGCGGCAGTGGCGGGTAAAGGAAATGGTGGTGAGTAACGATAGCAGGTGGTGGAGGCGAAGGTGGGTGGTTAATGGCGGCGGGCGATGTTGGGTGGTTGACGGTGGTGGGCGATGTTGGGTGGTATTGGATGGAGGCGGTGGTGGGTAAGTGAAGGTAGTGGGTGGCGGCGACGACGATGGTGGGTGGTGGTGACGGCGATAGTGGGTGGTGGTGACGGCGGTGGTGGATGGTGGCTGCGGTGGTGGTTGCAACGGTGGTGGGTGGGAGTCGGGGAGGCTAGGTGGCATGTCTCAATATATGATTTAAATATATGTTTTACGTCTCAATAAAACGCAAGCATGATAATGTGATTCTAATAAGAATAATCGTAAAAAAGATTATTATGGCAATCAAGCCACATAATGCACCTCTTTGGTATATGTACTAAGGCTGAAGGTGTGGGAGTCGGGAGGCTAGGTGGCACCTCCCCTATCGGACCCCCCCTGATTTTCGGTGAAATCGGGGAATTCTCCCCGGCCTCTTCTCTCTATCGCTCTCTCTTCTATTTCTCTCTCTCCTGCATGTGGTGACGACGTGGCGGTGGTGATGACATGGCACGCGGGGGTGTCGGTACCACATCCCTCAACTTGATACGCATAACACTCATTGGCAATAATCAATGACACTAACTTAATAGGTCAACAGCTCAATGCTTTGCGCTTAGTTAACAACTCGACGCTTCGCGGCGAAGCACGGGGCAAATAACTAAACAACGCGACGTTCCGCCGCGAAGCGCGAGGGCAAATAACTAGTTTACTATATAATTCACAAGTTAGTATTATATTGTTGGTTGTAAATTTTGCATAAGTGGTTGTACCCCAAGTTTTCTCCTCTTAACCCTTATCCTATTCATATTTATAATTTTGTCACATAACTTTCTTTATTTCTAACCTCAATTTTTTCTCCAATTTACAAGTTAACACGCTTCAACATGCGTGTGTGGTTCTTATTTTTTGGGTCTATTTTTCCAGTTAAGACGACTTAGTTAGTCTTTCTATATTTTACACAATGTATTTTTTGTACATTAACACACCGCAAGCGTGCATAGTTGACGTTTTTACGTCTACTTTTCCTTTAGTTTAATAACCTCGCCACAAAACACAGATCCAACGCCCCTTAACACATGGGTTCAATATACATTTAAAGGTTACTTTTTTAACGGTTTACGCTCCCGCCGTAACGAGTAGGGATGAGCTCGGGACGGTATCGGTACCAACCGATACCGATCCCGAAAACTCCCTAAACCCAATACCGATACCGAAAACATACGGTACGGTACGGTATCGGTTCGGTATCGGTACGGTACCGGTATGGTATCGGTATTTTACCTTAAAATACCGATACCATACCGATCCCGTACCGATACCGAAAATACCGATCCCGAAAACTCCCTAAACCCAATACCGATACCGATACCGATACCGAACACCCTCGGTTCGGTACGGTATCGGTACGGGATCGGTTCGGTATTTGATACAATATGCTCATCCCTAGTAATGAGGGGTTTATATGAGGTTATAAACATGAAGGACTCAAGGACGCTATAGTAATTGTAACTTGTAAGTTGACAATAACATCTCCGTCTCTACTCGTACATCAACCAACCATGTTCTGAAACAACATATAAAAAATATATATAAACCGGCCAGCTAATATTATTATAATCTTTACTAATATTATTATTACAAACCTCTCTCACCGGATATCCTCCATTTTTAGCATCTCTCTCTCTCTCTCTCTCTCTCTCTCTCTGATCATACAAACCAAATCATTTATTCATTCATTCATTGAATAATCGTATCCCTTAACAATCTCTCAAACATCAATAACTTAACTTGTTTCTGCAATCGAATGATTCAACCTAACAACAGTACAACAGCACAGGTAATATATATATTTATATATTTTTTATAAAAAATCACTTGTTCTTCACTGTTTATATGAATCATATCACAGGTTTACACTTTTTTCGCGCATTTTATCATTTAATTTTGTTGTTAGACTTCTTAGATCTGTTTATTTGCATGCGTATTAGCTTCGTGCCTGTTTTTTAGTTTAAATTCATTGGAGAAATAAAATCGTCGATACTTGAAACCCTAGGTTATTATTTCAGTTATTTGAACTGATGATAGAGCTATAGCTATAGATCTTAATAGTTTTTAATTTTGTTAGATTATTATTCGTTTATGTTTGAATTTGTCTACTGTTCATTGTATTACTAGTTGATTGAATTATTATTATTATTATTATTATTATTATTATTATTATTATTATTATTATTATTTTGTGTGTAGATATCACTTTCAGTTAATGTTTTAGGTTTTCAAATGATTAATTATTTATTAATTTATTAATTGTGTTTCGTGTATTTCGTTTACCTAACGTTTTGATTTTCTGATAATCGAGAATTGATTTTTTTTTTTATTTTTTTGTGATATTTTCAGGTGTGAGTTTGTGGAATTAGAATGAGAAAATCTAATAGTCATCACCTTTTGGATTTATTTCTTTGTGTTCTGTTATTGAGCTCTGCGGTTTGTTCAATTTTAGCTGCGAATTATGTTCCGGGGGATAATATATTACTGAACTGTGGTGCAAGCAATGAATTAACCGATGATGATGGTAGGGGGTGGACAGCCGATCAAGGGTCGAAATTTGGAGATCCTAATGCGAATTCTGTAAGTTCAGATGCAACTGTCCAAAAACCTTCTGTTCCAACAGTTCCTTACATGTCAGCTCGTATTTTTAGATCCGAATTCACCTACAGTTTCCCCGTTGCTGCGGGGAGAAAATTCGTTCGCCTTTACTTCTATCCGGCTGTGTATGCTAATAATCCTGATGTCTCCAAAGGTGTATTCTCCGTTGTTTCTGGGTCATATACTCTTTTGAAAAACTTCAGTGCGTATGAAACGGCGAATAATTTGAACTTTGATTACATCTCGAAGGAATATTCTATTAATGTTGATTCTGGGACATTGAATTTAACGTTCACCCCTGCTCCAGGGACTCCTGATTCGTATGCATTTGTTAATGGTATTGAAATCGTTTCGCATCCTGATATTTATGCGTCTGATGGAAGTACCATGATGGTTGGTTTAGGTACTACTTTTGATATCAGCAACGCTACGGCTCTGGAAAATGTTTATCGGTTAAATGTTGGCGGTCAGGCTATTTCACCATCTGATGATACGGGGCTTTTTAGACGGTGGAGTGATGATCCACCGTATATTTTTGGGGCGTCTGTCGGGGTTCCTGTGGCTACTGATCCAAACATCACGATTAGTTACCCTTCGGGTATGCCTGATTATGTGGCACCGGTTGATGTGTACAAAACAGCCCGGTCAATGGGTCCAACCGACTCAATCAACAGAGGTTACAATCTGAGTTGGTACTTTGACGTTGACACGGGCTTTTCGTATCTGGTGAGGCTCCATTTCTGTGAAGTTGCTCCGTTCATAACCCGGCCTAACCAACGAGTGTTTGAAATCTTCATCAACAATCAAACTGCAGAGACCGAAGCCGATGTGATGCTTTGGGCATCAAAGAAAGACGTTCCTGTCATTAAAGATTATGTTGTTACTATGTCTCTCGGCGGTCCAAGACAAGATCTATGGTTGGCTTTGCATCCAAACACTGCAATGAAACCACAATATTATGATGCAATCTTGAACGGTGTTGAGATATTTAAAATTAACACGACTGGCGGTAATCTTGCAGGAACACTTCCATCACCAGCACCGGTACAACCAATCATTGACCCAGGTAGGGGATTATCAAGAAAGTCAAGTAAGTCAAGCAAAACTGGGGTGATTGGTGGAGGTGTTGGTGGCGGCATTGCTGCTATTCTCATTATCGGTTTGTTTGTTTGCTTGTTGACCCGTAAAAGGAAGCAACGAAAGGATCCAAGCTCAAGCGATGGCCCATCAGGCTGGCTCCCACTTTCCTTGTACGGAAACTCACACTCTTCGGGGTCTACCGCCAAAACAAACACCACAGGAAGTTATGCTTCTTCCCTACCATCAAACTTATGCCGCCACTTTTCGTTTTCAGACATCAAAGCCGCCACCAAAAACTTTGATGAATCTTTACTTCTAGGTGTCGGTGGCTTCGGGAAAGTTTATAAAGGAGAAATAGATGGTGGTGCCACTAAAGTTGCTATAAAACGGGGGAACCCATTATCTGATCAAGGTGTAAACGAGTTCCAAACGGAAATCGAAATGCTTTCAAAGCTTCGACATCGCCACCTTGTGTCATTAATCGGTTATTGTGAAGATAATAATGAGATGATTTTGGTCTATGATTACATGGCTCACGGTACCCTTCGTGAGCATCTTTACAAAACCCAAAACCAACCGTTAACATGGAAACAACGGCTAGAGATTTGTATAGGTGCAGCACGCGGACTTCATTATCTTCACACGGGCGCTAAACACACCATCATCCACCGTGATGTCAAAACAACCAACATTCTGCTAGACGAGAAATGGGTGGCTAAAGTTTCTGATTTCGGGCTGTCCAAAACTGGCCCTGCTTTGGATCATACCCACGTCAGTACCGTGGTCAAAGGTAGTTTTGGGTACTTAGATCCTGAATACTTTAGAAGGCAACAATTGACTGATAAATCCGATGTTTACTCGTTTGGGGTGGTTCTTTTTGAGATATTATGTGCCCGGCCCGCTTTGAACCCGACACTACCTAAAGAGCAAGTGAGTTTAGCAGAATGGGCTCAACATTGTCACAACAAGGGTATTCTTGACCAAATCATTGACCCATTCCTAAAAGGAAAAATCGCGCCAGAATGTTTCAAGAAAGTGGCGGAGACTGCTGTGAAGTGTGTGGCCGACCAAGGAATTGAGCGACCTTCAATGGGCGATGTGTTGTGGAACCTTGAATTTGCTCTGCAGCTTCAAGAGAGCGCGGAAGAGAGTGGCAGCAGAGGGACAATGGATTTGGAAACCGGCGTTTATGATGAGGTACCCCTAAAAGGGAAGACAGATGGTGGCGGCGACTATGATGGAAACGTGACAGATTCTAGGAGCACCGGGATGTCTATGAGCATAGGTGGGAGGAGTCTCGCTAGTGAGGATTCAGACGGGTTGACACCGAGTGCGGTTTTCTCCCAAATTATGAACCCGAAAGGTCGTTGAGTTGCCGGATACCGGATACTGGCATCCGGTAAGCGGCCCGAAACTTAATTTTAATGTTTTATGGTGATAAATCTGTATGCTATTCTTTTTTTCTTTACACACAAGCTTGTTTATGTTGAGGTCTTTTTACTTTTATTTTTGAAATATTATTATATCTAATTAATATATAAATTGTATTTACATGCTTCTAAGATGTTTTGGATAAAATTTGTGTACAATAACGTTTATGTGTATATATTGGTTGGCATATAACACGAGTCAAACGCTTCTGGTTGTTGCTAGTTGGATATAAGGTTGTAAAGTGTACTAATAATAATAATAGCTGTAGATTCGGGGAATTGGATAGACAAATATGCACTCACCATGTTCATGTTTATGGTGTCCCACACCACATCCACCTGTTGAGATAGATAAACTATTTATACATACTTATGTTAGGTTTATTAATATTTTAATAATATTTAATATTGTTGATTTAGGGGCTGTTTGGTAGCCAGCCTCTGAATGGTCATTAAAAGGTGCGTCTGAATGATTCAGTCTCTTAATTAATAATTAAGATGTAACTTTAAGTCTGAATGGTCGATATTACCTCTTAACCATTTAGACTTGAGGTTACCTCTTAACCATTCAGAGGTTATGGACCATTAAGAGACTACCAAACAACCTATTAGTATTTTATATCTTTTTTAGTTATACTTAATCGGATGGCACCGTCCTCAGACACGATTTGTGTCTTTTGTTTAGTATTATCAAAAATTGGTTGATGGTGTTATTTAAAATTGTTTGAATTAGTCTACATCATGTTATTTTACAGGCTGCCCAATGCTTAAAAAACAGGCCGTGGGGGCATTTTTTTAATGCTTTTGTGTTAATAATATAGTAAGAACAACAATTAAGAATGGGTCATTACTATCTTGTTCCATTCTTATTTATGGAACAAGTAAGAATGGGTCATTACTATCTTGTCGTTAGGTTAAATTAATACACATCATGTTATATTACTGCCTGCCCAATGCTTTAGAAACACATTTCAAACCTTCAAATAATTAACTAGTTATTAATTAGTTTTAAAAAAACAAACACGGATTTGATGAAAGGAGAAAGCATGTTACAATGAACTAGAGCCGGAGGTGATGGTGGTGAAAGTGTCATGGACAAACTACAAGCGCTATGTAAAACTGGCTGCGATGAATGAGCGATTTAGTGGTAGTACTTGACGCTTGTATTAAGAAAGTGATAATTGTGGAAATGTATCGTTAGCAAACTAGAAAAGCTAGACATCCACCAAAGGTCACCACAACTTGACAAATGGCGTGCCCACGGATGCCGCCTTGTGTACTGTAGCTAGGTTTGTGGCTTTTTCTGATGATGGGTTGTGGGGGTGTACTCCGACGGATATCTTTTTACTATTCGATTGGAGGCCTTAAGCGAACTACCAAGTTGGGATTTTTGAAATCTTTTTACTATTCAATTCAGCATTGAATTATTGGTAAATAAAACAAATACTCTAAAATCAATATTACGCAAATAACAATCAGATTAAATTTATTAAATGCCTAGATTATCAATTGCAATGACAAAATCAAATTACCAAAATGCATGGGTTAATAGGGTTTGGGTTTTTCGGGTCGGGTTAAATGCTTATCGGTTTAATGGTTCGGGTATTTGAGTTACATATTTCCAACCATTTGGGTTGCGTATTTCTATCCATTTGGGCTACAATATGTGTAAAATAAAACCACAACATGGGCTACAATATTTAGTTACAAATTTGGCTACAAAACACTACTCCGATATACATAAAAATATGAAAAGCGGTTCATTTATTTGTTTTTGAATTATTCGGGTTATTCGGGTCAACCTAAATTATTCAAAACTAATCCAAAGACCGACCGTAAAGACTCTAGTCGGGTTCGGGTATGCATTTAATCGGGTAAGGTAGTTTCTCAGGTCGGGTCACTTCGGGTTTGATTTGGTTATTGGTTAAAAAGAACACCCCTAATTGGTAACAGTGGGTGGTGGTGGTGGTGGGGAGTAATTGTAGGGTAAAGAGTGATGGGTAGATTTGTAATTTGATATTCAAAAAGCAGATTTTTTTGTGGCTTTTTAAAACATCTTTTTAACCCATACAAAAAAAGGCAAAACAAAAGGATTTTATCAAAGCCAATAAGTAAATAATTTATTGGCGTTTTTAAAAAGTCAATAAGTAATTCTAAACTCATTCCCAAACATGCTCTTAAAACCGGTTTTTAAGCCGTACCGAGTTAGGCAAAAAAATGGTTCAACCGGTTATACCGGATGGAAATAAAATTATGAAATCAACATTAATGATTTTGCAAACCGGTTCAACGGTTCGAATCGGTAGACCTAGATTTACCGGCCGTATGCTCTTAAAACCGGTTTTTAAGCCATACCGAGTTAGGCAAAAAAATGGTTCAACCGGTTAATACCGGATGGAAATAAAATTATGAAATCAACATTAATGATTTTGCAAACCGGTTCAACGGTTCGAATCGGTAGACCCGGATTTACCGTCCGTATATAGCAAATACCGTATTCTGGTTTTACTAGCATTTATCATACCGGCTGTACTCGGTAGCCGATATTAACTGTGTAACTGGCCGGTTCGTACAGTTATATAAAAGTTGCTTGTGGAAATGTATGGTTAGCAATATAGAGACAGTGAGACGCTACACTTCAACAGACAGCCACTACAGCTCAACAAATGGCGTACCCACGACTACCACGTAGCGCGGCTAGATTCGTTGGCCGTTTTGGTCCCCTTATGGGCAATATGTCCGTGTCGTGGGGGCAGACTCACACGGAAATGTTCCGTGTTTGTCCCTTCAATAACTAATAAGCTTTTGTACTCGTGGGAGTAGACTCACACAGTACATTCACCAAATATGCTACTATGAATATTCAACATTAGAAACACATTAGGCAATGAACTCTTTGGTTCGAAGGGGTCTTCAGTGCCGAAGGTGACTAGGCATGGAGCAATTCGGTTCGAGGGGGTCTCTTGTCCCGAAGGTGCTTCTGGGGAGGGCCGGGTGGACGGATATCTGTTATACAACCTGGTCCGATAGTTTTACCACCCATAACCTAAGTTATTTCTTAACAAAATTCTATCAAATATTTTTTGTCAGCATGACTAAAGAGTCAAACAAGCATAAAATTGGTCAAAAATATAGATAGGTATGAGTTTTATGATGAAACCGATATAACTCAATGCCTAGTAATTGAGTTGGACCCTCAATTAGGCAGCTGGTCATAGTCGCTTGACTCTTTAGTCTTTATTGATACTGGCAGGCCCTGGTTATTGAACTAAACAAGTGAACAGAATCAAAACAGTTGAACCTCAAAAGTCCACACGGATCATAAAGAGTTCATGACAGGTTCACATCACTAACAAACTATAAAACTTGACATATTAAATATTTAAAAGGAGAACAATACACAACAAACACCACTCTCTTTTTAATGTTTTTGTTAAACACATTCTCTTTGTTTTTCTTTTCTTTTCTTTTCTTATACTAAATGGCCTTTTTAACTGGTAATTAAATGGATATTAAGCACAAATTTAGCAAACTAGGAAAGGAAACGAAACGAACCATTTTTTCGCAAAAGGTCACAACGGCCCAAATGGTTCAGGGAGTGACTCGAACCCGTTATCAAACAATAGACCTTCATCAGTCTTGTCATCTGCGCTGTGCAACCAGCTCGTGTTCTTCAAATCTTCTTTTAATAAAATTGCGTCATACCTTGAGCTTTCATAAATGTCCACTTCTGATGATAATTTAGAAGAATGTGGACTTTGATCTTCTAAGAGTTGACCTCTGTTCCATAGATACCCGTTACTGCCATTTCCATTTTCAGAACCGAGACCGTTATGGGCCGAGCCGTCTATGGACCCTGGTGCACTTGAGGTGCGTCCCGGTTGGGTCCTGATGTTGCTGGACCGAATGCTTTGAGGAAAGAGTGTTGATCCTGAAAGCGGGCGTGCACTTCCATTTCTTATATCCTGTAGACAAAACATTGAAATTGTTTTATTAACCCTTAAATAAACAGATAAATCACAATTAGAATCATGATTTTATCCATAACTATGAAGTCTTTCGACATCCTAAAGTGCATATCAAAATATGAAACCAACATACAAGAAGAAAAGAGGTGTCATAGTTTCATACCATATGTTTGATTGCCATATCTAGTGATTTCTTCGAGATATTCCTCCCGAATCCCGCACCATTCTCAGAATTCAGTGACTTCACAGGTTTTCTAGTCAGTGATTCAGGCACATGTGAAGTTCTTCTAGGCTCTACGTTTTCCACCACATGCCCGTTACCGTGGGCCCGCCCCCGTCCAGTGGGGTCCACTACCCGTCCCCTTGTTACAACAGGTGAAGAATGTCTTCTTGTGATACTACTACCTGTATTAGAAGCTTCTACACTCCCTTTCACGGTAGTGGGTCCACTTGGGCGTGACCTACCAGCCGACAAAGGCCGGTCGGGCAAAGTCGTTCTAAGATTAGGAGGCGTTTCATGTGAGAAATCAGGTAGATTGATAGGTTGAGGTGGTGCACGCACACGTGGACTAGGTGAGCTTGGTCTAGAACCAGACCCCACGGTTCGGGCATTTGAAGACAGCCCACGTCCACCAGAAGCCGATGATGTGGTGGATTGGGAGAGAGAAGGTGTTAGAGTTCTACGGGTTGGGGTGGACGGTCGGGAAGAAGGTCGAACCATGGGTGAATTCAAGCTTCCAGGTGTTTGTGGTCGGGAACTAGAACTAGGTGTTGAAGGTCTTGTAGTTTGTGAAGGTCTTGTGGTTCTGTCAGTGGAAGTAGTAGCAGGAGCTGGACGGGTTCTAGAAGGAGTTGAGCCACGTGACGGTGTTGTGCGGGTGGTAGACGGGGTGGAAGCTCTTGCGGCTGTGGACGAGCGGTTAGCTGGGCTGGATGGTCTTATGTAAGACGAAACAGAAGCAGAGCTCGTGTTTAGGATGTTTGTGTTTCTGGAGTAGTTTGTATACTGGGTAGTTGAGATTGAAGGACGTGTAACCGAACTACTTCTTGTTGGTCTTGTTGAAGGATGACCGCTTTCAGATTGAGATACAGAAAGCTGCAAACATATAAAATTAAGTTGGGTTTGTGCTACACCAAAAAATAAATAAACTTCACCCCATTTCTATTTTAGTAAACAGAACTAAAATAGCCACAAAACAGATATCAAGTTACAATTTATGACCCATTTTAGCAATCAAAGCACGAATTAACAGTAAATTGTTGAGGGGGCACTGGTTTATGCGATGCTAGCCATCAAACATATGCAAATATGGATATGAAAAAAAAATTAACAAGTTTAAAATGATCTTGTTCAGAATTTATATTTTAAAAACCTAATTAAATGTCACATAAGATGCCACAAGGCATATATATGTGATACACTAATATGACAAATAAGATACCATGTCAACAATTTTGAAAATTAAGCAAACATTACAAGTTCAACATATCATTTGTTGCTACATTCAGCAATAAGATGTAACTTGGTTGCTAAAATAGGAAATAAAGTGTAGTTGGTTTCGGCAATTCGAATAATTTTAATTCGGTTGCTAAAATCAGGAAAGAAGTATAAAGTTTCTTTCTTTCATGCAGTTTGACCAAGGATCAAATGCAGAACATGTTGTATAAGCAAACGGTGTAATCAAGGAAAAAAAACACGAACCCTTGATGTCTTGTTTATAGAACTTGATCTAACTGAAGACCTGCTTCTTGCAGTGACAGGTTTCGGTTGTGATTCTTTTGCATCCAAAGGAACGAGAGGAGTTCCTGGAGGCGTGAGAAGCCTGTAAACAGTAAATAGGGTACATCATTTTTCCTGGTTCAAACATGATATTTTCATAAATTAGGGAAGAAAAAATATAAAACAAGTTTTATTATGTCCAACGATTGTCACATCCACCTATCAGTCATCCACTCGCCTTGCAATAAAACTATTAATTTTGATGTATATCATGTCAAATCAGTTATTGAATATTATGGGGTCAATTTCATTTCTTGGAGAGCACTCGAAATAGATGGGCATCGACGTGGTTTGAAGATGATTATACAGCAAAGTTGATTCTTTGCCCAACACTAAAGAGATTAAAAGCCTAAATACAATCCGGTTCCACTTACTAAAATGTCAAATTATATTCACAGTTAAAAAGGTAGCAAGCAACCTATAGATGCCAAAGCATGGACTTTTAAATGGTAGTGGAGACCATGATCATTCACGTCTTACTAACAATTATTATAAGTTACAAGAAAATTCTTGCAAAATAGAGTTGAACAACCAAGGCAAAAAAATGGCACTAAAAGAAAGTTGTCTGACACAGGTAAGGCATGGCAACATCGACCAACAACACGGAACTTATCCAAGAGCTAGAGAGATCATAAGCTTTAAAAGGCCATATTTGCACTACATTTGGAGCTAAGGGACTATAAATAATGGATGGACATGTCTCAGCAGTCCGGATCGGTGGATCATGTGACAAACCAAATCCCCTATGGAGGTTTGTCCCAACCCTTGGGTCCCAATTTCATCATCTAGAGCTGTGTTTTCAAACTCATCCGTTTTCCACAATTTTAGCTGTTCAACTTTATTTCCTTTTGATTGTAAAATCACATAAATAATTCATTTCAGTAATTATGTGTTTAGGAAGCCAATTTTAGTTTTCCTAAATCTGGTCAGACCTGCCAAAAGGGAGGATTTGATGTATTAGCTCTGCAATTCAACATTATATGAAATTTTCTCTCAAGAATTTCTCTTTTACACTCGTGCTTCCACTTTGCCTCAATCAGACTCTAAACTTGAATTGTTGAATGATATCAGCTAATAATTAACAAACATCTTGGAAAAACAATTAACACAAACCGGTAGTTAAAGTAGTCTAAACTGTATAGTTTTACTTTCTCATTAACAAGATATAAAATTCAACAGATTCCACCAAGTGAAAGATGCTGGATCTGAATTAAAGGCGAGATCAGCATTCAAACAAGTTTACAGAAAACTTACCAATCGTAATCATTCTTTCCCCCTTCGTTAGACGAGAGCAAGTCATCTAATATACTCTTAGCAGGCTTTGCTGATCCAACCGAAAGCCTCGCTAATCTCGCTTGCACTAAACAAATACAAATTTGAACCTCATTAATCATATAAATACAAAAACTCTAAGCTAAATCTAACCATTAGTAGCTACAATTAAACAACATAATAGCAATCAAAACCCTAGCATAAATCCAAAGCAAAAGCATATTATTATTATTATAACAGGTACAATAAGACAAAATACATGTCGGAAAATGAAACTAGTATCGTAAACGACGTCGTCCCGAAGATTATTGTACAAAATACGTGTAAACCGACGCCAGAGTAACTATCGTTATCAAAATGTGCCGATCGACTGAAAACCTATTAAATATTATTAAATCGGAAAGCAGAAAACAGTAATTAGTAGCAACAAGTAAACAATTTATAAACAACCGAAACCCTAACATAATAAAATGAAACAAATAGTAGCATAAACGACGTCGTTCCAAAGATAACCGACACTAGAATAACAATCGTTATCAAAATTTGCCGATCGTCCGTAAATCGCATCGCAATCAATCAAATCTAACCAAATTAAGTAATTAAACCTTAATCTTTTCAAATTAGATAGCAATAAATAGAAAATAATAAACGTACGGTCAGATTCGTCCGTTGATGAGTAAATCTAACGATAAGTACTAAAACCTATCATATCATTGAAGTAAATAGTAGCGTAAACGACGTCGTTCCGAGGATTACTCCTCCAAATACCTGAAACCGACGCTAGAGTAACTATCGTTATAAAAATTTTGCCGATCGAATGAAAATCGTATTGCAGATCAATCAAATCTAACAAATTAAGTACCAAAACATATAATAATATCAAATTAGACAACAGAAAACATTAAACTACATTCCGATTCATCAGAACAACTACCGTTAATATTAATATCAAATCAGATAGAAGAAAACACGTACGGTCAGATTCGTCAGAAGATGAGACAGGTAGACTGGTGCGATTACGAGAGAAGAGATCCGTATGATTGCCGCCGTTAGAATTCTCAACGGAGTTGTTTTTCGTTAACGGCATACCTCGTCTGTGTGACAACACTCCGTTGCTCATAACATTATTATTATTGTTATTGTTATTATTATTATTGTGATGGAGATTACGAGTGATGAGTGAGTCTCTGGAAGAGGTTCGATTCATGATCATAGATAGATAGATGAAATGATAGCAATGGAGGTAGATTAGGAGGAGTTCATGTGATATACTCTGGAAAGCAGGTCATGTAGAGAGAGTGTGTGTGTGTGTTAGAGAGAGAGTATGTTAGAGAGAGAGAGAGAGAGATCTGGTTGACGGCGTACAGTAGAGAAGAGAGGAGTGAAGTTTACGGACATTTTCTTGTCTCTGATGAAGCCATGTGACTCATCTTTCTTCATCTCCCTTGTTATTGTTATTATTATTATTTTTTTTTCTTTAATGAAAGTGGATCTACACAATTAAATGAGATCTACTTGTTTACGTTTTCTATATGTGTAGATATTTTTTGAGTTTTTTTTTTCTTTTCAAATAACCAACGAATAAAAGTTTGATAGCATGAGTAACCCAATGGTAAAAGACGACTCGATACGTTTGCTATCACAAAGAGTACTAGGTAGCCCAAGCCCACAATTTTCGGTGTCAAGGAAAACCCGGTTGAAATCGGATTTAAACTTGAGATTTATGGAAAGTGATTTAGTAGAAAAAAGAAAGAGACTGGAAATGAAAGATATAATTTCATTTCGTATTCATGAGTTTCAAGGAAGGGAAACTGAAGTAAGATTTATTGTGTTACCGAGTTAAAAGTAGAGAAAACAAATATATAGTTTTATTGTCATGCTCTCATTGGATTTTGTTATAGGTTGAGTGAGAGTTTAAATGATAAAACCGTATATGTGTTACTTTCATTTTATACTTTCTTCCGTTATTTATTTTCTTTCCATTACTTATTTTCTATCCATTTCATTCCATTAATAAACTTTAGGACACAAAAATATGAATTGGTTAGTTTTTTTGTCTAAAAGTTAACTTCTTTTTTTTTTTACTTAAAAATACCCTTAAATAACATGTGAATGTCAAACAATAGTACAATACTTGCTAGCTAATGAAATAAGGAGAAAAAAACGTAAGTTCATTGAGCATGGGGTTTGCAAGAAGGTTAAAAGACGAAAACAACTAGTGAAAACAAAATATGAACCGAAATAACTTTTTTTTTTTTTTGAAAGGCAAACAACTTTTATTACCAAGCCCAATATGTACAAAGTTATCCAATAGCAAGGTACTAATTAGATATGACAATACACCAAACCTAATACAACAAGCCCAACAATCGATTATACATTAAGATCAAAGACTACCCATTTGTTCCAATCCTTAGACACATGCTTCCCCCGGTTCGTGACCCAGTTGTAAGATAATGATTTTATTTCGCCTAAGCATTGATCAAGACACGGTCTTTTCCCTGAGAAGATTTTCTTGTTTCGTGTTAACCAGATTACCCAAATTGTTGTTAAGATGATTGCTTTGATGGTCTTTTTCTTTTCGCGATTGAGTCCGCTGATGTTATGTGCGTTCAGTAAATCCTTGAAGCCAAAGGTGATAAGCGGTGGAATGTTGCACCATTCGCAGATCTTCAGCCAAATATGTGTTGCAAAGTAACAGGAAGTGAAGAGATGTTCCGCGGTTTCTGCTTGCTCACAGCATAAAGGACATAAGGTAGACGAATTGATGATGTTTCTTCGCTGCAGGCTTTCAAGCGTGGGAATACGTTCTTGCTCGCTTCTCCAGGCTAGGATATTGACTTTCTTTGGGACTAAGTTGCACCAGCCGAAAGGATAATAGGGGACAGCAGCAGCAGCCAAGAGTCTTCTGCAAGAAGCGGTTGAAAAAACGCCAGACGCGTCTGCTGTCCATTTCCAGCGGTCAGCGTCACTGGTCAGCGAAAGTTGCAGCAGCAAGTTACAGCAGCTCTGAAGTTCTAGTCTTTCTTGTACCTGCAGTGGCTCACGGATCCAATCCCAACCCACAACCCAAACGCCCCCTTGCTGGATAATACGGGCTGCAATAGTGCAGCGTTTATTTGATTCTAATGCAAAAAGATGAGGAAATGTGTACCTGAGCGGGAGGTCACCAAGCCAGCAATCGAGCCAGAACCGTATCCTCAAACCGTTTCCCAGCACCCCTTTAAACAGACCATCAACTTGTAGATTTGCGTCATCAAAGTCCTTTCCGACCTTTGAGATAGAACTCCAAACACTGGATATGGTTGATTTAATCGGTAAATAAGACCACGCCCTATCATTATGATGAATAGCATCGATGATTCTTCTCCAAAGACCGAGCGGCTCATTTTTATATCTCCACCACCACTTGAGTATCATGCTCATATTCATGTGCTTTAGGGACCCCAAGCCGATCCCACCTTTTTCTTTCGGGTTGATAACTCTTTCCCACGCAATCCAAGCCGTTTTGGATTTTTCATCGTTGCCGCCCCAAAAAAATCGCCTTCTTAACTTTTCCAGTTGCTCAATAACACCATTAGGCGCACGGAAAAGAGAGAAGTTATATAAAGGTAGACTATCCAAGACGGCTTTTAGTAGAACAACCCGCCCACCTATTGATAATGTTTTTGCCTTCCACTTTGTCAATCTCGCTTTGCATACCTCAATAACGTCTTTCCAATGTTTGAGTTGGTTCATGTTTGCCCCGACTTGTACACCTAAGTATGAGCATGGTAAAGTACCCTGGTTGATACTTGTCTCACCCAAGACTTCTAATAAAGTCTCATTGTTCACCCCCACTCCATAAAGCTTCGTTTTTTGGTGGTTCATTTTCAGCCCAGAAATGAGATAGAAGCATCTAAGAAGTCGAATGGTGTTATCAATACTCGTGGTGTCCCATTCGCCCAAGATCATTACGTCATCCGCATACATTAGATGCGTTAAAGGAGGGTCAAAATGTGGAATTTTGATGCCTTTAATTGCACCTAATGCCACGGCTTTTTCCATGAGGCAAGAGAGGGCCTCCATGGCGAGAATGAAGATGAACGGTGAGAGTGGGTCGCCTTGGCGGACGCCACGAAAGCAATCAAATTCTAGTGATGGCGACCCATTGATAAGAACGGATGCGCGGGACGATTGTAGAATCCCTTGAATCCATTTTCGCCATCGTTCCTTGAAGCCCATTTGTAGCAAAACAGAATCAATGAATCTCCAATTTATACTATCGAAGGCTTTCTCAAGGTCAACCTTCAACAGAAAACTCGGTTTTTTGTTCTTTTTAGCCCACGCGATGACCTCATTAAGGATTAATGGGCCATCAAGGATGTTCCTGCCAGACATAAAACCTGTTTGAAAATCGGATATGAGGCTGCCCATTACTTTTTTGATTCGGCACGCAAGGACCTTGGAGATGATTTTTGAGATGCACCCGATTAAACTGATAGGCCGGTATTCGGAAAGAGAAACTGGGTCGATGCACTTAGGGATGAGAACAATGAAGGAAGAGGCACAACCTTGACTGATGGATCCTTGCTCATAGAAGTCTGATAAAACGTTGAGGATGTCGATTTTGAGAAGGTCCCAGAAGTGCTTCAAAAAGGCGAAGTTGAACCCATCCGGCCCCGGTGCCTTGTCATTCCCACATTCCCAAATGGCGTCCTTAATTTCTTGCAACGAAAAGGGCACCTCTAGGCTGTTTGCGACCACATCCGACAGCTTGTTGAGGTTGGAACAGGTGAAAGAGGGTCTGTGAAGCATCGGCTCGGCGAATTTCTTGGCGAAAAATTTTCGGGCCTCCCATTTCATACGGGTTGGGTCGTTACACCAATCGTTGTTGACCAGAAAACCGCTGATGCGCTTACTATTGTTATTGAAATTGATCATCCCGTGGAAGAAGCTGGTATTCTCATCACCATCGATTGCCCATTTGATACGCGATCTTTGCAATAAATCCTGAGCTTCTTCCGATTTAAGAATCTCCCGGTCCTTCTTGGCTTCAGACCATCTAGTCGTTTGCAATAAATCCTGACTACTACGATTTATTTAAATTTGAATGATTGTATATTGTCGCAATTAATAATTAGTTTATTTTGATAATGATCGTTTACTAATTTTGGGCTGGAGACTATTTATATCAATAACTACATTAATTAATATAATATTAAATGCTCAACTTGTTTGTTAACTTACTTCATTTTCATTACAGCTTTTGTTTTAGTTCTTTTTTATATTAGACTACCCGTAGTCGGGCGCTAAGTGGAGCAGTACTTCAATTTTAGCGTCCAAAAACGCCCCCAACACCAAAACACTCAAGCGCTCAACATCAAAAAATGGCATGGGCTTTAAAAATTTATCGCTGGAAGCTAATAACCCACAACCAATTAATCCTTGACAACTCATCACCCTCAATGTCTCTCTCTCCCCCAACTTCAATATATATATATATACACACACACACAACACCACAAGCAGAGAGAGGAAGGTGATCGGTGGTGGTGATGGTGTACGGTGGTGGTGATGATGATGTACGTGGTGGTGATACTGTATGATGGTGGTGATGGACTGATGGTGATCGGTGTGTCTGAGAGAGAGAAAGGGTAGAAGAAGAAGATAAAGGAAAGGAGAAGGTTGTTTGTGTGTGAGTGAGATGAAGAAGAAAGAAGGTTGGTGGTGGAGGGTTTTTGGCTTCTATGTTTCATTATTTTTTTTTTAATAAGATAATAGAGGCCTTAAATTTAAGGCTCCCCACTACACCCCATTTTCAATTAAGGTACCATGCTAACTCATGTGACACGTGTCCCAATTATTGAAGGAGAACTTAAAATTTAAAGCCCAAACTACACATGGTCTTAGGCTACAAGGTGTGAATGAGGCCCATCATTTGAGAATAGTCCTCCACATTATGTGTCACGTCAGTGTGGGGTAGGAGTGTAGGACCATCACCCGAAGGATGATCCTAGATGGATGGGCATCAGACGCTCACTTCCCGCAGGAGGATCGTCCTGTCAACCAAATTGAAGGCATTCGAAAAGTAGACCGTGAACATGACCAATGATCCGTCATCATGGAATGCATTCTATATATATACATTTGCTGTCGACCCTTAGACTAATCGGTATGCTTTCGGTAACTTCATTCGGGGAGCCCACGTGTCTTCGGCCCCGGTTTTTAACACCGCTCCCCCCGAAATTTTCTCGGTGCTTTCGGGGTATATTCCCCTTTCTTCCCGATTAGTTTATATTATATTTTATTGTATATAATAATATTACCCTTCTCTTTTACATATAATAATATTAAATAAAATAATTAAAAAAGCAAGGGGGAATGGGGGAATTGGGGGAAGGCATTTCCAAACTTTGGGGGAGAAAATGGGGGAAATGATGTGGCGCTGATGTGGCAATTGGGGGAGTTGGGGGAAAGGGGAGGCACACCATATAGTCTTATGAACAGTTCGGTGACATCCACCGTCGATTTTTGATCCAACGGTCCACTCTTCTTAATTCTCTATTATTTTATTATTATTTTCTTCTCCACCCACTAAGCATCCTCATTTGGCACGTCTCCCCACCACTGCATATGCATATGCTCATATCTCTCTCTATACAATCATCTCTCATCTAAGAATTAGGGTTCTAACAAGTAACAATAGTGGTTATGAAGAATGAGGCGCTGGCTAGACCGACGGTGAGTACTTGCTCCTCGAGCAATGGCGACTTGATGATTGGAACTGACGAGTAACATGATACAGGTAGCGGTGATGATGGTGTTGATTCGAACAGGTTGTTCGGTGGTGGGAACGTCGAAATGAGGGATACTTTTCTTCCACCACAACAGAATAAGTGTTAGACATGATATGATATGGTAGGTTCACTTAACCTCTCTCACTCTCCCTCCCTAATGTCGTTGGGTTTTTTCTCTCTTAAAATATCTAGAGGTGGTGGCCACGGTGGACCAGCGGTGGAGCACGACGGCTGACAACGCAGAAGGCGGCGTTGGTCTTTTTCCCTGTCACGTGAAACGCTTGAGCCCTTCAACTTCTGCACACCAGGTGTTTGATTTAGCGCTTGCGGTATGTTCGATCTTAATTCTTGCTGTATCCCTTTAAATAAGTTGATGTTTGTACTTACTGATGGATGTCTATATCTTTTGTTCCTTATTTTATTATTAGGGTTTAGAAGCTATATGAATAGGTCCTTCGCTGTTACGTACAAAATGGTAATCAAGAGAATGAGCTAGAGAATTAGAGAAGAACACAAGAGAGGAGAGGATTATCCAAATCAATAGCTACCATTATTCACCATTATTACATGTATTTATACACAATCCACATATTATCAACTACCTAACTATTAGACAATTACCATCTAGTCCCTATACTATTTGATACCTAACATTACTCCCCCCTTAAAAGACTTTTGTCCTCAAAAGTCAGATTCGAAAAAAAAATTTGTCTGATCGAAAGTATCAAAACGAAATTGTGAAAACAGAATTTGGCATGTTCCTATTATATCCTAGTGAGTGACATCCTTAGCCAAAGCACAAGTATTTTTAAATCTGATTGTGCCCATTGCCTTTCGATGTATGTTACCCCAAGTTCCACCATTTGTGGATTTCCAGCACCACCATAAATGATGTGAGAAATGCTCCAGTACCCCACTGATGTGATTCTTTAAATGCTCCACCATCCAACATAAAGAACCTGACCAAGCTATTTGAAACAAGTTTTGTAGGAACATCAACAAGGACGTAATAACAAGTTGAGTCTTTGCCTCTTTGGTGTAGTTTGGTGGTCGTTTTAGAGTCAATTCAGCAGTAAAAACATCCAATTCAGCAGTAAAAACATCAAGGCCTGCTAGCCATGAAGGTGAGTAAGCCTTGTCATCAACATACTCCACTACAGTACATGAATTAAACTTGCCAGCACCCACAATCCACATATTAAAATATGCATTGTTAGACCATTTCTTAAACCTGTTTGTGGACTGACTGCTAACTGTTGCAACTCCCTTTTGAACCGAATTCTTCATTAATCTCCAACGGGTCATTTGAAAAGAATATGAGCCTTGTTCCCTTGGTTTGTTTCTGAAATTATGAGGCTGAACCTCCAACATCTCCAGTTTCATCTTTGCTCGGTCTTCATCTCGTAGGCCTGCCCGAGTCATTTTGTCCCTTTTTTTCTTTTTTCTTTTTTTCCAAGAAAGTACTAATGTGTTTGAAAGCAGCTCATCACAAATGCCTTTCACCTCATATGACCCTTTATATTCCATATTACAAAACCAGCCGGTATCCATCCAGTTCAATTGTTTTACATAGCACAGAGATCCAACACCAATCCCCATAGGAACAAGAACTTTTCTTAAAAACTCAAAATTATAAACTCGATCAGGAACCTTAAGTTCTAAATTTCGCACATTCAATTTTGTTACCTCTAAAACTCTTTTTTCTTGATTTTTCCTCAAGGAAACTTCAGTTTCTATCCTTGTATTTTGTTTTAAAGTATTACTCTTATGCGGATCACATCCAAGTATGTCACCCACACACGGATCTTGGATGCCACAATCTTGAACTTCCCACAACGTTCCACTTGAACAATACACCCAACCCGGTTCCCAGTCGAATCTTTTAACATCAACTACCGGTTCCTTCTCAATTTCCTTAACATCGTCATCCGATTCTTTATTAATTTCCTTAATATCAACATCATTATCTATAACATTCTCAAACATTACATCATCAATTGCTTCTTGAATATCCACCCTAATCTCAAATTCATCAAGGTTTTGAATCGTACTTTCATTACTAAATTCTTCAGGCATTTCAGCCTCAATGTGTCTTAAATCTTGATCAACACTTCTTTGAATTTCAGCCCTAATATCAAATTCATCAATTTGAGTTTCATTATTACTATGAATCCGGTCACTATCTTTTTTCCTATTTTTATAATAATCGCAAATGGCCAGAAAATTGACTTGGTTCTTTGCTTTTTCATAAGCCTCTTCAAGAGTTTTTGGTCTCAAACACTTAACCCAACCCCCAATATCATAATTCAAGCCCTCCACAAATAGGGTTGTGGCGTACTCCTCACTAAGAATTACCTTTGTAAGAAGGAAATCGAATGACTTACAATAGTCTTGAAATGAACCTGTTTGCTTAAAGTTCTTGATATCTTCAATGGAAGATGCAGTATTTAGAATGCATTTTTCTTGATTCTCGGTGTTGAACAAACTAGGGCTACGTTTTCCCCAAGTTGTTGAGCCCATCCATTCATCAAAGCTTCTATATCCGCTATACAATTCCCAATTAGTAGGTGGTACTGAATAATCGGGTGTATAACCGCAACAATGACCTCTACCATCAAATTTTATTCCCCCACAAGAACACCTAACAGATCCACAAACATGGACTCTATTCTCCCAAATCAGACCCCCGCACGAACACAAGAAAACCATTCTTAATTGTTGTAGAAATCGGTGGAACAGTTATTCAAATCGTGGAATTGAATCTGATACAGCCAATTGAGTGGTTGAACAGTCAAAACCCTAATTCTTGAATCTGATACAGAATGCAAGAATTTTGAACGGAATTGAATCGGATTTGTTTGTAAAAGAAGGGAAAATTTGCACTAATTTGTCAAGAACACGTAAAGAAACAAATTAAAAGTGAAATAGATGGACAATTTGGAACAGAGTAAACAAAAAGAAGGAAAAAAAATGGACAAAGAGATGATAGAATGAATAACAGAATGAACAAAAGGAAGGAATAGAATTAATTGGGAATAAGAATTGATTGAGAAAAAATAAAGAACAGAGAAGACGAAGATGAGTTTTTTTTTAACGGTGTATTATTGTGGTGGTGGTGTGGGTATGACACTTAGTGATGGTGGTGATTGGCGGAAAGATGGTGGTCGGAGGTCGAAAGGTTCGACGGCTCTGATACCACTTGTTACGTACAAAATGGTAATCAAGAGAATGAGCTAGAGAATTAGAGAAGAACACAAGAGAGGAGAGGATTATCCAAATCAATAGCTACCATTATTCACCATTATTACATGTATTTATACACAATCCACATATTATCAACTACCTAACTATTAGACAATTACCATCTAGTCCCTATACTATTTGATACCTAACATTCGCATATCCTCTTCCAACCTCCCATGTCGTAACCGCTACAATCAGGTGATTCTCTTCGGTGTTAATCTAATTTATTTGTTTTCTTATCGAATCATTGAAGTATTTGTGTTTTGTGGGTGCGTTATTGTTACCTCAGTGTACAAAGGTTTGGGCACCTTATAGTCATTAATTCCATCAGGTCAAATAATGAAATAATTTTCCCAAAAATGTTTTAAAAAATTGTTTACAAATCTACTTTAAACTTCATAAAAAGCATGTAGTTTTATTACAATTAAAGTGCACTATCCATAATACAACAATAAGTTCAAACACTGAACTTCATAATATGTTTCCTCTTGGATGTAAATCAATATGAACTAACTTTATAGTTGACAAAACGACTCCCGCTGCCAAAGGGCTGAGTTGGTTCTTTTTTCTGCTTATACACGGAATATAATGATGAACGACTTTTCCTGCGACCATATACGAAAGCAAGCCCAACTCACATCGTGAACCTAGAATCCTGGATCATATACCAAGGTACAACTACACATGTATTAGCTTCAAGACTATTGACGTTTCGTTGCTTGACTATTTATTGAAGTGTGCAAATGAATTTTGATTGCAGAAATAAGGAACATGTGTCGATTACATGGTACTGTTAATTTCAAGTCATGTTTTAAAGTATTTATTTACTCCTAATTTAAAGTCATGTTTTATCCTACTACACGGAGTAGGTAATCTTATATAATGTTTTGAACTATTCATTTACTGTCAATTACTTCTGGTAAGCCTAATCATTCGGTAAATGAATAGTTAAATCGCATTTACACAAGCTTTTGAACTTAAGAACACCTTTCTACAATTTTCTAACTATGCATGTATGCTTATTGTTGGCTGTAGGATCATACGAACCAAGACCTGTTTCTGCTATTACATGGGTTGTAAAGAGGTAAGCAGAGAAAGCCCTTGAACTGTTTAGACTGTATCTAAGCATTTGAATAACGCAAATGGATTGTAAATTAACATTTGATATTATATTTCAGCTTTCCTACTTTTAATTTTTATGACTTCGAAATTAGTTTATATAATTCATATTCCATATTCACATTGGTTCCACAGTTGCCTTTTCATTTCAAGTGATTCAGAAATTCAAGCATGACACTTCTGAGAATTAATGTAGGTCTTGGTTTTTCATAGATCTTTTAAGCACTCAAATTGTTGCACTATAACATTATAACTATAACAAATCCCATTGGGTGTTTGCTCTCACAGTTCTTCAACCACTCACGCTCATATTGCTGCAACAATACACCTAAACGAGGAATTCTAGAAATTTAGAATATACCTATCGAATTTTGTATGTGTAGCGAACCAAAATGATACCGACCGATCACCAGTACATCACACGAAACAAAATGTTGCCTCTTACTAAGCGCAGGCTTTGGTGTTGCCTTCTCATGACCCATGGACTGAATTGGTAGACGCAGTTTAGATTAGTTATCATGCCGAGTCTACGAGAGTGCCCTGTTGAGTTTTCCGCGGCGAAGCGCGGGGAATCCTCCTAGTTCATTAACAATAACAATTTTCAAGTACTTAAAAGTAAAGTTTTTGAAACTACACCCCAAAGTTTGGTTATATTATATGATTTTCTTATCCTAGAAAACGATAGCAAAACTAAAAGAGCTTAGCACATGTTATTTAGTTAGTATATATCCACGTGTAAATAAGTTACATCAAGTTTTCTTATTATTCAAACCCGACGTTCCCATTATATTAATATTTTTTTTATAAAAAGTAATCGTTAACTTTTTAAAAACAAGTCGTTTTCTGTAACTTTTAACACCCTTTCCATTATATATTAACACCCGTCCTTTCCTTTGTTTATGTATACTATTTTAGAGATTAGTTATTTTCTTGATATATGAAATATAAACACTTATTAATACAAAACTAACTAGACGTTACATAGCTAAAAAACTTTAAATTAACTCTAAATTGAATATTAATGGTGGTCACGTGTAAGACTTTTTTTTTTTGGAAGGTTTGTCTCAGCGGTAGAACTAAACGACAGACAACCAAGCGACGCGAGTTCGAATCCTCCGGAACCCCACAGGTGTGGTGTAAGACCCTAACCCGTAAACCTGAGATTTGTCATTTAAATTTCCGAGTTTAGGCCGTAACTAAAATCACTCCCGATTAAAACTTTGGTAACTACAAAAACATAACTCAATGAATCCCACCAATTTTTTTTTGTTTTTACATTTTATCTACTAAAAACTTGTATTACAGTTTGTGTTTTAAACGGGACGGTCTATTGCGGAAGCCTTTTAAGTGTTCGGGTGTGCTCGGTTCTCTCGTGACTTGATCCTTGCTCCAGAACATCCAACAGATGTATACCTAGCACCATTACACAAGAAATGGTTAGTGGGATTGATAATAATGCATTTAGATTGGTGGAAGTGTCGAAACACCTCAAAACGAAACGATCAAGTTTGAATGACAAAACAAAATTTAGGAGTTTACACGCGCCGTAAGCTACGGCTCTGACCGTATCTTACGGTCTGGGGTTGCGGCTCTGGAGCTTGTTTTTAGCTTTAGCCTTCATTTCCTTGCTTATTTTCCCCCGATCTTTGGGTGTTTTTAAATCATATTCAAACCTCTTCTTAAAAGCATTTGGGGACTTGTTTAATAGGACTTAATGATTTATTTGAAAGCTTCTAAGCCCTCTCGGACTTAGTTTGATTACAATCCCATGATTTAACTATGGCTTTAGACATACTTGGCGCCAAGGCGCGCATTAAGCTTAGTTAGAATAATACTTACCGAATTGGCCTTCACACCTCTTAGGGGTTGTTTTCGAATTGAACTCACTTTGCCCAAAGGCTTTTATCTAACTACGAACTTACCGGGCAGTGTTGACCCATACCTTGCATCCATTGTGATTACTTAGGCATCGAGTGCCCAATTTCCGAGTGTCCTCCTGCATACATTCTAGATTGAACACATTAGTCTCTTGAGACTCAATGGTAATACATCTACCATTGGACCCGTTAAACATGAGATTCCTAAAGCTTAGAATACCGGCTTTGAATATCGGGTTCGAATGATGAGAAAATCACCATTTGACCCATTGAGGCTAACACTAGGCTATCCAAGTTTTTATCTATGGTTCAAGTGACAACAACACTTGACCCGTTTACCAAAATGTCTAACTACTTCATTCTATTGATTTCATTAATTCATTGCAATTAAGACATCATTTTCCACATATCCTTACTAATTGACCCGTTTGATGGATTTCACCATTCGGTCACATCTTATTGTTTAATTAATACCATAAATCTTATTTCGATACGAGTTCACATAAATCGACCCAATTAAGGGATTTCACCTCTTTGGGGTTTACCTTTATTACCCACATAAGATTAAAACCAATCTATACAACACTTATGCCATATTTATAATCTAATAATGTAAGTAAAACTTACCTTGTATTCACCTCATTTCCTTGCACTTAAGGCTTGTATTCGCTTGACCCGTTTGCTTGTTGATCCATCCTTTCCAAGCTTGCACCTAGCTTGACAAGATCAACCTTCACTATACTCATAAGATTGATCAAGTTAGTCATCATTTCCAATAACTAACACATCTCATGAGTTTATTCACACCATTTCATCTAGGTTTGAGTTTGAGTCAGTTTGACTCCTAAAAGTCAAACTGTCCATAAACATATTCATGTAAACTAGCTTAGGCAATGATGCACACAAGTACTAAGCTTTCATTCCCTATACCCATCTCATCCTAAACAACTTTTAGTGTTAAGGAAATGGGTATCTAGACAATCACATGTGTTAAGTTTATAAAACACCTTATTTTCACTGCTGCGCTTTTTGCGCAGCAGCTGTTCGGGTTGCTTTTACCCCTTCTAAACCCCATAATCTGATTTCGACTTTCAAATACAAAGTGTGCTACGTTCAAAGAGCTTTCCAGGCATATAAAGAACGCCTCCTAACGGTTTTTCTATGATTTTATATGAATAATTAAAGATCAGGTCAGAAACATATTATGTGCAGCGATTTCCTTTTCAGCTGCTGTAATTGACCATTTTGACCCATTTAAAGTCCGAATTAGTTGAACATGTTCAAAGATGGATCGTGCTTCGTTCAAAGACCTTTCCAGGCGTATAAAGAACACCTCCTAACGATTTTTCTATGATTTTATATGAATATTTTAAGATCAGGTCAGAAACATATTTTTAACTAAAAAGCTTTGCTGTCAAAACAGAAATGTCAACTTTACATGCTGTTTTGACCCACTAAAACTCAGAATTAGCTGGTCATGACTAAATATGAAATGTAATATGTGCAACAAGCTTTTCAACGATATAAGGCTCGTCTTCTAACTCCTAATAACGAATGAGATATGGCCCTTACAAGATGATCACCTAGGGTTGTCAAGAGTGACGAATTTTACACTATTTGACCCAATTCAAGTTCATGTAAGCATTTTATCAAACACCTTATATGCACCATTTTTCATTATGTTATTTCAAGGTGTTCAAGACTTTCTAGACTCCACCATGGCTTAACTAACCATTGACACATAATCATTTCAACAATTAGCACACATACATGATACTAATCACATAGAAATTGCAAGATTATTCCACATACTAGTGTAATTCATGTTTAAGGTAAAGACCCACTACATACACATAACACAAGATCATGATTTCACATGAATCAAATACATATTATGATTCACCA
The DNA here is from genome assembly GCA_032199755.1 of Ambrosia artemisiifolia. Lineage (NCBI taxonomy): Eukaryota > Viridiplantae > Streptophyta > Magnoliopsida > Asterales > Asteraceae > Ambrosia > Ambrosia artemisiifolia. Next base: position 57,862,995 of record CM063523.1, on the reverse strand, counting down.
CGTTTTATAGCTTCCTTGGTGCCTACTAACACATAGAAACTCATAGGAACCAAGAAATTCACGTTTTTACCAAAACCCTAGAATTTCACCATGATCATAAACGAATTATAACATCAAATTACACCAAATTAAAGGTACCTTGGTATATGTAGGACCTTAGATGACCCATATTTGGCTTCATGCATTTAAATTCTCCACAATTGCCCTTGATTTGAACATGCTTATGGAGTTAGGGTTTTGGGGAAGAACCCCCTTTTTTGTTCTCTTCACACTAATATTATTAATTAACACATTTGTTTTGGCTAATGACAACTATAGTCCCTCAAGTTTTCCCACTGTCATTTTCGTATAAAAACTAACTCATAAGCTAGTTTCAAACACCTTTTATTCATTTATAAACATAATATTATTAATTAGGTTATGTCCATATTAGAGTATAACCCATATTCTTATCCTCTAAGTCTCTTGTTAATATTTTGCTAATCACGCCTAATGGCGTAGTTAGGCGAACGAATGGTTTTGGAGTGTTACATGTGGGTTGCCCGTAGGACTTACAGTGTTCACAGCGGTTCGACTCGGTAACCCCGGGCGGGAACCCCACGAAGTGGGTAAACCCTCCCCCCCTCAGAATCGAACCCATGACCTTACGGTTGTGTTTCCGAATCCTCATTGGAGTGGCCAACTGGGCTAGCCCAGCTGGTTCACGTGTAAGACTTACCGTGAAAAAATTATTAAAACTTATTTTACGCATTAGTTAGTAGAGTATTTTAATGTATAAGCTTCCATGTGTGTTACAATAAGATGTAAATATAGGAAAAAAAACTAAGGAATTTTTAAGCCCTAAGAACCATTAGAATAACAAACTAGCCTATAGGCTAAACTGATCGATACAGTTTTATATAATTTTGTGTTTGGTATGATGGGTCAAGTTATCCTACACAATATAATAAAGATGAGAAGGATACAAAAAACACAATGGATCAAGAAATATAACACAATTAGTCACAAAATATAATACAATGCCAATAAATATAGCGCAATGCTGAGTAAAAAAGACACAATGAATCACAAAAATGACACAATGATGAAAATAAAGAAAAGACACAATGCAACATAAAAGATACAATGATATAACACAAATTCTTAAAACTACATGTTAAACGTCCAAAAAACTAAAAACCTAAAAACCAAGATCATAGGGTTCGATGAGACGATTTCAATGCCGCTTGAATGAGTTCACCTGGACTCCGTGTTACAAACTTAACATGATACCAGAAATACTCAAATACTTTATTAATCAAAAGAATCAAAACAAAAACAGATCTAAACAAATCTCAACAGATCTAAAGAACACTCTGTTCTAAAACATATCTCAACACTAAACTCTCAATACCTATCAACAGATTACAACACTGAACAAGATCAATACAAGACGTACAAGACCAGACTCAACGAACCCTAATCTGTTTAGACGAGTGAGAGTGAATAACAAAACAAGAGATAAAAGAAGCTAAACCCTAATCTGACTGAGAAGACTTCTTTATATAGGGAATATAGAGGCTCGGGTAAAAGCACACCCGAGCCTGTCTCAACCGTGTGATCATCACAAAGAAACACAATGTATGATGATCTGAGCCGTTGATATGTGGCTCGGGGATTGCCAAGCTGGCAATCCAGCTAATAACCCAACTGGGCCTTCAGTCTTCTAAACTGGGCTATCATTTGGTGGGCTGGTTCCTTTCACGAACTGGGCCTTGTTTTCTTCTTGAGTTAATCCAATCCATCATCCATCCAGAAGTCCACACTCCCAAAGTAGACCAAGCCCAACCTGAAATGTTCTTATGCAACATATTATAATTTTTGTAATAATAAAAAATAACTATCAACTTATTAATTCTTACCCATTTGAATTTATAGAATTGAAGAATGATCATACCATATTATCATTTTAACACCCCCCCACAATTCTATTGTCCAAATGGGTCAAAAAGACATAACCTTTTGCATAAAGAATCATGTGCAGCAGCTAAAAGACCTTTTGTAAATACATCTGCCACTTGATCTTTAGTATTAATTGCCACAGTTTTAATAACACCTTTTTTAATTTGATCTCTAAGGAAGTAAAGATCTAATTCAAAATGTTTAGTCTTATCATAAAAAACAGGATTTTCAGCAATTGAAATAGCAGCATCATTATCACAATGAATGCTAACAGGAATTTTAACAAATATTTTTAATTCTTCTAAAATATTTTTGATCCACATAATTTCACAAGTAACTGCACACATTGCCCGGTATTCAGCCTCAGCTGAAGACCTGGAAATGGTGGCTTGTTTTTTACTTTTCCATGAAACCAAGTTATCACCTAAAAATACCCCAAAACCTGTAACAGACTTCCTAGACTTAGTACACTTTGCCCAGTCAGAGTCTGAGAATGCTTTTAAATCAAAACTTTCAGATTTTTTAAACTTTATACCTTTTCCTGGGGAAAGTTTCAAATATCTAAGTAACTTAAAAGCAACTTTTAAATGACCCTTTAAAGGATTATGCATATTTTGACTCAAAAAATGTACAGTATAGGAAATGTCTGGTCTAGTGTGAGCTAAATAAATCAGTTTACCTACAAGTTGTTGATAACCTGTTATATTACTAACAGGTTCAGATTCATTAGTCATTAAAGCTGTGATAACATGGTTCTGTTCTATAGGAACATTCACAGGTTTACATGCCAACAAACCATACTCAGCAAGTAAATCAGTACAATACTTTCTTTGGGTTAGAATAAGACCATCACTATCATTTATAACCTCTATTCCCAAAAAATATTGTAATTTTCCTAAGTCTTTTATTAAGAATTTAGACTTAAGACTTAATTTTAATTTTTCAATTTCATCCAAAGAATTTCCAGTAACAACTATGTCATCCACATATACAAGAAGAATGACACAAACAGAATTAGAACATTTAAAAAACAGAGAATGGTCACACTTACTTCTTTGAAATCCAAATTCAAATAATACATTCACCAGTTTTTCATTCCACATTCTAGGTGCTTGTTTCAAGCCATAAAGAGACTTTTTTAGTTTACACACCTTGTTATCATCTTTGTTACCAAATCCTTCAGGAAGTTTCATATACACTTCCTCATTTAAATCACCATATAGAAAAGCATTATTTATGTCTAATTGAAAAAGACTCCAACCATTATAAACAGCCATAGACACAATACACCTAACAGTGACTATTTTTACTACAGGAGCAAAAGTCTCATCAAAATCAATCCCTTCCTTTTGACTATAACCTTTTGCAACTAACCTAGCCTTATACCTCTCTATTTCACCATTAGCCCTATACTTGATTTTGTATATCCATTTACATCCCACAATATTCTTATTTTTGGGAGTATCTACAATAATCCAAGTATCATTTCTATTTAAGGCTTCTAACTCATCATTCATGGCTTGAATCCATTCTGGACTGCCAGAAGCCTCAGTAAAACTCCTAGGTTCATAACTTTTAGACAAAGTAGAAGCAAAACACTTTGACTCAAAAGACAAGTTGTTCATATTGACAAATTTTTCAATACCATACTTTACCTTTCCTTCTACAATATATTCATTATATCTTGAAGGAAAAATGGTATTTCTGGTAGATTTTCTACTACTAGGACCAACAGACTCTGAAGTATCTCCCTCAGAATGGACCTGATTATCATGTGCAGTACTCACATGACCTGCCCTATCAGAGCCATTATCCCTGGTGTCTGACTGCTGTTTACCAGCCAAGTCATTCACACCAGGAAGGCTATCTGATTGCATGTATTCATGTGTTCCTGCATCTATCTTACCTACACCCTTTCCCTCATCATAGGGATCATCTACTTCAAAACCAGTTTGAGAGTCTGAGTTTTCAAAAATATCAAAAAAGTTCAAACTATTAATATGTTTTTCAGGATTTGAATCAAAGGTTTCAAAAATTTTGTTTTCTTTAAAAGGAAAGCAACTTTCAAAGAATTTAACATCCCTAGAATAGCCAACAGTTTTGCTATCTAGGCTAAAAACCTTATACCCTTTTTTCTCATTCGAATATCCTATGAAAACACATTTTTCAGCCTTACTGTTAAACTTATCTGAATCATTTAAAATAGTACAAAAACACAGACACCCAAATAGTTTTAAATGATCAAGAAAGGGTTCAAATCCATAAAGTAACTCATAAGGGGTCTTTCCTTTCAGCACTCCAGAAGGTGTCCTATTTATAAGGTAAGCAGCAGTCAATACACACTCAGTCCAGAACCTAATAGGAATATTACTCTGAAATAACAGAGCTCTAGCAACATTAAGTAAATGCCTATGCTTCCTCTCAACAATTCCATTTTGTTGAGGAGTATAGGCACATGTGGTTTGATGAACTATCCCTTTGTCTTTACAAAAACTTGTCATTTGATTGTTAACAAATTCAAGGCCATTATCACTTCTAAAACATTTGATATGTTTATTAAACTGAGTTTGAACAATGTTGAAAAAATCTTTAACATTTTCAAACACTTCTGATTTATTTTTTAATAAACACACCCATACAGCCCGAGAATAATCATCAACAATAGTCAAGAAATACCTAAAGCCATCTCTACTTACAACCTTATAGGGACCCCAAACATCTAGATGAACAAGTTCACCCACTTGAGTGGATTTGTGTTCACTTAGAGGAAATGGTTCTCTATGTTGTTTGGCTCTATGACATGTTTCACAAGGTTGACTTTTATCATGATCTCCTAAGTTTAATTTGGTTTTAAGAGTATTAACAGCTTGATCAGATGGATGTCCTAATCTAGCATGCCATATTTCAAACAATTCAGAATTGAAACACACCTTAGCACTTAAACAAGTATTTCCACACAGATATAAACCATCAAGCTGTCTACCAGTCACCAGGGTTTTCTTGGTTAACCGGTCCTGAATATAACAGGTATTCTCATCAAAACCAACAAACAACTTATTATCCCTAGCAAGCTTATGTACAGAAATAAGATTGACCTTGTATTCAGGGACAACTAACACATCTTTTAAAACCACACCATTAGCTAGGTTAACATTGCCAATTTTAGTTACCAAAGCCTTAGTACCATTAGGATGATTAACATGGATATTTAAATCAGACACTTCAACAAAATCAGTTAGTTCAACTTCATTAGAAACCATATGTTGACTAGCCCCTGAATCTACAATCCAACCTATCTTGATTTTATTTCCAACATGACTTGCAAAACCAAAAATAGGTTTACCACAAATGTTTGCACAGAAAAAACTACCTGACACATTGCAGCTTTGTGGACTTTCCTTAGTTTTCTCATTCAAAAGACTCAACAGTTTAGAAAGTTGTTCATTTGTCAAAGAAGGAACAGAAGAGTTAGGATCCAAGTTAACATTGTTACTACTACTAGAACTAACCCTTCCCTTTTTTGACTGATTACCCCTTGACCTCATCCAAGGAGGATACCCTATCAGTTCAAAACATTTTTCAGCCAAATGACCATTCTTATTACAATGAGAACATTTTAAAGTAGACTGACTATTAGTTTTATCACCAAACCTTTTATTAAACTCATCAAACTGATCTGTTTTAGCAAGAAATCCCATAGTTGTCTGAGATTTCTTACTTTGACCAGTAGAGTTCCTATGTGACTCTTCTCTTGACACAATAGAGTAAGCCTCCTTTACAGAAGGCAACACCTCTCTAGTTAACAGGTTAGTCCTAACAGTTTGATAACAATTATCCAGTCCCATAAGAAATTGCATAAGTTTGATCATTTGACTGAAACTGTTAAAGTCTTTAGAAGCATCACAGGTACATGGAGGCAGTTGGAGTATTTGATCCAACTGTTTCCACATTACATTCAGCTTCTGATAATACTCAGAAACTGAAGTACCATCTTGATGAAAACTATTAATTTTTTGATATAAATCAAAAACCACAGAGCCATCAATTTTATCATAAGTTTCTTTAAGTTCTTTCCAAACATCACTTGCAAGTTTAGAAAAAACCTGTCCAAGATATAACTCTTCAGACATAGAGTTCAATATCCAAGTAAGCACAATAGAATTACATCTATCCCATTGCCTAGCTAACACAGGATCATCAACAGATTTAACACATTCTCCATTTATGAATCCTAGTTTATTTTTAACTTGTAAACCTAGAATCATAGCATTAGACCATACACTGTAATTTTCAGTACCCTTTAGTTTAATACTAACAATAGTTAAATTTGCCGAGTCACTAGGATGAAGGTATAGAGGGTCACCAGCATCAATTTTATTGACTAGAGTGACAGGATCAACAATAGCCCTATTTGGATCTATTGGACCCTGTCCTTGACCCCCTCCACCTTGTCCACTTTCATTAACCATGATATCAAACAAACAAGGAACACAAACAGCAGATCACACAGAGCTCCAAACAAACAGACAAGAAAAAATCAAGAATCAAAAAAAAGACACACGGCGAAGCTGTACTGGTGATCCAGATCACTGGTTCATCACTCAAGGTGCCAGTGCAGGTCCTAGTACAGGAGCCACCTAACCTCTAGACAAACCCTAAATCTAAACAGGGATACAAACCCTGGCACAGACTCCTTAGGACAACTCTAAGTATATAAGGTACAAAGTCCAGGAAAGATCTCACAAAATAGCCCAAGTTAGGGTTCGCCAACAACTCGTAATGCTATAACCTTCACTTAGGGTTATAGCATCAGAGAGCACAAGAAAATATGCCTTCCAATGATTCCACAGATCTTGAGATTAGATCTGACTCCCAATGCCAGCTAACAACTTCAGGAATATCAACCCTAGATCTTTTCAACAAGATCCAGATCAGATTTGTTCCCACAACTGAACACCAGGACTTTCGATCACAAGAAGATGAATATACACCTTCAGTCAAACCAGAGAAACCCTAATATCAGCGGAAGAAGATAACCAAGACCAAATAACAAAGCCTAGAGCTCTGATACCATGTTACAAACTTAACATGATACCAGAAATACTCAAATACTTTATTAATCAAAAGAATCAAAACAAAAACAGATCTAAACAAATCTCAACAGATCTAAAGAACACTCTGTTCTAAAACATATCTCAACACTAAACTCTCAATACCTATCAACAGATTACAACACTGAACAAGATCAATACAAGACGTACAAGACCAGACTCAACGAACCCTAATCTGTTTAGACGAGTGAGAGTGAATAACAAAACAAGAGATAAAAGAAGCTAAACCCTAATCTGACTGAGAAGACTTCTTTATATAGGGAATATAGAGGCTCGGGTAAAAGCACACCCGAGCCTGTCTCAACCGTGTGATCATCACAAAGAAACACAATGTATGATGATCTGAGCCGTTGATATGTGGCTCGGGGATTGCCAAGCTGGCAATCCAGCTAATAACCCAACTGGGCCTTCAGTCTTCTAAACTGGGCTATCATTTGGTGGGCTGGTTCCTTTCACGAACTGGGCCTTGTTTTCTTCTTGAGTTAATCCAATCCATCATCCATCCAGAAGTCCACACTCCCAAAGTAGACCAAGCCCAACCTGAAATGTTCTTATGCAACATATTATAATTTTTGTAATAATAAAAAATAACTATCAACTTATTAATTCTTACCCATTTGAATTTATAGAATTGAAGAATGATCATACCATATTATCATTTTAACACTCCGTTTGATATCCTTCATACGACTTTCTATTTCTTTTCGTTGTTTATTTGATCCTAACCCTTAGTATGATAAACAATAATTTACTTTGAATAACTTTCTTTTCGATGAACCATAGGAGTTATGACATGAAATCACTTACAAGTTACAACAATTTTGCTAGCTAGCTAGCTATTAAGTTAAAGACTTACACGGGTTGATTTAAATAGAATTTAAACATGATCCGTGAACATAAAAGATGGTAGGTCTCATAAATGGGAACATTAATGGTTGACCTATATTGCACTTAACATGGACCCCAGTTTATTAATATCAATTCTTTTCTTTCATTTTTCCAATCATGAATACATGGTTCCTTCAACTCTTCGAAGAACACATCATTTCTAGAAAGAGTTCCAATCTTATGTTTTTAAATTGCCACATTTTGTAAGAGTTAAACAAGCAAGTCATTCTCATCGATGTGTTTTGGTTCAAGTCCATTTGTTCGGCACAACCGTTTTCATTTAAAGGATATAGGATTTCAATTTTATTTGATTTGATTGAATATGATCATCTTGTTTAAAACTAAATATTTTCTTTATCTTGTTCAGCTGTAAATGATTAAATTTATTAACTTTTATTGACATGTCAAATATGATGTATAACACAATACATGTACATAGACCATAGTTGGTGACTTAAATTGCTATGGTAGATTCTGGTTATGTTTATTATTAACAAGGCTCGTACTTGAGGGATTAGCTGAACTGAGGAACCACAGCCTAGCGTTTAATTGGAATTGTTAACTTCATTGTTGCCTTCGACCAAGGGATACTTTTGCAATTCTCAGTAAAGGTTACTAAAGCCAAAACCTCATTGGTGGTCTCTGACATCAAATCATACGTGGACATCTAAGAACGCCGATTTCAGATTAGTCAACTTTCGTTGAAAGAAAGAACCGAGACAGCGGACAAGAGCCTTCTTGGCAAGCCCGATCACGGTTTGACTTTCTCTTGGATTGCGTCAATGGATCAAGTAAAGCCAAAAACGGAGGATTTGCTAAAGTAGGATCGCTCTCAGCCAAAGCAATACTAACCGAGAAAAGCCCTTTCTATCTTCTTAGTCATAGTCAAGCAAGTTTTCGCCTTTCTTGATGTAAACTTACTAATAAAGTGGCAACAAGCACCTTCTTTCTCAAAGTCAACCTTCTCCCTTCTTGCTTTAGTTTTCAAAAACGGATTCATGAAACATACTTGAAGTTGATTTAAACTTAATTTCAACAAATGATAAATTATTTACACCAATTTATGTAACAGTTTTAGAAAGAAAAAAAAAGTAAATGTAGCAGTATTTAAGTTATAACTATTTGGAAAAATGGAAATAAATAATTCCAACTATTGACTATTGGCCAATAACAGTCTCAACTACGAAAATCACCAATATTGGTCCCAACTTTCGACATATTGGAAACCAATGGACCCAAACTAACGGAGGCTAACTCCGTTAGTGTGATGCTGACGTGGCATGCTTAGGTGGCAAGATGATCCTACGTGGCATGCCACGTGGCAAAATGATCATACGTGGCATCCTACGTGGCATGCCACGTCAGCATCACACTAACGGAGGCTAACTCCGTTAGTTTGGGTCCGTTGGTTTCCAATATGTCGAAAGTTGGGACCAATATTTGTGATTTTCGTAGTTGGGACTGTTATTGGCCAATAGTTAATAGTTGAGCTTATTTATTTCCATTTTTCCTAACTATTTTAGGTTTAATACTAATATGCAAATCATTGAAATGGAGCCTTACAAATTTTGATACCCACCGCAATGCACCGGTTTCTTTCACTATAATGTATAAATAATTTTAGGTTATGGCCGTATAAAACAATGTTGATCCATTATATGTGAAATTAGAAAAAAAAGAGACGTTTTGTTTGTATGAATAATATACAATTAGTTGTTCTATAGTCAATAATTTGAGATTCCGCTAAAAATGGCGATGGATATGATGTTGATGTAACAACTGTTACCTAGAGTTCTAAATAACAACTATTTACTTGTTATGTTGGTAAAACCGTAAAAGACGATTTTATAGTTTACAAAACATCCTAAATGTTTACTGGTACAATGATGCAATATATCAAATTATATGTACTAATCATGTGAATATTGTTTCAACTTAAAATTGTTTCTTTTACTCGTATCAACTAATGTTATAAGAATAAGAATATAATTTCATTTAACAATCTCGGGTATGTTTGACAAAACTAGCTGGTGACTGGAAGCTTTTTAAATATATTTTGGTGTTTGGCAGAGTAGCTGAAGCTTTTAATAAAAATGTATAAAATGACCAAAATTGACATAATTAAAAGCTTGTAAAGAAAGTTTTTATTTTATTTTTAAAATAGAATAGGTATTTGTGTCATTTACTAATTAAAAGCTTGTAGCTAGTAGAGCTTTTTGTTAAAAGCTAGTAATAGTAGCTTTTCACTATAGAGCTTTTTCTCCAACCTAAAAGCTACCAGCTTCTTCAACCAAACAAAGCCTTTTATTGAGTAGGAGCTTTTTCTTAAAAGCTTGAAGCTTCTAAAAGCTCTTAAAAGCTCCTTGCCAAACATACCCCTCGTAGAAAACTACAAAAGGCTTTATGGATTTGCAAGGTTCTTACCTCAAGCATTTGACTTCATAAAAGTCAACATACCATTAATGTGTTTTCATGTGTATGAAGACAAGAGTTACAATCATATGATCAGTTCCCTCCTTTATTTATTAGACACACTTAGTTTATACCTACTTAAGAGTAAGAAGTTATTTGACATTGAAAAAGTCACAGTCGTGATTAGCCAATTGGCTAATGACACTAGTTCCAACATAATGGGTGACTATTTAAAATGTCGAAACCAGTGGCATTGGAAGTTTCATATTTTTTGTTAGTATATTATTGTACTCTACTTAAAATTTTTTTGAGAAAATGTACGTTTAGTGATGTGCAACAACATGGCCAACACATGAGTGGGTATCAAAGAAACCGGCTATGATGCTTGAAGCAGTTGCATGACAAGATCTTTAGATTTGAGATGCATTTTTTGGTATGGCTAGTTCAAATATCAATCTAAATATACTTAATCAATCACCTATTTTCAACGACTACGTAAACGATGATGGACCAAAGGCGGACATTTTTTTTGTAAACGGGGTGGTGTACATTTACGATTATTATTTAACGGATGCATTTACTTTGAATATGCTTTGTTTGTAAAATCATTTACAAAGGATACGACGTTAGATAATAAGAGAGCAAAGTTTAACAAAGCTCAAATGACAGCAAGAAAAGACGTCGAGCGAGCTTTGGTGTTTTGCAGAAAGGATGACACTTTTTAAGCATGTTGCGAAGGATTATGGAAAACTATAGGGTTATAAACGCAATGTACGCGTGCATTATTTTACATAACATGATTTTGGAGGATGAAAGAAAAACAATTTGCGAATATTATGATGAGGGTACGCAACCAAATTATGAAGACATTGGTGCTGAAGCGAGAGAATCAAACCAACATGAAATTTTTAACAAACAAATGCATCACAACTTTCTAGCAGATTTGGTTTGACACATTTGGAATCTTCCACTAGACGATGACGACGATGAAGAGAAGGATAATTAATTTTTGTGTACTATTCTATTAAATTTTATGTAAATGTTTTTTGTTTTATTTAATATAAATGTTTTTTTAATTTATTTGATTTGTTATTTAAAACAAAAAATTTTAAAATTACCCCACGGCCCATCACCCACGCCATTCTCCGCTCCACGACCACCCCTGCCGATTTTTGGACCTTTGAGGGAATTCCCCTTGCGCTAACGTGGATGTCGCATGTCGTTTCATGGTCACCTCAAGGGCATGACCATACCGCGTAGTCTTATGGTTATTGAAAAAGTGGGCTTATAATTATTATGGTTTGAAATAATGTGACATGATAATATGAAGGTGTGAAATTCTAACCACCCTCGCGATTGCGAATGCTCTTACATACACTTGTTCAGAAATAATAGTTTATCCAGCCATGTTTTCTTTGGTATAAAGTTCGTTTTGGCTATTAAACAAAAGGTTGCATATTTTTATTTATTATCCCATAAAAATTTGAGGTTTTCTTAACCATCATTTGTAACATTAAACCATAACACAATTCATAATACTTGTATAATATTGTTTCAAGAAAATCATAGAAATATGATCGACATGCACGTATGTAAATTATTAGAGATATTTGTATATGAGTGACCATCACCATCATTTGTTGTTTTTATTTTCTTATCAAATATAGAAGCACGTGAGGGTGGGACGAGGGGAGGCATCCCATGTTGTTCCTATTATTGGAGTACAGTTCGTCACATTATAGTCCTTTGAATCCTACACCATCCATGACAAAGATAACTCACCCGATTCAATAATCTTCAAACTTATAATTATCGCACATGATGCATAGTACAAAGGATGTATGAGTTTAATTTATTTAGTGTTAACTTCAACAAAATGTGTTATATTTGTGTGTAGTGCATATATACTTCAAGAGATATGTACCCGCTCGTGTGCATGGCCCCACATCTCCACACACATCAGCAGAAGCGTCGACTAAAGCTTCTAGAAGTCTGCGCACGTTTCCTAGTACATACCAGCTGTGATTCGACAAGGAAAGGGACGTGTAGCCAATCAGAGGCCATTGATCCCTGCTCCATGATCACTTGCAGGTAGAGGTGTACAAAACCGGGTTTTTTGAATACCCGGGTTCGGTTATGTACCCGGGTTCGGGTATGACCGGGTAGGGTATAACCGGGTATTACGAAATAATCGGGTCGGGTTCGGGTAGGGTATTTTCGTGAAAAGCCATACCCTATATACCAGGTTCAGGTCGGGTTCGGGTTTTCAATACCCGGTTTCAGGTATACCCATTTTCGGGTACTAGATATCTATTTTTCAAGTAAGCGTGTGAATTTCCGACACGACCCGAAAACACGACCTGAACCTAACATGAAATTGGCGGGTTTAGGTTTAGTCTAAATGGGTTCAGGTCAAACCCGCGAACCCGTTTAGCTAAACGGGTCGGGTTCGGGTCAACTCAGTCGGGTTGGTTATACTATATATTGTTTTTTTACAATATGTTTTATGTTATAAATTAAATTGGTTAGGTATTTTATGCTACACTTATAACTTAAAATAGAAATTAGTATGAGATTTTATAAATAAAACATAAATGTTTTATATATATTTGTGTGTTTTGTAGTAAAATTTTAATTTTAATACATTAGTTTGCGAAAATACCCTACGGGTAGGGTCGGGTATTAAATAACTGGGTAGGGTCGGGTTCGGGTATTAAATAACCGGGTTTTAAAATACCCGGGTTCGGGTATTTTTTTCAGGTTCGGGTATTTTGTACACCTCTACTTGCAGGTACGAGGTACAGAGAAATGACAAAAAAGACGATTGCAAGACACATGGACCTATCACAGGAGGACAACGCCTGAGCTCTAACGGTTGACAAACGTGTGGGACTCGCACAGGACAACTGTCATTCTCAAATCGACCAATCACAAGACGCCTTACAAGCCCATAAATACCCCTTCTCCCTGAGGAGATGGATTCATTCTATTTTACACACACAAACACCTAAAGAATTGTGTGATAGTTGTGAGGGATAGATTACAGTCGAAACACCATAACAGTTTGTATTCGAGTATATTGTAATCGTCCAGTCATTATCAATAAATAATATCTTAACTGTGCTCGTCTATATGAATTATTATATTAGTGTTTCTTCAATACTAGAATTATTATCTTTAAATTTATACACTAATTAAAATTGGGTTATATAGTATCTTAGGGTGCTCATTAAAGTATGGGAACATGGTTAATTTGTATCCAACAATAAAACCTAGTTACTAATAAACTATATCACATATTGTAACGCTTATCACGTGTGCATGAAAGATTTAAAAGTGTTGACGAGGATCGAGATTCGAGGATGAAGGCATGTTATTAACGTGAGCCAACGTTGTGAGACCACACCTTCTGCTTTACAGAGCTGGGCCACACCTTCAACCCAATTTCACATGGCCCGTCGCCTTTATTTGTATGCCCAAATTACTTTTATTAATACTAGTGTGAATGCCCGCGCGTTGCAGCGGGTGTCTCGACTAATGTGAGATTACTACGCATAACCCATTCCGAGTTTCTAACGTATTATTACATCAAACAAAAAATAACGAAAAGAAATTTTCATATGAAGAAAGTGGAGAATTCCATATGACGAGTCATGTTTAGTAAACCAAAAGAAAATTTCATCAAAAGTAGGTTTATCTACAAAGTTATTAACAAAAATGATATTAGATGCTAGATGTATCAGTTTATACACGAGCAAAAATTTGTGCAAGTCCCTATAATCACACGCTCTAAAACAATATACTGTATACATATCAAACAATAAACAATCCAAATTGACTCGTTCCCATATTAATAGGTTGAAATGGTATCTGGTGGTTGACATTAGTAAAGTGTTAATATGATTGTCATGCCAACAAAAACTATATTGCATAGTCTTCGTAAAAAGTGGTACCTATAACATCTCCCAAAAAGTGGTATTTATAATATCTCCTTTAGATGCTAGATGTATCAGTCTATACACGAGCAAAAATATGTACAAGTCCATATACTATAATCACACGCTCTAAAACAATATACTGTATACATATCAGACAATAAATGATTCGAATTGACCCTTTCCTATATTAAAAGGTTGAAATGGTAATTGGTGGTTGACATTAGTAAAGTGTTGATATGAGCGTCATGTCAACAAAAACTGTACTGCACATTCTCCCAAGAAGTGATATTATAAGGAATAATGGAAATAAATAATCCCAACTATTGACTATTGGCCAATAACAGTCCCAACTACGAAAATTACTAATATTGGCCAATAACATCTCCTTTATGTCGGCATAACTTCGCTAAAACAATTAACAATGTATCTCCAATGTTAGTGCATAACTTCGCTAAAACAATTAACAATGTTATCCGCGAGCCGACAAACTCACGGTTACGCGAACATAAGCGGAAGATCACAAAAACCTTCCTCTAAGCACAATTGATTGTTAGATTCTTGAGTTTGCAATTGAAGTGTCAATTACATAAATGTGTGGTTTAAATTAGTTGAGTCAATGAGTAATAATATAGGGGAAGAAGTTATGGGTGTTTTGTATCATTTGAAGTTTTAGTTATTGGTTTGTACAAACAATAATCATACTTATGATACGTTTATGTCATATGTGATCTAAGATTGAACTAAAATTATGAGAATAGTTTATATTGGAGTTAAATGTTTTGTCAATATGGCGAGAGTGATGTAGCAATTAACTATAGAGAGTGATTGGTGCGACTGGTTTGGTACCTGAGAACAAGATCGCCATCGTCGCACAGATAACATACCGTATCATATAATCCTTTGATGTCATCGTCAGATCCGATCCGTCCCTGGAGTATTCATAGTCATTTGATGTAGTTATTTCAGCTTTATTTGGTGTAACGTTACGGTTAAATTAAAAACAATAGTAAGCAGCGCTTAGTGTCTGGTAACTAACGTTGCCCTTGTTTTCTTTTGGTAATTAGTCGTGCCGTTCTACGCAACCAATCAGACAAGACTGCTAACCGGTACCAATATTATGATAGTCACTTGTGATAGTAAGGAAACGTAAATAATGACTCTAAACAGAGAACTTATTAAGTACCAACGTTATGAGAGTATGTCAATAAACTAAAAAAACGCAAAGCATGTTTCAAAATCCAGGAAATGAGTAAATGAAAATTTCAAAGACAAATAAAAGTAGGCACACATATGAATGTGTAGACTACATTCTTCGAGTCATGCTGTTGGTGTAGGCAAAGATCCGATGATGTGAAGCTTCTTTATGTATCAGTTGGGCAACGCGACTGACTGCAAATGTGTTTCATGCCGCTAGGGGAAGAGGTGTCATTTGGTTTATTATCAATGCTGGTAGGGCAGCGTTCATTGTTTGCTGACTTCTTTCAAGGTATGTGTTGTATCCCAAGCTCTTTGGTTGGTAGTTCCGTTAGATGCACTGGTCAATTAATGGTACTGCAAAAAAAAATTTATATAATTAGTTTACATGTGTTGGTATAGGCTGGAAATGAGAGTGGTTAAAGGTTAGTACCTGGGCAGGCATTGCCGATGATATGACTTCGGGCATCGCCTACAAATGGCAATCTGTAGTTCGTAGACATTTGGGTCTTCCACGCTTTGACAACGATGGCATTTGTGGATGGGACATACGAGTGGTTCCCCGGAAGATATCTGGTTACTAAATTGTTTTGCCATTGTTTCATTATCTGGGTAAAGTTTATTCGCTACGCAAATGGGATGTTAATAAAAACCACAAGTTGCAGAGACGCAAGGGTAAACCTGAAAAGTTCATATAGTAAAAGATATTGTCAAAGAAAAGGGGGACGTTAATATTAGCACAGATAGGAGTTGATATATAGATAGTATGTTACTTGATTGGCTTGGAGTTGAACCTTGGTAGAAGAAGGTTCGTTAGAGGAGCCCAGGCTACCACACACAAAACACTGGTGTTTTTTAAGTTGGCAATTATTACAAAAGAAGCTTGCAAGGGCCTGTGGAGATACATATAGTGGTTAACAAAATGGGGTGGCGATGATAACCATGGATAGTCAGCCATACATATGAAACATCGGTTCTTACGTTGTATTCAGCTGCGTTTTGAAACCCGAGTGATTAACAGCGGCTGCCAATTCCAGAGTCCACAGTTGGATGGAAACATCGCATACATGGCCCTTCACACCTGAACATAGTGAACAACCGTTGTTACTAAGCATAAACATAGATAGTTTATAGTGGGTATGTTACTTCGCTAAAGTTTGATGATAGTAGTCAAAGTGGAGACGTACACCAGAATATCACCCCCTTCATCGCACAATTCACAACAAGAATCATACAGTCCTTCGATGTCATCATCTGAGCCATTATCCAACCCACCAACTTTGTCACCTCTACACACAAGCCAATTTGAAGATGTTAATACAAACCTCATATGTGTCGCCTTTCTCGAACACCTTCACATAGTGAACTTGCAGAGTTCCACCATCTGACATAATAGGTCGCCGAATTCTACCAGCCACTCCCTCGCTGAATTGGGTTTGGTAATACCAATTTTTTTAAAGACGTTTAAGATGCTGAAATGAGGGCATTTTCGGAAAGACATACCTATTATCGAGATTAGCGATGCATTGGTTTCTTGCAACTTCAGGTCGGAAAGTGGGCTGGATTTCTCGGGCATCTAATCTTTTCCAATTTATTGGTTTGAACCACTTGTGATGCTTTATCTCATATCTTCCCATTGATCCGTTTTCAAGCCTCTTGCTTGGATCCTTTTGCAGCAACTACAAAGAGAGGTATCTTGACTTTAGTGGTCAAATTAAATATAAGCTAAAATCAGTTAACCTCAAATAAAATAGTTTAAAAAAAGTATACTAACCTCTTTCAGCAGGCAGTGTGCTTCGCTTGTCAAAAATGCAAGTAGCTTTAATTTATCCTTCACTATCTTTTTCTGTATTTTTTTCTCGGTTAACTCCATGAAATGATGGCTATTCAAGAAGAAACACCGATAATTAAGTAAGAAAACAGGGTTATCAATGTGATTATAGTATTGAACAACGAATAATGAGACTTGTTGGCAAAACTGACATTCACCAAGAAAACCTTAGCTTAAAAGAACAGACAATATTGATTTAGGTCTATAAGATATCCTTATTTTATCATTATTTTTAAGATATTTAGGATACTTCGCTAACAGTCATATAATTTCCCTACGCTAAGAGGTAAGTGATGGTAAGGCTAATCTTTCAAAACAAAAGTCATATGGTTGCATGATCATGATTAATTCTTCTAGCATATATAATCTTGACTGGCTTTTTTTGGCATGATTGACTTTAGTCAGGCCTGGTTGGCCATGCCACTTTTTTCCCAGGATTTTATTCACCTTTCTTAGGGTGTCAGATATAAATATATGATCACATAAGTTGGATTATTTCAACAATGATCTTAAGGTTTTATACATTAACAAAAACACTTTGGGCAACTTTCAGCACATTATACCTGTTTTCGTTACAATATTATTTTCATTTTATCTATTTCACCCGTTAGAAATAATTCTAACAGAATGAAATCGACACAAATATTACATTAGTAATAACATTAAAATTATAACAAATTGTTCACCTGTCTAATAAGCATCTCAAACATCAAGATTCCAACACTCCACCAATCTGCAGCCTCATCATGGCGCTTACCAAGAACAATTAAATATTGTATAAAAACAGAGCAAAAAGGGGGTTTCGGTATTTACCTGTGTAATCACCATCAAGACTATCATCAGCTCCACCATAATGAAACCCTAAAAAGTAAACACATAAAAGGCATGGTTGATGTAATGGTCGAGTTATGCATCCATCGAACAATATATCATGATATGATTGATAAACTTACAAATTAGTGTCACGCTATAAATTGTCTTCGCCGTAACATCACACAGGTTTCTTGCGGAATGAAAACTTCTATGACTATTTTTTTTAAATGGAATATTGTTTATTTTTCTGGGTAGTAACCGAAATGACCATAACCCAGTAACCATAACCGAAGTTTGGTTATGGATATAGTTACGATTTTTTTGTAAAAACCGAACCAAACCAAATCGACCCATGCACACCCCTAGATGACACAAAACAAAAACACCCGTAGTTTCAATACACTTTTGTTTCTGACTTTTTACTATATCCCTAACTTTTGCAAAAAAAAAATATATATTAAGTAATCGCTTCTACCTCTTAGAAGTTACATCATAGAATCAAATTCTTAAGGAATAAAAGAAGAATGGAGAATACAAAAGTTAATAGATTCTGTTGTCTTCTGGTGACTGACAGAGTGTCAGATGAAAGAAAGCATGAACAAAATTAAGACCAATAAACAAAACAAATCAGAGCAACCACTTAATCATACAAATCCTTTTGTTTTGTGCGTGGACCGAACACCTATACAAACATATATATCTTTAATCAGGGTTGAAATGGAAGTCCATTGAACGTTACACATTTATATGGACATAAGTTAAAAATCATACCTTGTCGAAACAAAAGGTTTTATCCAACTGCTTATTACCAATGTTTTGGGTAACAATTACTTCTTGTTTATCCTCATTACATGTAACCGCAACAGGTGTCTTTGCCCTCAGATCATCATCACTATATGGTCTGAAACCACAAATTATTGAATATTGAGAAACTTCAAATTGATAATAAGCTTTTTATTTATAAAAGCAACCTATTGTACCAATTCTGTCTTTAGATGCACTACAAAAAAAATAGAGTTATCTAGATGGGCAAAACAGTCCTTTTTTCAGCAAGAACTGAAACAGATTTGTTCTTAGTTTATCTAGATTATTTTATTTGATCAGCTTAAGAAAAAATGACGACCCATTTAATTTAAAAGTTCAACATTGACGCATGTTACGAGTTATCAATTACCATTTTAAACTACAAACCACAAGACTTCTAGGCACGCCTGTTCGCCAATCCTCCGACCCAAGACTCTCATTTATGTCAACGTAAAGAAAAATACTATGATATTACTCAAAACAGACCTGCAACGCAGAATAACTTGCACATTGACACCGTTGTCTTTGTCATCTTTATTACTTGTGCCATACTCACTTGAGCAAAGCATTTGTGTTGGCGAGAGAGGGATCACACTCCCTCTCCTCTGTTGATACGACTTCGTATTATCCATAAACGAAGCGCGGTTCTCTGAAAATTCATAACCAAAAATAAAAAACAAAACATACAAACAATAAAAAACACATAACCAAAAAGCTATCACAAATCACAACTAAAAATCACAACCACCCTCCTTCAGGATATCGCTTCAATTCAAAAGTAACCTCTCTATTCGATTATTAATATTATATATACTGTTCCTGTATCCAACTAAGGCGTGGCGGTTCATTCTTCTGTTACACAATATTAGAATTAGTGAGATATTATTGTTTTACTATGAATACTGCACCTAATTAGTTCAAATTACAAAGTATCTGTACAAATTATGTACCAATTATTACTCCTAAAGATAAAGCCACCATCATATTTTCATTTTTTTTGCACTAAATTTCATCATCACTATCAAATAAATGCAATTTAAGGTTTATCAAAACACATACATAACTGACAAATTCAAAACCTACAATAATTGATATCAGTTTTTAGAAGTTCAGTGAATTTGCACAATTACCTTAGAGTTCGCCTCCAATAGAAGGTGTATATGTGGGGCGGTAGGTGGTGACTATGGTGGTGCGATTGGTGGCAAATTATTGACGATGCGGTTATACCAGTGGGGGTGGAGGGAGGTGGTTGTTGCTTTTGAGCAGAGGAAGGTGGATGTGGTGACAGTCGTTTGGATTTAAAGGGTTGTGTAGGAAGAAAGAAAGGTTGTGATTGAAGAGGGAAACAAAGAGGGGAGATCATTGGAATTTCCCATTGAATGAAGTGAAAGGAGTGTTTGAAACTGATCCGATAATATGTCAGTGAAAGGTCGTTGTCTTGAACAAATTGGAGGATGCTGAAAGGTTGGTTTATGGCTTGTAATGAAAGAATTGAAGAATTGAATGGGTAACGGTTGTGTGATGATGTAGATTAACTCCAATTAATTCATCATCAGGAGGTTATTACGAAGAAGCTGCAGACGAAGGTGACATTAAATTGGTAGGGATTAGGAAGAGGGTGGGGCATTAAGGGAAACAATTTTATATTTTTAACTAAAATGTGAATACAAATTTACTAATGTACCCTTCTTTGTGTCTTAATGTTCCACAAAGTTCCAATTATACCCTCATTATGTAAGCATAAATCACTTGTGCATGTTGCTTCTTAAGTTGTACGGAATTGAAAATTACTATCCTAGCCATCACTCCTCCTTAATAAGATAATATAGATATATTATAAAATAAATTAATAGGTTTACTGGTTATTTAGCGACTTAATGGCATCTATATAAAAAATTGTCATCCTTATCACATGTACATGAAAGATTTTAAAGTGTTGATGAGGATTGAGGATGAAGGCATGTTATTATAACATGAGTCAACGTTGTGAGACACTGAGACCACACATTCTTCTTTATAGAGCTTGGCCAGACCTTTAACCCAATTTTACATGGCCCATCGCCTTTATTTGTATGACCAGATCATTTGTATCATATTCATAGGCTAAATGTTCGAATACAAATGTCATATTTCTGGATAAGTGTGAGAAAGATTAAGAATTGACATGTAGGGATCATATTTTGGATTTATGCATGATGTTTTGATCTGTTTTTGTTAGAAAACATTAAATACATCAATTTAAAACACAATGCAATATATTATAGCCATACAATTTAAAACATAGCTAAAACACAACAATTTAAAACATATATTCTTGGCATAGTGTTTTAAGTTTTTAAACCTAAAATAAATTTTTTCTTGTTTTTAATTGTTATGTTTGTGTGTTATTTTAGCCTAAACAATCTCAAACATTACGACTAAGTCCAAAAAATGATGCACACACATCAATTTTTAATCATTATCTCACTTTTCACAAAATATCGCATTTTGTACCCTAACCCGACTCCATATTCATATATCTTAGTTAAATACAAAATCAAATTGGAGGACCATATATCAAATAATGCATATTTGTAAAGGTAGCGAGCTTTACAGTTCAGTATAAGAGCATTCACAGCCCGTCCTCCATCCCCAACCATATAATTTAATGAAAAGTCATAGTTTTCTAAATTTGCCTCTCACTTTTTTAAATTCTCTCACATCCCATTCCCCATTCATATCCCCTATAAGCTTTTTTTATTATTATTTTCTTTCTTTACAACCAACATCAAACCACTCCACCTTCCATTTGTATTATTTTATTGTTATTTTATTATTATTAAATGATATGGGGGAGTATGGAAGACCCCATATATGGGGACTTAACATAGGTATTTTGTAAATTTTAGAAATGGGGTATGGGGAAAGGGGTTGGGATAGAGTGAGTTTTTGTGAGATTTTCTTAAATTTTAAGAATGGGGGAAGGAATGGGGGTTAGGTTGTGAGAGCATTCACAGTAGAGCCTCCATAATTTTGTGAGAGGGGCCTCCATATTAGATACAGTGTGTATAAGTGTTTGTGAGTAGAGGAAATGGAGAATATATAGAGAAGTTACTGTTCATCAGCAAATTTGATATGGAACTGTTCATCCTCCATAATTGTTTAATATTTTTGAAAGTGATTGTGAGTAGTAGAGAGAGAAAAGGTAATGATAAAAGTATAGAATAAATATTATTAAATAGAAAAAAGTGAGAAAAAGTAGTGTTTTTAGAGTAATTATGGAGAAAATATGGAGAAGCTAGTGTGAATGCTCTGAATGCTCTAAGAGCATTCACAACCCATCCCCCATTCCCTCCCCATTTCTTAAAATTTAAGAAAATCCCACAAAAACTCACTCCATCCCAACCCCTTTCCCCATACCCCATTTTTAAAATTTACAAAAAACATATGATGAGCCCCCATATATGGGGTCTTCCATCCTTCCCCCATATCATTTAATAATAATAAAATAATACAAATGAAAGGTGGAGTGAATTAATGTTGGTTGTAAAGAAATAAAATAATAATAAAAAAAACTTTTAGGGGATATAAATGGGGAATGGGATGTGAGAAAATTTGCAAAAGTGAGTGGCAAATTTAGAAAACTATGATTTTTTCTTAAATTATATGGTTGGGGATGGGGGAGGGGTTGTGAATGCTATAATAGAGTGAGGTCTTAGTGTCTAATTAGTGCTATCCTAAGATATCCAGTTTCTTATGCGACTAGAAAAATAAGCACCTAAGATATAAACTTATATATTAGAAAATTAATAAAAGATAGGCCCTTCCAAAAAAGATTTTGTTATATAACTGGGTGTTTTTATGTTTAAAAAAAATCTAAATATGTTTAATTTTCTAGTCAGTTATTATAATAAACCAGTAATTTGACCCGCGTGCGTTGCAGCGCGAATACGGTGCAAACATCAAATAGATTAGTCTAAGCGTTATGTGATGGGCGGGCGAAGTGCAACAGACCCATTGTATAAATCTAATGGATTAGTCCAAAAGTTGTGTCATGCGCTAAACATATGAAAATGCATGTCTTGGCGTACTTAGTACTCAGTTCAACTCACTGCAACCGCATAAACGTTGCATTTAAAAGAAATCATCAAGCATGTATAGAGAAATATCCGACAGGTGTAATTAAAAGGGACTTATTATATCTTTAAAAAAATAGAAACCCCACAAAATTACACTAATTTATACTGTAGAATGAAAATGTATTATATTTAACGACACTTGGTTTGGCACGTAATGAAACTGCGTTATACATGCGCTAGCTCATTTAAAAAAAGTTTTCGTCTAAATGTAGATCAACTCAAATTTATATCCATACGTACATAAAAATCCGAATATCACCATCACTAACGATCATTGTTGACATCCAAACTGGTTTGATACAAAAGATTGTTGTTGGCAAAGATTTATGGAGACCAAAATAACACCCAAGAGTTACACTTGGGTTTTCAATTGCATGGTGAAGACATGTGTGTATGGAAGTGTCATCAAGAGAAAAAGTCCGAAGCAACTAAAACGGGTGTTCATCATTTCGTGAAAGTAGGAGGGTTGGTGGTGTAAAAAAGCCACCGACACTTCCTATTAGGGCGATCACCGATAACACATGCCAATACTTTTAGGTATATTACGACTTTATTTATTTATTTAATTATTTGGTTTTCCTCTTTTAGTTGTTATTCCGAGTTTCGTTATCGATACCGTAATGAACCAAACCGATGTCGTAGAGGAATTTCACCCGATCATATCCATCTCCACTAGACAATAATGCATATGCACCAATTCCGGAGGAAACCCAACAAATATAGGAAAACCCCCTTCTGAGAATCGAACCTAGAACCAAATGGCTCCTCAGCCTTATCCCACCCCAAGATGCCACTAGGCTATAAAGCCACAGACTACTATATAGATTTATCTGGAATCTGGATTAATCTAGATTAGAACTATTAACATTTAGATTACATAAAATTTACACCTTATTAGAAAAAACTAATTAAACAGTCAAATACAAAACAAGAAAGGTACATGTAAATTAAAAAAGATAACAATTCTTTTAATAATAATAATAACACAGCAGGACCACTACCACTTAGCAAGATTATTTGTTTTATCAAGGTTATTGTATGAACAAAGAACAACTAGTAGACTTCACATATTAGTAAGTTGTGAACTGAAGCCACATGTTTTGAATGAGAGTTTAAACTGCAACATCTGCATATGAAGGAAATACCTTTTCCACCTTAATAATATCTCCAACACTCACAATCTTCCCCTTATTAGCCTTATCCTCACACACCATCATCTGTCCAAGGTAAACCTACAAAATTCATTCAACACATTTAAACACTTTTGACTAACGCGTATACGTGCATAAAGGAAGACTCAAAGGTGTTAGGCCACTGACCCGTCCCTTAAATTGGGTGGTCGTCGTGTCAACTTCCAAGGCTTTAGACGATCTGAACTTCATCATGGTTTCGGTTGGCTCACTTCCTTGTGTCCCATCCTCTTGATTGATAGTAGGTACCTGAGAAGAAAAAAAAATTATAAACGGGACAAGAGTGTACGTTTTTATTCTATAATGGTCAACATCCCACGTTAACAATTCCGATCGTTCGCTACAGTCCTTCAATTTCGCGTTATTTACGGTAATGCCATTGACATAATCTTTGGTTTTTAATAAAGAACCTTCATGTTCTACGTAATTACGATAATACCATTGAAAGAATCTTTCACTTACTACTAAAGTAGACCTTTAAGGTTGCATGGTATCTACCATAATGCCATTGCAAGAATGTTTTAATTAATAAAGAACCTTCAAGTTGCATGGTATTTTCGAAACTGCCATTGTAAGTCGCGATGACAACCACGCCGTTGGCTGCTGGCCAGGATCGTAGATGTTTTCTTTTATCAATTATTTTCTGACGGTTTAGGCGTTTTGCTCGCTGCAAGGCGTGACGTCGTATCGACGGAACAATACGACTCTCTACGTTGTGTTATCCGATTACTTGACCCTTGCAATACCACTGGTGTAACTTCGCTGTTCGTCGAAAAATTCTACAGGTTTTCACGGATCGACACCGTTAATGTTTCAACGCCGCGCTAGCGCGGCGAGCGTAATTTACTAGTTATGTTATAAAAGTAAAGTATGATTGCAATACCTTACAACGGGGGCAAAGCATAACGCCTTGAAAAGTCAACTCGTTAATTTTGATTTGTTTCCAAAGGTCCTCAGCAAACGGTTCACAACCACTGACATAGATGCTGCACAAGTCCAAAAGCTTCCATCAATATGGTGTGGACCAAATGCGAGTTGATTAGTCTTGACAACAACGCTAATGAACAGGTCGGGTGGGTATGTCAAAACGGATAAATTTTTATTACGTACAGGGGGTCATGTTCAGCATGACCCGTCAACACCCTGTAAATAACTAATGTGCCAACTAAGGTTATAGAAACTATACTGTCAAAATAGTGATATACCTTTTTTACTAAGAGGGTGTTTCGGATTGCGTTTTGAATCTGGTTTTTAGATTATTGTGTTTTGAAAACGCAAATAATAAGTTTTTAGTGTTTGGATTGCGTTTTGAAAACGCAGATAATCAGTCTTTTAGGCTAACAAAACGCAATAATCTATAAGCAACTCCACCCCTGCTTTTCCAAAACGCATAATCTGTTTTGAATAATCAATCCCAAGCACCCCCTAAATCAATTTACACGGTTTTAAGCATTTGAAAACGCTTTGTGTGACCTGTTGGAGATAAAAATACAACAAAAATTGACATATATTTTTTTTTGGTAAAGTAGTCAAAACCGCGACCTCTAAGCTAATGAGGAAAACACGTACTTGGGTCTAAATCGGTTTATGCTGACTGGTTCCTTTAGTTGCTCGTTCACCGCATCCAATGAAGGCTGCAGCACTTAAAGAGATTCATACATCAAGAATACAGACCAAAACCAATCATACATTTCAAAGACTCTAAATGAGTCCATGTGAGATTAAAAAAAAAACAGGCAAAACGAAGCAGGTCGGCTGGTTTAAGTTCCAAAAGGTTTGGTTCACTGTTCGGTTTTAGCAATTTGGTCATATTCGAAACTTGGGACCGTCAGTGTAAACCGAGCAGGACGTTTGACCTTTATTATTTTTAAACTTTTCAATACAAAATAATGATTTTGAGTAAAAATTGGGTCAAACCACCAAACAGCCAAAACCGAACCCTTAACCACCAAACCTGTAAAACCGCCCATTTTGGCAGACCAATCCAACCCGGCCAGTTTAGTTTGGTTTATCATTTTCCGTTGCAATTCAACTCAGAATTACGTCAAAACCACCCGGACCAGACTGCGTACATCCCTAGTGCTAACCTCGGAGATTAAAAGGTATGGGAAACCATCTGGAAATTTCACATTGAACCCAGAAGCATATTGAGGGTCAGTGGGTCTAGTCTCTGACTCTATACATAGAAAACAGAACAAATTAATTTGTCTTGTATTGTATTGTATGTATGCATGTACAGTATATAATATCAATGAAAAAGCTTGTTGAACAAATTAATATGTGTTGGATACTTGGATTGTACCTTCATTAAAGCGCACCAAGCGGCTAGGTTTCCCGAGGAAATTGGTGAACCATTTTGCAGCCTCGTCGCCCTCGTCCAAGGCCGAGCCTGACCAATCCCAGACCGAAACTCCATCAGATGGTAAACCTGGTTTAGTCAGTGAGACCTTGAGCTCATCCATCCCGGGAGCACGTACGACTGCAAGAACAAAATCAAGTCAATCCTACAACAATGTTACTGCCCATAAACTGCTGCATGTATGATGTTTTTTATAAATTTAGCAGCAAAACCTATTTTATGGGGCGTTAATGGGGCCTTAAATCCTATTTTAGCGCCCCTTAAGGCCCACTACACCGCCCCCTGGGGCCTTAAAAAGTAAAAATCCCAAAATAAGTCTCAGGCGGTAAAAATTTAACACTCAATTTTTGGAATCTTTCCTTGGAATTCGTGCCAGCCAATCAAATGAGAGGAGTGGGGCACTAACTTTGCTCCCACTACGTATGGCCTAATGGGCTAATTGTAGATGCTTATTGACTTATTGACTCCTCTCTAGAACATGAGTTAAGGTCTGTTAGGTAGCATGTTATTGATTCCATTAAGAGACTACATTTGATTCAGTTAGTATTAAGTTTGTTTGTTCACTAGAAGGATACATCTGAATTAGGCCGCAAGTCTTTTACTCATTAAGTTGCAAAATAATGTTCAATGAAAATTTAACCTGTTTGTCCATTCGCTTGTTTTCATAACCCTAACTCGGCCACTCACGCACCACTTCCTCAACCCACCACCACATAGGTGTACACTTACCGGTGCATAGTATTTTACCATGTCAGGCCTCTTAATGGCTTATGGACCCTGTCAGGCCTCTTAATGGCTTATGGATCAGCCATTACTGGCGCAGAGATTTCCAAACAACCCCTTACTCGACCTATGGTACCTAAACGAGGAAAACAAACTTTGGCCCAACTCTAGAACGTGGGTCGTGTGCGGTCGCCCACCTGCACACCCTCCAAGACGCCCATCAATTTTGGTTACAAGCGGTTATGTTAGTTCGGTTATTGGAAAAGATGGTTCAGTTAATCTAATTTCAATTAGTAAATCAAATTACTCTATTTTAAGTCAAGTAAAATGGTAGCAAACCCGTAGTTTTATAAACGACAAACTAACAACTTAATTTTTACATATAACATATAACATGCTATGTAAAATAAAAATATAAAAGTTGGTTTCATCATGTGGACAAAGTTTTGCCTTCCCAGTGGAGGGAGCTCGAACCTGAGCTGACCCGGTTTTCATCCGGCTGTTACTCAGTAAAATTGAGCTCGTGTGGACGGGAGCCGTTAACAGCCCACACAACCGCTAGCGTGGACCCAATCAAGACAACATAAACCGGGGGAGTGGAGGGTCAAGGCATGTTGTGCGGGTATGACAACTTTCAAGTAAAAGAAGTAATCTTTCTGTAAAAAATCTAAGACTAGACAAACGTCTCTCAACCTCAACAATAACAACAACACAAATCATACACAAGAACACCAGAAATAGCGACAAAACAAGCGACCAAAACTTTATTATTTAACCAAACCAGAAAAACCCCAACCAATACCCTGTAAGTTCTTCCAAACAGAAGAACTTATAAAAAAGAGTACAATACTTGATCAACTGATGAAATATCAGTTGATCTGAGAGAAAAATACAAATACAAAAGGAACAATACCAGAACCTTACAGATAATACCAGAACAAACAATACAAAGACAAAGAATACTACGATCTTCAACCTCTGGTTGAAGTCTAACCCTAATCGCCAACGAGTGAAAGTGAGAGACTGAAAGAGAGACGAGAGAGCTAAACCCTGCACAAAAAGATCAACAAGGCTTATATAGAACGATTAGAACCTTCCAGAGAGAAAACACATGCTCATCAACTATCCACCGTTAGATCAATATGAGCACACGGATCGTTGATCCAACGACCAGAATTAAAGATCACAAAACACACTTTTATGGACCAGGCTTTCTTATCAGCTGAACAAGCCCAATATAACCAATACAAAGCCCAACAGTAAATAATACCACTGACAGGCCATACAACTGGATTTAGCCCAAAAGCTAAATAATTATAATCAATCAAATAATGTATAAACATGAAATTATAAGTTGTTACAATTTATAACAACTCATATTTTTAACATCCCCCCTTAATTTCATGGTTAAACAAATCTATCATACCAAGTCTTGAACATAACTCATTATGTTGAGCTTGTCCTAAACCCTTAGTAAGAATATCAGCAATCTGATTCTCAGATCCTACCTTCACAGTTTCAAGGAACCCTTTAGAAATTTTTTCTCGTATAAAATGCAAATCTATTTCAAAATGCTTAGTACGATCATGAAAGACAGGGTTGGCAGCAATTGATATTGCTGCTTTACTATCAGAGAATAACTTCACAGGAAGTTTGACTTGCACATTAAGTTCTTTAAGTAAATTTGATATCCAGATCAATTCACAAGTAGTAGAACACATTGCTCGATACTCAGCTTCAGCTGTTGATCGAGAAACTGTGTTCTGTTTTTTACTTTTCCAGGAAATCAAGGATTTTCCCAAAAAAACACAGTAACCAGTAACTGATTTTCTAGTTTCAAGACATTTTGCCCAGTCAGAATCTGAATAGGCAAAAAGCTCAAAACTATCATTTCTATCAAATGAAATTCCCTTACCTGGACTAGACTTAAGATACTTTAATAACCTCAGAGCAACTTGTAAATGTGCTTCTAAAGGCTTATGCATATACTGACTTAAGTATTGCACTGAGTAACTTATGTCTGGTCTAGTTAGAGACAGATAAATCAGTTTACCTATTAGTTTTTGATACCCGGTTATATTACTCAAAGGTTTATTTTTCTTTGAGTTTTTTACTGATACAATATAACTGGGTTCAATAGGTGTCTGAACCGGTTTACATCCAAGATAACCAAAATCATTTAACAATTCCAAACAATACTTCCTCTGGTTCAGACATACACCAGTGTTGGTGTATAACACTTCTATTCCTAGGAAGTACTTCAACTTCCCTAGATCTTTTATTAGGAAATTTTCACTTAAAAATTTCTTAATTTTATTTACTTCAACCTCATTGTTGCCAGTTATTACTATATCATCAACATAGACTAATAGAACAACAAACACATTATCACAAGACTTAACAAACAATGAGTAATCACAAACACTTTGGACAAAACCAAAACCAACTAAAACTTGTGTTAACTTTTCATTCCACTGTCTGGGTGCTTGTTTCAACCCATACAGTGACTTGACAAGTTTACACACCTGATTCTCACCATTAGAGTAATATCCTTCTGGTGGTATCATATATACATCTTCACTAATGGTTCCATATAGGAAGGCATTATTTACATCTAGCTGAAACAGTGACCAGCCATTCTGTACAGCCAAAGAGATGACAGTTCTAATTGTAACCATCTTTACAACTGGTGAGAATGTCTCACCATAGTCTATCCCTTCTCTTTGATTGTACCCCTTGGCTACTAGTCTAGCCTTGTACCTATCTATTTCCCCATTAGAATCATACTTTATTTTATACACCCATTTACACCCAATGGCTTTTCTGCCTTTGGGTAAAGTTGTTAAGGTCCAAGTATTGTTTCTGTGTAAAGCCTCCATTTCAGCATTCATAGCTTCGACCCATTTTGGGTCCTTAGAGGCTTCAAAGTAACTACTTGGTTCAACAATCTTATTAATACTAGAAACAAAACATTTATTCTCAAAAGACAGATTGGAGTAGTTTACTACTCTTTCTACACCATATTTTACTTTGCCCTCTACAACATACTCATTAAACCTCTTCGGTAAAACAGACTCCCTATGAGATTTTCTTACACTATTAAACCTATCTCCCTCAGGGCTAATGAACTCTTCACCTGAACCACTACTCTCAGGATCATCAGTCCCCCTAGTTCTACTATCAGGTTGCTGATCAGACCTAGTCTGATCTGCCTTCCTGGTTTCAGACCTAGGGTCATCTAATTGATTCCTATGAGTAGGTTCATCATGAGTATCAGTAGGGTCCCCTTCATCATTGGGAGGTTTTTGTTTTGACTCACTTTGCAAAATATTTTCAGAAAGATCAAACTGATCAAAAAAATTTAAATGGTTTATTTCATTAGTTAAAACACTACTTTCTATTTCTTGTTTAAAAGGGAAAATGTTTTCATAGAATTTTACATCCCTAGAATACATTTCCTGTTTTTTATCAACATTCCACAACTTGTATCCTTTTTTAAACACAGAATAACCAATTAAAACACATTTTTCAGACCTACTAAACAATTTATCCTTCTCAGTTAAAACTGTTTGAAAACAAAGACATCCAAAATTTTTTAAATGAGTCAAGGTGGGGGGGAACCCATAAACTAACTCATAGGGACACTTACCAGACAATACCGAAGAGGGAGTCCTGTTTATAAGATAGGCAGCAGTTAGCACACAATCAGACCAGAACCTAAGTGGGACACCACTCTGAAATAATAAAGATCTAGCTATGTTCAACAAATGTCTATGCTTTCTCTCCACAACACCATTTTGTTGTGGAGTGTAAGCACAAGATGTTTGTTGTATGATACCTCTTTTATTACAAAAGTCTACCATCTGTTTGTTAACAAATTCTGTCCCATTATCACTTCTAAAAATTTTTACAAGTTTTTTAAATTGTGTTTTTAGCATTTCATAAAAGATTTCAATGTTTTCAAACACTTCATATTTACCTTTTAACATGTAAATCCAAACAGACCTAGACCAATCATCTACAATGGTTAGGAAATATTTAAACCCTTCTCTACTGGTGACCTTATATGGTCCCCAAACATCTAAGTGTATAATATCTCCTACCTCCTTGGTCTTATGTTCACTTAAAGGAAATGGGACCCTAGACTGTTTAGCCTTGTGACATACCTCACAAGGTTCACTACTGTTAATACTAACATTTAGGGTATCTTTTAATACAGCTAGAGCCTGATCAGAGGGGTGCCCTAGCCTAGAATGCCACAAATTTGACTCAGAAATACTGTTAAAACACAAATTACTAACATTCAAATCAGAACCAGCAATGTACAGTCCATCACACTCTTTACCAGTCACCAGGACTTTCCTGGACTTGGAATCCTGAACATAGCATTCACTTTCATTAAACAACACATTCAACTTATTATCTCTAGATAACTTTTGAACAGACACCAAATTAACACAGTATTCAGGTATTAGAAAAACATCTTTTAGAATTACTCCTTCAGCTAACTTGATGTCTCCTATCTTAGTCACTTTTGCACTTGTTCCATTTGGATGTTTTACTAAGATATTGTAATTAGACACATCAACACAGTTTACCATATTATCACCATTACTAACCATGTGTTGGTTTGCTCCTGAGTCCATAATCCACCCAGACTTAAGAGCAAATTTTAGAAAATTTGAACAACTTGAAAAATTTCCAAACACATGATACAATTTAGACAAAACAGTCATACTTGAAAAACCATTAAACACACAACTCTCACCTCCTACATTAGATGACTGTCCTTGACCCTCACTTCCAGATTTGTCCCCAATAAGACTCATTAGTTTACTAATCTGTTCAGAAGTGAAAGGCATAACAGTAGAAGATGATACAGCATTACTAGACCCATTGGTTTTCTTACCATTTTTATTACTATTTGTGTTACCCTTAAACCCTTGCCCTGAAGGCTTCTTTTTAAAACCAGGAGGATACCCTACCAATTCATAACATCTGTCAACAGTGTGCCCAATCATGTTGCAATGGGTACACTTTAGGTTTGGATTAGGTCCTCTATTAACCCTCTTATTATTATTATCTGAAAACTGATTTCCACTAGACAGAAAAGACACATTTGAACCTTTTTTGCTAGAGTTGGAGCCTCTATGAGACTCCTCCCTAGAAATGATTGAAAAAGCAGTTTTGACACTTGGTAGGGGCTCCCTGGTTAACAAAGTGGTCCTTACAGGTTGATATACATCATCAAGCCCCATAAGAAACTGCATTAATTTGATAAGTGTACTCAAATCATTGTAGTCTTTTGAGGCTTGACAAGTACAAGCAGGGAGTTGAATCATAGAATCAAATTTTTTCCACAAAGTATTTAGCCTATGATAATATTCAGCAACACTACTACCATTTTGAGATATAGAGTTAATTTGTTGATACATATTAAACACAATAGACCCATCAATTTTATTATATGTTTCATCTAACTCTTCCCAAACATCTTTAGCTAATTTAGAAAAAACTTGTCCTAGAAACAGTTCCTCACTGACAGAGTTTAATAACCAAGACAATACTACTGAATTACACCTATCCCATTGACTCTGTAAGACCTCATCACTTTCAGGCCTAGTACATGTACCATCAACAAAACCAAACTTGTTTTTAGCTTGCAGAGCAAGCTTCATAGAATTAGCCCAGATAGTATAATTTTCAGTACCCTTAAGTTTTATAGATGTAATAGTAAGACTGCTTGTATCACTAGGATGCAGATACAAGGGATCCCCAATATCAAGTTTACTGATAAGGGATCCACCACTACCACTGGGATCAGGTCCAAGTGGTAGAGGCTGAGGGGCAGGGGGAATGGGTCCAAGATTAGTCCCCATTTGCTACAATACACAAACAATACACAGAAATTATGCAAAACAAATATCAATTCAGAACAAAAGACCACTAAGGCGAAGCTGTGACAGTGTCAAGATCACGGGTTCGTCACTCAAGGTGCCCGTGCATGTCTTATCACAGGAGCCGTTCCTAAAGACAAGACCAACAAATACAATATGACAAAAAAATGGAACAAGCAAGCACAGACAATCAGACAGATCAAATACACAATCAATCAATCAAGATTAACAAACACAGAAGACAAACAGTTATTGAGCCTACTCCGGTCCACCCTAACCCGGACAGTGCTCCTAGACACAAATACAAAGACAGATAGTTAAAGAACGATCTCACCAGGAGGTGGACCCAAGTTAGGGTTCTCCAAACTCACAACCTGTACCTTCACTTAGGGTACAGAGTTGTGAGTGCAACTGTAGCTTTTTCCTCCAATCAACAAACTCCAGATGCTACACAATAGCAGTCCAGTGATCTACTGAACTTTATCCACAAGAAGATGACCTCAATCACAAGATCAAAGGAACAACAGATTAGACCACAATAGTAGACAAGATCTAGAGAGATCAGATCTACTATAGATGTATTAGGTCAAGATCTATAGAACAGATCAGAACCTGACAAAGACGGAACTACAATAAACCCTAGACAAGACCAAGAACAACCAGATCTGAACAAAAACGTTCAGATCTAACCAGAGACAAAAAAATACAGATCACAGCGGAAGACACAAGACCACCAGGATCAAGAGCTCAACGTGAGCTCTGATACCATGTAAAAAATCTAAGACTAGACAAACGTCTCTCAACCTCAACAATAACAACAACACAAATCATACACAAGAACACCAGAAATAGCGACAAAACAAGCGACCAAAACTTTATTATTTAACCAAACCAGAAAAACCCCAACCAATACCCTGTAAGTTCTTCCAAACAGAAGAACTTATAAAAAAGAGTACAATACTTGATCAACTGATGAAATATCAGTTGATCTGAGAGAAAAATACAAATACAAAAGGAACAATACCAGAACCTTACAGATAATACCAGAACAAACAATACAAAGACAAAGAATACTACGATCTTCAACCTCTGGTTGAAGTCTAACCCTAATCGCCAACGAGTGAAAGTGAGAGACTGAAAGAGAGACGAGAGAGCTAAACCCTGCACAAAAAGATCAACAAGGCTTATATAGAACGATTAGAACCTTCCAGAGAGAAAACACATGCTCATCAACTATCCACCGTTAGATCAATATGAGCACACGGATCGTTGATCCAACGACCAGAATTAAAGATCACAAAACACACTTTTATGGACCAGGCTTTCTTATCAGCTGAACAAGCCCAATATAACCAATACAAAGCCCAACAGTAAATAATACCACTGACAGGCCATACAACTGGATTTAGCCCAAAAGCTAAATAATTATAATCAATCAAATAATGTATAAACATGAAATTATAAGTTGTTACAATTTATAACAACTCATATTTTTAACACTTTCCAAAAAAAAGCGTTATTTATACATACATAACCATAACCGAACCATAAATGTCAAAGACAATATATTGACTTTGACAGGAAGAAAAGCATACCCAAGTAAGAAGAGTTGTTGGGCTTCCAGCCCAAAGAAAAAGCCTCAAGGGGTAAGTCGACTTGAACCAGAGCAAGCTTTGGTTCGACCCTTTGGGTGCAGCCTCTGCCTTTGGAGTTAATCACTACCCAATGACGGTCCCACACAAACCCTGTCACAAATTATTATTAACTTCATTAATTAATAACACACCTACTTACTCGATTGCGACTAAATATTAGCGTTCGTTACGAATGAAATATAATCTTGATTCTATTCCTTATTTTGGTGCGAAACGAAAGCCAAAAAAAAAAAAAAAAAACTGAGGAATTTAAAGGAAAGAAAGAGAGTTAATTATTACCAGTAGGAGAAATGGGTGCTTTATTGACAGAAATGCCCTTGCACGATTTGATCGGATATATGAAGATTGATTTCACCGTCGGTGATCCTCCGGCGGCGGCGGCGGCGACAACGGTGGTAGCTGAGTTTCCGTGTGGTCTGTCCTCTGCCATGTTTTTTGCGATGTTGTGAGTTTTGCTTAAAGCTAATAGGTTGGTTAGTGGCTTCAGGCACCAATAAACTGATGTTTTGTCCTTTTTTTTTCTGACGTTTGCATAATTATTGTGATTGTGATATTTTAATTTTTTTTTTTGAACAGCCAACGAATCAATTTCCGAGCACTCTCGGGCAACCTTTTGGCGAATCAGGTACTCGAGAGTACCCGGGCCACTAATTGCTACCAATTCCTGGGAAAACCCGACCACTCACCCGCCCGAAGGCACGACAGTGAAATAATCGGTAAAACCGGCCGGGATCAGGACTCGAACCCAAGCCAATGGCCGGGTCATCCCTCATTTCCCCTCCACCAATGTCCTCCAAATGTAGCTAGTGGGAATTGAACCCAAGTCTCACATAGAAAACTTAAGGCCCTCAACCAACTGGGCTACAAGTGTTGGACGATTGTGATATTTTATATCACTTGAATAAAGAAAGATAAAATAGTTAGAAAACTGAGAAGTGACACAATCTTTTTTTTTTTTTAACGACCAACAAATTTGAATTACTCACGAAACACTGGAGTATCATCGTG
The DNA here is from genome assembly GCA_032199755.1 of Ambrosia artemisiifolia. NCBI lineage: Eukaryota > Viridiplantae > Streptophyta > Magnoliopsida > Asterales > Asteraceae > Ambrosia > Ambrosia artemisiifolia. The sequence continues at coordinate 57,827,113 of CM063523.1, read as the reverse complement.
CCACCAATGTTACCACGTGATCATATTCCACCACCAAGTCACCAATTCAGGAGGAAACCCATAATTATGAGAAAACCCCATTTGTGAGATTCGAACCCAGGACCTTATGGCCCCTAAGTCTTATCTCACCACCAAGATGCCACTAGGCTATAATGCCTTGGGCGTGACACAATCCTTCTGCATCGTACATTCCACTAGCTCCTTAAGGCATTTTTTTTATAGGCAAACTTCGCAACTTTCAATCAACACCAAAATTATATACAAGATTGTTCAAAGCAAGACGCTAAATACAATCTAAAAGGTACACCCAATACGCTTCCATTACCACTCCGTCATGACCGGTATAATACCTAAGTTTTGCTAAATCCTAAATTTTCTTGAAAGAATATTTTTTTCCGGTTATACGTATGTGTATATGTATGATACGTTGTACATTAAAATTATAACACGTACATTAAAATAACATCTTTTACCCGCAATCTTTCTTTCTATATATGCATGTGAAATCATTTCTACATATATGCATATGTATGTACATTACAAAAAATGTATGTACACATATGGACAACACTGGTTTTTGTAGTTTTAGACACGTATATACATATATGTATAAATGCGGGAAAAATAATCTTCCAGGAAAATGGGCGATTTAGCAAAAAAAATGTCTTTTTTTTGCTTTAAAGAAATGTGTGGTCCAGAATGGTTTTTTTAGTTGTTAATTTCACCAAAGGTTTTCAAATGAACCAAATCCTATAAAATATTTAGTAATGAAAATTTAATGATTATAAAATAATATTTTAAGATAAATTATGACTAAAACTACATACAAATAATTTTAACTTAAAAAAGAAAGTAATAATATTGATTTTTTTTGTTTTTGTAATTAGCTTCATAAATCTTGTAACCTGGTATTAAAATTTCAATTAAATCTGATGCATGTAATATGATATTATTTTTTAGAATGTTCTCACAAAGAATTAAATACAAATAAGGAGTTTACTGGAGCTAACACCTTGCAACCATTTTTTAAAACCCTCGCAACCTGAGTCACTATCCTTCTATTTTCTTGCACTTTGAGCCCAAGTTTTAACTTTCCATCCAACTTAACGTTAAAAAAAAATTAAAGTTACTAAAATACCCATACCCATCTTTCCCCATTAAACAATTGAGCCCTAATTCTTTCCCTAATTCTTCTCTTCATCTCTGCACTTAATCGATCCTTGCAACTTCAATTCTTCTCTTACCATTGATGTATTCTCTACCCGGATAGTCAGAAAACTCTCCACCATGAAAATTTTTTAGGGTAAACCGATTCTCTATGTCACCTATCAACAAAATCATATACATTTAACTAAATAAAAGCGATTGTTTTGAATCAAATCATTCAGCAATATATATAGTAAAACGATTGATAAACTTACTGTAAATGGCGTTTGGGTTGAAAGCATCACCATCCTTACGAATCCTTAACAATTGCGACTCCATTAAAAGTAAAACGATTGATAATCAGAACGTATTATGAAAGATTACTGTTCCATTGCTGCTGTTCTATTTTCGTGGTTAGGGTTTTTTAATCAGAACGTATTATGATAAAAGGATTAATGTTGATGGGATGGAAATTACATATCTGCCCTTGCATCTAACGTTAAGTTGGATGGAAAGTTAAAACTTGGGCTCAAAGTGCAAGAAAATAGAAGGATAGTGGCTCAGGCTGCGAGAGTTTTAAAAAATGGTTGCAAGTTGCTAGCTCCAGTAAACCACAGAGACTCAAATTGCAGTTAACTCTACAAATAAGACTTTTCATGTTGACTTAACTAATGAAGAGAGCCTCTAGTTACTTGATGAACTGAGTGACATGGCCAATTCAGCGTCTGTAGGTGGTGGTTCAAAGAAGCAAAAGAGTTCATTTGACTTACGTCCACATTTTGTAGATATTAAAGAGTTTTTGTACAAAGGGAAAATGATGGCAAGAAAAGTGCATCTATTGTAAGCATACCTACTAGGTAAAAGGTAAAACAAGCACCAAATCAAGTATAAATTGACACCTCGACGACTGTGCATTAGTCTCGTGTACCATTTTCGTGGTCTACCTCAGATGTGTAGAGGAGAGAGAGAGAGAGAGAGAGAGAGAGATGGATCGAGTAGAGAGGGGAACCAGAAAACTCCACGGATGTTCCGCTGGTGGGAGGGGTTCACAGGTGGTGACGCCCCTCCCTCCCATAGAGTGCCGCGGATATATAAGACACTTTGGAGGAATGTGTTGTTATCAGCAAATCGGCAGGTGGAATTGGTGTCTGATCACAGTTATATATTAAAGATGATAGCAATAATAATAACTGTCCGGGACCGCAGAAATTTATTCACTTAACGAGATTATTTTCTTTATCAAGGTTATTCATTGAACAAGAACAACTAGTAGTCCCCACATCTTTATTTGCTGTAAAGACACAAGTACTGAAGGAGAGTTTAAACTGCAACATCTGCATATGAAGGAAATACCTTTTCCACCTTAATAATGTCTCCAACACTCACAGTCTTCCCACTGATACTATTATCTTCACACACCATCATCTGACCAAGGTAAGGCTGCAAAATTCATTCAACCATTATAATAATGTTAGTAGCGTGTGTACGCATAGAAGGCGGACTCTAAAAGGTTTTAGGGCACTGACCTGTCCTTTATATTTGGTGGTCGACATGTCCACTTCCAAGACTTCAGAAGATCGGAACTTCATCATGGTTTTGGTTGGTTCGCTTCCTTTTGTCCCGTCCTCTTGATTGACAGTGGGTACCTAAAAAGGAAAAGTTAATAATATTGTGAATGCCACATGCTTGCGGTTTTTAGTGGCAAGTCCCTATCAATACCTGCTAACCAGTTGACAGTTGTATAAGCAAGTAAAGCGTAACTTATGCTAGGCGCGTGGCCTTCAAGTGGTTAAGGCAGAAATAAGTGGAAACCGTATGAGACCTCTGCTAGAGGGGAATGAGGTGCCTTCCACACCTTTAAGGTTGATAGGCGTGTAATCGTTAAATTCAAGTTTTCACTTGATAAGAAAAAAGGACCGTAGACGACACCCAGGGGCGCGGACCTAATGAAGAAGCAGGTGCCGCGTCCGTTGCGACTCAACTTCGCGCGCGTAGTGGAAATTTAGTGGAAAATTTGTTTTTTTTTTTACGAAATTTGGAAAACGTTGCTGCTAAAATAAAAAAAATGAAAAACGTTACTACTGAAAAACATTTCTATATCCGCTACTGACGACACCCCTATTTGGGTGTGAACCAGTGGGCTTTGGCACACCTCACTGCGCCTCTCCCATGGCACATACATCTCTCTCTATATATAGTTAAACACTACTTATTTACATCTTATTATTAAACATGTTACGTTGAATACACCTTGTATAATATATTGATTTGAGTGTCAAACAGGTTGTTTCATGGCGCTGCTTAATTTGTTTCTAGCACAGGAAGACGAGATACAACACAACATCACCGATGAGACCACTTTGACTAAAGTGGTCTTTCCTTGCACCAATGCAGTGACCCAAGTCCAGCTACGCAGATATTTGTAGCAACACAGACTAATTATATTACAAAAGTAAAGTATGATTGCAATACCTTACAACGGGGGCAAAGCATGACACCTTGAAAAGTTAACTCGTTAATTTTGATTTGTTTCCAGAGGTCCTCAGCAAAGGGTTCACAACCGTCAACATAGATGCTGCACAAGTCCAAAAGATTCCATCAACATGGCGTGCACCAAATAAGAGTCTATTAGTATTGGCAACAAAGCTAATGAGCATGTCGGGGCTATGTCAAAATGGGTAATGACCGGAACACGTACTTGGGTCTAAATCGGTTTATGCTGACTGGTTCCTCTAGTTGCTCATTAACCGCGTCCAAAGAAGGCTGCAGGATTTAAAGAGATTCATCTTACAAACTGATCACGCATTTCAAAGAGTCTAAAAACAGTTCAACATTCAGACATTGTACCATTCAGATGGGCAGCACAACGGTCCACAATTCTAACATAAAAAACGCATGCAATGCAAATATGCAATACACATTTTAATCAAAAGTGTCAGCCCAAACCGAAACAAGTTTGGGTTTTTTTTCAGTTAGGCGATTTAATAGTTTGATCATATTTGAAACTTGGGACTAGCGATGTAAAAAGAAGAGGACGTTATGTATATGTATCATAATCATAAACCATGTTTATCATTTTAAAATCGTTATACACTTTTACAAACCCATGGTTAAAAAAATGGGTAAAACCGCTATGACTGCCAAACTGAACGTTAACGAAAAAACGGGTAAAACCACCCAATCAGGCCGCGAACATCCCTAGTGCTAACCTTGGAGATTAAAAGGTAGGGGAAAGCATCTGGAAATTTCACATTGAATCCAGAAGCATATTGAGGGTCAGTGGGTCTAGTCTCTGACTCTATACATAGAAAACAGAACACATTAATTTGTATTGTATTGTATTGTATGTATGCATGTACACTATAAAATATCAATGAAAAAGCTTGTTGAACAAATTAATATGTGTTGGAAACTTTGATTGTACCTTCATTAAAGCGCACCAAGCGGCTTGGTTTCCCAAGGAAATCGGTGAACCATTTAGCAGCCTCGTCTCCCTCGTCCAAGGCCGAGCCTGACCATTCCCAGACCGAGACTCCATCAGACCGTAAACCTGGTTTTGTCAGTGAGACCTTGAGCTCAGCCATCCCAGGTGCTCGTACCACTGCCCGAACAAAAACAAGTGAATTCAGCAACAATTTTCTTGTCAAAAATTGTTGAATGTTTTTGTACATGTGACAACAAAACAAACTAGTCAATTCACTTGTAATATTTTTTTTAGGTAAGTTCTTTTGACAAAGCACTCTATTTTAGATATTTGGGCCATCTCAACATAGCCCAATTAAACTTTTATCTTGGTAAACATGTCGAATTGCCAATATAGAGCTTGGAGCGAACATCAGTAACGGATCCATGAACCCACGATTTTCCAATTTCATTGGGTTCCTTTTGGTATTTTTTTTCCAAATCATACAAGGCTGTCAATTTTTTCCGTTTTTTTTTTCAAACCCAGTGGGTTCCTGGGATCCGCCACCGCGAACATGGATCAATTGATTCGGTTATGGGCCTAACCTATAACCAATGTTTCAATTCCTAGATTTTCGTAACCAGTCGGGTTCGGTTAATATCTTGGGGCAAAAAAAAACACTAATTAGATTTTTATGAATGAAATAAATGACAACTTATATTTTATTATAAAAACTACCATTCAATTTGTTCAACCTATAACATGTTATTTATAAAAACATAATGGTTTAATTGTTGGTTTCTTTTTTTTTTGTCGGTTCACTGATTCGGTTATTTCGATTAAACTATGGTATGGCTAATGGGCCATAATGTACAGGTTTTTGGGTGGAAGAAAAGGATACCCAAGTAAGAAGAGTTGTTGGGCTTCCAGCCCAAAGAAAAAGCCTCAAGGGGTAGCTCGACTCGAACCAAAGCAAGCTTTGGCTCGACCCTTTGGGTGTAGCCTCTGCCTTTCGAGTTAATCACCACCCATTGACGATCCCACACAAACCCTGCAACAATAACAATCAAAATGTTAGCATAGACCGTGTCGCGTTTCGCTCTAAAGGAGCCTAGCCCGTTAATAATTTTTCAACCTCAAGCTAGGCCCGTTTATTACTTATTAAATTTATTATAATTATAATTAAATTTTTTATATGTACCAAAATATATATTCTCTAACTATTTTTTTCACAATTCTTACTATATAACATGTTAGAAGGTGAACAGTTCTGATTCTTTATTAGTCCACCTGTCACTCAATTTTAAAGCCACTAAGCCAGCATCTACGTGGTCATCCACTTCACTTCTTCAGTTTTTTATTGCTTTCTTTTCTACTAGCCCCAATAGGTTTTTTTCCTTCTTATATTCATACGGTATATCTATATACATAAATTATTATTAGAGGATATAACATCATAAGAAAATTAAACAATAGAATACTTAACAATTTTAACTAAATAACCTAAGCAAACTTATTTTAGCATTTTTAATTCTATAATAATTATTGAGTTTAGTTTTTTTTTCTTTTTCAAACCAAACCATAACGTTACGATACCTATATTGATCTAATTCATGTCGCGTCTTCGCAGCAACGCGCGGGTCTAATCTCACTAGTTCTAATTTCTAAATATAATAATATTATTATGTAATAAAATATTGTTACATAAAATAAAAGTTATATATTGTTTATTGGTTTAGGTTAGGAATCTAGCCAAGCTCAAGCTTAAACTCGTGTGTTCAATTATGCCTAGCTCGTTTAAACTCAACTCGATCCAAACTTTTAACAAACCAATCTCGATCGCATACAAACGGCTTTACTCGACTCATTTATAACCAAGATCCAAATAAACGAACACATGCAATACCCCCTCATAATTTTACAGATTAATTTCTAAGCTCTAGGTTCTGTTCAAAAATAAAAATTTCTAAGCTCTCGGTACCAACTCGTTATGCATATAAATTAATAATAAGCATAGCGTAAGTATAAAAAAAACATTCAAAACCTTCTCAGCAAAACAAAACGTCAACGAAATACATGAGTACAACAATAACGCTGTTAATGACTTGTACATGTTGCATCAGGACTTGTACAATACTATTCGGATTGTTGACGCAAGGTTAGGTCAAACTGAATCTTTGCTAGTCAACTTGAGAGATCCGATGCCAACTAGCTCGCCACATGTGGGGTTGATTGTTCGATTTCAGTCGGAGCCATATTTACCACATATGGGATTTTACCTGGGAGATCTCCAATCCAGGTGAGATGGGTAATCAGTACAGACTGACCAGAGCGTTTAGCGGGCCTCACAGGCTACACCACTTGCCGTTAAAAAAAAGTATTTTAAAAACTACATTAATGGATCTTAGGGTCATAACATTACTAAACACGACGCATGATCTACGAGAGACTCGGCTAAAGCTAAGTAATTCCCATGCATGATTTTATCATATAGATGAAGCAAAGAAAGAGAGTTAATTACCAGTAGAAGAAAGGGGTGCTTTTGAGACAGAAATACCCTTGCATGATTTGATTGGATAGATGAATATCGATTTCACCGTCGTTGCACCACCTCCTACAGCGGCTGAGCTGGCGTCTGTTTTTTTAACGTCGGCCATCTTTCTTTCTCTCTCTCTGTCTAGTACTAGTGGAGTGGTGTGTAAAGGAGTGGTTAAAAGGACGGTGGCTTCATGCACAAACAAATGGATGCTTTGTCATTGCATGGTAGCAACAAGACAATATATTGTTATATTGGTGATTCAATTTTAAAAGATGAGGATGACTTATGCCTCTTTTGTTTTGCTTTATTTATATCACTACCAAACTTTTTATCATAAAAAATAGGATATGAGTAGGGGTGTAAACAAGTCGATCCGAGCTACTCAAGTTTGACTTAGTAAAAAGGTCGAAACGAGTTGAGTTTGAGCTTCAAACAAAGCTCGTTTATTAATCAAGCCTGGCATGTGAAGCCCGTCAGGCTTGTCGAGCCTTATCGATCAGCTTTAGTGTAATATTAGTTTTATTAATATTAGTTAATATTTGCCCCCTCAGTTAAGCTTGTTGACTAAATGAGCTTAAGCCGAACTTCATTTATTGAGCTCCAAGCCTATTATTTAAGTAAAATTTATTTAAAATATTAACTAATATATAGTAAATGACCCGAGCCCGAGCCGAGCTCGAGCCTAGTCAAGTTCGGCTCATTTGCAATCCTGAAAAAGAATAAGAAAAAGATACTTTTTTTTTTCAATTTGTAACCAATAAATAAAATTGTTAGACTATGGAGAGTAGAGGGGGGATGGGTATGAACCATCATGTGAAGTCCATTTTTCAGGGGTGAAAATTATGGGGAGTAAAAAGGGGGAGGGTTGAAGGGAATATTATTATTATTATTTGTGTGTTAAAATTTTGAAAAAAAAGGCAACCAATCACAATGCCCACGAAATAAGTCAGGTTAATTATAGTCTATACTTTATCATGTAACGTACAGTTCTGTTGCAACGTGCTACGGGTAACAATAACTACTTTAGATAGAGATGCTAAGAAGGGATTAGTTTATACAAAATAATCAAAATGGGGATTAAAATAGACATTTTTATAACAATAGGAAGCCCACGAAATCAAACCCTAAGTCTAAGGACTATTTCTCTAACTATAAACAATAATAACAAAATTTTCGGTTAATCTTCTTCTCCAATTTCTTTTCATCCAAATCTGAACCCACCTGTGATTTGTTCATATCTATCGGTGTTGTTGATTCAAATTTGTAATTGAAATCATGAATGACGCAGATGTATCGAAACAAATACAACAAATGGTTGCATTTATTCGGCAAGAAGCCGAAGAAAAAGCCAACGAGATCTCTGTTTCTGCAGAAGAGGTTCTTTTATTCGTCTTCTATGTTTATGTTTGCAATCTATAATAATGTGATTGTTTGTAATATATGCTTTTTATTTTTAGAATTAATATCCCATGAAAGTATGAAACCATTCATGCACACGTTCATTATTGTTTAATGCCTTGTGAAATAGTAAATAAAATTCTTAAATTGTCATTGATATAATATACACAATTGATGATGATTTGAATTCATCACATAGTTTTTTTTTTCTTTTTAGAATAAGTTACATAAATTGTCTTTATGGTATTTTGAAATTATGTATTATGTATGTTAAGCAAGGTTGTAAAAATCCCGATTAATCACCGATTAATCGGTGATTAATCGTTAGTCCTCACTTTACTAATTAATTTTGGGCTAATCACTCAATTAATCGGTGTCGCGATTAATCCCCGATTAGTCAGACCAAATTGGTCCAAGTCGGACCTAAAAAACTCAAAATTAGGTAAAAACGAATTCGAACGGGTCAAAACTAGATCAAATAAAACAAGTTGTTATCTCAAAATCGGATGATAATCCATGATTTAGAAGCAAAATCGATGAAACTCCATGAACCCTAGTTACGTCTTATGATTCTTTACGATGAAAGAAAGAATGGAGAGGAAAAAACGGGATATGGTGAACGATGGAGGTGATTAAAGTTATTTAAGTTTAGGTATTTTAATATTTAACCCCCTTCCATATTCACTGGTTTATATTTGGCCCCTAAACATCTAAATTTATACATATAAGGTATAAAGTTAGTATTATATATGCATAAATTTGGAAAATATGTATATAAAAATCCAATCCGATTAATCCCTAGTCGGTACCTCACCGACCGACTAACGCCTAGCGAGTTCTACAACACTGATGTTAAGTGTACATTTTTTTTTATCATCAGTACATAAGACGGTTGTATATATATGTAATTGCTTACGGCTATTTATTGAACATTTTTATAGGAATTCAACATTCAGAAAATACAAATAGTTGAAACCGATAAGAAGAAAATCAAACAGGAATTCGATCGCAAGACAAAGCAAGTAAATGTCAAAAAGAAAATGTAAGTTTGTACCCTTCTCATTAACTTGCATTTATCTCATGTTCTCCAAAAAGACCGTTTAAGAAGTATTCGGGTCACGACTAGAACCTTTCTAGTCAAGAATTTGTAAATATTTAGGTGGAATGAAATGTTGTTTGCCGATAAAAAAAAAAAAGAAGTATCAAGCAAGTGAGCAACTCATTGTATTATTTGAGTGGAAACAACTATTTTTGAAGTCTGATTCATGACTTAGAGGTGTAAATGTGGGATAGATGAGTATGATATAAATCTCTTAAAATAAGTTCTTCGATCGAAAGTTGCAACTTTTATACGAACGAGCTTTACATAAAGACGATTTATGAAGTTTTTTTTTTTTTTTTTTTTTTTGATAACGGGTTATGTTTGTTTTAGTGAATACTCGGTGCAGTTGAATGCCTCTAGGATCAAAGTTCTTCAAGCACAAGATGATCTGGTAACTGGCATGAGAGATTCTGCTAGCAAGGAGCTTCTAAATGTTTCTCATAACAAAAAAACATACAAAAAGCTTATTCAAGGCTTGATTGTCCAGGTTCATGTCATTTATTCAATTTTTTTATTCGTTACTTATCTTATCATGATAAATTAACATTAGTAATAATTCAATAATGTAATTAGTCCAAACTCTTTGAAATTGTAGTGTCTACTAAGGCTTAAAGAGCCTTCAGTGTTGTTACGGTGTAGAGAAGTTGATTTGTCTATCGTTGAATCTATATTAGAGGATTCTAAAAAAGAATATGCATCAAAAGCAAATGTACACATGCCGATGATCAATATAGACAAAACCGTGTTTCTCCCACCGCCTCTGAGTAATGAAGACCCCCATCGTCCTTCATGGTAACTAAGGGTAGTGTTAGTTTATACCTTATAACAAAGAATCTTGTAATAGGGTATTGATGGGTCATATGAGTTTTCCAAATATCACATTTATACATAAACTAAAGTTTTTTAGTTTAGTTTTTAATTGTCTAACTTATGTTAATTTGTTAAACATTTTCGATAGCTCGGGTGGGGTTGTGTTAGCTTCTGTAGACGGAAAGATTGTTTTCGAGAACACCCTTGATGCCCGACTCGATGCTGCTTTCCACAAGAAACTTCCCGAGGTATGCATGCAAAGTCCAAAAACTGATTATAGTAAATTCTTTTATTTTTATTATTCTTATATTAAAAATTGTTACTATAGTTAATATTCTTTATGATTATGCAGATTCGCAAGGCCCTTTATAGAGAGTAATTGGACATTATCTTGTCAAATATGAGGGCCAAATAACATTCTTGATTGAAAAAGTGAAAATAAGCAACTTAGTGAGTTTCATGAGACGAGTGAAATGAGTTGTTATTTTTTTGTTATCATTTATTCAATAAATTGAGTCTTTGTTTAGTCAATATAATATTCATATTTTCGTAAGAAAAAATGAGTTCTTCTCCTTCACCTTTTTTTTTTGGGATGGGGGGATAGCGATGACCACATGATCTCACCGAACTAAGGGGGCCATAGTGATCCCCTTCCCAATCCAATGTGGCACCTCACCAACCCATTCCTGACTATATAACACACAATATAGAAAACATGTAAAAACTATCTTTATAATTTTTTTATAAATAAATTCTATTTCAATACTTCATAACTACAATTTGAAAAAGAAAATCTAAACATTAGTTTTGAGACATTTTCTAACTCTATGAATTCCTGTTCTGAATTTTAAAAATGTAATAATTTTCTAAAAAGATTGATATAAATATAGCAATGATTTTTTTTCTCCACTAACCACATCATTAAGCTTATATTTCTAAAAAACAACAGGAAAACTTTAGTTAAAAATATAAGGTGTTCAAGGAAATGTTTTAAAATAATTTTAAAGCTTTTGATATCAAGTTACCCGAATACCGTTTTTAGATGAATCACATGTATGCGTATTTGTTTGTGTCACATTGCACTAGAATACCATTTGACAACGACGTAGGGAATGCCATGATCTTATTCTCTTTCCCCACTACCCAAAGTAGCCAAGATATTTATCCCCACCCCCACCATCAACGCATAACTTTTTTTCTAATCAAATAATAAAACTTATTGAATGTTGATACGTGTAATATCAAAGTAATGTCTCACATTTGTATTCATTCATAGTTAATTTGTAAATTTAGATGTGTTTATATTAAATTTAAGAATATATAAAATTCCAGGTTCGAGATAGGAATTGTAGATTTATGATCGCCTGATTATCGCCCACACCCCGTGATTCCCTTGGAGAAATCGGGTTATCATCCTGGGCTTTTCAGGTGCATTGGATTCCATTAACCCAAACTAACACATGTTGTCCGATTATAATCCATATTGATACTTTGGTTAATTGCATTCCTAAATAACATTTTTGTTGCAAGATCACGTTATGGAGAAGTAAATTTGTTTATCTATAATCAGTGGTGCACTAATCAATGGTGCACAAAGTAACTTTACCATTAGAGTATGATTGCTTTTAACAACAAAAGTGTGTTATAAGTATCTTTTATAAAATGATGGTATGAATTTATTATCAAAGTCGGTCATAAGGATTTAAGTGACTCGGCTGAAGGCCTTTCCCCCACCCAAAAAGAGGCCGATAACGTATTATATAAAAGTAACTTCTTTTAGACAATGATTAACGTCATATCATAATCATAACAAAATTATAGTATAAATTTACATATCTTAAAAGGCTAATAGCTAATTGATGATTCCTAAACCTTTTCTACCATTCTTGATAGCAAATTGTTTGAGCACAAGATGGTTTTTAGGAGACAAAATGCCTAAAAATCAAATCAAAATTCAAAGCCCTTAACAATTACTTAATAGTCAATCCTGGGTCTTTTTTTATGTTTTGTGGATTAATGATTTAATGGATTATCATTTATGGATAAATTGGGTTATACTTATTGGCCCAAAATAAGTTAAAATGTTAATAATGGATTAAGATGACCCATTAGTTCTTAATGTTCTAAATTTTCAAAGGCCCAATAAAATTTTCATTTTCACATCTTTAAACATATTATATTTTTTTTTTTGATCGGCAAAGAAAACTTTTATTTATATCACCCAACTATACAAGCATTGACCAGCAAGATGCTAAGCCAATAGTCATTACAAACGCCAAACAACACCCCAAGACATTACATTAAAATGCTATTCTAAGTTGTCTCTGTCCTGAACGCGACCCAATCTTCCCAGCTCGAAACGCCGCACTTCATTTTATGTTTCACCCATATGAAGACCGTCGCTTGCATTTCTCCAAATAACGCTTCTGGGCTTACTCTCTTTCCTGAAAAGATTAAACCGTTTCGTGCTTTCCAGATTGTCCAGCAAGCGCCAATTATCACCAACCGGACCCATTTTCGCCTTGTGTTATCCATCTTCAATATCTTATAGATGCTGAACAGATAACCCATATTAAACATATTATATAATTTAAAAAACTTTTGGCCCTCTTGAAAACCGTGCCTCGGCCGGAGTGCGGCTCGCCCACCCCAAGGCCGGCTTTGATTATTATCGACGAATTGAGTATAGTTTAAATAATTAAATTCGAGTTTACCTAGCTGACTACACATTTTTTTATAACTTATAGCCAAGCTCACAACTCATAATTGAAGTTACTCATATGCAAAAGTATAATAAATTACAAAGCCATACATATAATATATTTTAAGGTTTTTAAAATAACTTGAAGCATCAAAACCTCAATGATGCAAACTTAATCAAAATCTAATTATGCTGTCTATTAATCCTGTTCACAAAAAAAGATATTTAAGATCAGGAATTTCCTCATTTTCCACAAATAAATAAAAAAATAGTCACACCAAAATCCACGGCATGAAGTCTTGTATTTATCCTTGCAAAGAGCCAAAACAATCATCAAAACCTCAGTAAGTTGAAAAGAATTTAAGTCAACATCACGCCATCTCGCCCTTATCTTTGCACTATCCCACAAAACAATGAAACATCACAATTGACAAAAAATAGTGTTTCTTGTTCTACTATCCAGGTCAGTCTCATCAATTTCATTTATTTATCAAATTAATATTAAATTAATAAACTAAAATTAAGTTGTTATTTTTTCCAATATGGTGTGAACATAAAGACCATTTACTAGCACAACTAAATTTTCCATACATATAATAGGGTGCTTTTATAATGACACCACCCTTAGGTGTTCATTGCATACTTATTACCAACTTTTCTATCAATTTGTCACATTAGTTGTTTCAAAATTTTAAACATTAAATGGTTGTTTAACATTTGGGTATGTTGTTTGAACAAGCGTTTAGCCTAGGCTAGGCCATGTAAATGGGCATTCGGCCCTAGAGATTCATTTTGAAAAGGTGTTTAACCCAGCACGGTTTATTGTAAACGCACGTTTATCCCCTTAGTGAATCATTTTAAACGAAAGTATAACCTTAGAGATCAATCAAATCAATTAGGGGTTGATTAGTGGACTATGGGTGTTTTTTTAGCCTCCTAATTTACTTTAAGTTTTAAATAATTTGTACCATCTAAACTTCAGTAGTACGGAGTACAACTTAACCAAAGTTTAATTCTGCAGTCTATGTATCTTGTTCACAAAGAGATACATGTGAGGGTACACGTGCCCTGTGCACGAGAGCTCATTGACTTTTTCGGTTTTGATTTTTTATTTGCCCTAACAGAAAACCAAACCAATCAGATCTAGAATTGTATCTATAAAAAACCGAATCCAACTAATTAAACCAATTTGTTCGAGTATATGATTAACTATCTATTATTTTGTTTTCCTATTAAATTCGGTTCCGTTATCTGAATAAGCAATATTTGTTGAATCGATAACTGAACCAAAACCGAATTCACTATTTAGTTCGTTTTTTTCTAGTTACGGTCACGGTTTTCGGGTTTTTTTGCGTACCCCTAACCCCATCTATGCTTAATGCAACCCTTTTTCTATAAGAAAACGTAAGAGTAATGATGTGACAGATTTAGTAGAAGGAGATGATATATTCAGTTAAAAAGGATATATGAGGGTTAGTGTTGTAAGAATCGCTATGCGCTAATCTGCGGGTGAGGTACTGACTAGCGAATTAATTGGATTGAGATTTTATATATAATTTTTTTAAAGTTGACATGTTTTAACCCTTCCTCGACTCATATTTTTCAGTAGATAAAATTAATCGTCAGAATTTATAGGTTTTGCCGAAATTACTAGATGGCCACCGATTTTTGGCTGATTAGGATCGGATATTTTTCAGTAGATAAAATTAATCGTCAGAATTTATAGGTTTTGCCGAAATTACTAGATGGCCACCGATTTTTGGCTTATTAGGATCGGATTTGACCATCGTTGATTGTATAGCGATTAATGGGCATATTAAAGGAAAATTACTTGATAAACCTTTAACTAGCGATTAATCAGACAAGATGCGATTTTTATAACCATGAGGTGGGAATAAATTTATTACTCTATCACAACCCAAAATACATGATATGAGGGAGTCCAAAATATATAACCTAAAATATATATTAATTAAAAAAGAGACCAAAATCCACAGCACAAAATCTTGAATTTACCTTTTCAAAGAGCCAAAAGACTAAAAGAAGATGCATGTAACTTGAAAGGAAGATAAGTCAACATCACATCAGCCCACCCTTATCTTTGCACTATCCCATGAAACATAACTCTCAACAAGACAACTTTGAGTACATCATCAGCCATAAATTCACATAAACATACACACACGCACACAACTACACAAGTTTGTATTGCTATGAATCTTGTTGATTATCCTACTATCCAGGTAAATCACATACATTTCAATTCAATTATTATTAAACTATTAATAAAACAAAATTAGCTTCTTCTTTTTACCAACCTGGTGTGAATATACTGACTATATTGGACTATTTTGGACTTTGTTTACTATTTGAGGTTAGTCAAAGATTGCTAATCATATAAAAATTATTATTATTATTATTGTTCTCTTTTTTTAATTATTGAGTACTGATTCTTTTTAACATGGTAAGCTTGCTATTAGCTCAATCATTATGTGTTGTGTTTATCTTTGACTTTCTTGTTCTCTGTGCAATAATCAAGAAAATAAAAGCAATGATTTTTATTTCTGAATCTTGAAAATTCAAGATTTTGTTTGGAGATGTTGGGATTCAAGTTTGTATCATGTGGAAGATTGAAGTATAATATCAAAAATATGATTTTTTTTTTATTATTCCTTTTTATTAGTTTATTTTAATTAAAGGTGTTTGATTTTGATTTGCATTGATTGAGCATTAATTTCAGGATGATGGGGTTCAAGTTTAAATCATGTGGATGTGTTTTTGCTCTCACAGTTCATTGCTTGCTGATGATTGCAGCTGCAAAAGTTACTGATCCTTCTGAAGGTGAATTGATTAGGGGAATGTTTGGATTGCTTGTTATAGCCGTTTATATGTTTATGCGCGTTTAGATACATTTATAAATTGTTTTGAAGGTTTTGAGATTGCTTATTGGTCATCGTCATTATACTTAGTTAATCCCACCAATAGCAAATCTAAAGTAAGGTCTTAAGAGGGTAAGATGTAGACAGCCTTACCTTTACCCTGTAGGAATATGGATGTTGCTTCCAGTGAGATCGCCTGCTCGATAGTAATTTTGCATCAAGTCTTGGACATAGGGCACATAACACTCAGCAATTGGGACAAGCCCAATTGGTGCATGCACCGCTTTGTCTTTTGGTCATCAGCGCTGCCACATGATGCATGATTAACTGTCCGTCTTGTTAACGTTAATTTACGAAATTAGTAAATAACGTTAAAATTAGTGCAACTGTACTCTCCCCCCTCCCCCCCCCCCCCAGGTCCCACACATATATACATTATATGCGTACACCGCAAAGCAAAAGAGAAAAATGTCCAAACACTGTCTCTGCACCATGTTTATTACGGTTGATTATCTGATTCTAATTACCATTATGACACATAAAGATAGCTCCCTTTTTTATGTTCTTCAGTGTCTGCATTGATCGCGGTCAGAGGTAGTTTAGTCGATCCAATGAATCATCTTCATAACTGGAATAAAGGGGATCCATGTACATCAAACTGGACCGGAGTTATATGCGTTCATCAAACCAATGCTGATAAATACTGGCATGTTCAGGAAATGTATACTTTCTTTCCCTTTTATATGTCACTTCGCCTTTTTATTATGTAAATCAGTTTACACGTCCTGTTTTTATTTATTTCGTTTACAGACAACTACTAAACATGAATCTTTCTGGACGGTTAGTACCTGAACTCGGTCAATTTTCTCATCTAAGAATTTTGTAAGTCATAACCCATTTAAATTCTATTATACTGAATACATAAGTTCCGTTGAGCGGTCCATTAACTATTTAACTCCCTTTTGTTTTTAATTTATTGAAGAGATTTCATGTGGAATAACTTGACTGGAAGTATACCGAAAGAGATTGGAAATATTTCATCGTTGGCACTCTTGTAAGCTAAAACAGATATTACTCATATAATTTTTATAAAATTTGATTAATTTGGTCTCATTTGTATCTATATGCAATCTTGACAGACTTTTGAATGGAAACAGATTAACGGGAAGTTTACCCGTTGAGCTTGGATATCTTACAAACTTAAATAGATTCCAAATAGACCAGAACCTGATATCAGGACCGATTCCCGACTCGTATTCACATTTGAAAAATATCAGACATATGTGAGTGAATCAGAATGCCAGGATTTAAGTGAATTTGTGTTTTATTTATGTGATTACATGATATTTTTTTTTCTGAATATTGCAGCCATTTCAACAATAACTCGTTGACTGGTCAAATTCCGGTGGTACTGTCGAATTTATCTACTCTAATACACTTGTGAGTTTCCTTGGTGACTTCTGTAATCGTTGCATGTATTTTGGAGTGATTAATTTGGATTATTTACTTATAAATAAGTCGATTTAGGCTATGTTTGATATTAAATATGTCCCCGGACTCCACCAATAGCTTGGCTATGGGTAGGACTATAATGGGTCAAACTAAACATTAGTTAAAAGGCAAACCGGTCAAATTGCTCAATTGGATCGGACAGTTGAAAGTTGTTCATTGTCTAACTTTTATGCATACTAAATGATTGTATTAATATGTTTTGGGTATCATTAACTTTTTGTTTGATCAAAAACCACGAGCTTATAGCTCAGTGGTGGGGGGATATGAAGGAAGACTTCTGGCCGCTTGGTCAGGAGTTCGATTCCCGATCCAACCGGTTTTACCGGCTCTTTACCGTCGTGCCCTCGGGCGGGTGAAGGGTCGGGTTTTCTCCGGAATTGGTGGCTTGGTGTGTGTTAGCTACCCGGCGCATTCTAGGGCGGGCACCTAAGACGTGTCTTCGCCTTGGAGCGTATGGGCGCTTTCACGATTGTTGGGTGCCCGGGTAGCTGCCACGTCAGTTTGTTGGCCGTTCAAAAAAAAAAATGTTTGTAGGTCAACTATTTACTTATAAAAGAGGTCACCAGTGTGACAGTGTCTATTTTTAATGCATACAACCTTCGGAATTGTTTTTTATTATAATACTTTGATTATTTTGGTAAAGATGTTTTTTTTGTCATAATTAACACATTAATCTTTTACAAAAGAAGTAAATCTGGACAAAGACATGTTTGCAGGTCAACCCAAACCGACCCGTACTAAAGAGTGTCTAGTTTCCACATGAACCCCATCTTGACCCATTATGCAATCCACCTGAACTGCCTGTTTTCCCATCTCTAATCTTTTTGCTAACATTTTTATGTTATATCTGTAGGCTTTTGGATAACAATAACTTGTCTGGTTATCTTCCATCAGAATTTGGCGATTTTCCATATATGCAAATACTGTAATATTCTCATTTTACTTACATAAATATTTATACCATAATGAATTACAACTAAATAAATAAATATAAATACTTATGCATATGTCAATCTTATCTTGCAGTCAACTTGATAACAATCACTTTGATGGAGAAATTCCTTCTTCGTATGGAAATCTATCGGCTTTAGTGAAATTGTAAGTACTCATGACGTCATTTTGGAGAAATCTACGTTGTCATTTACAGTGGCGAATCTTGACCCGAAACTTCGGGGGGTCGAAAACCAGTTTCGGGGGTTTGAAACTGTTCGGATTTGGAATCACTCCAAATCATATACAAAACATGTTTAAGGATCAAGTGTTGGATGATGAACATGAGTATGATAGTTTGAGTATGCACAACCATGTGTGCAGGGACTCACGAGAGAAACAGAGGATGGGAAAGAAAACAAATATACACACACTTTTATCTATTTCCCATACATAAAATGATACACATGAAGGCCTTATATAGCCTTTGATATTGGCGGTTAAATAACCGCTTAACACTAACCGACACGACTATAATACTAACCGACATAACTGTTATCAAACCGACATGTTACTATTTTGGCGCCTTTTCCTTTTACTTTGACTTTAACGGTTTGACCTTCTAAACTTCTTGATTATAATCTTCCAACATTCACGCCCCTAATCAAGAAGTTTTGATCTTGTTTACTCTGTTTCTTGTTCATCTTCTTGCAGTCTTTCTTGTCTTCTTTCTTTCTCTTGTGATTGTCTTGAACCATTGAAAAAACACTAACTTTTGATGCATAAACTTGAATCTCCACTGGCTATTAATTTTCCCATGATCTTCACGATCCTATCTGTTTCCTGATGATCCCACTGATCATAAACAGTAAGGGAAAAGAGGGACAAATCCTTACACTTCTGGATATCCCTTGGAGAAAGCATCTTCATAATTCGATTTCTTCTTGGCCTTCTGCCTAAATCGAATTGGCGTATGGATCGCCGGTTCTTGACTGCCTTCGATTGATCCTTCTTATTAACTTCTGATCACTTCTGTCTTTATGATTGAATCACTCAATCTTTTCTTTCGGTTCTTCACGAACAATATTTTGCAGGCCCTTCTCTTCTTTGATCAAATCACTCGATCTCGTTTTCTTTGTCGTGACTGACTCACTCGGTCATCTTCTTCATATGTTACCGACTCGCTCGGTTTTCTTCTTCTTCTTCACAGGTCTCTTCAGGATCTTGGGCTCTGATACCATGTTCGGATTTGGAATCACTCCAAATCATATACAAAACATGTTTAAGGATCAAGTGTTGGATGATGAACATGAGTATGATAGTTTGAGTATGCACAACCATGTGTGCAGGGACTCACGAGAGAAACAGAGGATGGGAAAGAAAACAAATATACACACACTTTTATCTATTTCCCATACATAAAATGATACACATGAAGGCCTTATATAGCCTTTGATATTGGCGGTTAAATAACCGCTTAACACTAACCGACACGACTATAATACTAACCGACATAACTGTTATCAAACCGACATGTTACTATTTTGGCGCCTTTTCCTTTTACTTTGACTTTAACGGTTTGACCTTCTAAACTTCTTGATTATAATCTTCCAACAGAAACCTTATATACCAAAAAAGTTCTATACGAATTACTATATAATTGGAACTTCTGAGCAAAAATTCAAGGGGGGGGGGGGTCCCCGCCCCTTAAAAGAATCGCCCCTGGTCATTTATGTGCATAAATTGTATTTTTTTTTGTTCCATGAAAGTAATTAAATTGTTTATTTATTTGGAATTATTTTTACATTTGTTGCAGGAGCCTTAGAAACTGTAGTTTGCAAGGAGTTCTCCCGGACCTTAGCAGACTATCAAATCTTAGCTACATGTAAGCAGTAAGCTCATATTTTCGACTCCATTGTGTATGTCGATATTTGTATCTAGTTAATGGTCTTATTTTTTTCACGATTGTTTTCGCTTAATATGACAGAGATCTCAGCAGAAACAGGCTCACCGGACCGATACCATCAAATAAGCTTTCAAATCGTATAACAACTATGTAAGTTTTAAGATATTTGCAGCTTCATGAAACAGAAACAAACATTACCTTTTTTGTTTCTAGAACTAGTAATCAACTTTAAATAGGCGCAAAATAGAAATCAACTCACAATTTTGTTACCGATGAATTGCTGATGTGGCACTATTATGCCATGCCAGCAGATTGTAAAATAAATATTTTACAAGTTTGAAAACTGATATGTTTTTAAAGTTTATATTCGGTAATAGTTGTTTAAACGCCACATTAGATGTCACATGGCGTATACATATTCACTAAAATGACAAATAAAATGTCAGCGATTTTGTAACTATTATATATCTTGTGCAGTGTTTTATCAGACAACCTGTTAAGCGGATCGATTCCTGAAAGTTTATCTTATCTTCCTTCCCTTCAAAAACTGTGAGGATTTTTTTTCTCTTTCACTTTCCACTATTTGGAATCATGTAATTTCACAATTAAATTTGCATATCGTAAAAATTGTTGAAAATTGCAGGTCGTTGGAGAACAATGTTCTAAACGGGTCCATCTCCGCAGATCTGTGGCAGAACAAGTCATTTAGTGCAACGTCAAGGCTTTTCCTGTAAGAAATAATGCATAACAAAAAGTTCAGTTGATAACTTCAAATTTTTACTCTTGAAAGTCAAAAGTCAAAAGTCAAACATTAGTTTCATTATCATTTATCTATACTGATGTAAATTTTATTGCCAGCGATTTCCGAAATAACTCCATTTCAGATGTTCATGGATATTTAAATCCACCCGTAAATGCTAGCCTCAGGTATGATGTCTTCCTATGCTTCTTTGCATAGTTATCAAAGGCGCTAGGCGCACTCAAGGCGCATAGGCCTCGGCGCAAGGCGCAAAAAAAGAGAGGGCCTGAGATAAAAAAAGCGAACAAAAAAATAAAGTAAAAATATATTAAAATAATACTATTTTTCATTTAGCTATCATCAAAAGTTCTAAAATATTGATCTATTAGTGTATAGAAGTAGTTTTCGTTAGATAAAAGTATAAATCTGGCTGAAATCTAGCCATAACTTAACGAATTTGGGAATATAGCTGAAATCTGTGCCTAAACCATCACCTGGAGAATTAAAGCGCAATTTTCTCGACTCAATGCGCAAATGCATCGCCTCGCTTTAAAAATGGGCCTAGGCGCAAGAGGCGATGTACTGATCGGGCTAGTTGGACACGGTGGGGTTGATCCCGATTGTTTTTCCCAACGTTTAATAAATATCTGACGTAATAAACATGATAAATATAATTATGACAATAATAATGTAAATCTTTGAATAAAACGATATGAGGATGTGTGCATTAAAAAAATACACTTATGTTTATTTGTTTGGTTCGGTTCGGTTCATTTGAGATTAAAAATAAACCCTCTTTGACCCTTTATAAGTAAATGGGTCAAAACTATCACCTCTATGTATGAGAATATGCTAATCAATTCATGCACTTGCGTTTATCAGGTTACATGGAAATCCCATATGTCGTAATGCAAGCATACAAAACAAGGATCGATTTTGTGGCCCTAAAGAATATAAAGATTATATACACCCGATTTCTAGAAACTTAACCG
Organism: Ambrosia artemisiifolia; assembly: GCA_032199755.1. Classification (NCBI taxonomy): domain Eukaryota; kingdom Viridiplantae; phylum Streptophyta; class Magnoliopsida; order Asterales; family Asteraceae; genus Ambrosia; species Ambrosia artemisiifolia. The sequence continues at coordinate 57,805,056 of CM063523.1, read as the reverse complement.
AGTGTCCAATTCAATCATGTCCCACAAACAACTACTTTGAATATGTTTCAGGATCCTCAATCCCATGTTTTTGTGCTTCGCCAATTAGGGTCGGTTACCGTTTAAAAAGTCCAAGTTTTTCTTACTTTCCACCATATCAAGATCAGTTTGAAATGTATATCACTGGCTCTCTTCATTTGGACTTCTATCAACTACATATTGACTCAGTTATGTGGGAAAAAGGCCCTCGGTTGAGGATGTATTTAAAACTTTATCCTAAAGTTGGAACCGAGCATTCGAGTACTTTTAGTACAAGTGAAGTTTTAAGGATTAGAGGCGTTTTTACTACGTGGGTATTTCCTGGGAGCGATTTTTTTGGACCGTATGAGCTTCTAAATTTTACTCTTGTTGGACCGTATGCACACTGTAAGTAAGCATTTTGTATTGTGATTATCATCAAAGTTTAAAAGAACGGAAACGAGCCTCGAGGCGAACCGGGGCGTAAGCTCGAGGCGCAGTCAAAAAATAAATATAAAAATTATGTGTCTGTAAAAAATAAAATACTTGACGTAGAAAAGTCTAAAACATCAAAAAAAAAACACATCAAAAATAAAATAATTGACCCAAAAAGTCTAAACCACCAAAAAAGCACATCAAAAACACCCTAAACCACCCGAGGCGCACATTTTCTTAGCGCCTCAGCCCTTAGAGGCGTATGTACAATCTGAATCCCATGAGGCGCGCCTCAGACTCGTTTTCTTAGAGTTTCGCCTCGAAGCGTACGCCTCACCCGTTTTTTTAAACCATGATTATCATATGATATTATTATCTTGTGTTATTGTTAAGCTCACATTGTGTTTTTTTTCCTTATAAATTTAGTGAATGTTGAGACACCGAGGAAAGGTATAAGTAAAGGTGTTTTAGTAACCACCGCCGTTGTGGCGGTTGTTTGTGCTTTACTAGTTTCTTCGGCGTTGACTGTTGTGATCAAGAAGCAACACGAGAGATATAGACACACATCGTCAAGAAAATCTTTACGTAAGTTTTCAATTTTGATGTGCGTTTTCAAAGTGATCATGTGATATCCAGTTTTTAGAATCTGATAATCAACTATAATAAAACGGGCTTTAAAAGGTAGTGTTTGGATGTGGTCATGTTGTTTGAACGGGCTTTAGAAGGTAGTGTTTGGATGGTCTCTAAATGATGTTATGTTACTCTTTGCAGTCTCAAAACTTTCAATCAAAATGGACAGTGTGAAAAGTTTCACCTTTCGAGAAATGGCAAACGCAACTGAAAATTTTAGTGATGCAAGTGTCGTTGGCCGTGGTGGTTATGGGAAAGTTTATAAAGGAGTGTTATGGGACAATACGACAGTAGCTATAAAACGTGCAGAAGAAGGATCGTTACAAGGTGAAAAGGAATTTTTAACAGAAATAGAAATTCTATCAAGATTACATCATAGAAATCTTGTATCACTCGTTGGATATTGTGATGAGGAACAGGAGCAGGTATTTTTTTTTTTTATGATTTATTTATTGCTTGAAGATGAAGTAATAGTATACTAGTGTTTTGTGGATTTATGTAGATGCTGGTTTACGAGTTCATGCCTCAGGGAACGTTGCGCGATTGGCTTAATGGTACAAAACTTTTTTTATAATCACTTTTCCTACATTTGGATAAGGTATACACCATTTATGTGGAGAATGACAAATGTTACCATTTACTGAATCGCAGACAGATCAGGAAAAACGTTGAGCTTCAGAATGCGGTTAGAGGTGGCACTAGACTCAGCAAAAGGAATTCTTTATCTTCACACAGAAGCCAACCCACCAATATTCCATCGCGATATTAAGTCAACCAACATTCTTCTTGATTCTAAATTCACTGGAAAAGTTGCTGACTTTGGGCTGTCCAGGCTGGCACCAGTCTTGGATGAAGATGGAGCCGGTCCTAACTATGTATCCACACTTGTTAGAGGAACACCTGTAAGTATTATTCCATTTGGGCAGGTTGGGGTAATGGGTCAAAACAGGTCGACAGCTTGACACAAGTCAGCTTGAGCTAAAACTTTTTTTTTTTTAAATAAATCTAATTCTTTTTATTATAAATAATTAGTGTGTCAATTATGATTACAAAAACTATATTATTATGGGTTAGAAAGAACCATTTATGATACGGGTTGGGTTGACGTGAAAACACTTTTTAACTATTAACGTTTAACAATATATTAATTTTGAACTAAACCATTTGCGAGGTTGTATGGACTATACATAACACTTCGGCCGACTTTTTGACCCGCTCTGCCCTTTGAACTATTTTCTTTTAAACTATTTATGTAAGTTTCGTTTGACTTGTTAGAGGTAAAGCGTAACCCAGATTGGCCCATTTATAAGTAAATGGGTCGATAGGGTACACCTACTAGCTAGATATGTTCTAGCAAATGGAGAAACACATACTTTAGAGAAAATATAACATGTTTCAAGGCATAAAAAGAGTCCTTCATGATTTACAATACAAAATTCCTTTTTATAATAAATTCCGTATTTCCATGTCTTATTGCAGGGCTACCTTGATCCCGAATACTTATTAACCCATAAGCTAACAGACAAGAGTGACGTTTATAGCCTTGGTATTGTATTCTTAGAGATCCTAACTAGCATGAAACCAATATCACATGGCAAAAATATCGTCCGTGAGGTATCGTTTTTCTTTTTTTATGCAATATATAGGACTTCCTTGGAGGTGGAAAATTGGGTGGGTCGGAGGCTAGGTCACGGGTCAAAATGGTCGTTTCTATGTACTAGACGAAACGGGTCAGACCGGAATCTGATTAACATGAAACACTTTTTGTCCAGGAGCTCCAAACTTTTTTTTACGTATTGACAATCAGTATGTCAAAAATAACTAAAAGTTATATTATTTAAATAAAACTCTTTAAGTATTTACAAAATGAGCTAAATAGGTTTTAAACGTTAAAAATACAATTTGGGTGACTTTCAACTGCTTGCTTGTTTTTCTAGCTCTTTGATTGTTTATAAGTAGATGATTAGGTCAGGCAGGTTGGGTAACTGGTCACAATGGGTAATTTTTTGGTAAATGGCAATAGATGAAATGGGTGAGAAGGGGTAGTTGGCCCGAAACCATGTTTGTGCAAAAATTTTGAACTTTATATAATCGGTGTCAAAAATGTAAAAAAAAAGTAACTTAAAAATACAAATTGAGTGACTTGCACCATGTTCGACCCATTTGACTTGTTTTCCTTTTAGCTAAACATTTTTAAAATTTTACTTGCTGGTTAGAAGTAAACCATATCCCAAATTGACTTTTATTAGCAAATGGGTCGAAATCACCACCTCTAAAATTCCCATAGCATCGAGATTAAATAATGATGTTTTTTTTTACTTTTCCCAGGTCAAAGTAGCTCATCAAACAGGAACAATGTTCTCAATCATAGATAACAGAATGGGTTCATACCCTTCTGAATTTGTTGAAAAGTTTCTATCTTTGGCTCTTTGGTGTGTCAATGATAAGCCCGAAAAAAGGCCATCTATGTTAGATGTGGTTCGCGAGCTTGAGCACATACTAGAAAAGATGCCTGAAACAGGCACCGACTTTTCAGAGCCTGAGTCAAACTACTTTGTGGAATCATCATCAACTTTTTATAGCTCATCAAATGTCCCGGGAAGTGATCATAGCAGTGGTGATCATACCGCGGTTTACCCCCGTTGACACATGACGAAATTTTGCACCAAAATGAACATGTTTTACAAGTACAAGGACCTAGTGTCAATAAAGAAAAGTATATTAGAGAGTTGTATACTTGTATATATGGTCCTCGGTAGACGGTAGTGAAATAGTTTGTTTGTACAATAGAATCTAGAAGAGAATTTTCTTTTTGAAAATAAATGAAGTAACAAATGTAAATTTATACTTGAGTAAATTACCAAAACCGTCCCTGTGGTTTATTACATGAATACGCGATACACACATATATTCTTTTGATGGTATTTGGGTACTAATTGGTACATGTTTAAAAGTGATTATATGATTTTGAATAATAAGAATCAGGAAATTATTGATGGTAATGGGCTGGATATGGTTAAACTTAAGCCCATACCCGTGCAATATTTATTCCAAACAAATACCCGTCAGGTTTCCGGTATAACCTTGGGTTTGAGGTTTTAGCCATCCTTAAACAACATAAGTGTAGGAAAAAAACAAACTAGAATACAACAATACACAGTGATCTAAAAACATTAATTGATATTTTATGAATTTATGATCATATTTATGTACAACAATCTCACATGAATAAATCCAATGAAGCTTGGTTTACAAATGCATAACCCAACAAACAAACAAGAATAATGAATCATTCCTTGCACTTCATACTCCATCCTCTTTTCTTTTTAAGCAAATGATTAGTTCATTGATCAACTACCACTTAATCCCCTAGGTAAAGGAATTTTTCTAAGGTGCCAAAGAGTCCCCTCCTAATAAGTAGGGCTTTGTTGGTCTTGCAAGCATTCGTCTACGTTTGCTCGCAAAACTACTAAGGTTAAGATAGCCAATCCCGTTTTGTTTTGGCAGAAACGAATCAATTTCGAACAGTGTATTATAGTCGACGGGCCCCTAGCGATGATCGGACCCAGATAATCAATGTATTCATCGTGCCCCCTGGGTTCGGTGAAAGAATTGAATTTCCCGATGAGGCAGCCTGCTGGGACTTTGCTAGAAAAGGGATTAGCGGCTTAATGCATGGATTTGAGCTGTGAAAGGCGTAAGGCAAGTGGCTTGCTCCTCGTGGAGTAGATCCCGCATCCAACCAAGTCTTTGAATAGGGAACGGGATAATTCCCACTACCGCCATTTAGTAGACAACGAGTGTGCGCCCCTTTAGAGAAGAGATAGGGGCGAGTACTACACGAGCTCGTAAGTAAAGTACGGAACGAGCCTTCAACATATAAATTTGAAAAAGAAACTCTTTGGTCAAAAGAGTCAACCTATACATTTCAATTAACATAAAACATGTATACACGTATATAAGGATATTCAATACATAACCAATTTCAAGACAGGACTCCAAGAACCACATACACTAATACCTATTATTTTATATGATACGTAAGACGATCTTTTAACTGCATCTCTCTCTTCCTTCACTTAACTAATTATACTTACATGCACTATCTACAAACGTTTATTAGGTTCTTGCACTTCTCTACCATATAAAATTGATATGTAACAAAAACGCCCCATTATATATACATATATGTGTATACATTTATTAATGCTCTAGACGTAATGAAAGCAACAATTTTTATGTGTATACATACATATATATGTATACACTTTCTTGATGAGCTAAAGAAAATAAAAGCAACAATTTTTATTCCTAAATCTTAAAAATTTCAAGATTTTGTTGGAGGGTAATTCAAACATATGATTTTTTTTTTGTCTCATTTAAATCAAATCACCATCTCCCTAATATTTAGTACACGTTTTTAAATCAACCACATTACCCATTTCATATCGGCATATCGCTTAATATTGAATCCAAAATCCCATTCAGAACCGTTTTTTGCAACTAATTTACGGTCTGTCGAACTCCTGCATTCCATCATCAATTGGGGTAATTGTTTAGCGCATTTGTTTCTTTATTGCTCTGTATATAAAAGCCCCAATATTACTATTTAATAATATTTCAGTTATATAAAAAAAAATACTATTTATTGTGGAAACAACCACCAATTTTGGAGATTTAGGTTTATAAAAGCCCCAATGTTGATGGAATTTGATAGACTTCCAATGAAAAAAGGTTAACCGTTGCAGTCATCAGCCACTAGCTAGTTTTGCCAAACATACCCTTAGTATTTTGTTGGTAAAGACTAATTAACGAATATCATTCCACAATAAAAACCAAGTTACATTTGGATAGTGGGTAAGCGAGCAACAAGCTGCACCGCTATCCTTTTTTTAACAGACTTAAAAGGTCAAAAGTTAAAATGTCACAATTACCCTCAATAAACCCTTCTTCAATCTCCCCCAATGCTATCAGAGTTGGTTCCTTCACAAAAATCAATCTCTTACCAAAATATCAAATGGTTTCGTTTACTTCACAATTATAGAGTTGGATTTGTAAACACTAAAATTAAATAATATAAAATAAAATTTGATTACTTTTTTATGATAAATAGAAGCTACCAAAGAACAAGAACAATAAAACACTAAAAAACTGTATTCTATTAACTTTTTGGTATACGAGAAAAAAGTTGGAATTCATATAGTAATCAACGAGAAAAACAACGAAATATAATTTTAGTTTTACTTTTTATGATTTAGGTTATGAAGAAACTCTCGTTTCATGGATGACAAAGGAATTGGAATTGGAATTCGCGCGAGAACCATAAGTTAATTTCGAATTTTGATGTGTTCGTTTCATAAGATAGAATGAAATCTTGATGGAATTAAAATGTGGATTCCCTTCCATATGTTGTTGTTCAATTACAATTTCTTCTGGTGTTGTAACAAACAACATAAGAAGTCGAATACACATTTCAATTCCATCTGAATTCCATTCAATTCCCGTGAAACGAACGCTTTTTTTATGGTATCTTTTAAACCTTCCATGGGTTATAGAAGGAAAGTCGAATTCCACCAAATAGGTGAATGTTTTCCATTTCCAACCCATGCCTTCTAGAAGATTATTGGAGTTTATACGGTCAAGATCAAATCTTGAAAGAGTTTACCCGACGGAGATATGCCTAAAAACGATTACACTATACGGTGACCACAATATATAAATATATATATACACACACGTGTATATATACACACATATATATATAATTACACAATCAGTTTTTTTTGAACGGCTAATTTCTCCCCCTTTAAATACACCCATTTTTGCCTCTTATAATGCTTGAACTCTCAACATCTTCTTTAAATACCAACACCTTTACCACCACAAACACTAGGGGTGGGACAATTACACAACTAGTTACTAAGACTTTTAACTAATTGCATAAACATCCCATACTTGTAGGCAAAAGATTATTTCCAGCAATTACCGTTACTTCAGTTTTATCATCCATCATGCATCTTAAATAAACATTTAGTGATAGAAATAATTAAATTTACAAACCAAATTTAATTTTTAAACAAAATTATTTTATGTAAAATAATAAAAAAAAACATTTTTTAAAACTTGGTTATACTCAGTTCCGATAACCAGTTATAGTCAAACCTGACCATTCCGAGTACATAGAGTTGGATTTTTCTCCTCAATACGCGTACTCATACTTCACCCGGTTACTCTCAATATCCAATTTTCTAATACCTAATCAAACCAAACACAGTTCCATTCCCTGGTACTATAAAAACCCGATTTGTGCACCTCTAATGACAAGTAGATTTGATAATTACACATAACTTCTAAGCATTACACGACACGTTTCAATCAAAGCTGTCCCATACCCGCGGAATATTTTTCCAAACAAGTACTCGTCAGGTTTCGGATATACCCGATGGGTTCGCGTTTTTGGCCATCCCTAAACAAGAAAAATACAGAAATAACAAACTAGAATACAACAATACACAGTGATCTAAAATATCAATTGATATTTTATGTATTTATGATCAAATTTATGTAACAACAATCTGTCAATCTCACATGAATAAATCCAATGAATCTTAGTTTACAAATGCATAACCCAACAAACAAGAATAATGAATCATTCCTTACTCTACACTTTATATTCCATCCTCCTATCATTCTACTTTTTTTTTAAACAAAAACAACATATGAATTTGAAAATGAAACTCTTTGGTCAAAAGAGTTAACCTATACATTTAAATTTACATAAAATATATACATACATATATAAGGATATCCAATACATAACCAATTTTAAGAGAGGGCCGCAAGCGCCACAAACGCTAATACCTATAACTTCAGATGTGATACATAAAACAATCGTTTAACCGCATATCTCTCATCCCCCACTTAATTGATTATCTTCCATGCACTATGTACAAATGTTTATTAGGTTCTGGCGGTTTTCTACTTAAAATTGTTTATGTATCAAACACACCCCTTAATAAATACATACATATACGTATGTGTGTATATCACAAGGTGCTTTCAATACAAAACCAATTTAAAGTCAAGAACCGCGAGAACCAAACAAGCACTTATAGATTGTGCTGACTAGAGATGGTGTGAGAGAGAAAGAGAGGCAGTTATGCGGTTACATAACTGCTTCATGTGTCACAATTAAAACAATATGTACAAGTGTTTATGTGGTTCTTGCGGCTGTCTGCTTAATACGGGTTTCGTATTGTACATCCCTCACATACATATATATATGGAGGTATGTGTGTGTGTGCAGCAAATTTCATGTTTTGATGTTACAAATTAACGACCAGTTTTCGCACGTTTCATGCCACTTGAGTTGAATGGTGACACGCTGCCACTTGGCCCGGGACTCTCTTCTCTGAAATTTGAATTTAGCATGGCTAGCTCTCGCAGTTGTTGCCTTTTGATATAGTCTTCAGATTCATCCTGTAAATTTAAAGTATAGTTAATGAACATGGATAAGGAAAGTACAGATAATGAAAGTTTATTAGTAGCATACAGTTGACTTCTAAGGTCAAGCAGACTGCTTTTCAAATCCAGGATTTTCCTTTTTTTTTTTTTTTTTTTTTGTGTGTTTTTCAGGAATATTTTGATAACTTGTACACAACTTGTAACATATGTAAACATGTTAATTTATTTAAAAAAACATTTAATAATTTTGAAGTTATAAAGTAGCCCATTTGACTTTAAAAGTCAACAAGTACAAGAAATGATCCATTTTCTTATGAATATATTACTGATCATACGCTCGTAATTTGATTTCATACGCAAGGCACTAAGGCAGCATCTATGAATACATCATATGTAGAAGAAAAAATATATACAGAATAGGAATGGCTCTAAATATTTAAAAGAATGCAGAGAACTTGTTAAAGTTTGACTTTTTTCAGAGTCAAATCATGCAATTAGTAAACCTGTCCTGCATTTTATCAAAAGTATCCTGCGTTTCTAAATTTGACTTTCGACGTCAAGTAGAATACTTTATAAATTCAAGATTTTTCCTACAGTTTCTATGTTTTCAGGTAGGGCTGGCATAACAGGTTACACGAACCTGTTAAGACACGAACACGAAACCTGTAAACACGAACACAACACGAAAATAAACAGGTCTTAACGTGTCGACCTGTTATAGACACGAAACCTGTTAAGACCAAACACTAAACCTGTTAAAATTGTGTAGGTTCGTGTCAGGTTATCGTGTTCGTGTCTAAATTGCCAACCCTATTTTCAGGGATACCTTGATATGCTATTCAAAACTTATCGAAAATAACAGAAATTATTTATTTCCTTAAAATATCTTTATAAACTTTGATGTTGTAAAGCAGCCCATGTGACAGTTGACAAGTTCAAGAAATGGTCCATTTGTTTATATTATTAGTAGTCATGATAAAGCTTAATTTGAGGAGACATCAATATATACATCAAAAGGAACAAGAAATACTATTAACATTAACCAATGGTGTTAATAATGTAAAACAAGTGGAATTTACTAAAACAAGTTTGACTTTTTCCAAAGTCAAATGAGGCAATAAGTAAATAAGATAGTGATTTATAAGAAAGATTCATACCACAGGTTTGAGTAACTCTTGAATAATTTCATGTGCCTGCCTCAGCCTTATATCAACAATGTTTGCAGGCAAATCAGCCTCAATTAAGATGTGAAGTGGCTCGTTTAAATGCTCATAGCCCGGTCTTCCCCTTAGCTTTTCTTCCTTTAATGTGTAACATACAAATGATCAAATATAAGATTCTAGAAACACACTATTGCTCATAGCCCAACTTTCAGTCCAATTTCTAGTTTTTTTTTTTCAATAATATTAATATTGGATAATCAATTTGTACTACTGGTACAAAATGTTGACGTGGCAAATGACGCGACAGTATTTTTGAAAATCCTATTTTTTTTTTCAAGTGACACTATCAAGGCTCAAACTACCTTAAACCCAAAACTTTTAGAAAGTTGAGGTTTTTATGGGTCAAACTAAAGTTGCTTTCCTAAGAGAGAAATTACTCCCTTTGTCCCAAAAGAATGTCCACTTTCAAGATAATTCATCAAGTTTTTCATTCTACCCTTGGTCACGCTCATCATAAAACTGCGGTAACTATACATTCCTAAAACCATGTTGTTCAGTGGCGGATCTAGAAATGAATTTTAGTAGTAACGTTTTTCATTTTTTTCATTTTAGTAGCAACGTTTTCCAAATTTCGTAAAAAGAAAAACCAAATTTTCCACTAATTTTCCACTACGCGCGCGAAGTTGAGCAGCAACGGACGCAGCACCTAGTTATTAAATAGGTCCGTCCTGATGTTGTTGTTGTGTGTGTGTGTCTGTTTTTTTTTTTTTTTTTTTTTGGTGGACACTTCTTTTGGGATACAGGGAGTAGCCTAAAATGCAATTAACCTTTTAGAGAAATCTTGAGTTTTCATATTTAAACTAGCATTACATATGAGCATATGAGAGAACCTTATCAGCATCCTTGATTGACCCTTTTCCTCGAATGTACACACGACAACCCGTTGTAGCTTCTATACGTTTTAGTGAATTGCCTCTCGGTCCAAGAAGCCGCCCAACAAAGTTAAACTAAAATCCAAAGAATATAAGTCATTGAAACAAATAGTAAGATGGGATGGTTTCATTAAAGATTTACATCTGTTACAACTTTTTGAAAGCTTACATTGGGGTAGGAATCAACGGGGATCTCAAACCGCAAGATTCTCTTGACGGTGTATGCACTTGGGCTAGCCGGAGCTCCTTGCCAGTCCATTGTCATTCCATATGGGCCACTTAACCTCTGTCATGACACAAGATAAAATTAGTGATTCCTTTTCTTTTCTTTTGTGGAACAGTTTTATGAATCATGACAAACACTTCCACAAAGAAAACAAAGCCCAATTAACTGTCAAGTTCCAATTATGGGGTGTTTGGACTGTTTATTAAAACTGCTTATATGTTTATTCAACAGAAATTGGATTTTAACACTCTGAACTATTGATTATTAGCCGCTGACACACTGAACTAGAAAATTGTTCACCATCAGACTGTACTTTCAACTTCTTGGCCTGTGTCACCCTCGGACTAACTATGGTTAGTTTTTTTGCTAACGTGGCCATTTTTGCTGATGTGGCATGGTGACGTGCTTTTTTTTGCTGATGTGGCATGGTGACATGGCTATTTTTTGCTGATGTGGCATGGTGACGTGACCATTTTTTGCTGATGTGGCATGGTGACATCGCTATTTTTTTGCTGATGTGGCATGGTGACATGGCCATTTTTGCTGATGTGGCATGAACACCATGCCACATCAGCAAAAATGGCCACGTCATCAAAAAACTTACTATGGTTAGTCCGAGTGTGACACAGGCCAAGAAGTTGAAAGTACAGTGTGGTGGTGAACAATTTTCTAGTTTAGTGTGTCAGCGGCCAATAATCAATAGTTCAGGGTGTTAAAATCCAATTTCCCTTTATTCAAAGTAGCTTAGTTCATCACTTATAATCAGATAAGTAGTATGGATAAGCAAATCCCAAACAGTACCCTCAAAACAGCTTATTGTATCAAAACACGAAACGGCATATAAGCAGCTTTATGAGCATATATAAACTAGAAGCATAATTCACCTCATTTTTCAATATGCTCAAAATAATTATTCAAGTAACGGGTCAAATATCTCATTGTTAGTTTAATATCAAAACGTTGATTACCCGCTCATTCTTTCAACATTGAAGAAAAAAAAACAGTTAAGTTAGTAGAGTTTATTATATATAGTTAGTTACCTCTTGTGGAAAACCATTCCAACCAGTAAGATCTGGAGAAGCCATGGGGCTCGGACTCCTATGTCGCAACCTATCAAGCTCGCTAAACCCTTGGTTTGCCATACCAGAAACTCTCAAGATTTCTGTTAAAAAGAAAACACACTTCACTCCTTGGGTTTGAAATTGGTTAGTTGAGTCGTCAAAACTAGTTCGGACCAAATGACTAGTTCTTGGTCAGGTTGGGTTGACGTGTGAACACTTTTAGTCAAATATTTTTAAACTTACCATACGTTATTTGTCAGTCTGTCAAATATGATTTGTTGATAACAGAATCAAATAATTTAGTTTCTTGCGACCGTTCAAGGTTTTTTTTTTTTTTTTTTTACCTATTGACCTATTAGAGAGTAGACATGCTGGTCAATTCATAAGTCAATGGGTCAAAACTGTCACCTCTAATCACAATCATAAACATAATGATTTGGATACCATTAAATTGATCCTTGAACAATGTTATGATCCTATTACAAGGCCAATATGAAACGAACCAAAAATATATCCCTATTAACAAAATCAAAGAGTTGTGTTTCGATATAAGCATATTCATCCACATGGTAGAAGAACTTGATGCACTTAGCCAAACAACAATGAACAAATAGATTGCTCTATCGCCACATAAATCATGGGTGCAAACAAAAGCCAACACCTTTACATATTGCATGCATAGAACCTACCCGAATAACAACGGTAGACACTAGTTTTCTTTACTTAATACATGGTTCCTTCAAGAATTAGGATGTTTGGCACTACACCTTGAAAGTAATTATCCTAGTATTGTGTATAGTGTTTACATTATACAAGCTGCAGATAAACAGTTTCAGGGTATTTGGATATAGTGAGACTTATTCTGAGTATTTGATTATTTAGGGGTCAAATAGTAAGTTACAGTTATTGCATTATTTGACCACCACAACATCAAACATCAACATAAACACGCCTGGTTAACTGCTTTTGGTTATTCCACATCAAACAATAACAAACTTAGATAACGCACCTCTTGCGTTGTGCGCATATAATGTATATATGTGTGGGCTCTCGTGGGGCAAAAGTGAAATTGCATTAGCTTTAACCTTATTTTACTAATTTTGTGAATATAATGTTAAAAGTGGCGGACAGTTAATCATGCATCATGTGGTGGCGTTGACAGCCGAAAGACAAGAGGTACATGGACCAATCAGTCTTTGTCCCGATTGCTAAGTGTATGTGTCTTATGTCCAATGTTTGATGCAAAACTACTATCGATCCCGGTGTCTCACTAGAAGCAGCCTCTCTATTCCTACGAGACAGAGGTAAAGTTGTCTACATCTTACCCTCTTCAGACCATACCATACCTTAGCTTTGCTATTGGTGAGATTTACCGAGTATGATGATGATAAAAACAAACTTAAATACTTAATATAGGCAGAAGCTTCAACTCATGATTCAAAAAAATAACAAATGGATCTTCCTAATAACAAAAAAAAAACTTTTTTCATGCACCATGCACTCAAACAACACAAACCCTATAGATAAAGATCCAAAAAATCATACCTTGATTCAAGAGTCTTGTGCATATGGGAAGAACTTGAAGAAAAGGCTGAAGCTTCTGATGTTCTACCAATAATTCAGATAAATACTGACTGAAAAACACAACATATATTAATAACATATAAACATAATCAAGATCATATAAAAACACAAGCTTCAAACTAAACTGATATTATTATTATTATTAAACAAAGATTAGAATTGATCACAAACCTATCAACATCTCCATGAGTTCTAATCTGTGGAGAAGCTGTTCTTGCTGGAGAAAAGTTAGGATTATACAAACCTGACATGGTCTTTTTATTTTTATTTGACAAAAATCCACCAAAAAAATGGTGGAAAATAAGAAGAAAAATAAAAATAGAAAAAAGGTTTTATTGTGTTGATGATATTAAAGAGGGGAGCAAGCAGAGTCCAGAAAGATCTGTCAAGTTGAGCAGAAAATTTGAGGCAATCATTTCCTTACTTATTTCAATTTGGAAATTAATTTAATTTAATTTAATATATATAAATTGGAAATAAATAGTATTATTTTTGTTTGAAAAAGTTGTCAGCATGACTTTTGATTGATACTCTGTTTTAAGGTAAAAGGACAAAAAGAAATCAAAGAGAGCTAACTATTATTCCTCCATATTTTATGTATTTTTTTTTTTGTATATTACTGTACTTTTATTATTTATAAAATATATAATTAGTTTAATATTTAGAATTCACAAGTTTTCTGTTTTCGTTGTTTCCAAAACATGCGTTGGATCTGTTACATGTTCATGAAAACAAGAAGTTTTAACTTACCTGTAAATATGTAAATTAGCTTAGAATAATATCAATCTAAGTCACTTTAAAAAACACATATAATAATCTTGTCCAATTTAAAAAATGTAGCATACTTTTACTCATACCTATGAGGAATATTATAAGCATTTGAATAGGATGTTAACACTTATACAGTTTGTAAAGATAATTTATTCACATCAAAAGCAGAGAAACAGAATTACCAAATTTAGTATATTTAGATTTCATTGAGTCTGGGTCTCATTCAAATTATTATCTTTATTCTCACGGTTAGAGATAAAATTGTCTATATTTTACCCTCCTTAACTCTTACCATACCTTTGCTATTGATGAGATTATTAACTGAGTATGATGATGGAAATGAGTTATTTAGATTCCACAATCAAATTAATATCTTTATAGTCATGCCATACGTAAAATTATATATTCACTTTTTTATGTATTGTAATGAACAATACTAATTAATTCTAAGAAAATAAGATAGATACATGAAAATAACGTAGATATCTCAAAAGTAGAGCTGACAACAGGTAACATGTATAAGACACGGTTAGATATGTTTATCGAAAAAGTACAATATGTGTTTTTTTTACTTTTTTAAAATTATTGAAATTAGCATGCTATGATCCACCATTTCTTCTTCTTGATACATAAAACATATATATATATATATATATATATATATATACACACGTTATAAACATGAGATTTAATGTAGTTAAATAAATTGTATTCATGTTTAGAACTTATGTTGTTCGCGTCGTCAAGAAGCTGTTAAATCCGCTAACACACGATTTGTGAGGCCTGCTCAAAAGTAAATACGGAAGAAAGAAAAGGTAAAGCTAAATATTGTTGTGAGTATCAGATTAAATACACGTAAATTTATTCGTGTATAAAAATAAAACATACATCATATTTGTGAGATACGTGGTCAAAAGAAAAGTAGCAAAGAAAATTAAAGAGAAGAAGTTGACACGTGTCAAACATGCAGTGGGTCCAGGGCCAGCATGCGGCCAATGAGCAAATGAAGTGGCCAGCTGGAATGACAGGGTGGCCCGACCAATCGACGCCGTTTTGTCCCCTCACTTCGCATGCGCTTTCTCAATAAACCATATAAACAGGTTACCTATTTTATTAAAAAAAAAAAAAAAACTTTCTTGATTTAATTTTAAATAATATTATTTGAGTGAAAATAACGTTAAAATTGCGAAAGGTCTTATGTCCAAGGCTTGATGTCAATTACTATCGAGTCAGGAGTCTCACTGGAAGCAACATCTCTGTATATTTCTACGAGATAGAGGTAAGGTTATCTATATCTTATCCTACATTAGCTTTGTATTTGTGAGATTTACTAAGTATAATAATGATGATTGTTTAGATGGTTCGCTTTTACAATTTAGGAACCGAGAACAATTAAATATATCAATCGTAACCGATCAAACCCTAAAATATGTTTTAGTTGAATAGCTATGCTCTTTTTTTTTTTCTTTTCTCCTAGTTCCAGTTGATTAAAGATATAAGGATTAATATAATTAGATCAAAATCCTATACTTCATATAGCTTTCCATACAAAGCAAAGAAGTTTACATCATGTAGTAGAACTTTTATGATTATGAAATTACAAGTTTTGGTGGATAGATTATTTAGTTTAGTGGTAGAGGATATTCTAAAAAGTATTAAAATGGTAGGAAGTGTATGAGATAATCTAATGTATTACATGGTTTGTATAACGTATTTTTGTATAACGTTACATGGTTTGTATAATGTTACGTGATTACGTATAACTACGTAATTACAAAACACTACTTGACTATATTTTTAAAGGCAGCGCAACTAGCAATTTGACAGCCTCCTAAAGGGCGAGCAACGACTCTTAAACTCTCTCCCCGAGTTTGAATCGTTGCCGGTGGTGCTCGCCCATATTTACAAAACTTGTACCTAGTATGATCGCCCATATTTACAAAACTTGTACCTAGTATGATCGAACCAGAAACCTTCCCAGGAAGACACCACTTAGTGAAAAACCTCCTCACCAACTTGGTTATACCATATTGGATGCTACTTGACTACCTACCATTATGTAATAGCCCCTAACACTACTTGATTACCTATTAGGTGTATTTTTGTGGCTTCCTACTATGTATTTATATGAACAATTATTACTCTGACTTTAAAGGCTTAGACAGATTTTTGTATAGTCTCCTACACTTCGCACATAATTAGTACTCGGTAACATTTCCCATAGTTTAATATATACTTAATATATATTATATTTTAATATCCAAATATATAACGTAGCCAACTATTATTTAGTTTTTCCCATCTTCCATTGAGGGTATCCAATGAATTTTGGAGGGGTTCTTCTAACCACATAATATGACACATTATATTGTATAGTAAAATAATCATATAATGCATGTGATACATACCTAATAAAATATCATGCCTTACATCGTTTTAAGATGCTCTTTTGGACCAATGGAAAAGGGTTAAGAACAAAATCAAAGTGGGAGTATCACAATATTATTATTATTATTATTATTATTATTATTATTATTATTATTATTATTATTATTATTATTATTATTATTATTATTATTATTATTATTATCTTACGAGTGTTAAATAAACTTAAACTTTCTTTTCGTATTCTAACTTTGGAGCCCAAAGTAGGAGTGTAAACAAGCATAGTTATTCGTAAGCTTCCCGAGTTTGACTCATTAAAAGCTTGAACTGAACCGAGCTTAAACAAGCTTAAGTTTGAGCCTAAAAATAAGTTTTTTTTCTAATAAATGAGTCCCATCTTTATTTATCGGGCTTGAGACTCTAAACGAGTCTTTTATTTATATAACTTTTATTTAACATATTAAAATAGTAATAGTTATTATTATATAAAAATAACTAAATAATATATATCACGTCATATTGATTGACGTATGTTTATTAATAATTTGTATTTTAGTTTATTTTTGGTATTCTTATTATGTGACCTGATCCGAACCGCTTAACTAGACAAGACAGAAAAAAGCGAAACTTGGTGATAGACATTAGACAATAGGTCATTCGCCCGTCGAAATTTTCCAAACCCGTAGGCATAAAAATCATGGATACACCACTAATTTAGACTCCTTAATGCATAAACCAAATCCATAAGCAAGACAATATGCACAAGATGTTAAAGGCATATAAATCTACCCATGACTGAATACTAGACCACCCGTAACGGGCAGCTACAAAAAAACAGCGACGTTTGTCATAGACAAGCACCACATTCTTTTTTTTTTTTTTTTTTGAACGATCAACTAAAGTAGTGTCGGGTACTCTGCACGTGGCCCCCAATGGCCGAAAGGGCCCCAGACGGCCTCTAGTCCGTACAGACAGAGCCCTTCGGCCCACCTGTCTCCTGTTCCTGGGAAAACCCGGCCCGCATACCCGCCCGAAGGCACGACGGTAGTGAACCGGTAAAACCTGGAGGGATCAGGAGTCGAACCCATGACCGCAAGGATCAAGTGTCTCTCCATCACTTCCCAACACCTACCCCACCACAAGGGTGGGGGTTAATATCCATCAAATTGAGACTTATGGGGATCGAACCATTGTCTCATAAATGAGAACAAAGACCTCCTACCACTGGGCCACAATTGATGGATACAAGCACCACATTCTTAGGCCCATCTTCGATGAACTTTGAGCGCTCTCGGCCTCTCGTCTCATCATGGACACAAGTTGGTTGTCCATGAGCCACCTACTTCCAACATCTCATCTAAATAAGAAAAAGATAACATTTGCTAAAAGCTAGACCCAACCATAAAGGTGTATAGAGAGTAATGATATTTAAAAGGTTATGACCCATTGCTGACCAAAGTTAATTGACAACTTGGAAAGTGGTGTCAAAACTTAGTGTCCAGATCATATATGCTTGGCATGGGTGTGGTTGGTTGGTTGGTCATAGAACCCATAAAGCATAATCTCTTTTATAATGACTCTTTTAAGCCTTTAAAGAAGTGGTTGCACTAAAGTGATGAACCCTTTACAACCCATCACCAATGTCTAATTAACTACTCTTTACAGCAATCTTTCACAACCATTATTGCAGATCCCAAGCACAAGTTTACCCAACTTCATCCAAACAGTAAAAACTAATTATTCGACATTTAAAGTTGCACGCTTCGTTACAAAAACGACGAAAACAAAGGACACGTCACGTTGTAGACCAAAATCAATGACAACAATAAATCAACAATAATGATGGTAAGCATGTTATTCTCATTGACTATGCAAGAAAATGTTGTTTGTGGTCAGAAACTATCATTTACATTACACAATAACTCCAAAACATTATCACAAATGAATCAAAATTCAATAATAACATGTCAAACTAGAAGAATACCTAACAAAAACAGTTCATGGGACATACTCCGTTTCAAGACTAGGCTGCGTCCTTGTCACCATAGCGGCCGGTGCTTTCATCCCACCAATCATAGTCATATGCAGCGGTTCACCTCCCTCTGCAGCCCGTTCCATTTTACGCGTCTTTTCCCTCTTTTTACACCTATGAATCCACAATACCAACACTGCCAACATCACCAACAACACACATCCACCAACTACATACACAACAATCGCCCAAACCCTCGAATCAATCCCACCACGTCTTTCCGGTTTAACACCTTCAGACGTCGCAGGAGGTATCGATTTCAACTTCGCTACAATCGAGAAATGCCCTTGTTTAAAAGCCAAACATCGGTTACCAGACACCACACTACTAAAATTAACTTGACCATGTAAATCAATCCAAACACACATTGCGCTTGAACCACCATCTCCTGCAGCAGGCCTAACCGACCCAAAGTCTATAACAATCGGTTCATCAGACGCTCGAATGTCCAATTCAGGTCGATTTGTAACAAACAGATCAGTACCATTATAAGCAAGAAGCCCCAAAACAGGAGCTAAATACATATACCCTGGTAACAAATAATATTCTTTCGACCGATTTCCTAAATCCTGATAAACGAAAACAAGTCTTTCGACATAAGGTTGAACGATAACGCCTATAGGAATATTAAACTCTTTATACATTACAACTCCTCTAGTAAACAAGCTACCAGTTCTAAGTCTTAATGCTGAAATTCGGATACCGGATAAGTTTTTCGGCACAATGGCATCATATACAACACCGGTTTTCGGATAATAATCAAATGCACTATAAGCATTGGTTTGAATAACTGCATCAAGAGCCCTAGCAGGTTTTATATCATCAATGTTGTTACTAAGTGATTGAGAGTCAACAATTGGGCATAATAATGTGATTAATAAAATTAGCATTGTAAGAGTATGTAATTTAAGCTCCATTAAAAAAAAAAAAAAAAAAAAAAAAACTAGAAGGCTTGGAATGACATAAAAATGTGAAGGAATAGATGGATATTATTTGTGGAAGGGTAAATTAGTAAATAATGAGGGATTTGGAAGGAAAATAAATACCTGAATTGGTATGTGGTTGAAAGGAAACCAAACCCTAATGCATAGAGATGATAATGTGTATATGTATGTGTATGATAGATACAGGAAAGTGTAAGTATATGTGTGGGGTAGAAGAGAGTAGAGTAGAAGAGATATTAAAGGGAATGAGAGTTGTTGTCATGAATGTGTTTGTTCATAGGGACAAATAAGTACATCAGATGTGAGTAGTGAGTAGTGACAGTGAAGCAAGGTGTTTTTGGTTGGGTCAAAGATTTACTGGTTCAATAAATATATTTTAATGAAAATTTAAGTAAGGTGATTTATTAATTATTATTACCTTTTTTTATATAATATTTCACATGGGATATAGGGAATGATATGAGACTTTGTATCAAAATATAGGACGGGTATGGTATTAGGCCATACTCAATCTGTTTTTTTTCTTTCTTTTTATTTTCGAACGGCAAAATAATTACTGGCAGGTTACTGAAGTATTATTGTGCCATCAGCGGAACCACTCGACCATATCCATATCCACCTGGCAAGTCTTGATCACAGCTACAAAAACACAAGTTCCAGCATGTTTGCAACTGATAAAACAGCAAAATAGAGGCCCAGCCCCCGTAGGCCCAAGGATGTATCGGTTGCAAAGAATCAAACAAACCCTTCTTTTTCTAATTTTTGTTGGGCTTTATAACTTTTTGATTGTTGTTCACTAAATTCTAATATTTTTTTTATCGTTTAAATTCCAATTCTAGTGTCAATCAAAATTGTTGTTAGTATTTTCAGTTACGGTTTATTAATAGAAGTTGTAATTTTTTTATTAAAAGAAAAAATAACAAAAATTACGTATAACAAATTTTTAAATATTAGTTATGGATTCCTCATTAAATAAAAAAACATTACAAATTACATCAAGATAGCGGGAAGGCGGGCAACAAGCTGCGCCGCCACCCTTTCTGAATGGCAAACCCTAACAAATAAGAGGGTGTTTGGGATTGATTATTCAAAACAGATTATGTGTTTTGGAAAAGCAGGGGTGGAGCTGCTTATAGATTATTGCGTTTTGGTAGCCTAAAAACTGATTATCTGCGTTTTCAAAACGCAATCCAAACACTAAAAATTGAATATCTGCGTTTTCAAAACTCTATAATTTAAAAATCAGATTCAAAACGCAATCCCAAACACCCTCTAAGAACACTAAATGTTTACGTCTTCATACTGTAATTAATATGTTGTTTTTGCCCGATCTATTTTGACCAACCACATATATACTACATGTTTTTATCTTCTCACAAACATTTTCTAGATCCGTCACTATGTATCTTATCTAGGGCTGTGCAAAGGGTCCGGAACCGACCCGACCCGGAACCACCAGAACCGCATACCCTTTTATTGTGTAAATTAGGAACCACGAACCGAACCTTAAAAGGCTATGTGATTCCGGGTCCTAAAGGTTCTGATGGGTCGGGTAAAGGGTCGACCCACTAGAACCTTTTAAATCACTTTTCGTTTATCGACTTATGTTTTCGTAACAGTTTTGTCATTCTCATCACTCGAAGCATTATCTAAATATGTTTTGTATACATCATAAATACACACACACATTAGTACGACATACATAAATATTTATT
Source organism: Ambrosia artemisiifolia (assembly GCA_032199755.1). Classification (NCBI taxonomy): domain Eukaryota; kingdom Viridiplantae; phylum Streptophyta; class Magnoliopsida; order Asterales; family Asteraceae; genus Ambrosia; species Ambrosia artemisiifolia. The sequence continues at coordinate 57,783,717 of CM063523.1, read as the reverse complement.
TCAAATTTGGATATAATACATATTATATAATATATCACATCTATGTATATACGTCAAGCCCGAAAAATATTTAAAAAAGTACATTGTTATTCTTATATATAACTAGATTATACCGGGAACGTCCCGGGGTTGAAAAATCTAATATGACATATTAATTTTACATATGAAATAGAATGATGCGCTTTACAGTTACATGCATGAAAGCTTCGGGTAGCAGCTAACCTAAAACAATTAAAAATATATCTCCAATGTTAACGCCTAACCTTAAACAATGTATAACTCTAATATTAATATCTAACATAAAACAATGTATAACTCCAATGCTAACTTACTGATTTGAACATAATTAGTGACTTGCCGATACATGATTAATGATTTACCTGAACACTTTGTGTTTTTTTCTGTTTGAACAAAACCCAACAAAAAGTAGTCGTTTTTTTCCTCCGGTTTTTATATAGCACTATGGTACTCGTTGGAAATATAATAAAACGCTAGTTAATTTGGTGTAATTTTTTTCTTTAAAAAATCTCGTATATAAAAGATATTAACGTTTAAAAATTATGGGAGGAAACATAAGAGATAAAAATCTAATTTTGTTTTTAAATTATTTTTTTCCTAAAATATCTCAATGTCACATGGGATGACACATGGCACACTCAATGAGGAGAATGCCTCTTTGAGTGCCATGTCATTAAAATGGCTTTGGTTTATTATATGAATAGATTATATTATTATAAATAATAATTTATTATTATTATTATTATTATTATTATTATTATTAAATCCAAATGCATAAGATGTTTTTAAAATAAGAAACAACATCGTATAAAAAGATAAAAGATTTTTAAACTTAAAATATATAAAAGGAGCATTGATGAATTAATAATTTGTGATATAAATCTATTTTTTTTAATTCTTATAAGAAGTCACGTGGCACATTCAAAGGGTAGAGGATGCCACTCACATCATCAAACACCAATTCTTTTATATATATTACTAGCTTTTCTCCCGGGAGTGTCCCGGGGTTGAAATATATAATATAACATAATAAAATATATAATATGACAACATAATTAATGATTTGCCAATACATGATTAATGAATAATAATATTATTATTGTTTATTTTAAACAAATTTCTGTCATAAGTTATCATATTCAAATATAAAAAAAAAAGAATCTCTGCCTATGAAGTTATGTTTATCGTTTGTGATTTATTAGTAGAGTAAAATATATTTGAAAACAAAACCCCACAAAAATAGTTGTTTTTTTTATCCGTTTTATATAGTACTATGATACTCGTTGGAAAGATAATAAAACGCTCGTTAATTTGGTGTAATTTTTTTATTTAAAAAATCTTGTATATAGAAGATATTAACGTTTAAAAGTTATGGGAGGAAACATTAGAGAGAAAATTTAATTTTGTTTTTAAATTCTTATCTTTTCCTAAAATAATTATAATATATATAGATTTATTAAAAAAAACTCAAAAATTAAAAAATCCTACATGATGTCACGTAGCACATTCAAGTAGGGGTTGAGGCCTCCATTGAATGCCACATCATCAAAGTTCAATTCTTTTATTATAAGTTATTATAGATATTTTTAATATTGTATTAACATTACATGAAATCGATTACAATAACACGTAAAAACGAATAGAAAAGACTAAAAAAGATTATTTTTTTATTTTTTAATATAAATACAACTGGTTCTTGTGGTTCTTATATTAGAACCGTGAGTTTGGAACCGACCCGACCCGGAACCGATCATTCATATAAATCTAGAACCGGAAACCGACCCATATATTTAAAAAGGTTCGGGTCCAAGGTTCTCGTGGGTCGGGTCCAAGGTTCTTGTGGGTCCGAACCACGAAATGCTCACCCCTTTATCATCCAAGTTGTGGTCAGAAGGCAAACCCTTTAATAATTGATTACTGTTTTCATTCCACCATATGCTATTGAACTCATTCCCAACATAATCATCAAGTGTAAAACAAAATACAAAGCAAGACCTGATGTTAACAATTTAATGACAAGTTTAATGACAACATCCTTGTACAACAATCTCATACCAAATTATTTGAAAATAATCTTTGAGAGACAGTCACAAAGGCCATAGTACTTTACAAGCTTTTTGTTATTGTTCTCACCAACATACTTACAAAACAAACAAAAGAATAAACAATCCCCCAACAATCCCACAGCAATACCCAAACAACAATACACCACTTTGCACAAAAAAAGAATAAAACAAACAACAAGAATAACTACAACTGACAGGAACACAAATTATAAAGGTTCAGAGATGGTTCTTTTGAGAGGTGTGTGTGGTGATGAAGGTAACGGTGGAGGAGATGTGTGTGGTGATGAAGGTAATTGTGGCGAGGTTGAAACGGATAATGTTCTAGAAGCTACGGGATTAACTTCTGTAACCTCTTCAATGCCTTCATCTAAATACACAACATCTTGCATTGTTAGTTGATGATATTCAACAATTTCCCTTAAGAAGCGGTTTTCACGTGCGTATACAGAATTCTCGTTGGCCAAACGAGCTTTCTCTGCTAAAAGTGACTCCAGTTGAATACGAATCTGATTAAGAAGCATTGATCAAGGATTAGTAGGCTAAGATTATATTTCATAGTAGAAGTGGAATAAAAACTACATTACTATAATAACAATCTAATTTTTGTTATTATAGATGGAGAAAATGATAACCAAGGATCAGCTGAAGGATCCAAAATATCGTAATGCTTTTTTATTAGAGGTGAAGAAACAGGCGGGTTGGGTACCATATCAAATGGGTAAAATATCGGTATGGGTCAAAACGGGCCAGTTTTAATTTTTAAACTTTCTTTACAAATAGTTAGCATGTCAAATATTTCTAGAAAAAAAAAAACTAATTGCAGTATAATATTTTGAATAAAATGATTTAGAGGGTTTTATGCATCAAAATTGCACTGCGAGGAAACTTTCGACCTGTTTGTCTCATTCAACCTGTTTCGTTCTAATTTATTGATTTTTAAATGATTTTGGGGTATTAAACTGGTTATTTGTAAAATGATTCCTTTCAATCTAACTTTAACAAATTTACTCATCTCACTTGTTGAAGATGATATATACCCCGAATTGCGTTGCACGCCTAAAACTTATCGTTTTTAAGGCCGATGTCTGGCATTAAAGTTTTACCTCATGCTTTAGAGTGTAAATTGCAGGGCTTCATCACCATCCTTACAAGTTTATTATTCAAAACTTGGTGATGGTTTTTTTAATAGATATTTCTTTTGCAGGATAATAAAATTTGTGACACAGAAAGATAATTGTATACCATATCATCATCATCTGTAGGGTGGTCTCCTTTCTCAAGAGCCTCACGAAGCATTTTATTTTCTTCTTCTAATTGAGAACTTCTTTCTTTCGCAAATGCCAAATCAGCTTTGAGCGTTTTCAGTTCCCGAAGGAGTAGTTTTGCTTTAGCAGCTGTAGCAATTGCCACCTGCCACACAAAACAAAAGCCGACAATGCATTTCACCGAAAAGGATACAGATTAAAACACAAGTAGTTCATACAAAAAACTTGATATGTACAATGGAACCTAGTTCATATTGGACGCTGGTTCACAATATTTTTCATATTGTAACTTTACCTATGAGTGGTAATTTCTGACACGACACGAAAATAAACACGTTTTGTGTTGTCATAACTAACTCGTTTCGTGTTCAGGTTGGCATGTTTAATTAAACTCACCGTGTTCGGGTTGACTTGTTTAACCTGTTTAGGTAAACATGTTGACCCGTCAACCTGTTTATGACCTCACACCCTCAACCCAATTAACATGTTTACAACTTCATTGCTACCCCAATCCGTCAACACGTTTGACACATTAGATAAATAGGATAAATGGTTCGTGTTTAGGTTACACGGTTTTAAGGGCATCCAGGTTAGGGTTGATGTTATTGACACGAATAAATATATGGGTCGTTTTAGGGTTGAACAACTCAAACCACCAACTCAACAGGTTTTGATACCCCTAGTTTTACCGTCTATTGTATTGATCATTGAGCATGCAGGCATGTTAGCCTCACTTATGTAGCTTTTATGGGATAAGAAACTCCATATTAACAAAAACGATGGTATGATGCATTTTCACAATCATAAATTGATGAGCAGAAGGTTTAAGATTTCTTAAACTTGTGATGCATCAACCACAGATATATCATTACACATTGGCCACCTTACGTCGCGAGATGCCTTGAGTTGAGTTTCTTGATTGGTTTTTTGCTGCTGTGTAGATTGCATTTGAGGTTCCTGCAACTGATTTTGTTCATCATTCGTTACTTTTCTCCTGTTTTGCAGTTTGCGAGTTTCTTGTATGATATCTTGAGTTTTCTTGTCCACAATCGTACGCCCTTCCTGATAATTAAAAAAAAAAAGATAATATACTATTTCTATGATTTGTTTTCAACCATAACAACAAAATAACATGCAACTAGACAATGATCATTTTTTGGTTTCTCAAGATAAAACAAGAAAAGAAAACACAAATAAAGCAATGAGGCAAGTACAAATTATGGCTTAAACATTTGTTTTATAGATTAATAAATTAGTAAATAAATTGAAAAATCAATATCATGACACAGCATATGAGAGAACTCTTACAATATTATATACAACTTAGTTTCATGTAACACACACCTCATACAATCCAACCAAAAAAAAAGGGGGAAAGCAGGCGATTCAAAATCTTTTTTAAATTTCTAACGGTCATTCGGTAAACATGCAATCATACAAATCAATAATGTCAATCCATGACATTTACCTCCAAGGCGTTTCCAATCGTGCCACCAATTTGATTAAGTGAAGACGTGAGTCTATCCAAACCCTTCCTTAATTTTGGATTATCCATTTTCCTGGAGTTCTCAAAAGACTCATAATGATGCTCAGCCTGAATGTCAATAAACTTGAGGTAAATGTCACAAAAGATTAAGATCTCAGGTTAGCCAAGAGAACACTGTGTCTCACGTCCGTGATTCATATTCAAAAATAAAAACAAATAATACCAGGAACCTAGGCAGTCAAAGGCTCAAGGCGCAAAAGTTGAGCATGTCGCGTAGGCACCGGAGATAAGCAAGGATCACGTATTTTCCAGGTCATTTTTAGCTGTTTTACACAAGTTCTTTTTTTTTTTTTTTTTGCAGATTTTAGCCTGTTTATTCAAGTTTTGCATCTTTGTGCCTGGCTACATGCAAGGCGCTTTTGCTGCATTGGGCGCCTAAGCGGCACCTTTGACTACTATGCTAGGAACTTAAGAAGCCTCCCTTATCATTTTCAGATTTCTGATAGTTATTTGCATTGAGGAAGTTAATATTCACCTGGTTGCTTGTTGAGACTGTTTCTGTCTTTACACTGCTAGGAGTTTGAGAACTCCGCGTAGCATTATCATCATCTAGAATTGATTTAGCCTTCCTTGCTAAAACACCCCAAAATCCTCCCGGTTCATTGGTACTTCCCATAGATGTATAATCATAGGTAGCAGTGCCAGTACCCTGCATTACCACGCACTCCATCTTTTTATCACCAGAAACAACAAAGCTACTGTTTTATTCTTTAATCTGGTAACTAACTGAGGTCTATATCTAAATTATGTTTTCAGTTTTTCTTAACATAATTGCTAACCATAATTCATAAAGATGGTTCCAAATCAGATAACAACTGATTAATGCTTAGAAATACTATTATCTTTATCAAGTTGTGCATATGAACTGAATACCATTAACTATGGCCAGTAATAAAAAAAATTGTATTCTGTAACAGATGAACTGTACAATACTTTAATGTTATCTTCATTAACAATATGAAATCACTAATTCTGTAACCAGTACTCTCATATATAGATTCCTTTAATTACACCTCAAATACTTAGGTAGCGTTAGTTTCATAGAATCTAATGGAATTGGAATTGAAATTGAAATTCGCACGGGAACTAGACTTTGATTTGGAATGTAGGTGTGTTCATACTTCATTTCACATAAGGGAATGGAATCTGGATGGAATTGGAATGTAGATCCACTTTCGTATGTTGTTGACCAATTCCAGTTCCTTCTTTTGTTGAAACGAACAATATAAGAAACGAAATATACATTCCAATTCCATTCCATGAAACAAACGTTACCTATAGAATTGTGTCTAATACTCCAAATTTAGCTCATCATCCTCATTAATTATTATGTTTCCATGAAACTAACTAAAGCTATACTATATTATATATAGCTAGATCCATAAACATAAGTCACTAAACAGATAAACAAAACCACAGAAAAACAATTCTATAACTAACACGAACATAAAACATCAAATCATATACTCAATCAAATACTTTAGTAGCGTTCATTTCATAGCATGTAATGGAATTGAAATTCGCACGGGAACTAGACTTTGATTTGGAATGTAGGTGTGTTCATTACTTCATTTCACATAATGGAATGGAATCTGGATGGAATTGGAATGTAGATTCCCTTTCGTATGTTGTTGTCCAATTCCAGTTACTTCTTTTGTTGAAACGAACAATATAAAAAACGAAATATACGTTCCAATTCCATTTCATAAAACGAACGCTACCTATAGAATTGTGTCTAATACTCCCAATTTAGTTCATCTTCCTCATTAATTACGTTTCCGTGAAACTAAGGTGTTGTTTGTTTTTGAAGAGGTAAACTGTCTGCCGTCTGCGGACCACATCTGCAGACATCTGCAGGAGAAGAGGTGGACCAAACGTCTGCAATCTGCAGACCACATCTGCAGACATCTATATATATCTAGATCCATAAACATACGTCACTAAACAGATAAACAAAACCACAGACCAACAATTCTATAACTAAAACGTACATAAAACATCAAATCATATATACTCAATCAAAATTTGAACAAAGTGCATCAATCTACACATGATTCAAGTAACAAATAAAGAGATGAAAAGCATAAAATAAACCTTGGATCGGTGATTAAACGAAGAGTGAAAAGAAGAGCTGACGTAAGCAGAAGAAACAGAAGAGTCGCGATGTGCAGCGGAAGCTTTGATCGCCTGAGCAGCAAGTGATGACGTGGCGGTGGCGGTTGAAACGTCGTCGTTGAAGGTAGAAGACCTAGAAACTGTTTGCTTACGACGGTATGCCATCAGGCATCAGAATATGATGGATCAATAGGGGATTTGTGATTTTTTATTATTATTATTATTATTATTATTATTAATTAAGGATCGTCGGTAACGTCGCCGGAAAGATGTGACGGTGATCGGAGATGAGGGAGGGGAAGTAGTTTGTTTCCAACACTCAACATTCAATAACGCGTCTTTTTTAACTAACTTTTTTTTTCTTTATGCCACCACACAAACTGTATTTTAAATATAAAGTTCCTTAACCTTATTTTGTATAATATATATTAAAAAATCAGGCCCGGTTTTTTAAAACTTTTATATATTTCATATTTTCATATATATTAAAAAAAATTTAAAAGAAAAATTTATATACTCTGTTAAACACTTATATATTAACGTGTTTAAAAAAGTTAGCTTTAACACTAATATTGAGTGCCTAGTGTCTCGGGGTGCCCCTTTTACAAATCGAGTACGCCGAGAGTAACCTGAGTTCTCAAACACCATTTCCGGGGAAAATTCGATAACCCAACCGCATGTAGGCACAACGGTAAAATTACCGGTAAAACCCATCTGGTTCAAGAATCAAACCCAGGATCCTCTGCGTCTTGCATCATTACACACAAATGCCACTACCATTGCACTACAGTGATATTGGCAAAATTATCACTTTTATATAAGGATAGACATCATTCAGTTCAGTTTATTAAGAAAATAAACTTTTCAAACATATATCATAACAAGAAAATTATTAAGATTTTATTGCAAACGTTACAAAAGAAAAAAAAAAAGTGGTCTTAGGTTGTAACTTGTAACATTATTACAATTGTAGAGTCAAATCCTTAGGATCAAACGGTTTATTAGAGCTGCAACTGCTTTCTTCATACTCTCTTATTCCCTCATTCATCTTTCCAAGTCTTGATTTCATAAACCCGAAACCCAACCCGAATCTGGACGCACACGCCTCCTGTCGAAGCCATGCAGGCAACAATGACGACGTTGAAGTAACGACTGAATCCATACGCGCATTAGAACAACTCATAACCATGCTTTGTCTACTGCTTTCATCATGATATGTTCCATTCACTGATCTTAAATCAATATCTCTATTTGGATGCATAGTTTCATTGGTTGTGACAGAATGAGAATAATAATAATAATTATTATTATTATTATTAAACCATGTTTGGCTGGTTGGGATATGGGGTTGTTTCCCTAAGTCTTTTACAACAAGATTTGTGGTTTGAGGGTTTAAGGTTTGGAGTTTACGTTTAGCAACCATTTGAGCAGTTGGACCTAAGTCTTTGACAAACTGCATTAGGCTTTGACTGTAGCTGTGTTGCTGTTGGTTTAACTACAAAGAGACAAAAGCAATGTGAAAATAATTAGTTATGATAAGATAGGTCTAATCTTGTTAAACAGGTAAAAGACGACGCGATTAACATAAGTATCATAAGTATCAACAATGAAAACGACTTGTTTAAGTATTTTATGTATCATGTCTATAATTTTTCATATGTTTTATGTACCGAGGAGAAATAATGGAGCTAGCCTCTTATTCTTATTTTTTTTTAACATATAAAATTAAATATTTTACTTTTTATTAAAAAGGACTAATTGTGTTACAGGTCAGGAATCGTCAGCCTTGTGTGAAACTACAAATGTTGTTTGGGATTGCTAATTATAATTGTATCTATGTTTCGCGTATTGATAGTTTGATACTAGTTGCACTGGCCGGTTGTTTACCATTATTTTTTTCTTTGTGTAAAAGCATTTATTTAGATTATAAGATTTGAACTCGAACTCTACACGTCAGTTAATATAAAAAGATGTTCAGTATTATATTTCTAGATAAATTCGTTATTTTGTTTTGAATTAATTATGACGTCATCTGGTTTTTTCGTGGTTAGACCGGTCCAACCACTGAATCAGTATTATTTTCAAAACGTTACAAACTTATCATGAAAGAAAAACGAAAGTCTAAACGTTGACTTACATGGATCAAAGATTTTGACCAGTTATCATTGTTGAGATTCAAGTCTGGTTTATAAGTAGATCTTCGATCCACTTCAATGGGATCACATTTTTTACCATCTCCATTGCTTCCTGTGTAACACAGATAAGCTGTAAGTAGACTACACCATGTCATACAAATGAAATACAGTTTTGACTTTTGTGGTCAACTTTTTATTTACAAAATCAAAAACTTGATATAAAACTTTATGTATAACCTAATTCAATTGTTCTTGTATCTTAATAGTTTTAAGAACAATGTCCAACATGGTTGTCAAAGTTTTTTATTTTACATAAGTGGTTAGGTTTATTTTGAAGATGGAATTAGTACCGTTGACCTCAAAAGTCAAAGTTGACAAGTTATTTGAGTAGTTTTACTAGCAGTTCTAGGATTTTCTAGGAAACTTCTGTGAATCAAAGGATTAGTGTTCTTTAAGCATGCATCGACGGTTGCAGTACTCGTCTTTTCAGAAGCTTTTAAGAACAGTTTGCTGTTGAACTCGTTAGTTTCATCCTGCGATCTCCTGCAAGATCTTCGCCTACTCCCTGAGAATTCTGACTCGAAGTTTTCTGGATTTGTTCTCAGAACATGGAATACTCTCTTGGCGAGTTTATCTATTCCATGAGCCTATAAAATAAGAGCTTTGGTAGTTATAACCAATCCAAAATAATAAAAATATGCGTTTAGATTTCAAATTCGTCAATACATTCATACCTGTCTAAAGAAAATAGTACCCGAAGAGTTGAAATGCATCGCGTTTCCTGATATTAGAAACACATCATGCTGCATGATTGTATTTGAGTCAGCTCATTGAGGCATAAAAGAAATATAAACATGTAATATGGAGCTGATCCAAGAACTGACAGACTCACATCTGGACAAACCGAACAACACCAGTGAACTATAAAGTATAAGAAATACCTCAAATTGTTCAAGTGAAGTATACAATCCTTCATGTAGTTTGGCTCTCATGGTCCCAAAATCCATCGGCTCCTCAATGATTTCGTAGTAATCCTCAACCTTAAACAATCAAACCAAATCGACCCGCTAATTTTCTCCAGTTGTTCAAAAACAGAAACCAAAGAAATAAAAGCACAAACCTCTTCAGGGTCAACTGGTTCAGCAAATATCTCATATATATCCTTCCTAGATTATGGCATAACAAAACAATCCAAATTAATTAAAATGAGGGTGAACCTATAGTAGATACTTGAAATGAGACTAACCAACCTTTGCAACGTGTCGATAATGAGCTCTAATGTTTGTTTATCAGGCAATGGTTGAGTGATAGACGGTGCACCCAACGGTTCTTCCATGATTGCATCAGTGTCTGTTTCATGTTTTTGATATTATGAAAGCAAAAACAAGAAATAAGACAGACTAAACTATTTCAAAATGTTATGACACCATGATTAAAGAAGTAAGATCCTAATATTGTCACAAATTTGGTTATTGGTTGCTCGAGTGGAGACATCCCAAGAGTTCACTAATCATGGATTGCTCCCACCCAAACACGCTTAACTATGGAGTTCGACTCTCTTCTATAGTCAATGCGCCTGAAACGCGTTGGTGGTATTTGAGGGGGGCATTCGTTGTGAACCTGACATCTCTCCTATCGACGGCCCATATTTGAATTACATAGGATGTTACATAAAATGTTCATAATCAACTTACCACCGTTTATCGATTGATCTTCTTGCTTTGGTTTCTTTTCCACCTAAACATCAAAACTAAATTTTAATGTTCATAATAAAAAATACTCCCTCCGTCCCATTTTAGATGTCATGGGACCACAAACACACAGATTAAAAAATCTTTGATTGTATATTCTCTGAGTTGTAAAATGACAATAATATCCTCAAGTTATTATTTCAAATCTTTGATTGTCTTTTGTCTTTTATGGGCAAAACTGGAAATTGCATTTTTATTTTTAGAAATGGACATTTAATTTAGAACAACAAAAAGTAGAAAAATTAACATTTAAAATGAGACGGAGGGAGTATTGCCTTCAATTTATGAACTTGGCACACAAACAAAATGATATACCTTGAGCTTGGTTGATGAAGGCTCATAGTGCCTTCTCTTGAGGCTAGCCCTGGTGCGTGATGGCGGGCCTTGTAGCTCGTCTTCCCTTAATGACTTGAACCGGCTCTGCTGCTGCGCCTTCCTGGTACGCGATGGTTCAACCCGTGCACTTTTCTCCCTCCTTTTCTTGCTGTTTTCTCCATCTTGCAACACTTTACTGCACTGTCACAACAAACACTGTTCATGAGTCATGTGATGCATGGATTGAAACATGCCCAACTGAAATTCATAATAATAATAATAATAATAATAATAATACTCACTTTAGCATCCATTTAAACAGTTGATGGTCAAACAATGTGAATGAGATTAGTACAACACAATATTAACATGTAATGCAAGAACAACAATTAACATATAATATATATAAGGTTTAAGGATTACTATAACGAATTGTTGCAATTAACTAGACATGATTGTATATGAAGCAAATCTGGTTATGATCATCTTTTTTTTAATGGTTATAATCATCTATTTATTTGTTTTCCATACTTGCTCGGTATTAACCATTTTAAGAAAATGAATTATTATTATTTGTCCATGAAATTTTTTTTGCCATGTATTGACCAACATTTGTGAAAAAAAAATTGGGTTTTCTTTCCATGTTATATAAATAAATAAGAAGATAATGACGTTACGATTTGTATGTTATAAACCATTTTTAGGCCATGTTCTCGAGTTCACTTAAAGAGAGAGAAAGAAAAGGAAATAGAAGGAAATGACAGTTTGATTGTGTTCTAGAGTTTTTTTTTTTTAAAGAAGGAAATGGAATGAAAGAAAAAAAATGTGTGTTTGAGTAGTTTTTTTTTAAAGGAAAGGAAAAGAAGGAAAAATGAGACCAAAATCAATCCTTTTAAATTGGAAAGAAATGAAAGGAAAAGAAAAGGAGAGAAAAGGGAGGAGAGAAAGGGAAGGAAATTTCTCCGTCTTTTTCTTTCCCTCATTAAGTAAACTTGGGGACATAGCACAATAGGGCGATCATCACACCATCACTAACCAATCCTCATGTGTCACTTCATTTCATCACAATCTATCACATTTTCATCACCTAACACTAGGGGTGGTCATCACACCTATCACTAACTTTATTTTCTTTTTAAATAAACTAAAACAAACATTTTTAAATTTAAATAAAAAAGTACAATACAAATTTAAAAAAACGACAAAAACTTAAAAAAATAACCTAAAAGTTTTCGGCCCAACCCCATTTAGCACAAATTTCCTATTTGCGTTTAATGAGAATCGACTTGTATGGTTCTTCGGCGTTTTCATGCGATTCCCTCATAGCCTTCGAGTCTTTATTTTTTTCAACTTCCGACAAATGTTTAATGAAGGTGTTTTCTATTTTTATTTTGGATTCGGCCAACATCTTGCGTCTATTCTCCTCCATTTCTACCAATTTTACTAACTTGAATTAGGTCATCGCATTCACCCAACCTTCTTTTCTTTTGCAACTTGACGACTCAATGTTTTTTTCTCAATATTGAAGCTTTTTAGTGGGAAACCATTGACTTTGTTTTGAGTTATGGCTATGTAATTTGAAACTAAAGTCTAAACTGCAAGAAATAAAATAAAAGGTCATGAATGTAACTTACATCCGCCCATTAGCCAGGTTTGTTTTAGCAACAACACACTATTAAACCTTCCTATGTTTGATGTAGAGTGTAGTATACTATTAATTATTAAAACTTTTTTGTTATTTTATAATTTTGTATATTGTATATATGGTTTACGAGGGAATATAACGGGACGTGTTTGAGATAGTTTTTAGTAATCACAATTCTCAAGACAAACCCTTAAAGTACGAATATTTCCAATAAATGTATTGAAACCTGCTTATGAATTTACATGGTATAAAATTACGTGTAGAAGTTATTGAGAATCAGTAGTTTAATAATACTTCATCCGTCCCAATTTAAATGTCCCATGTCCAAAAACACACATTTTAAGAAATTTTTTGTTTGTATATGATAAAATGACAATAATATCCTCAAAAGTGGTGATTATGTTTTGTCTTTTATGGGCAAAACTGAAAATTATATTTCTATTTATGGAAAGAGACATTTAATTTGGGACAAACAAAAAAGGAAATAAGGACATTTAAATTAGGACGGAGGGAGTACCAAGTTTCTAATAAATTTAATATTGCTTGTTTCACTTTTAAGATTATATTTAACATCAATACATTCGGTTTTGATACAAGTATGAGATGGTTTCCGATAAGTAGACTTGTATCATCTCATGTACGTCCTATACCCGATTTTATTATAATTAATTACATATACAGCTTGTCCCTAAATACTCATCCATATGCGTTATACCCATCTCAGAGTTTGATATTTTGATTTTTCAAGTCGGGTTCAGATTAATTAAATTAAATTGAAAAAAACACATAAATAAACGATTGACAAATGATTAGAGATCATTTATCTCACAATAGCTTAACTAAAGATGTTATAAAGCCTTTCACTCTTTACATGACACAAACGAGACGCTTTAAAGCCTCGAGAGACTTTATTCCACACTTCGGCCTTAGCTGTTTGGTTGACTAAGTGCTGAATTATTAAGAGGTCTGAATGGTTAAATGTTGAATCATTAAGTTGAACATCTTAATGGTTAATTTTCTTGTCCAACATTGGTTGGAGAGTCTCATTAAAGTTCAGCATAACTCAGTGCTTAATGGTTCAGTAACATCTCAAATCTTAATGGTTCAGCCTTAACCATTCCTTTCAGAAGCTGAAACAAACGTGCTGAATGCTAAATCATTCAGCGCTGAATGGTTCAGAGCCCCTTAATATGATATGATATAGTAATATGTATGGTTTGTTAAAAGTTGAGGGTGATAGTAGTTAAAACTTAAAATGTACATCTTATCTGCCTCCATCATCTCTTTCCATCACATGCCAAACTTTCCAAGATTAATATTTTAGGGCACAACAAAACCCCCAATTTCTACCCCTACCCAACTTCAATTCCTTCAATATCACACAAAAGATTCTCCTTTTTTGCTTTTCCCACTTCTTAATTCTTGAAATCAAAACTTTAATCTTTTTATTTTTGCTTTTAGTGCCCAAATTTCAGTGCTTTTTTTGCTCCAAGAATCATCTACTTTTCAATGAATTTAGCTCCAAGGTATTCCTATTTTGATCTCAATGTTGTTAAAGATTACATTTTTGTTTATGTTTTACTGATTATTCATTGATTTGTGTATTGTTTTGGAATCAGGAGATAAATTGATGATTGAATTTGGTGGGATTGATTGGTACTGACACTGTTCATTATCTTGTTATTTGGAACCCTAATTTTCTTTAATTAGAATCAGGTTAGTAAAGTTTGCATTTTTTATTTAGGGTTTTTAGTGGGTTTGCTTTAATATCCATCATTACACTAAAATTTATGTTGTAGATACACTAGGTGACTTCATTGTATAGCTGTATGATATGACATGGCGAAAATGGTCATACGCTGTCGCGTGTCGACTGTCACCTTTGTGTCAGTGTACCACATCATACGGCCTGTATGATTTGATGACACTAACTCATACATCTGGTATAAACGTTATGGCCTGTATGGTTCGTATGACCATTTCCCCGCACATATGACACGTTAGTGCTGTCTAGACCTTGGTTTTAAAAAGCGCGAAGTGCACAAAAGCGACGAGGTCTAAAACCGAGGCGCAAAGCGCAGAGCACAAAGGCGGTGGGCTTTTCGTACGCGAAGCGCAAGACGATTATATAATTTTTTCTATATATCCTATAGGTTTTTAGCATCCTTACCCCCAAAATATAGATATAAATAAGGTTTATATATGGTTTAACTTAAATGTATAACCTTTTATATGTATAACACTTTGAAGCACAAAAACACCCCCTGTACGAAAAGCGCGCTTTTCTGCGCTTTTTTGCCAAAAAAGCGCACTTTTTACGCTTTTCCTGCGCTTTTTGTACACTGCGCGCCTTGAGTGACATAAGGCGCATGGATCGGCGCCTGTGGTCGCCTCGCGTCAGGCGCGCTTTTTAAAACCTAGGTCTAGACAGTGTGTCGGTGTACCATATCATACGGCCTATATGATTTGATGACGCTAAGCCATACAGCCGGTATAAATCATTATGGCCTGTATGGTTTGTATGACTATTTTCCCGCACGTATGACATGTTTGTGGTGTCTAGACGGTGTGTTGAACTGTCGGTAGTGTTTGTTTGACTTCCGCTTTAAAAATAGTCATAAATTAAGAATCTTTATCCTTCTGGTTTTTATCTGCAGATATGGATGATGCATTACAGATATGTGTTCTATGCCGTAGAACGCTTTCATCTGAAACCGACAGTATTGATCTTGACTCAATCACTATATGCGGGGACTGTAAGTTTTTGTTGCTAGAAGAAAATGGCACTGGCACGCCATCGCAACAAGTTCCTCGTATGAATCCTAGAATAAGACGAACACGATACAACAACAGTAGTTCGGGATCGATGGAAGATATGTTTTCACAACAGTTTTCAACCATGATTAATTTAGCTAGACAGAACCAAACTCCTGTTTCCGACACAAGTGCCCGTACTACCCCTAGTGGTTCTAGGAGATGGAGGCGGGTTGTTTCTGATACGGAAAGTGACGGTTTTGATTCTGTTAGTGGAGATGGTGATATTGTTTCGTATGGAGCGTATGATGATGATGATGATGATGATGATGAATCAAATGTTTCTGTTGATGCTCATATTTTTATTGGTGGTGATTCGGATACTGATATAGACCCGATGCATGCCGGTTTGAATCGGTGGAGTTCAGATGATGAATGGGAAGAGGTTGAAGACGGCGAAAATGGTGAAAACACTCTTGGGTCTTTGATAGCTAGAGTTCATCTCCAGAGATCAATGGCGTACGATGATCAATCTAGTGAAACTGAGGGTGGCATCCGTGTAACAATCAGTGAAAGAAGGTTAGATCCGTTTGGCAACATGGTTAATGATCAAGAAACATCAGGTTATGTAGGAAATTCTGGCGATTATCTTGATGCAAGAAGCTTTGAAGAGCTTTTGGAACGGTTAGCCGAGGCAGATAACTCAAGGCGTGGTGCACCACCTGCGGCTCAGTCATTTGTGAATAATCTTGACCTTGTGGCGATTAGTGACTCAAACAATAACAGTTTGGTGTGTGCCATTTGTAAAGACTTGATGAAGGTTGGAACCGTTGTTAACAAGCTTCCTTGTTCTCATGTTTACCATCCATCCTGCATTAAACCGTGGTTAAGTTTACATAATACTTGTCCCTTGTGTCGGTTTGAGTTTCCGACCGATGACGTGGACTACGAGAACAGTAAAGAAAGCGGTAACCGTGAAACTGGAGTTCACGAAATTCAACATCTGGCGGAGAATGCCTCTTTTGAAGAGGACAGTGGTCAAGAAATCTCGAATAACGAGTGTGGTGAACGAACTGGCGGAAGAAGGTGGTGGTTTGCAGCGGCACCGGTGGTGAGTTTGGTGGGGATTGGTCTTGCACTCTTGCAGTATGGCTGGGCAACCCAGGTGCTATTAGGAGTTCTGGTTCAAGGGTGGATAGAAGTAGGAGATGGTGGGGTCTTTTTTAGTTTATTTTAATTTAGAGTCATAGGAGTAATAATGTGTTTGTTGTGTTGGTTTTTGTTTGTCTGATGTTTTTGCTGTTGTGGTTGTTTTCATGTTTTGTGCAACAAGATGAATGAATGGTTGAATCAGATTGAGCATTAGTTATGCCTCTAATCATATTTGAAAAAATAATAATAATAATAATAATAATAATAATAATAATAATAATAATAATAATAATAATAATAATAATATCAGTGTCTATCTTTACTCGCGTCATTTTATAGTATGAGTTACTTCATTACAAAACGTAGTGGAATATGCTTAGATGCATCATATGTTTATTTTGGCAAATATAGTCACAACGAAACGTGGCTTTCCAATAAAAACAAAAATTCGTACGAAAGAACAATAATAGTGTAACATATCCATGGCAAAGTCACAAGTAACCAATGAAGAGAGGCTTTACATACACTCTCCATTCATCTCTCTTTCTCTCATTGTATTACTATCAACAAATCTGGCATTCCTGCATGATTTAATTCTTGAAACGACCCGAATGGCCTATTGCTTAGGCTCGTTTTTCCCAGTTTTAAAAACCGAATCTAGAAAAGGATGTTTAAATACAAAACAATCCAACCCGCCATTGATATGATCGCGAAGATATGAACCCAAAACAAGATGGCTGCAGCCTCCCTTCCACATCCTCTTAAACTAGCAACAGCACCTGCATGCACATGTCATGAGAATCAAGTTTTGACTTTTTTTTGGTCAATGTATACAAAATTCATCAAGATTTTTTGTGAGTGTCAGCTAATACAGATATTAGAATTAATTGTACATGTATATGCACATATAACCATGGTTTAAAAAAACGGGTGAGGCGTGCGCCTCAAGGCGAAACTCTAAGAAAACGAGTCTGAGGCGCGCCTCATGGGGTTCAAATTGTACACACGCCTCTAAGGGTTGAGGCGCTAAGAAAATGTGCGCCTCAGGTGATTTATGGTGTTTTTGATGTGTTTTTTTTTGGTGTTTTTGATGTGTTTTTTTTTGGTGTTTTAGACTTTTTGGGTCAATTATTTCATTTTTGATGTGTGTTTTTTTATGTTTTAAGACTTTTCTAGGTCAAGTATTTTATTTTTTATACACACATAATTTTTATATTTATTTTTTGACTGCGCCTCAGGCTTACGCCTCATGAGGCAAAGGGAAAACGCCTCGAGACTAGTTTCCGTTCTTTTAAACTTTGCATATAACCACGTTTGACCTTTTTTGGTCAACGCCAAGGTGTCTGATAAGTGATAATACATATATATAGGCGTTGAATGTACATTATACACATAAAAACAAGTTTTGGCGGGTACCTGATAATACGGATGTGGGCATTGAATGTTGTAAGAGAAGAATGAATCTGAACATTTTATCATCAGGTGGAAGAAATCCAAGTTTGTCGGCTAACGTCACAATGCCCAATCCTACAGGCGGAACCAAAACTAATCGCCCAAAAATAATTGCAGCCGTTGTTTTTAGTCCTAGTTTTGAACTCCCGGGTCCTGCATATTATCAACCACAAAAGTCAACCTTTTTAATATTATTATCGCAACATCAAACAGCATAACCACTTTTGAAAGTTCGGTTTAGCTAGGAAAGACATTAACAAGAAGTAAACTTACCATCTGTAAGATTACCGCCTAATGCCAACAAAATGCAAGGGATCATAGCATCTCTGGTACAAAAAAAGAAAGAAATTCTCATCATGTGGTTGAATAATATTATTGAATTATTATATTTTATTTCTATTAAGAAGCAAGAAAAAGGAAGAAAAGACATTAAAAAAGAATTCTTACCCAAGAATCAAGCAACTATCAGTGAAGAAGTAGAGTGGTGCATCAGGAGTGAATATCATTTGCTTCAGAAATGGTATACATCCTATCACTATAGCCAATATCTACAACAAAGCATGATTAACAAGTGTTATAGTTATTATTATGAAAACTCAATCATGTTTCGATGTAAGCCTGGCAAAATAGCCAGGTGGGGTCAAAACGGGTCGTTTTAAAAAAAAAAGTAACAATTTCGGTCAGGTCTACATGGGTCACGAGTCATGACCAAAAATGTGCGGCGGTGGAGGTTACGGCAGTGACGACCTATAGGTGGTCGCAGCAGACAGTGGCAGTGCATGCTGCTGGCCCATTTGGACCCGTTCATTAGTTTCATATGAGTGACCCAAATCGACCCGTTTATTAAGGATGAGTCATGATTTGCGTCTGTGTTTTAAAATAAACCAATTAAAAATGTTTTATTTAATCATTTTCACATAAAAAAGCAGAAGTGCTTACAGATGCAATAATAGGAGGTTGGACTATTTGCTTTAACTTCAACTTCTCATACCAATACTTCAAGAATTGCTTTATCTACAGCAAAAAAAGAAACAACATTGTATTAATATAATAAAGGGCGTATAACGTATTAATATCCACCTAATTTAAAGATCAAAGAAAATTACTAGTTCTCACCTTTCCATCTTTGGATAAATCTTCATTTACCGGTTCAGGCTCTTGAGTAAGCAAAGGCACTTCTTCAGGAGGTGCGTTAACTTTTGGAGTGTTTTTTACCGGTAGTTTATCTTGCTCAATAACGTCAAAAGAACCTCCAGGAGGCGGTGCAAGCATTTGAAATACATATGTGTAAAGAACAATTGCACCTACCTGAATAAAAACAATAATTTTAAAATTATTAATGTTTATTAATAGTACTGAATAGAGGTAAGGTTTGCTCCCATCAATAATTCGAAACTAAATATTGCTTACCCATTGTCCAAAGGAGATGTAGGCATTTCCATCTTGAGCACATTTAGCAGAATCACCAAAGGGATTTGATTTATCGCGACATAAAGCTGCAATTAGGACAAGTGGAACATTTCCAATATTCCCTGCAAATAGATCACTCGATATAAATTACCATAACCGACTATTTTGATTATTTAATATCACATAATAATTTCAAAACGCGCATCCAAATACCTATGCCAATGTGGATGATGGTAAATTTAAAGTACGGGTATGGTGGACGAACAATCAACGCAACTATTAACCCTATTAAAGAACCGGATATCGTAGCCAGCACAACATTAAAAGGGATGAACCACCTGCAAAATAATAACTTTGTTAATAATTCATTCCAAATTCATAACTAAACATCAGTCAAAGTAAAAAAAAAAAAAAAAAAAAAAAAAAAACTCAAATCTTACCACTCAATCATTTTTTCAAAAGTGATGGCTTGTCCAAGTTGAGAGAATATCAAGCATGGTAATAGAAGTGAAAAAACCAACTGCAATTAACAAAATAATCATAATCAAATTTATGCCATAAATTATTAGTATTATACATATCATAGTTGTCAAGCGCCTAGGCGCACTCAAGGCGCATAGGCCGAGCCCGGAGCCTAGGCGCAAGGCGCATAAAAAACGAGGGCTTTTTATAATTAGGCGCATAGTATAAAATACATTTTTTTGGGGATTTTAGAGATGTTTTAGGCTTGTTTATGTTTTAGGGTTGTTTAGGACTTGTTCATAACTCATTTAGGATGTTTTGGAGGTTTAGGCAACTTTTAGCATGAATTTGGCCGGAAATCAGCCTGAAAACAGCCCTGATAGTGCGCCTCAGTGCCTAGGCGCGCGCCTCACAAGGCGCAGCGCACTTGGTGCGCCTGGTTGCGCCTAGGCGCGCTTTTGACAACTATGATACATATCGAAGATACAAAGTATGACCAAGATTACTCGTTCCTAATCGCCCTCTAATATATAAATATGCTCTATTATAAGGTCATAAAAGGAATGAAGATACTTAACCACTATGTATCCAAATCATAGATGATAAATCTCTAACGTTCGATTATAATGAAAATAATGAAACTGATTCTGATTATCTAACTATTTAAGCGTCGAAAGGTAACTTTATGAGTAGCTACAACAACACTGATTCTAATTAACTTAGTACTAATTAGGGGCTATTCTAAACATAAAATTTTCAATAATCAGAGCTTCTCAAACACTAAAAACTACATACAACAGAATTTTCAACTGAAATCTGTATCTATTTGAACCTAACTCAAAATTACAACAGACAAAACAAATCAATATATATGTATGAAAAAAAAGGTAGAACAATCTTACCCCATTCAAAAGCTTCCTTCCACTTGCAGGCAAAATGTTTATATACTTAGAAGCCATCAAAAAGCCCAAAAAGCACATGGTAAAAACTTTGGCGATCGGTAAAACCGCAATCTTTATAGAACCAAACAGTGATTCTCCACCCCCTTGAGTATTCATCAAAACCTCTGATAAGAACCTATGCATTTTGACTTGAGCTAAACAGTCAAACCAAAACAAGCCAACTGATTTCTCTCTGTCAACTTAAGCAGAAACAGAATAATATTAATACAATAATCTGTTGGAAGCTAAACTCCAGAATTCTCCAGATATCTTTGACTCTGCAGTCAAAATTCAAGTGAAAATAATTAATATTAATTAATAACTTAATATTAATAACTTAATATACAAGTTATACAAAGCAAAAGCTCAAAATCTTGAAACTTGACAGTTAAGATTACCATATAATTTCAGATTTTTGAGACAATATTGGACCCATAAAATCCCCAAACAGTATGAAGAGAAAAAGCAATGAAATTTAATTAATTTATAAAAATTTCAAAAAAAATATATATTAATAAATCAGAGAAAAAAATATTAACAAGCCAAGAGAAATTAATACATGCCATAAAACATGAAAAAACAATAACCTGGAATCAAACATGCAAATCATAGAATACCCACTCAACTTTATTGAATTTTAAATAAAATAAATAAATTAAGAAATCAATAGAAACATCATGAACCCAGATGAACATCGCTGTCATGAAACATAAAAACATTTAAAGTGCATTCACTCATGCAAATTAAAGTATTTAAATAACTCCCACTTAAAAGATTTACAATGAATATTATTAAAAATAAATAAATAAATTAGAGGTTGAAAGGTAAAAAAAACATAAAGGGTATTGAAATCTTTACCAGTAAGATAATAATTGAATGCTGTTAATATTATTATTATTGAAAAGCTGATCCCACCAGTTAGGAAGGAGAAGGTAAACCTGTTTTACAGAGTTTTGGAAAGGTAACGAGTGGATGTATTGTATGGTATAGAATATAGATCGATCGATCAATACCTACAGGGTTAATATACGCCTGACAAAACAGAATATTATATGGTTTCGTAAAAGATAAAGTCGTAAATTGACACAACAACGGATTCTATGTTTTTTTATATATAAATAGAACTATTGAAACTAAACTTTCATTTATCAGTATTTTATTTCTTGATTTAAATAAGTTAGCTATCACAAACTAATAATACGATACGTAATTTCAATCCTAAGGTATTGTTTTATAATTGGGAAATGAAATTAAATAAGGGAAAATCACGAAAATAGCCGTTGACTTACCCCACTTTACGAAAATAGCCAGCTGAACCGACTCTGTTGGACATTCGACTCACCTTAACAGACTCCCAAGACCTTTGAGATAAACAGCCATTAAAAAGTTTCCACGTGTCCCTAAATCCTCCGAAACGTCTTTGATACCTCTTGACGCTGTCGTGTCCTCTCCCAAGATCTGGGAGACGTTCCAGCTGTTTTCGGCTCATGGCTTGAGCCGACTACCATTTTGTCAGTCGGCTTACCTGGATCCGTCTCGTAGAAGGCTCATTAGCAGGCAAAGACGGCTCCTCGAGACTCTTGGTGAGTTCGGAAACGTCTTCAGTATGTCAGATGTCCTATGCCCGATGTGACCGGGTTTAATCTTTTCCTCCGAAAGTTTTTTCTGTTTCTTATTCTTCTTATTCTTGTGTTTGTGATTTATATTAAATAAGTTAAAAAAAAATAAATAAATCTAATCGTTCGATTTGTCGTATACCTTAATGTGAAGTGGGACGTCGTAAATGGGAGGCTTGAATATGTCGTTGATTCAAAAAGTTGAAGGTGTCTTCTTGAAATCGAATGAAGCATGTCTTATGTTGTTATATTATCTTATCTGGCGGATACGTTTCAGGTTTTGGCAATTTCACGTTTATCATATAAAATTCCTGATTTAAATGTACCTTTTTTTAAACCACACAACTCCTGACATAAAATGTGTTTTCAAACTAAAACGTAAGCTGTTCTAATGAAAACGCAAGCCTTTAAAATAAAAACGCAACCAGATATATTTCGCGACAAAGACTTAATGAAACTGGAGTTGGTGAAATTGTGTTTGTCAGATTGTTTCTCTTATAAAGTAGAAAGATCTAGTAAAACACGTTATGTGCCATCATGTGTCAGTGAGAATTGTAGATGGATTTGGGCATATTCCTTCAACGGTTGTAAAAAGTTGTTTGTTAAACACTTATAACACATGTTCCAAGACTCAAAGTCACCCTCATCTTCGTCAAGCTAAGCCGAAAGTGGTTGTGAACATATTAAAAGACCAACTGAGAGATAGTGGTCGTGTGTATCGTCTTAATGAAATTGTCGTAGATTTTCGACAAAGATTTCACGTCTTCGGACGGTTCCCACATTTTTTTATAAGTTTATTGTTTTTTATAATATGATTGTTTTTTATAAGTCTAAAACTAAATATAAAAACATTAAAACATTTCATTAAAAATTAATAATAGGAAAACATAAAAAAAGGTTAAAAAAAATACATAACAAAGAAAAAAAACTCAAAGTTGGTGTCGCAACAATCGCCATGCCTCCACATGTTCGAAATTGTAGCCGTATCGAACCCCATACTCATACTGAGTGAATCCGATAGCCAACTCTTCATCAAGCTCCGTGTCTTCGGTAACCTCTTTCTCGTATAAGGTGTTCCACAACTCACATTTGATGTTGAGGTCGCCCCACTTGAACTGGAGGTCACGGACGGTCTTGGTGGTGTTGGTGCCAACGTGTTCAACGAAGTCGCTAAACACCCGAGCCCAAAACCCCTCCGGGGGGAAGGCTGACCCATCGTCTCGGGGGGGAAGCAGTTGAATTTCCGGGTCATTCGAGGCGTCCTTGTGGCAAACCACAAGGGCCATCTCTTCCTCTTCGGTCCATGTGATCATATTTTTGGCGGATGTGTGAGTTTAAAAAGTTGTTTTAATCGGTTGTGAGAGTTTTTAGTTTTAACCACGGTTATATTTATACACAAATTTTGCACACGCTAATTAATGTGACGGTATTTAATGCGACGCTTCCCAAAACCGTTTCGGGAACTCTCAAAGTTTTTACACACTGAACCCACAACAATTACTTACAAAAACTGAAATATTACACGAAAAATATATTTATGTTTTTTTAAATATTAATGTTTTTATTAGTCCAAATATTATTACACTGAACTATTACACGAAAGTGTTGTAATACTAAATGTCTAACCAACTATTCAAGACTAGATCCTAATGTTAGATGTTTCCTGGTTTGAAGCATTCTTTCCA
Organism: Ambrosia artemisiifolia; assembly: GCA_032199755.1. NCBI lineage: Eukaryota > Viridiplantae > Streptophyta > Magnoliopsida > Asterales > Asteraceae > Ambrosia > Ambrosia artemisiifolia. The sequence continues at coordinate 57,759,389 of CM063523.1, read as the reverse complement.
ATGGTGTATGTGGGAGGCGAACGGACTTGACACGTCAACCACCGATACATAAATTTGGGAGCCGCACGAACTTGACACTAATGTAGACCACCACATCATCGATGCATTCTACACGGGTTAACCCACGCGCAGATGCAACAACGATCCAAGTAGCTGTACGCAGATGAAACAACGATCCAAGTATAATCTAACCGAACAATATATTTTTAACCCGGTCGGCTTCGGTTGGAAAAGTGCAGGATTTATAAATAAAAATGACATTCATCTGAAATTTGTAAGGTTTGATATGAATTTTTAGTATGAATGATTGAGAGTGGGTACAAATTTTGTGAAGTGAAATAAAATATGACGACTTTTTGTTCTCTGACGGTTACTGATATGCCTTGGAAACCGTCTCTTCGTTTGATTTCCCATTGTTACCCGTCAAAGTTTATGAATATTTATTATTTATTATTTATTAATAATTTATTAAAACAGTGTCAAAGCAAAACGGTGAATGACGATTCGGAGGTGATGAGTTGGGTATCAAAAATTATTAAACGCAAATTCAAAAATTATTAAACGCAATTGAAAAATTGAGTTTCATTTAATTAATGTGTTCCATAAATTATACTGATATTCCCCATAAATATTTTACATTTAATAACGACTTTTAGACGCTGACGGGTTACCGATATGCCTTGGGAAATCCTCTCTTTGTTTGATTTCACCTCCTTACCGTCAATTTTTTTAAATATAAATTGAAAACAACGTATCAGAGCAAAACGGTGAAGGACGATGCCGGAGCTGATGACTCGGTTATCGTAAATTATGAAAGGCAAATGCAAAAGTTATTAAACGCAAATGAAAAAATGCTGATTACTCAAACGCAAATGCAAAACTTATTAAACGCAAATGCAAAAATAGTATAACATTTAATAAATGTTCTATATAAATTATATTAATATTGTCCATAAATATAAATTATATGTTTAAATTTAAAAAATATTCACAACATTTTAAGATCAACATCTGTTGTCTCCTGACTCGGAGACGCCACTGGAAAATCATCATCCAAAATGTTATCACGAAACAACATTGCTAGCCTATGTCTCATATGTTGTGCAGCTTGAATGCAGTCTTCATCTTGATTAATCTGTTCTAGATTAATCAACCTTTCAAGAAAGATGCAGACCCAAACCCCACAATCACCGTGTTTTCCATCCTGTTGAGGTACTCCAGGCGGATAAACATTTTCGAACGGGTACCAGGAGTAATTTGGTTCCTGCTCATCTTTGTAATAATTGTTCTTCCGTAACCATCTGTCAAATGCAAAATTCATATGACAGGTACACTCTCTGGTTTCCAATGCCATTCCAAGTGAACTCGATAAACTGAAATTCCCAGAATATAATACATAATTAGAAAATGCACGTATATAACATCAATAATACCAAATTTGAAACGTGACATACCTGTCGTATACGGTTAGAGTTTTCCTTTGTAGGTTGAATACTACAAGCACCCAATGTTTACCTTTAACGTTTAAAGGAATGTACACCTGCAAAAAATAAAAAAAAAATACAATATTTTAAGAAATTTGTGGTTTATAAAAAATACACTTGCGTTTTAGATTGTGTTAGATTTATTCAACTTGAGTTTAAACAATAAATTTATTACTAATGTGAACACTATTTTCTTTAATAAGTTTTTATTATTATCGTTCTATTATTAATAAAAGTTGGTTTATTTCACTTTTTTTGCGTTTTGAAGTTTAATGTATTTGCGTTTTATATATTGATCAAATAAAGCACAACTAATTATAAAATAGTTAGAATACCTCCTCAACATCTCGGATGCATGGATACGGTGCAGAGCCGTGAAAATAATCCCCAAAGTTCGTTGTGAAAGTGCGGTTAATCAAACCCTGGTGAAAATAGGGAGGAAGAATGCTCCAGCGGTCGTCTTTCTTCCTAGATTTATACAGGTGATTTATCCACCCGAAAATATGCTGTTAAACAATGCTAATTTTAGTTACTACGTTGTGTTTATAAAATTACAAAGAAATAAAAGTATCTAAAAATATTATTGGTTACCTCGTCGCTCAACCAACCTAGACCATCATCAGCAAGCAAGGTACCCCAAAAATCTCGTGGTAGCTGATTTCCCCCGGTCAAGACGCATTTTCTTGATTCATTTTTCGGATACCAAACTTTGATCATGGCTATCTTATCTTCATCCTCTTTCGAAGTCTGCCTTCTTCTCTTTTGGTTTTTTTTGTGACCTACGTTCGGGTAAACCGTTTTAGGTCCCGGCTTTGTTGACCGTTCTGACCTTCTCAACTTGACAGCTTCGGGCTTATCACTCTGTAATTAAAATTTTAAATTAATAATTACTATATAAATTTACACGTTTAAACATTAAAACTATAATGTAGCTTTAAGTTACATCATTGGCTTCAGCCATTTTTTCCAAATTGGTGGTCTCGTCGTTGTAACCATTTGCATTGAGATACTGATTATCCTACAAAACAAATAATCAGTTAAAATGAACCGGCTTTATTTATTTATATTTACTTTTTGTTCAGTAAGCTATGTTTACATAAAATAAGACGATGACAGTAAATGATACCTCGTTAAACAAGTCACGCAACGTATTGGTTTGTTCATCCAACAATGTTTTAATCATTGATTTTAAATCACTCTGCGAATCATCAACATTATTCGACTGGTGATAATGATAACCCCCATCATTAACTTGAAGCATATCAGCTGCAGGATTGCCCTGGTGATTCTGTGTAACATTATTAATCTGCAGTTGTTGATTTCTCATTGCCATCTGGGCATCCAGGAAAGCAGAACTTGAAATGTACCAATCGGATTGCATCTCCGACTCGGTCGCCACCAGATAATTGAGAGGTTTAAAATCAACATGCTGAGTTATAAATTTGCCATTAATATTCGGGTACCATAAACAAATTGTTGTAAAACCTTGAGCATTGAAACTTACCTTAGCTGCAATCGCGAGGATGTTCTCAACAGTAGCCATAGCTAATTTTTTACATATTCCCCATCCTAGAAATCTAGGAAGTTGTTGTCTAATGAAATATTTGTTTTGCCCAATTTTAAATTCGGGAAAAATTTCAAATATCCAAATCTGCATACAGAACTTGTAAGACAAACAATCGAATTGGAATAAATGAAACAATTATTATTCTAAACAAATACCTGGAATGCCCAAATAAATCCACTAACGGCGACACTCTTTGCGTGTTTCTTTCTTCGTCCGATCAAATCATACAAATGTGGCCACAAGCCATCCCAAAAATAACTCCCCCAAGCATAGTTGTTACAAACTTCCAAATCATCAACCAAATCTATGAGTTTCGGATCAACTTGCCCATTGCTTTGGGTTCCTTTAAAACAGTGCTCTATCATCATCAAAATACAAATTCTAACACAATCATCTTCCGTTAAGGTAGTCCAATCAGAGTTAAAAAGCGACACAACATCTTCAACACACACTTTACGCGAATCGTTACGTCCAAAAAATCTTCTTCTGAAAGACTGGGGATGGTGAAGCGGTACCCAGTGAGTTACGCCGAGCCGGAGACCGGTTACTAGACAGAACTGTATAGGGCTAAAGAATATTTCTTGTTCCCCTATTCTATAATAAATACCGTCTTGTGGGTAATTTGTAACAACCTCATGTTGAATAACACCGTATAAGACGTTGCTACAGCATACCCTCGCCTCAACATCTAAAAAGTGGCCAAAACAAGTAGTCCTAAATTTGGTTTCTATGGAGCGGCCTTTATCTCCTAATTTTTGAAGTTTTTTTTTCATCTTGTCTAAAAATGTACAAGCAATTCGGACCTTTACACTAAAATACTCCTATGCAGGCAAAATTTTTAAACACACTCAATCAACATAACCAACGAACATAAAGTTTAAAAAATGAAGTAAATTTAAAAAATAATAACTTACAACTGGAACGTCGTCGTTGGGAATTTGTTGGTTGGCAATATTGCCATTTTGTGGGTTGGAAAGATTCATTTGCGGGCAACAAATTGGTTGCGGGTTAAAATTCTGATTCTGGATCAAACTTGTTTGCTGGCACATTGAATTAGCTGTCTGAAAATTATAATTTGTTGCCTGGTAGTTGAAGCTGTTTTGCTGGATATAATCGATACTCTGTTGCTGGTTACAAAGCTGTTGCTGGATATAATTCGGTGGGTGGATATGAATCCCTTCTTGTTGGTTGTAATTCGGTTGGAGATTCCCTTGTACCGCCCAAGTCTGATCTAGAACATATTCATCGTGATTTGTGACCTGCAGATCTCCCCTCGGGTTGTCAAACGGATTATTTGGATTCATTTGACTTGTCAAACGGGTCGGGTTTTACTATTTAAACAGGGTCGGGTCCAAATGTGGTTGTTTGGATAAACTTTGTGGTGACGTAGCACCGAAAGGTGTTGTGGTCCTTACCTGTGGGACCGAAGTTGAAGAATTTGCCGGAATTGGGATTGGTCGTAGGTGTTGAAGGAGTTCCGGAGTTGAAGGAGTTGCCGGAATTGGGATTGGTCGGCGGAGTTGAAGGAGTTGCCGGAATTCCCTTCGGACAGGGATGTGGTCCTGGTATTTTTCGGATGGGTTGTCGGTGTGGTCCCGAGATGGTTATGGGAAATGACTTGAAAATTTTGAAAAAATAATTTATTGAAGTGTCTTTGTGGCTTCTCACAATGGTAAAGAATTCTTATTGAGGTCGGCAAAGGAAACCGTATAATGTGAGTGGACGACTCGGGAACTGGGACACGATTTTAATTCTTATCCAAAGATGGGAGACGTCTTTGACTTATTGGGATAGGGAAGCAAGGTACTTTACCCAACCCAACCAAACCCCTTTTAAATTTTATATAGTAAAATATAGTTTTTTTGAAAAAACAAGTATGTTTTTAATAATTTTGAATAAGATGTTATTTATAGAAAAATATAGTTTTCGATCTTATAACTTATTTTTTATTATTTTTTTTAATTGAATTAGTGATAATTGTTCACCACTGGAGATGGTGTGACAATCTTTGTAAATAAACATAGAGGGAGAGGCTAGGACTTTAAACGCAATTGTTTAATATTCAGACGCAAGGACTTTAAACATATAATATGCAAAATAATTTTTCCACTATTCAAGTTTTTTACCTTAAAGTTTATCATAATATAATATGCAATACAATACAATATACGTACATGTAAGATTATTTTAGTAATAGAAATTGGTACAACTCTTAATGCTATTACAATAACATGCGCTTGTTCCACGAATTGTTTTGCCTAGGATGTTGACGACGAGGTTGAAAACTGCAAACCACCATGTCCGTATAGTTTTAAGTGTTGAATACAGCCTTTGGAATAATGAGGTCTCCAGTAACAAGTGACGTTGTGAACTAGTTCCAACTGGAATGGGGTACCACATATGACACCTTACCTGATGACTTAATGATTGCACACCAACACGTCCTAGTAAATAAATTACCAACATAGCAAGACGACCATTGAATTGCCACGTCTGCTGCTTTCGTAATTTGTTTCGGTTAATGGTGAACGGGTTTTATAAACATGACTTACCGGTAACGGCTGATACTATAAGTCAAATTTGAAAAGATTCCCTTCTCTTCCTGAAACACAACAAGAACATGTTGCCTTTTTGGAAGGGAATCATAAAACCGAATTCTCCCATATCCTATCGGCAATAATGATTAACCGTTACACCACGTGTGATCAAGGAACTCGTCGGTGTCCACTACTCCAAACAAATCCACAGACGTCCTTGCACACGTGGATAACGGTAATTTTAACGCTTAAGGAAATAGAAATGGGAGGTTCACCATCGTTGCAATTTTATAGACTATCAGACAAAAGGCAAAGTAGTTTTATGCAGTTGTAACAACGATCCAAAAAATTTGGTGGAATGTTGACGTAATTTGATAGTATTAGCTTTGATAAATAACATAATTAATATATGTGAAAACATTTTTTGATTATAATGCAAATGCAAATTTAGCGAGGAATTTATAAACTACCGGGAAAATCCCTCCTCCTGTTTTTGATCTCTTAGAGTCAGTAAGACAACAAAGAGACGGAATACTTCTTTGACATCTCGGGACTTGTCCCCTCTTTGACGTCTCAATGCTTAACACGTGTACCGTCTCTATGACGTTTTAGACAGTGAAAAACGACTTTAAGTCCGAACAGTCTTCTAACATCTGTTTTCATTTCTTGTCTCTGACATACGAACAGTCATCCATTTAAATATTTTAAATTATTTTATAAGTAATTTAATTACGCTTTAATTACATCGTTTTTTACACGATATATACCTACAAATTCTTCACCTACTCTTCACATCTCTTCTAACGTATCACATGCACTAAAGAACAAAAATGGACTCCTGGACCGAAGAAGAAATTCTAGGAATTACACTTGCCTGGCGCAATGTTTGCGAAAGCACCCGAGTTTCTGACGCTAGCCATGAATTTCCTGCTACTCCATTCTGGAATAGAGTTGTTACCGAGTTTAAAACACTTATGGAGGGTCAAACTAACCGCTCGGCCGAAGAAGTGAAGCAAAAATTTCGAGATGTCAAAGCGGAGTGCACCATCTTTGAAGAATTGTTGAACGCCTACAAAGAGGAAAAGCCAAACGAGTCCGAAGAACTACTCATTGAATTGTCACAGATTGACTACCTGTTGGACTATGATGAATACTTCAAGTATGTTTCGGCGTGGCAGTTGTTACGTCCATATTATATTTATGTTTAACTTTAAGCATGTAATGGATGTAATTTGGAAGTTTTTAAATGAAGGTTAATGTGTTGATTTTAATTAAAAAAATTTCTATAGATACCTAAATTTTAATACGTCAAATAAGAAAACAATAGACAATAGCACGCGAGTTGGTGAAGCTTTGTCTCCTTTTGCTGCAGAAGCTTCACAGTTTGTCAGTCCCGCCGACGTAGAACGGGCGGGCAAGTCTCCGTCATCCGTTACAAACACGCTAGTCTTATGCGCCGACGTAGAACGGGCGGGCGACTCCTGCGTCATCCGTTGTCTTTGCGCCGACGTAGAACGGGCGGGTGAGGATGCGTCAATCCCACCACCTTTTAAATTTTATATAGATTGTACCCAACTTTGTTTTTTATTTACTTTTATTTAATTTAACACTATTAGTTTTCAGCTTTTACACTAAACCCCTACATTTTTCATTTTGCTTTGAACTTCATCTATGTATGTTAGGTACATTTTTAGTTTTACGTTTCAATCCAATTTTATCGAGTAGACATGCCACTACGTGTATATGTAGTTCAACGTTTTTGCCTCTAATTTTCCTATCGAAAGGTCACGTTTTTACCAAAAAAATATCTTCCAATACATTATAAATAAAAGAAACATTTAAAATAAATTAAAAATATTAAGGAGAGAAATTATTCATGTCCTCCTCAAGAACCTCCATGAGCTCTGGGTCATTCAACTTATCCTCATCAAGGTCTCCTTCTTCGTCTTCGTAGTCTGATTCTGGGTCGATACCAGACCACAATTCAACCTGTGCCCTGACCATCGAAACAAGTTTTGAACCAAACTCAGATCCACTAACATTTATCAGTGGCTTATCCAACAGGTTTTTCAGAAAACCCATATCAGTGGAGAAAGATATATACTTAGGCTGGAATTCTTCAACTCTTCCGTCTTCAAACGTCACGTCCACCTCAAATCTGTCTTCAAAAAACTCCCATCTGCTCACTCCCCTCAGCTCACAATGCTTAAACATCTTCTTCAAAACATCAAAGAGTTTGTCCACCTCTGTTGAATGGCTTAGATGTGGAATACCTAAAGCCAACATTCTTTTCAGTACCTCCTTGGTACAATTTCGTAGCACACTTTCTTTACATCTGTACACAAATTTTTTGTTATTACTCATCATCAGGTTGAAAGTTCTCTGCTCATACCACCATATGCTTAGACTTGCGTTGCCTGCCATGTTTTGTTTAGTGTTTGAAGTGACTTTAGTTTTGGGGGGTTTCAAAAGAGATTGATGTTGTAGATGTGTGTTAAAATGTGTACAACTGATGTTATTATTTATAGTGTTTAGGTTCTATAGAAGATCAAAAGACTTTTGACGTTTCAAAGATCACAAGGGTTTATAAGTTGAGCAGTGTGCAGTTCATCATGACTATCCACGTTCCAAAAAAAATTAATACAAAAATTATTTCTGTGAAATGACATGTATTTAAAATGGTGTATGTTAATTTTGTCACTTTTTATATACATTAATTAATTTATTCTTTTTTTTAGTATCATCGCCCAACATTAATGTAATTTACGATATAATTTATTCTTACTTTTTTTTTTGGAAGAAACTTTTATATTTTTTAAAATGTAATTTAAACTTTAATATTTAAAAAAAATAACTTTCGTATTAGGTTGCGTATAAAATTAAGTTACATTTGCGTTTGATTAGATTACCACTAGCGTATAACCAAAATTACCGAATTTACATATGACATATTAAACATATAAAAAGGACAACACAGATAAAAATGTATCTTGTTCATAAACAAAAGAAAGAAAATGTTCTTTTTCAAATTTTTTTTTTCTTCGTGTCTGCAATAAGTTCATCTTGTCTTTTCTGCAGTTTTTCCTTGTGGTTGTTGAGCAGTTTTTCCTTATGACGGGATTTGTCAAGTTGTTCTGCCAATCGTATAATCTTTTCCCTTTCTGTGTTGTATTCATTTAGGATAATCTTTGCGCAGTATTTACGCCTCAAATCTCTAATTTGCCTATCTTGCTGAGGCCCTTCTTGCTTAAAACCAGATGACCAATTTTCTTGCCCTTTGTATGTTTCCATGTGTCGCATTACAAACACACCGCAGTCGACAACGTTGTTTGTTGTTCTCCACTCCATTGCCCTGCGCTCTATTTTTGATTTCCCCAGTTTGGGGAATTCTGTGTTTTCTGGGCATGCGATGGTCAGGAAGCGGCACATTAGTTTACTCTGCAAAATAATTTGAATAATATATCAGTGAATCTTTAAGAATAATCACAGTTTATTTTTAAGAATTTTACGGTGTGTTTTTTACCAGCTTTGACGGCACTCCTTTGTATCTTTGTATTGTTTTACCTCCATCTGCTGAGTTGTCAATTAGTTCTATGGTTAAGTCGTTCAGATTGAAGCATACCATGTAGAAATGTCGGCTTATCAGCAGGGGGCAGATGATTATATCAACTTCATCTATTTTTCGTACGTCTGCTCTATCCATCATATCTACTACGTTACCGGAGAAAATTTCAAATGATTCTTGCATTGATTTTGTGCTGGTATAGTAAATCTCTGGCTGAATGTTGTCAAATAAATCAAAACAATGTGTTTAGAATACACAATAGTTGCGTTTGTTAATATTACTTGCGTTCTATTAGGTGAGTTATTTTATAATTTGCGTTTTAATAATAATTATAGGCTGCGTCTAAAAAAAATAAACATACCAGCGTTTGGGTGTTGAGGAACAGCCTACGAACAGAGCTTTTTCCTTTATTAGTTACTTCCTCATAGTTCAAAATCTCCACCCATGTGTCGACTACACCTTGGTGGAGCCATATTCCATCGCACAAACTCTCCATCACTACCTTCGGTGAATCCAACCATATCGTCTTGTACACAAGATCGCTGCAATATTTAGAATGAGACTCAAACAAGATTTTAATTATATATTCAACAAAACATTTTTATACTAATATTTCCAACTTACAAACGTTCTGTTGTTGGCACCAGGATGTATTCATATACTATCCGCTCCTCCCGCGTTAACTTCTCCACTATGCAGACTTGTTTGTTAACGTACGGGGAAAGCAATGGTGGTGCAGGGAATTTCTGTCTTTTCCCTCGACCGTCTTCATCCTCCTCTTTGCCCTTACCCTTGTCTTGCTGAATTTCAGGGGATGTAGATTTTGGGATTGGTTGAGCCTTTGGTGTGTGCACGTTCTCTTCTGCACCAAACTGACAAAATGGATTTTTTGATATAACATCATTAACACCCGTATCGACATCACCGAAATCGTGAATTGAATCATCGTAACCATCTTCATTCAGCACGCTTTTATTCTCTGCTTCTGTTTCAACTTTTTCAGCTTCAACATTTTGAGTCTCTACCAGATTCAACATGTGAGCTTCTTCTACAACCTCAACCCCACCAGCTGGATCATCATTTTTATAAATATCATCTCCATTTTGACCTTCTTCTCTATCCTCTTCAATTTTATCAACATCTATTCCATCTCCGCCAATCAACTCACTGGATATGGTGTCGTCCTTCCCCATATCAGATGTTTTGTTAATCATATCTTCGGTCACATGGTCAGCAACCAAATCATTTCTGTTCAAGCTGATGTTATCAACTTTCTCACCCTCAGCATCATCGCCTTTGCTATTATCAACTACTTGATTATCGGTATGAGCTTCTAACTGATCTTCAAAATTTCCCACCTTTTCAGCAGATTTGTTTTCTTCATCCTTATCATTACTTTGGGTTGTCGTTGCATTCTTCTTTGTAACTTCATCCCATTTTTCGCACCTTTCCAGCAAAGATGGAATCCAAGAATATTTATTCCTTATTACTCCAACCATTACATTCATTTCTTTCTCAATTTGTTGGTATCTTTTAATGTTTCTATCAATCAAGGACCCCAATTCCTGAAACAAATGGAAACAAAATGTAAAAAAAAAAACATGCGTTTAAAGGTTCTTAAACCTGCGTCTAAAGAACATTAAGAATAAAATAACGCAACTTCAAGTATTAGTAATTGCGTTTTACCTCTCTGGATTGTTTGCTTTCCTTATCTTCATCACCCTCCTTTCCCAAATCCATCTCAGTCCAATTTCTGTGAATCTCATCTTCATAACACGATAAGTCAAATAAATCATCAAAGTTATGCAAAGCTGTTCTTTTTGGACTTTCAGCACGATGTATTTGGTAATCGTCATCAAGGCTCATTTGTTGTTGTTTTTTTTGTTCCGGTAAGAGGACCAATGCATTGGCAACTTCATTTTCAGTTCCATGGCTTACTTCAGTCACGTTATGTTTTCCTGCTGCAGCTTCACTTACATGAACTTTAAAAGGACCGTTGTCCTGTACATACGCTTCCATTTCAGCGACTTTTGATGAGCTTATGTAGCTGATGGCCGGTCTTCTAAATGCATCTTCTGAGTGGTTATGTTTATTGAAATCATGTGTGTACAGAATCTGTCACAGGCAACATAAGATTATTATATTTTTTTGCATTTAGAATGTTTGTTGAATTTATAACATATACGCTAGCTTATTTTGTTAGTTACTTACTGTTAGCAAAGCTATAGGACCATTATACAGTTCCTTATACCCACTCCATTCTGATTTTGTCCTTTTCAAACATTCAACCATGTAGGCGCACCAATTCATGTCCTGAATTTCATCTTCACTGTCAATTGACTCCAAGAACCTTTGGTTTATTGTAGTCGACTTTGTTATTTCACCGAAAACTGTGTTCCAGAGCACCAAAAAATTTAGTTTAAACAAGCGACCACCGTCTTGAGTTGCTTTGATCAAAGCCGCGATGTTGCCTACTTTCACTTTGCTTGTGGGGAACTGATTCTTGAATTCATCAAATGTTTTTGCAGACCCTTTTCTTGGTCTGTTCTTCTCTGTTACGGGTATTTTACCGATTGGGATTCCGAACACCTCATGCACCGTTACGTCTGTTATGTTAAGTTTACGATCACCAACATTCAGCTGGCAAGTTTCATGATCAAAATTCATTAACAACCAGAACCCCAAAGCCGTTGCAGTTGAATCATAATCAAATGTCAAAATTGATCCGAAGCCGATTTTCCTAATGTCTTCCTTCTGTTCATCTGACAAGATCTTTACTACTGACATAAACTCTGCTGGTGAGCATCTCATTTTTATTCTTCTGTGCATGTACTCAAAATAGTGTCCGCTCTTACTCTTTTCATGAAACATCTTCTTTTTTGATGTTTTTTTAAAATTTTTGGCTTTCTTCTTTTTCTTACCATCATCCCCGGAGGAAGAAGAATCAACAACTACATGTTTTTGTTTCTTGTTTTTTCTCGACTTTAACTTAATCTCAAATACAGCGTCGGATGATGATTCATCAACGACCACATGCTTCTTTTTCTGTTTCTTTTTTGATTTCTTCTTTAATACCACAACTTCCTGGGATGATGATTCATCCTCGGATGACGATTCAACAATTACCACACGTTTTCTCTTCTGTTGTTTTTTTAGTTTCTTCTTTATCACAACATGTTCATCGGATGATGTTGAATCAACAACTCTTCCTCTTTTCATTTTAATAGGTTTGTTTTTTATCAATGTGCTGATAGGTTGATCATCATCATCATCAGGGGCAAATAGAACAATTGGATATCTTGAAGTATCTATATTTTTTAAAGGAACATGTCAAAAAGGAACAACTTGCGTCCAAAGCTAAATAGTATAAAAAATTAGAATACACATGGCTAGGAATGCTACACATTACAATATATTGCTTAATATTTATTCAAATAATAAAAAACGCAACTTCATTTAACATAATCGTGTGCTAAGGAATGCTAACAGGGTTTTATCATAATATGTATAGTATGATGTGGTTTGTTAACTATAACAACTAATTAAAATAGAACATTATGACAAATATTGTATATGAATACCTGGTTTTGACTTCGACGCCATTTATTTGTGGTTTAGCTTTCTGTTTCTCTGATTTTAGAGAGTAAACAAAACCCTAGCTGTGTTGATTTGAATTGAGCAAACGGTTTTGTATTTAAAAACTGAAAGTCAGTTCAGTGATGTTTGTAATTTGCCGCTCTGCTTTTCTTGTTTTGTTCATTTTGGTCGAATTACTATTTTGCCCTTTCGGATTTTACAAAAAACAAACCAAAAACAAATCTTTGTTTGGGGAAGAACTGACAACATAATATGATGGGAGTAAGACGACACAGAGACGGATCGCACTCTATGAAGTAACCGGCGTGTGAGCTCATCACGTGTCCCAATATGACGCCAACAGTCAGTAAGACGACACAGAGAAGGATGCCACACAGTCACGTCTCTTGGGTGTCCCATCAGCAACTTAATGTTTACACGTCTCCCAGTACTAATTCTTTTACATTATTTAAGATATTAAAAATAAAAATAAGTTGGAAGAAGAAAACCGAAAACTACTTAGACCCTTTGATTTGCGAATAAAGTTACTTTGTATTTGCGTATAAGTTATAGTTATAAACTTCTTTAATAATTTTATTGAATAAGTTTTTAATTTTATAAAAAAAATGAAATACATGTCTAAACCCGCGAAGATCTTCACAGCGAAACTTGAAATTAAATGTATTTTTATGGGAAATTACATTATTTTTAGTTTTGGTATAAGATTATGCACATGAGACGATTGATGCTATAAAAAGTGCTAAAAATGACTTTTGGGAAATCAAACCTTACGGTCAAATGGGAAAAAAATACATAATAGACAAATACATAATAACTGATACATGATCATAATTCTTCTAAAGTTGTTACAAAAGTGTCATAACTATCAAAAAAACTAAACACAATAAACACCACCTGTGTTGTAATACAACATGTCTAACCAACTATTGAAGACTAGTCCTGACGTTAGAATTTTATATCAAACTGACAATTTTCTGAAATAGTTTGGATATACCGCCTTATTAACCGATCTGGTTTCCTCCATTGCCGGGTCTAATCCATCCATCGTCTCCTTGTCTCAAAAAGAAATATTTGAGTGGACTAATGAAGTTGCTTAAAGTACTTGTGTGCAGAAGGTATGCCACATAACCTTCCAACTTCACTAATCCACCTCAAATATTTGTTTTTGCAAGTGTGCATGACAGAACAAAATGAGTTTTCCTCTGCTCTTTGTTAGATTAGGAGCAGCAGATGACGGGTGGTGGTAGCAGTAGGGGACGTGGGCCGTAGGGTTGATGGGATATTCCACCGATTATTTGTTTTGAACCATCGTTTCGAATGATGTATGTGCTCTACATAGACAAAGAACTATTGTTTTTCCAACTAATACGGCGCACAAGTCGACCACCGAGAAATATGAAACACGTATCGCCGTTTTATGTAACAATAGTTGGAGTTGTGATTTACATCGACTGTCCTGTTTCACCTTCATCAACGGGCGACGAAGAAATATATGTATGGACAGTTTACAATCGGTGTAAACCACACTGGCAAGAACTCCCAAATATATGCGCTGAAGTTCCTTCACAAATGTGTAAGGGACTTTGCAGCAGCGAATTTTGGAGGAGGATGAACTTGCCAATAATGTAGACCACCACATCATCGATGCATTCTACATGGGTTAAACCACGCGCAGATGCAACAACGATCCAAGTAGATTTACGCAGATGTAACAACGATCCAAGTATAATTGAAGAACATTTAGATAAGTCGTTAGGTTTCGGTTGGAAGAGCGGAGGACTTAAAACCATCATGGATTGGAAAGCTTAAAGGTTAGATGTATTATAAAAATAAAGAATATTTCTATATAATACATAACGGAAAGGGGTTACGAATCTGTAGGAAGTGTTATGCAAATTTATATAGTCCAGTTAGAGACTCAGTAAGACGACACAGAGACGGAACCCAATCTGTGACGTCTCTTACGTGTCCAACCTGACGTGCAACTGACAAGATGAGATTATTAACAGTCAAACTACTCCTCGAAAAAGGGAAACTTTTCAAATACACTTGAGACAAATTATTTTTCATGAATTCTGTAAATTGGATATTTCACTTTTATTTTATAAATAAATAAAATACCGAAGTTTAATGTTAAAAAAAAATTAAATTTATAGTTGCGTAGTTGCGTATTTATTTATCACTATCATTCTGTATTAATATATAGTTGTTTTTTTAGAATTTGCGTCCGAAGATGTATGTATTTTCGTCTTTAGACTGAAGACTATTAAACCTTTTTTTTAAAATACCTTTTTTGTAGATATGTTAATTGCGTCTAAATTTTATTTATACCTTAGTCTAAAAAACAACATAAGTTGTAAAAATATAGTTCTAAATGTTGGATTTGCGTTTAAAAACTAAAATAATAATTTATTATTGCGTTGTAATTATAATAGTACTTGCGTCATTGTTTTTGTTTTATCTCATAAGTTGCGTTTAAATTGTTGTGCATTAATAATTTTAGAAATTAAATTATATTTTATATAACAAAATATGAATAAGAGAAAAAGATTAATAGTATAAAGAGTTTGACATTAAAAAATTTAAAAAATAATATTTATAAATTAAATTATTTTGCAATTTTCACTGTCTATTCTTTATAATTTCTATTTACAAATTAAAATATTTACAAATTAAAATATTTACAATATGTCCGACTTCATGCTTACACGTGTACAACTTTATGATTAGAACGACTCAGTAAGACGACACAGAGACGGATCCCAGTCTGTGACGTCTCTGAAACGTCAAATCTCACTGATTGCTTACACGTCTCCAAATTCTGACGTCAATTGTACCGACACGTCTTTTCTGAAATTTACAATAACTATGTACGACAGAGTCAAATCACCGTAAAAAACGCCACCGAAATTTTTGTCACCATCCGAACTCACCAATCCGATTACAAACAACACGACACAAATGGCACCAAGTCGTTGGACTGAAGAAGAAGAAATCGCCCTTGTAGTAGGATGGCAACTCGTTGAAGCCAGCAATCATGATAGTAACAAGTGGTACCGAATCTTAAACGAGTTCAATCGCTTGGTAGGGGGTTCGAACAGAACAATCGATTCGATCAACCGTAAATGGAACGATTTGAATGCCAAATGTCAAATCTTCAACGCGTACCACAATCAAACACTGCGAGACTTTTCAGACACATCAGAAGACGTGGCCATCACAATAACCAAAGTCGAGTATGAGTGCAAGCAAAAGAAAGAGTTTAAACACATCTCTGCTTGGCAAATGATGAGGGAAAGGCTTAACGGGTAGCTTTCGAAGGTGTTCGTTTTCATTGTTGTGGTATTTGCTTTGGAAAATGATGACGCATGTGGTGGTGATGCTTGTGTGAAAAATGTTTGTTTATGTTTTTTTTTTAACAGCCCTATGTAATCTTAATTATGTTTTTTGTTATGAGAATGTTTCTTATGTTTTTAATCGTAAATAATGTTGGTTTCAAATATTATTTTATTATTAAAAAATAAATAACACTACAAGATAGTGTAAAACATAATTATATGTTGTTATCAATACTTGCGGAACAGTACATATCCTTGCAAGATATATTCAAATGACCGATTGAATGGTATACAAATTACTCGGTATTACATGAAAAAAATAAATAAACACATTTTGACGTGGTTCTAAAATAACTTAAAGGCTAGTTCTCCAATTTCCATATATCTGATAGCTTAGTTATGGCAAACGGGGAGCTACACCACCGCTACTGCCATCTTCGACTTACTCACTCTACGTCTGTCTCGCTCTATCTCGCAATCCGTGATTTTCCGGCTGTGGCCCAGTGGTAGTGGTGGCCGTTTAACATATTGTGGTTGCGTTTAACATAATGGGTTTAACATGGTTTGTGTTTGCTTTGAACATGGTTTGTGGTTGTGGTCGCGTTTAAAATTCTGTGGTTGATTCTAACATGGTTTGTGGTTGCGTTTAAAATACTGTGGTTGCCTGTAACATGCTTTATGGCATCTTGCTGATCTACATCCGCCGAGAGGAGCCGTCGGCGTCCACCACTACTACAGCTTCGACCATCATCCTTTCTGCCTGATAGAAAAATGTTCCAACAATGGCATGACGTAGATAAGGGAGGTGGATGATGGGTCGGATATTGTAAAATACAAAACCGAAATTACATTTTACACGTGATATACAACATGCAAATGTAACAACGATCCAAGTATTTCTACGCAAATGTAACAACGATCCAAGCCTTTGATAACTGATAACAAAAAAATGTAAAAAATGATGCGAGAAAATAATAATATAAAAAAAAATTTATCAAGAAGTGAATATACATTTTTTTTTTTTGAAAGAAGAACAGGGTTTGATTACTTCCAAAAACAAACAGCATTTATACATAAAAAAAATATTAAAAAAATGGTTTGCGGAGAAGTCTCCAAGTCGGTTCCTACTCTGTGTGGTCTTTCTATGTCAGATGTGTCAGACGGAATATTTAAAAATTCAAAAATAGTGGCTGAAGACGTCTCCGAGAAACTAAGTCGAGCCTAATAGTAGTCGGCTCAAGCCATGAGCCGAAAACAGCTGGAACGTCTCCCAGATCATGGGAGAGGACACGACAGCGTCAAGAGGTCTCAAAGACGTTTCGGAGGATTTAGGGACACGTGGAAACTTCTTAATGGCTGTTTATCTCAAAGGTCTTGGGAGTCTGTTAAGGTGAGTCGAATGTCCAACCGAGTCGGTTCAGCTGGCTATTTTCGTAAAGTGGGGTAAGTCAACGGCTATTTTCGTGATTTTCCCATTAAATAATCCCAACTTTTGGGTATTTGAAGGCAATAATCCCAACTTGAAAGTTGTAAGGAAATAGTCCCAACTTGTCTTGTATTTTACTCCATTGGACCAAAACTAACTGGGTTAGTTTTTAACAGACCTAGTTAGTTTTCTGGCAAAAGATGTAACTTTTAAAAGATCAAGGACCATTTCTGCCCATCAATCAAACTTTTTAAACAAATCCATTTCCTTCTCCGGTCATCGATGCTCTCCTTCGGCGACCACTCCTCCATCTCCGGCGACCACCCCTCCTTCTTCGGCGACCACCCCTCCACCTCCGGCGACCACCCCTCCTTCTTCGGCGACCACCCCTCCACATTCTGTGACCACCTCTCCTTTGTGAAATCCTTTTGTGTTTCTTTTTTTTTTTTTTTGAACCACATTCTTCATCTTTTCAGAATCATTTTCAGTGTCTTTGGTCATTTGTTCATTCTCTTTGTCAATATCATCAGAAAATTTATAAGCTTCCGACATATTGTCCACAAAACTTAAGTCTGTGTCTTGTATGGGGTCGCTCTTAGGATCTTCAGTTGTTGCATCACTGTCATTGCTAGCAATGATTTCTACTAAATCCCCTGCAAGGGCGTTTTCGTCATCATGTGTCTCCCCATCTGAAATTGTACCTTCAGATGTATCCACAAAGGAAATGGCAAGAGCTTTTTCAGCTTTCTTTAATACGACTTCAGCATCGTTAACACGCTTCATAGCCTCAACTTCCAAAGCAACAGCTTCTTCTGCTAAAAGCATTATGTTTGCCACATCTTCTTCAGCTTTTAATGCATCCGTTTGTGCTTTCTCTGCAAGTTCATTCAGTATAATAACTTCTCTTTGTAACTCATCTTTTATGGTTTGTAACCGAATCAATGCTCTCTCACAGTTTTCCAAATTTTCCCTACACTCCATATCCTTCTGAGCGGCTAAAAGAGTTTCCTCTTCTTTCAATAAATTCAATTTTCATTTTCACTTTCGTTTTTCTCTTTTACAACTTCTAATGATTCAAGAGCCACCTGATGCGTAGCTTCAGCTAAAGAAAGTACCATTTTGGCTCTCTGAATAGCTACTTTAGTGGGGTCTTCTTCTTTCACAATATCAATTAATGCCAAGTTGACATCATCCCATGCATGCAAAGATCCATCTTTTAGTGCTATTGCTGCTTCTGATATCTTCTGAGCCTTATCCTCAAACATGGTACTATTAAGTTGTGCTTCTCCGGAGGTGGATGGGTGGTCACCGGAGAAGGAGAGGTGGTCGCCGGAGGTGGAGGGATGGTCGCCGGAAAAGGAGAGGTGGTCGTCGAAGGTGGAGGGGCGGTCGTCGGAGAAGGATGGGTGGTCGCCGGAGGTGGAGGGGTAGTCGTCGTAGATGGAGGAGTGGTCGCCGGAGGAGATCACCGGTCATCGGATAAGGAAAATGGTTTGTTTAAAAAGTTTAACTAATGGGCAGAAATGATCATTGATCTTTTAAAAGTTATATTTTTAGCTAGAAAACTAACTGGGTCTGTTAAAAACTAACCCCAGTTAGTTTTTGTCCAATGGAGTAAAATACAAAACAAGTTGGCAATGTTGTCTTACAACTTTCAAGTTGGGATTATTGTCTTTCAATACCCCAAAGTTTGGATTATTTAATTTCATTTTCCCTTTTATAATTGTTGATTTATTTATTTAACCTGTATAATAGACTAGTTAATAATAATAATAATAATAATAACAATAATAATAATAATATGCCACTGAGGCTGTAGCCCAGTGGTGGGGGATAGGGTGATAAAGGTGAAATGTAGGGAGTTTGAATTACCCGGGTGAGTATAGGGTGAGTGTAATTAACCGATCAAAAATAATAATAATAATATAAGTTTGATTAAAAGGAATATTACTTCATTCTGATCCCGATATTCTCGAGATTATGTATTTGTTATTTTATTTCTCTATAATAATAAATTTTAATTATCATCTAATGTATCTCTAACAGATCCAAAATATTGATATTTATTTGCACTTCACAAACGCGTTCTCAATATGTTAAGGTAGTGCATAATCTATACTCTTAATAAAACAAAGTCAATTAGGACACTTGGCACTCCCTCATTTCACCTCACTTTCTCTCTCTTCCCACATTGTGCCATGTGTCCTTCTCTTGTAATTTATAAAATTTTTCTTTTTAAAAAAATAAAAATTAGACTAATAATACATAAATATAGTCAAAATTGGTGAGTTAATACTTTCCTAAAATCAATAACCTACCAAATCAATACCCTAATCAAAATAACACACGTTTCTCTTTCTTCCCTTCATTCATCCCTCTTCACCGCTCTCTCTCCTCTCATCACAAAGCTTGCGATCGGCGATTTCTTCATCAAACCACACCTTCCATCTCCTTCAAGGTAACGATCGTTTGTTTCTTTTTCATACGATGACTGTTACATATTGTTGTTTCTTTTAATTATTTCACAATTAATCGGTTCTTTTATGTTTCTCTGTTTTTTTTTGTGTTTCCGTCGGCTGTTGCAACACCGTCCATCGGTGATCATTCGTCTTCATCGTGTGTCTCATTCAAGGTAACCTATTTTTTTTGTATTGTTGATTGGTTTCGAATAATTCTTCAGATTTGGGGGTTTAGGGTTCATGTTTGTTATTTGACTACTGACATGATTTATTCTAATATTAACCTGTTTTTTATGATTTAGGATTCTTTAAGAAATCTACTCATCAGTAGATATCGGTTTCAATCTTCGAGTAATGTTATAGGTGTTTATAGGGTTCAAATAATGTTATAAGATTTCATTGATGTTTTAGTAAAGCTACTGATTACAAATACTGATTTATGTTTCTATTGGAGGTTTATGTTTTAGGTATCGATAAATTAGCTTTCAGGTTTCAACTGATGTTATAATAAGGTTTGAATCATTGTACTTTAGTTTTCGTTTATTATTATTCAGAATTTTAACCATGGGTTGATGTTTAGGTACTAATTGATGTTAAAAGAAAAATGGATAATTGTTTATTATGATTTCGCGTTCGATTAGTGGTTTATGTTTTAGGTATTGTCAACCAGTTTATAGGTTTCAATGATTCAATAAGGTTTGATTGATGCAACAGGTTCTTTTAGGTATGCATTCATTAGGTTTCAGGCTTAAACTGATGTTATAAGCTTTGTATCATTGTTCTTTACTAAAAGTTTATTATTATTCACAATGATTATGTGTTTCTGTTTAGGTTTACATTGATGTTTTAAGAAATATTTTAATGGTTTCTTATGATTTAGGGTTCGATAGGTTTCAATGATTCAATAAGGTTTGATTGATGCAACAGGTTGTTTTAGGTATGCATTCATTAGGTTTCAGGCTTCAACTGATGTTATAAGCTTTGTATCATTGTTCTTTACTAAAAGTTTATTATTATTCACAATGATTATGTGTTTCTGTTTAGGTTTACATTGATGTTTTAAGAAATATTTTAATGGTTTCTTATGATTTAGGGTTCGATTAGTGGTTTATGTTTTAGGTATTGTTTTAGGTGTTTATAGGGTTTACATTGATGTTTTAACAACGTTAACATTGGAGTTATACATTGTTTTAATTTAGATATTAATTTTGAAAAACATTTTTTATTCGGTCATACAAAGATTTGAATCATTTTAGGGGGTCTTATACTCAAACCTTAACATTACTATGCTGATATGGATTTTGGTGGTTGTTACAGGTGCATACACCCCAAAGTTATACAATGGTGTATGGATTTTGGTGTGAGTCGGAGGCTAACAACCGTGCGTGTATTGTAAGATATCTGTTACATGCTAAAATTTATATAGTACAGTATGTTCATACTTTTCCTAATAATATTTTAATCTTTGTAATTCTAATCAGGTGTTACCAAAACTGTATGAGAAGTGGATCGAAGATTATGGTTATCCAAGCGGTAATACCAAAATCCGTACCTTGGATTCAAAAGTGTTCGATATTAAAGTGTTGAAGATTGGTGGCAAGTGGTTCTTCTACAATGGTTGGAGGACAATGATTACTGAGTTGAGGTACCCATCTGGCTGTAACTTTCTATTTCAGTATGAGGACAACCTTCGCTCTTTCAGGATGATTACTTTCCATCAAGATGCAGTGTATGCACCTGGTAACTTCTTTTACTGCAGATTGTCCGATCCTTACACCACTGAGAAGCGATTGGTATGTTTTTTTTTTGAATCAAATTACATCATTAGATTTTATTATACAATATTTTCATACAATAACTTATTTTAACAACTATCAACTTTTTTGATGTTTTTTACAGCATCTCAGTTGTTACGTTGTTCATGGTTTAATGAACAATCTGCTCCCGAAGGACCCAATTGCAGTTAGAGCTGCTCCACGAAAAAACTTTCAGATCCAGCTAGCAGTGGATGATGGTTTCTTTTATGTCACTAAAGGATGGCCTTTCATTAAGGAAAGTTTTTCAATCACACCTGATCATCTCATTGTCTTCGAAATCATTGACCAGGTCTTCTCTGTTTTTACTAAATATAAATTCTAAATCTTTATTACTATATGTTTTTTTCTCGCTGGATACGTCATAAGCCTGATCAAATGAATATATTTCTTTTTTTTAACAGAGCACATACAATATGTCGGTTTTTGAGCAAAACAAGCTTACTCTTCCTCCTGAACTTAAATGGGAAGCTGAAGTTAAGGAGGAGGATGATGATGAAGATTACTTTGATGAAGACATCATTGTTCTTTCTACTGATGATAGTGATGAGGTTTTCGTTTCTGATGATTCAAGCGAGGAGGATGAACAGGACACTGATATGGAGGAAGAGGATGATGACTCTGAGGAAGAGGCGGATGTTGGTGTGGCAGTTGTGTTCGTTGTTGACAAACACTATGTAAGTACCATAATTTATTTTTTAAATGTATTAACTTATATGCATTTTAGTCCATCAGGTTTAACTTTGGGTCTTTATATGTTAGTGCAACCATAGTAGTGGTTTATAAGTTAACCACCTCCTAATGTTGGTCAAATTTTGTTACTTAGTCTTATTTAGATGTTATATGTTAGGATTTCGTCAAATGTGGGTCAATTGTTGTTGTTTATTAAGATGTGAAATATGGGTGAACTGGTGTAATTGTTAGATGTTACTTTGGGTCAAGTTATTTAGATTCATTAACCCTTTAGCTACACAAATGTGTCAATCTGGTCAAATCATGCAACTGTTGGTGCAGTTGAGCAGAGTTTTTGAACAAATCGATGTCAAGTAATTTATTTGTTATATGTCACTTATTTAGATTCACTTTAATTTTCAACTGTACACATCATATTTCAAATCTAATACAGAATCTCAGCACTAAAACATTAGGTGACCAGTTTGTC
Source organism: Ambrosia artemisiifolia (assembly GCA_032199755.1). NCBI lineage: Eukaryota > Viridiplantae > Streptophyta > Magnoliopsida > Asterales > Asteraceae > Ambrosia > Ambrosia artemisiifolia. Next base: position 57,736,440 of record CM063523.1, on the reverse strand, counting down.
AAAAATATATATCTGATTCAAATGGGTCATCTGTGGTCATCAGTCAACTGCACCAAATACATATATAATATTTATCTTTTAGGTTTAACTTATATGCGTTTTAGTCAATCAGGTTTAACTTTGGGTCTTTATATGTTAGTGCAGCCATAGTAGTGGTTTATAAGTTGACCACCTCCTAATGTGGGTCAACAATTACACCAGTTCACCCATATAATAAAATCTAATGATGTAATTTGATAGTGGTCAGTTGTTGTTGTTTATTTAGATGTGAAATATGGGTGAACTGGTGTAAATGTTAGATGTTACTTTGGTAGCAGGTTATTTAGATTCATTAACCCTACAGCTACACAAATGGCTCAATCTGCTCAAATCATGCAACTGCTTGTGCAGTTGAGCAGAGTTTTTGAACAAATCGATGTCAAGTAATTTATTTGTTATATGTCACTTATTTAGATTCACTTTAATTTTCAAGTACACATCATATTTGAAATCTAATACAGAATCTCAGCACTAAAACATTAGTGACCAGTTTGTCAAAAATATATATCTGATTCAAATGGGTCATCTGTGGTCATCAGTCAACTGCACCAAATGGGTCATTTTAAGTGTTACATAATCAATATAGATTTTTAGTGCTGAGATTGTTGACCTTATGAGGTCAAACTGCACTCACTGTTGTGTTTAGTTGTCAATATGCACCACTTATGTGATATCCAAATGAGATGATCAGCTATATGTATATATTTTTATTTAGTAACTTTGTATTCGTTGTTATTTGCGTAGCGTATGAAGACCCCTTGGGCAAGGGAAAACAGGTTGTGCAGGAAGAGGGGTTTGAGCATTCTTGATGGTGAGGGTTTAAGTTGGGGAGTGTCTGTTGGGAGGGAAGGTGAACCTGGAAAGTACCGTTGGTACATCAAGGGTATGTCGGCTTTTGTAGCTGATAAGAACTTTCAGCTTGGTGATCAAATGCATTTCCTGTTTTTCCAAAAGCAAGGTGTGTTCAAGTTCTCTAATGTTGTTAGGGGTAGTGGTAGTTAGTTAAAACAGTGGTGGTTGTTATGTGGTTTGTAGACAATAGTTTTTGGTGGGTAACTTTTTTAAGTTAGAACATGATCTATGGTTGGTAGTCACAAACATTTCCACGTTTACTGCTCATGTGGTAAGTCGTGGTTTTTGGGTTTATATATGTTGATAAACAGTAATTTTTTGGGTTATGTTTAATATACATATGATTGTGCTTATGATCTATGTTTAGTAGTCGTATATTGTAATGTTCCAGGTTGTTTAGCAAGTAAGTTAGCAATGTTTGAGTAAGTTAGTAATTACATATCCATATGTTTTAAGAAAAAACTATATTTTGTAACATATTTTAAGAAAAAAGTATATGTTTTAAGAAAAAACTATATTTTCTAACATTACATATCAATATGTTTTTAAGAAAAAGGTTTTCTTAACATTAATGTTGTAATCTTTTGGTAGGTTTAGTAGTCATGTATGATTGTGCATATGATGTTTTAATAAATATAAATTCCTTTTATATTACGAAGTTTAACTTTTACATATCATTGTTAACAAAATCAAATTAAGATTATTACAATTAATAATATCATCAAAATATTTATAGTACATTTGAATTATTTAAAACCAACCCTTTCAACCATTTAAAATCAATGTTTGACTATGTTAATTAAATTGTATTACACTTTTACAATTATTTTAAATCGGTTATTTTAAAAAATTAATAATAAACAATTTTATTCAAAAATTAAATACAATTACACAAACTTCAAAATGTATGAACAAACGCAAAATCCTACCTATTTAAATAAAACTCAACAACGTAAACTTTTAAATAAACAATTTTTTTAAAACTATAATTTCAATTATACAAAGTTGAAAATATTACCATACCAAAAATCGTAGGTATGTAAACAAAACTCAACAATTTAAACTTTTAACTTAATACAGGAAACATATAAAAATGCTAATTATATTTTCATAACTTTAACCGAAATTTAACTTAATAATGGAAACACTTAAATGTAAATTTCGTTAGTGTTCAATTTTTATATTATGTTTGTCATAATTTAAACTTTACATTTTTTAAGTTAATAATGGAAACAACTTTACATTTTTAAGGTTGAGCCAACTTTAAGTTTACCTGATGATGAAGAGGTGAAGGACGTAACTTCATTTAAACAAGTTTTGGTTTGCACGAATAAAGGTTGTCCCAAACAGATTGTCTCTGCTGATCCAGTGTAAGACTTCTATTTGATATACATAACTTATAATTGTATGATATTATTTATTTATTTTTTACGTTTTAGTATTCATGTTTACGTTATTAATTTTTTTAGATATAGGGTTTATTTATTAGTTTTCGTGTTTTAGGTATAGGATTCCAATAAGGGTGCAGGATTGTACTGGAATAACATCGCTTACACTGTTTGATCGAGAAGCCAAAAAAATGTTCCGCATGTCAGCGATGCAGCTTCTTGAGAAAAGCAAACAGGTAACTTATTTTTATCAGTCTTTAACAATATAAGCGATGTTAATTTGTATTACTTACTAGATTAATGCCCGCGTCTACACGCAGTTGACCAACGTGCTTCTATTCTTAACACTTTAATCAACGGATCTTAAGAGCATAATAAGCAATTATTGGAACACTCTTTTTTCAACCTAAAAGCCAAGTTAAAATCTAACTAATGAAAAAAATTAATCTAATAACAAAACCAATAAATAAGTAAGCATAACTGATTAACTTTTTATAGATAATATAAACCAAAATTACAACTTTTATTAAAGTTGTTAATAACCTGCATCATAAAGTACCAAATACATACTAAGAAAAACTATTAAAAGTTCATATAAAACATACTAAACTTCATCACCTTCCTCATCGTCATCATCATCATCCCTTTCAGAATCGGACTCCTCCTCTGCTTCCACCATTGCCGCTTCCTCTTCCAGATTCATGATTCTTAGGCGAATCATTTGTTCCAGGTTCAAACTGGCAGTGGTTCTACGGTTGTTAGACATGCGTACATTATCGAGTTCCACAAGCAAGTCATAGTCATTGCAATTCTCAATCTGATCCCTTGACATCAACCGATATTCACCATCGGAAAACAGAATACTTGCAACATTAAGATTTTCAGCAAAAAACCAACTTTGGACATGAAATACCTCCATAAGTTCATCAAACTCTTCCACTTCAAAGATTTCTTCCAACTTAGCAATCAATCTGCTCTCTTCATTGCTCGGTAACCTGATGGTTCTTCCAAACTCATACACTTGTCTTTTAAAGTCTTCATCCATTTGCATAATCGCGTTTCTTGAACCAAAAACTAATAACGTAGTGTCACTCATGTTCACAAAATACCTACGCTTTATGCTGCAGAACCTCCAACTGACAACCCTTTCCATTGTTGAAATTTTTTTTTCCTTGGATTTGTGTGTGTTTAATTTGAAGAAACGCGATATGTGTGATTTAGATTTAGTGATTATCATTATATAGAAACATTAAAACGCGTGTAAGGGAACCGAAGTGACAACTTGAATTTTCACATCTAATACTAATTAATATTTGATACCCTATTAATTGATGATCTTTTGAAAAGACTAATGGTGCAGCCTATATACGAAAATGGCGGTTCTTATTTTAAGAAATTATAATTCGAATAATTAAATATAAACTAAAAAAGTTAATGGTTATTGTTACCATATTTATTACTATAAGAGATTTGTTGTAATATATATAAGATTTTTAATATATACGAAAATTTACCTTAAATATAATTATTAAATTTGTATGATCTAGGTTTCCATTGAAGACAAAGTAACTCCTGTTGAGTTTTATGAATTTGAAGAGAAGAAGTTTGCTTTCAAAATTAAAGTAGGGCAATTCAACATTGATAAGAATCTTGATGGTTATGGTATACGTAAGCTTACAAATGATTCGGAAATTGTAGCTTCTCTTGAAGAACGGTTCCTTGACATTCAGGTTATGATTATCATTTAAATATTTCGTTATAATTACTGTTATGAATCGTTATTATTGTTGTTATTTACTTATTGTTTAAACCTTTGTTTTTTAGATCGATCAACCTGTGCTTGAAAATACTGATCTAGGTGAATCTTCAACACAGAATGCAGTGTCTGTGAAGGTTATTAGTTTACTTGGTCAATCATGTTTCATATTAGATTTGAATGTACCTTATTCTAACCATTTCGACATGGCTTTTAATATTGTAGGATTCTGTTGGAGATAACACTACTCCAGAATCATCTGTGAGAGTTAGTTTGATTCGTGATGAAGCGGAAGTAAAGCGTAGCCTTGACAAAGTTTACGAAATGGAAGATGATGCAAGTGAATCCACAACTAAAGTCCTAAAACCTGAAAATTTGATTTCGCCTAACAAATCACCTGAGATCTCAGTCTTGATTCCTAAGGTTGAAAAATAGGATCAATTACCCGTTTTTTGAACATTGGTTTATTGTCAGGATTTTTATTTCATGTGTGTTGACATTTTGTTTTCATTTTATGTTTGCTTTGCTTTGGATACAATTTTGATCTAAATAAATTGCGTGTTTACATTTCATGTTTGTTTATTATATTGGTCCAAATTCTAAAAGGTTCAACTGCTCCTAATGTGCCAATTCTCAATATGCTTATGTTTTGCAATGACCATCAATAGAATCCAAGCACAGTCTTTATCGAAGGTTGTATTATATTTTAAGACACCCGGTATTGTCACATGTCCAACTTTATGTCGTATTGTCAACAGTTAAAATCATGGTAGGCGTGATGTTACTTATACTTATGCTGATGGGAAAGTGAATACTAAAACAAAAAATGTGGTGTATAAAAGTCGGTGTACCAGTTATGTTGTTGAGAAATATAGATCAACAAAATGGTTTGTGCAATGGAACGAGATTACGAATCACCAGACTTGCAAAGCGTGTTATTGAAGCAGAGATCATATCAGGGGGAAACATTGGTACCAAAACTCTTATTCCTAGAATAAATTTGATACCATCTGATATCAAGATTCCAGTAAAGTTCCAAAGGCGTCAATTCCCAATAAGCGTATGTTTTGCAATGACCATCAATAAAAGCCAAGGACAGTCTTTATCGAAAGTTGGATTGTATTTAAGAAACGCTGTATTCTCACATGGCCAGCTTTATGTCGCATTGTCAAGAGTTAAAAGCAGGGCAGGCGTGAAGTTACTTATACTTGATGCTGATGGGAAAGTGATGACCAAAACAAAGAATGTCGTTTATAAGGAAATTTTCAGCGATATTTGAATAACTGTGTATTCGTTGCTTTTAAATTTTAATAAAATTTGTCTACTTTATTTTTCTTATACGTTATACTACTCCAAATAATCGTACGTTGGTGAACTGCGTGTCCACGCGGGCAAATATCTAGTGAATATATTAAAACCTTTTGCACATGACAATAATATTATATCATCGGTGTGTTATTCATAATAAATTAATAATAACGAATATTATAAGGTAAAAAGTTGCGCTGCAGATTTGTCGGTTGATGAAAGTAAACCAAAATCCAACTAATAAGATATATTACTAAATTGAGTCTGTAACCTTACAGTGTAAAAGAAAAAAGGTACAATTTCATATATGTCATTGTAAACTTAAAAAATATCATATATACTCAAAGTACAAGTTTTTCATGCATATTGTACAATGGTCCTAAAGCATGTTTTAGGTATATATGAAATTTTGATGTTTTGTAGGGATATATATGAAATTGCCAAAAAAAAAAAAGAAGAAAAAAAAAAGAACAATCATGTATGAAAAACTCAATATGAAACGCTTTGATACATTGGTTACACACCACTTGATAGCTATTCAAACGGATGGTAACATAAAATCAAAATCATGATATTTTTCGTTACCGAAATACATAATTAAGATCGTATTTAACTGCATCGAACTAAGAGCATCTACGGTCCTATGAATAAATTAACTTTTATCCATACAACTTTGTTAATGTCATATATGATGTTGATAAACGCCTATTCATATCATCAAAAGATGATAAGAAACAAGTGTAACGTGGTACCTACCTTTACTTCAATAGGGAAAATCATACCATGATAGCAACATGATGAGGTGAGCCTTATAAAACATCTTATCTGTCATTAGTACTTTGTTTTTAATAAATTTCAAATTACCCTCAAAATATAATCAAATTCTCAATTTCAACCAAAAAAGTTTTAAAAAATCATAATTTATACAAGATTGGGGTAAGTTTCATACTTCATAGTTAGGCTGAACGGTGTAGTTAGGGGAGGATGGGCCTCCACGTAGGCAAATATGTCAGTGGGAGAGGGTGTTAATGATGATGTCGTGCATGGTGACGGTGTTAATGATGATGTCGTTCCTCATGATTGGTTAGAAATGGTCATATGGTGAGGTGGAGGATTAAAAACGACGGTAATAAGATGCCATTCATGATAATGATGGGCCAGGGGTCGGTGTTGCCGCCCCTAGCTAGAGAACGCTGCTCCTATGCTGCATCCCACACCGTTAGGTGTTAGCGAACTAGAGTGGTATTTTGAATTCTCTTTTCCATCATATTTTGAATTCCAAATTAACAATGGTAAAGCGTGGATGTAAATTTTTTTATTATATCCCCTTCAGTGATTAAAAAAAATTGGTTTTTACGTGATACAACAATAATAATATTACTCTCCAACTTGAACTCATATCTCCTTTCTAAAAGTACTCTTAACAAAAAAAAATTAAATGTGTAAATGGTTAAAACTTACACAAATATCCACGTGTAAAAAAGTTATTTACGAATAAATGTAAATAAAAAAATGTGTAACATTTCAAATATTGTAGTTTAATAACAATTATTAGTAATTACTAAAAACTTTTTTTATTGATTTTTAAGTAAGCTCTCCTAAAGAAATTTTAGGCCTTATTATAAACGTCACCATATATGTGTATATATTGCATTTCTATATTTGTTTGTGTATATATTATAGGAATAGATGTATGCCTATATTGCTTGTAGTTATTCGATGTCATGTTTAATTCGATTACGTAATCTATAAAAGGGTTTAAACCGTTTGATTCAACATCTTCGACATATTTCGTTTTCTTCTTTTGTATTCTTTTCTCTCTATTTTTATATTTTTGTTTCATGAATGTCATAATAGATACCACGTACCGATGCCCGTCTTAAAATGTCCCACAGAATGTCTCGAACCCAATCATGCTGATATTTGAAACCGGGCAACTCCTTACAATGAACCGCATGTTCCCCGTATTCATCAAGGCAGGCCTTACGGCAAATCAGACAAATTTCCGTTCAAACGGTCATATGACCGTTCAAACCATTGGAATCACAAACAAACCAATCAAATGAGCCCGTCCAATTCATCTAGTCTTAGCTGTTTAGGCTGGAGTTGCCCCGTGCAGGGCGGTGTGCACCGGGCCAAGCCAGCCCTAGGACTAGCCCCACACCGCTTATTCTTAACGAAATCAAAATTGGTCTCTCTAAATTCTAAAAGATGTATCAGCAATATAATGTATGGACCTACTTAAACAAATCAGTCAATTTCTTACCAACCTATCAATAGCGACGGGTAGAGCTTGTCCACAGATATAACTTCAAACGTACACGTGTTCAAACTTTGTTAAACATAAGAATTCACCCTTAGTTTTACAAAACTAGTATTTTAGTCCTTTATCTTTATTAGATTGTTTTATTCATTCAACCAAAGTTGGATTGATAAATATATATTTTGATAAAAACTTCCAAAATGTTGATCAACTGTGTTTCACTGTTTCATACATCACAATTAATCTAAAATCAAATCACAAAATATAATAAAACTTGTTGTGTTTTGTAAATTGTAAGGAGTCCATGTTCGAGACGACACGTTCAACGCGCTTATGGTACCAGAAAATGACATGTTAAATTAAACGTGTCATTACTTACTGTTATGGACTGGAATCATTGCAAGGTATGGGACTTGTCCCACATCGGTTGTATGGGCAACCAATGTGGGGTTTATAACCCAAGTGGGCTCTCTCTCCCATTAGACTAGTCTTTTGGGATGAGTTCTCCTGTTTGGGTTATAACACTTACACACTAACACCGACATGTTTAACAAATGAGTTCGATGATATGACAAGTTTGACACAATAAAGTTAACAATTTCAATAACATGAGTGACACAACACAACACAACACAACACATCACGTTTAAATATAAGAGGTTCAATAACACGAACAACGCAACATGTTTAACACGGTATTAGCATGATATTAAAGTCTAAACAAACTTCGAGCATAAGACTTAGTTCAAACACTAACAGATACGCAGGTCTTAACGTGTCATCTTGGCCTATTAACCCAGGTAACACATACTTAATTGGGTTATGCGTATCATAAATGGATTAAGCAGGTTGAATCCATTTAGACATGTTTCTAACCGTGTCATGAACTCATGGATTGGTTTACACCGCAAACCTGTTTACCCCAAAACCTTTCACTTTGTGTTGGATCATGTCGTGTTAGCGATTTGCAAAGCGGAGCAAGTAATTCTAATTTGTAATTGCAGGACGATTCATGATTGACGAAGCCCTAGGATCGATTAGTTGAATATTGAATATCAATCATCTCAAATCCTTGAGTGTTGAATATCGATCATCTTATGTCAGTTGATCATCACATATCCAAGTTGGTCATTTCTCAAATCCAAATTTAGGCATTTTTAGAACTTATTGTTTGCTTAATTTTGTCTCCTTGATAATTATATGACTTTGTTAGATTAATTATTTGATTATTGCTTAGTGAGTAGATTATTTTATAATTCAAACATTTGCCTGAATGCTTGTTTTAGCTTACTTTAGCTTGTTAATGGTAGCTTGAAACTTATATAACTTATGCTCGCTTAACAACTTTCCAGTAGGCAAAACATAAAATGAGAAAAATATGAAGATAATTAAGAGCGAAAGGCATTATTGCCCAGCGGCATCTTGGTGGTGGGATAAAACTTAGGGACTATAAGGTCTTGAGTTCGAATCTCACAAGGGGGTTTTCTCATAATTATGAGTTTCCTCCTGAATTGGTGATTTGGTGGTGGAATATGATCGCGTGGTAACACTGGTGGCACGATGATACTCCAGTGGTCCGTGAGGGATTTCAATTTGCGCTTCAAAAAAAAATGAAGATAATTAAGAAGGTTTCAAGCCGAGCTATAAATAGGTTTATCCAAACAATTAATCTGCAAGCTCTATATTTACACCCAAAGGGAATAACTATTTATGATACATAAAGGATAATCATGTCAAACAAATATTTATCAGTCAAAACCAATATGAGTATTAAGGTCAATGGTACATTTATCAGATAAATGATTATAATTGGCGATATTATATATTTACATAATATTTAGTCTTACACTTCTTTAAGGGTCTACTTTTACTAGTCGTATATGCATCTGAAATTCCAAAACTAATTAAGGCGGCATGCTTTCTATTAGTAAAGAACGTTCCTACTATTGATAGAAACAATCAATGTAATTGAGCAATTGGAGTTAAATTGTTGCCTTGTTGCTTCTCTTGAGGTAAGTGTTTGAACCCCGTCGAAGACGAATTTAGTGTAATTTACGCCGTTTAAAAAAGTTAAAAAGATTAAAAAAATGATTAAATTCAAAATCAACCGGCCGATCATATAGAATCAGGATCAGGCCGTCAGGGCGTATTACAGAATCAGGCCGTCAGGGCCATTTTTAAATTTTAGATTTTTAATTGTTTAGGAATCTTGTAAAATATAAAAAAGGTTGCAATTTTCAAAGATAATAAAGTGATAAAGTGTCTAGGTTCGTTTTGAAGCGAGACAATTGAAACAAACCTTAGATAGTGACGTTACCTTGCAATTATTTGATTCTTTTTTATTATTAGTGGTTCTTAAATATAAAACAAAAAATGACCAGCATCTAAAACTTCCAATCCAACACGCAATGTGTAACCGAGTAACGCTTACGCCACATGACATTGCGAAAGCAGGACCGGCTCGATAGTGTTGCCAACCCAAGCTAGGGTCTGGCCCCCCCTAAAAATAGGGCTCATTCGAAAAAGATATTAGACAATTAGCGGTCTCAAGTTTGGGAAAGGTGAAGAGTTTATATCAAACAGTTTTTGTACTTTTGAAAAGGCCCAACATTTTAGTTCGTTTTAAGCATCTAAAAATATTGAGCCGAGTGCCGACCCAGTCGGAAAGGAGCGTGAAGGGCACTAAATACAGCCCCTAGAGTCGTGAGTGAAAGGAAAATGGATGCATGCAGGAGTCTCTTCTCGGGCGTGAGTAGGGTTTGAGATTGTAGAGCAAGGTTCCAACTAATCACATTTTGTATCATTTCATTTTTATTTCTTTTTATCATTTATTTAGTTTTCGTAAGAAACCATTACGCTCTGTTCCCCAGTTTTGTAAACAAAGGAAAAGAAAAGAAAGGTAAGGTTTTCTTTTCTTTTCTTTTCTTTTCTTCTCCTCTTCTTCTCCCCTTCTTCTTCTTCCTTTCTTTTCTCTTCATTTCCTTCCAATTTGGGAGGATGATAATTGCTTAGTTTTTCCCTTGTTTTCCTTTCTTTCCCCCTTACAAATAAACTCTGGAACACCATTTTCTTCCATCCCTCCATTTCCTTTCCTTTGATCAAAACTCAGGAACACCCATCACCTTCTTCTTTCCTTTCTTTTCCCTTCTTTTCCCTTGTTAAGTCAACTGGGGAACACAGCGTTACACTCGTAAGTTAATAAAACGCCTATCAATTGTTGAGAAGTTAATAATTTAATTATTATATGACAATTAATTTCCTGATATTGTTGTTATGTATCAAACTCAGGGGGGCGGGGCACTCCGCTGACATATTTTCAACTTAACTGATTTACATCAATCATGTATTGCCACATCACTTCACTGATTCACTTAACTGAAACACAGTTTTGGAGGCAGCACCACCCTGAACCACCCAACCCATAAAAAACAAAAACCCTCACACACAAAAACTCATTCATGGTCCGTTAACTAGTTTCAGTAAAACCTACCAGCAAACCACTATCCTTATCACCCGGGGCATTATTACTGTGCTGATAAAGAGTACCACCACCGTTTGCTGGTAATGCCCTGTTCCCCTCACAAGAACACTAGAGACTTCAACTTCCCGTAATATGAAAATGGAAGAACCATTCCTTGTTAATTAACCTTGTTGATTAAAGCCAGTTTTTCTACTCGATCAAAAACATTGATCATTGTGTATGCTAAATTTTAATAAATATATTTAGATAAATTAAATGACTACTTTAGCTAAAAAGAAAAATGACAAATTTTTAGAAGGTAAAAAATCAGTTAATTTAACCGAATCGAATCAATCATTAATAACCGATTAACCAAAACCTAGTTAACCGAAACCGAATAGTTATGCTTTTTGCATGATAACTGAAGTGATTGGTTATGGTTTCAGTTTTAGGCAATAACATAACCGAACAATCCATGTTCACCCCTATTTAGAACCTCACTTCATAATCTATACTTATAATAAACCAAAGCATTTTTGATGACATGTCACTCAATGGTGCATTCTACCCCTTGAGTGAGCCATGTGGCATCCAATGTGGCAATGGTATATAAGTTATAAAATTTTTTTCTCCAAACACAAAAAACAATCGTTTACCCTAATTCCTCTTCATGTCACCTACCTAACTCTTTCATCCTTTGTTAAAATCTTCTCCCTAAAGGTACGATTTCTTCATCAGCAGTATGAATTCTTCATCAGTTTTATTATCTTCTTCTCCCAAAATACGGTTTGTTCATCACGATTATGTTGATATGATTGTTGTTAAATGTTGCAGATCTGTTTTTTTATTTGTTTGCAGATCTGTTCGACCTAATTTTTTCATGTTTAATATTGTACCTAAATCGATTGATCTTTTCACAAATTAACGGCTGTTTGTTTCAATTTCACAAATGTTTAATTTTGTACCTCAATCAATTTTTCGACCTAATTTTTTCATGTTTAATTCTGTCCCTAAATCGATTGATGTTTACACTTCACAAATTAACGGCTGTTTGTTTCAATTTCACAAATGTTTAATTTTGTACCTAAATCAATTTTTCGACCTAATTTTTTCATGTTTAATTCTGTCCCTAAATCGATTGATGTTTACACAAATTATAATTATAGAAGTTGCAGATCTGTATCGTGCCGATATGTTTGTTTGATTATTGATATGTTTGTTTGATTTTGTTGCTATGGTTGAGATCTGATTGTTGATTTTTGTTATATTGTGCTATTGATCATCTGTTACTTTGTTTTTTATTAAGTAGGTTGATTTGCTATTGTGAAGATCTTTATGTTTCTTTTTGTTATATTTTTGATGACATGTTTGTTTTGTTACTAATTTAAAAATCAATGTTCCAGGATTTGTAACAATGGTTCGTTGTTTTTTCAAGGCTATTATTTTTAATCATGAAAACTTTCAGGTATTAGATTTGTTATTATTAATCATAAATTATGTCATAACACAACTTGAGAATAAGTATATTGTCTAATCATAATGTAAAATATTATGCAGCATCTTCCTTCGTGTTATTATAACTTACATAAAGAAGAAAACTTTCCTATTGGAAATGTTACATTAAGAAATGATGACGGTGTTACTTGGGCTGCTGAAATAATAGAGAATGTTGAAGACAAAAAAGCGTTTATCATTACTAATGGATGGAATAAAATTGTTGAAGATCTTAAAGTTGAAGAAGATGATTTCATAATATTTGAGCTTCTTGAAGATCATGTTTTCAAAATGACCCACCTGCACTTGAAGCAAATAACAAAGAAGTTCCACTTTTGGTTTTTAATTCCTGCTATTAAAAAACTGGTAATTATAATGATTTATGATAAATTTTGAGTAGTAGTGTTTAATAAATTATGTTTAATAAGTTTTATAAGTAATTATATTTGTTTTGTACTTTGCAGAAATTGTCACATGCATATATAAATCACCACTTTGGTGCAACTGTGGATAGAATTCCGATTATGATAAAGTATGGAAAGCAATTTCAATGGCAAGTTATGCTTGAGAAGAAGGGAAAAGGTTATTATTTCACTGATGGATGGTATCAAGTATTTGTTGACCTAAATTTACGTTTCGGAGACTTTATAACCTTTGAAAAAGATAGTGAAAACTCATTTAACCTAGACAAGTTCATTCATGATGGATTACAAGTGCTGCCTAAAGGAGATGATGTTGCTACTCAAATTTTACGAAAAGATCCAGAAGTTGTGAAGATTATTACTGATCGTTTTGTAAGTAATCCTTGCTTATCAAATTAATTTGTAATATAGTTGTTAAAGTTTTGTGTTAAAGTATTTTTTATATATAGATTATATGTAATTTTAATGGATTTTATTATTTGTCAGCGTTTCCCTGTAAAGTTTGCAAAAGAAGCTGAATTTAACGATGTAAATCAATTGATGATTCGATTTGAAAATGGAGACGCTTTGCAAAAGGAATTGAGAGTTGAAGAATCAAGGAATGATAAGAGGTATGCTATTAGTGAATGGAAGAAATGCATGAAAATACTTGGGTTGAAGAGTGGAAGCACTTATCGTATGAAGTATTTGATTAAAGAAGGTATGTTGGTCTTTTCAAATCCATAGTTTAGAAGATTGAAGTATATTCGATAAAGAAGGGTAAATGAATGATGTTTTGGTAAAGAAGGGGAAGTGACCAATGTTTTGATAATTTTGTTGAACTAAGAATTGGTACTTTTTATCGTTTTCTATGTTTGTGAAATGTGGCGCAATAATTGTTTGAATTTGACATTGCTAGAACATATGCTATTAGTGTTTTTTGATAGTGAATGATAAATAGATTTAGGTTTTTGTCATTAGGATTCTTATGCTTTTATGTAATGACTTCGATGTGGATGTTGCTATGAAGTTGTTGACTAATTGTGTAACAATGTGAAATGTGTTGCAATATGAAGAATATGGAAGTTCATTGTTGACACCTTTAAATAGTAATTTCATCATTGGTTAAATGTTTATAAGCTACATAAATGTGTTTAGACTATAATTTTTGTTAGTTATATTGGGTCATTAAATTATGCAAGCTTTAAAATAATGACACATACTACACAGTTGATAATATTTGGTTAAATTATTTTTGGGCTTAATTCATAACTAATTTATGGGTTGATATACTTGGTTCAATTGTTAATTGGGCTTATATACCCAAAAGTCCAAAAGACACGTTTACATTTATGATTTTATAAACAATATGTTATTGCATCATCTTGGTTTTAACTTATGTATAAAAAAAAGATAGTTTGATTTTATCGTAAATATTATTATATTTGTTTTAAGTTATCTATAAAAAATAAATTGAAAAAATATGCTATTATATTTATTCTTATTACATTAATCCTTCTACAATCTTATATTTGAAAAAAAGAAAAATTAGGTTGATAGAATAAATTTGTGATTACATATTATATTTTTAAAATAAGTATTCTAGAATGTTCTTTTAAACAAAAGATAAATAAGTTTGTTACAATTTTTGATACACTAAATTTGTAATTAGATTTGATATTTTTAAAATAAGTGTTCTAGAATGTTATGTTTAAAGAAAAGATAAATAAGTTAGTTACAATATTTGATAGACTAAAATTCTGATTAGATTTGATATTTTTAAATAAATATTCTAGAATGTTATGTTTAAAGAAAAGATAAATGACTTTTTACAATAAAAATTGTGAATATATTTCATATTTTTAACAAAAATCGTGTAGAATTTTAAATTGTGAATATATTTCATATTTTTAACAAAAATCGTGTAGAATTTTAAATTTGAATAAAAGATAAAGTTAGTTTTTTCAAAAAAAACTGTATTATTCAAATTATTTTCAGATTTTAAGATGTAGTTATAAATTATCATAAATATAGAAATACGTATTCAAGTTACAAGATATATATGTTTTAATTAAGGAATATATACTTTGAACTTATTTTAAGAGATTGATATGCAAATTTTAAAAAAAAATTATGATCTATTGTTTATCTCCTAAACCTATTATAAATAGATGCTTATTGTAAACTTCATAAACCACAAAACCTGAAAATCAAGTCTCATAAGTCGACAGCAGCAACATCAGGTATGAATTGGAATTTCTTATTAAAGTTATATTTTTTTACAACTTACGTTCTGATCATTAAGGTAGTTGTTCACGAATTATATACTATTATTTGTTAATACATGTTTAAAACAAATGTTAGAACAATGGCACCCAACAACATCACTTTGCTGAAAGATCTGAAGCAGTACAAAAGGAATACAAACCTTAGGCTTAAGGTTTCAAGCTTATGGAGGAAAATAATGAATGGCACTGAAGACCAAACATTCAGAGTTGATATGATTATGATGGACGAGATGGTAATTCATATGAATGGGATTATTATTTTAAAATTTACTACTGATTTATTCATGCTATACAAAGGTTACTAATTATGTTGTTTTTATGTTACAGGGAAATTTTATTTACTGTCAATGTTTTCATAAGAATTTAAGTGACTTTGAAAAAATGTTACTTCTTGATGAAACTCTTTTGATTAGCAACCCCTCTGTTTCAAGACTTCCAAACCCAAAAATAGTTGATCATGATCACAAAATTTCATTAACTAATAGAACAACTGTTTCACCATGCACAAATTGGGAAGGACCAAAGTATTGTTTCAAGTTTGCTAACTTCAAGTCAGTTAAGCAAAACAAATACAAAGAAAAGGCAGTTATAGGTAATTGTTTGACAATATTTACTATGTTCCCCAATTTAATAGCCGAAAAAAATTTGTATCTTAACATTACTTTTTCGACAGATTTCATTGGATATGTCCAACTTTGCAACGATTTGGATCCTGTTACCAAGAGAAACGGAATTGATACTCCAAAAATTAACTTCAAACTTCGTGATCTTGAGTTAGTATTGTACATTACTTATATTATAAAAATTTTGTCTTAAAGATTACTATGTTACACATTTGTCTTTTTTTCAACAGTGGGGTTGAAATAAACGCAAGCTTATGGGAACAGCATGCTGTTGCAATGTCAACATTCATGAATGACAAAAATAGGGATCCTCATGTTTTTATTATTGTCCAGTTTGGTACAATAAATAATTACCAAGGTATAAAGTGTCCTTTTTATATAATATAAATTACATACCATAATTGCAACTTTAATTACACATGTAATTCTCATAGGTCACAACAGCCTCACTAACAACTTTGAAGGAACAAGAGTTTTCATCAACGCAGATGTTGAAGAGATGTTATCTTTCAGAAATCAGTACAACCATCATTCGGATTATAAATTTTATTTTATACATACTAATGTTTGTTATTTAATAATTGTTATACTTAATTTTTTATGTGAAGGTATCTTGAGAAACTAAAGGATAATGAATCTTCTGATTCATCAAATGCAAATTCTGGTACAATCATGATGTCAAGTGTCGAAGAAGAATTCCTCCATAACTGTGACTTCACTCTATCTGCAGCCATTTGCTCAATGTTAATGGTAACTAATAACATTTATTTAAAATACGCATATAGTAATATATTATCCATTATACAATGTAACATTTGTTTTAATTAACAGCCAAAGAAAGTTATTCTGGTCGGGACAATCACTGAAATATCAAACGAACTTCAATGGTACTACAGAGGATGTAACTATTGTAAAAGCAAGGTTGAGAAAAAAAATCAATCTTACGAAAGAGCATATGGAGAAGAAGCAATAAGGGAAGTTTGGGAATGCACAGGCAAATCATGCCCTGGTTTGGAGGTTCATGAAGTTATTAGGTATTTATAAATTATACACTTGATTATATGTTGAGTAAATTGTTTACTTTTGTTGGTATAATTATTATCTTTCCCATTACAGTTTAATACTGCAATTGTTTGATAACAAATAAATACAATAAATAAACCAAGGTTTAACTTTCATTATAGGTTCAGGATTTTGCTTAAGGTGAAAGATTGTTCGTCAACCACGACTTTAACTATGTTTGACACTGAAGCAAAAAAGATATTTGGCAAAACTGCACAACAATATGTTGAAGAACAAGAAGAGGTAAAAGTTTTCATTATAGTTATAAACTACAAATATAATATATATATTATTTCCAAAGTAAGTTTTGTATTAAATTATTATGATTTTGTAGGCTATCAACAATGGTGAAGAACCACCAGAATATCCTAAAGACTTTGAAAAGTTAATTGGTCAAAAGTATGCCTTTGTCATAAAAGTCAGTAGCTACAACATTGCCCATCAAATTGAACAGTATTCAATCACAATGTTCACACAAGACAAGGATATCATGTCTGCACTTTATAAAAAGTTTGACATTGAAAAGGTTTGAAAAATATATTTTCTATTAAAACTTTTGCATATATTTACATGAAACAATCTAACTTTGATATACAACTTTGACAGCTTGAAGAAAGACACAGTAATGAAGTAATTCCCTTTTCAGATGCAGAATCTACTAATGACAAGAATTAAAGGTAATACAACATTAATTTACCTTACTTATTTATCTACATAATTGTTATCTACTAATGGGTCAATTATAATGTATCAGGATGTTGAATCCGATGATGATCTTTGTGAGATAGATGGCCCAATTTCAAGCCCACTAAGGAAACGGCAAAAGATGGATGTTGAAGATGGTCAAGTTGGGAAGGATAAAATCAAGCTTCTAATTCCAAAGATTGAGAAAGATTGATTACTTTTAATTTTCATTATCAAACTTTAGTTTATTGTTTTCATTATGGTTATTTCAACTTTCATAAGTACTTATGCATTTGAATGGTTTTTTTAATTTCAGTAATTTAATTTCTTTAAGTCTTAATTTTGTTTTTCCTGTTAACATTAGGAATAATTATAATTCAACTGAATTTGAATGGTTTTTTTAATTTCAGTAATTTAATTTATTTAAGTCTTAATTTTGTTTTTCCTGTTAACATTAGGAATAATTATAATTCAACTGAATATCATTTTGTTTTTCCTGTTAATATTAGGAATAATTATAATTCAAGTGAATATCTTATCCTCACCTCCACTTACATTAATATTATAAAGAAATATGAAGCATTGGGATTATGAATCACTTTACTATATCAATACAACTTTACCAATTATTCTCACCTCATAAAATATCAATAACAATATCAATAACCCTAAAACACTCTCCTCTTATTCACTCTTCAAATCCAGCTCCTTATGTAAGATTCAACACCTTTTTCTTTTATCTTTACTTCTATTGTTTCATTCTATTTTAGTGTTTATATTTCTCTCTTTTTATTGATAAATTTCTTTAGGTTGAATATCAAATCGATGTAATGCATTCATTCTCTTTCTACTTCAATAGTAATATGTTTTGATATTGTTGTAAACTTTTTATTTATGATGTTAATAATTTAGGTGTTATTATCATTTACGGATTATTATGATGAAAGTGTTTAAAAGTACTTTAAACACATTATATTTTGTTTTATTATTCATGATAATTACGTTAAACATCAAATAATAACTTTATAAATTATGACAACTACTTGGGATTACTTGCTTCACTATGTCTGTTTGAAGGAATTTACATTACTTTTGATTTCATAAATGGTATAAACCCATAAACACACATACATAACTTTATAAATTATGACAACTACTTGGGATTACTTGCTTCACTATGTCTGTTTGAAGGAATTTACATTACTTTTGATTTCATAAATGGTATAAACCCATAAACACACATACACAACAGTTATGACAACTTTACATAACAAATCAGAAATAAAAAAATAATTGTAGTTGTATATAAGTTTAATTACATAGATGTAATCTACCATTCAATGCATTTACAAAATATTTGACTACTATAGTATTATCATAGTCAGGGGCACATTGAAGTCACATATAGTAAAAAAATTTAAATCTACTTTATGTTACATAGGTTATTATAACTTTAATCGACCTGAATATTGCTTCAATGTATTCCTGTATGAACTTACATGATCTACGATGCATTTGAACTCTCTGATTCGTGTTTCTTTGTAATCTAACTTTATATTTTCATTGATTTCAGCGACCTATTCAATCGTTACCTTATCATTAAAATGGTATTTAACTTTTCATACCTGTTGTTAACATTATATGTCATACATTTACATTATGATTTTTTAATTCTTTAGGTGAAACCACAAATTTCTGTTGAAGTTCTTCAAATTTCAAGTGATTCATCCGAAGATACTATTTCTGACTTTGATCATGAAATAGTGACGAATTCTGACAGCAGTGCCACGTACACAGGAAGCGAAGTTAACTTTGAAAGTGTTCCTGAAAGTCATTCTATTATTAGGAAAGTGACACACAAATTTGTAAGCATTTCTTAAATTCATGAATATAATGTGTTAAATTTCATTAAAACTGACATTCTTTTCTCATTAATACAGTCAATGCTAATGTCTTTTATTGTTTGCAGCGATTTCCAATACCATTTGGAAGAGATTGTAACTTTGAAAACCTTATGAATGTCTGTGTACAATTTGAAAATAGCAACTTTATGCTTAACAAATTACGTGTTGAAGGAAGCGGTAGTAGCAAAAGGTATGCTTTGACCAAATGGAAGTCAACAATGAAAAAGCTTGGTTTGAAGAACGGTCGCCGATATAAGATTACGTATGTCGAAATGGAAGGAACGTTGGTTTTCTCACGTCCTTAGTAAAAACTAAATATATCAACTATTGTGTGTCATCATATGCAGTTGAAGATGCTGTAGTGGTACTACCAATTATATATAACTTAATGTTTCTAAAACTTTAGTGGTCCCAAATTTTGGTTGTTTCTTACAAAGGGAAAATATTGTAGTACAATGAGACTTGGTTGATGACAAATTGTGGTTCCTGCTTTTTCAATTATGAAAGGAACACTATTTATGATGTATGGTTTATTAGCTTTGTAAAGCATTTCTTACAACAATTCGTTCACATAGTGGTCCCAAATTTGGGTTGTTTCCTATAAACAAACATTACCGTAAAATAATATTACAAAAGCATTATGAATATGAAAAGTCATTGTGGACATTTTTTTCTTCCTTACTTTTCCAATTATAAAATAAACACTTTTTATTATGTGTGGCAATTTTACTTTGGAAACAATATAACAAACCATAATATTCCTTACCGAAAAAGATATCTTTGTTTTTTGCGTTTCTATCAAATCAATGTGTTCAATTAATTGTTTTATAATATTTTAATTTAAATTTATTCGTATCATAACTTTATTTTTTTATATATTTCTATATATCTAATTCACTTAATAAAGATATACAAGATAAACATTCAATTATAAAATTAAAATATCTTTTAACAAGTTTAAAAAATACATATTTTAATCAACTATTTTCCTTATAAATACACATTCGGTACATATTCATTCACATCTTCAACATTAAGGCTTTCGTTCCAATCAAGGTAATGCTTTTTTTTACTCATTATAGATATTAATTGTTTCTTGCAACTAAATTATTGTTAAATTTTCCAAAGTAATAATAACAATATGTTATAACTGTTTGTTTATTAATTCTTCTTTATAATGAAAGTTTATTATTTTTGCAGCTCAAAATTTTTTTACTTTTTATCGAATTCTTAAGCACTTTTTTATCAACTTATTACTAAACTTTAAATTCAACTTTCAAAACATGTTTTCGGATGTAATTTTATTATAAAATATTAAAAATATACTAAGCTAGGTAAAGAATTATAGTAAATTTAATTTCAGAATAATATTATCATTATTATTGAAACATATTATTATGTATTCTAACGATTTTCATTCTTTGCATTACATGAAATTCATATCAACAATTGATTTAAACAAACCCCATTGTACGTTTCGCATTGATAAGTAATTCTTCATTCAAACAGGTCAGTATCAATTAATTATTGTTAATGTTCAATAGTATTAAAAATCCAATTTTCGTTCATGATTATTATATTACTTTCTTAATTGAACAAACGACTTCCGTCAACTATCGTCAATAAGAACAATTCCAGTCAACCAGGTTAGTCGCAATTACATTATGTTACTACAACGCCTTTCTTGATAATTAAAACTACCATTGTAAACCAATATTCATAATCACGTAACTCCAGTAATTTATATTACAGGAAATGGCAAAACGGAAAAGAGTACACAATGGCAACATAATTGAAACAATTCCAACTTCACCATTGGAAAGAGGTAGGACAATTAACTTTCAAAATTTACTACAATAATAATTAACTTTACCTACTATTTTAATATAAATAATTATTAATTATTTTTGCCAAAAAATTATAGTTCAAGCCGCTGCTGAAAGACGTAGAATTCGAAAGTTAATCATTGATAAAAAAAAGAATAGACGATCATCAAATTTGTTAATACAAAAAACTCCTCCAATTATACAACCACGTTCTACTCCACCAATGCCTACTACTCATTCATTCGAACGTGTTAATCAAGGTAAATTTAATATAAAATTAAATTATTTTTTAATTTTTCCTATTCAATTGCAGTTTTGAATATAACATTAAATTACAAATTAGTATTTCTAACTTTGAATATTCATAATATGTAAGTTAACGAGGCAGCAGAAAGACGAAGACTAAGAAAAACTATTCTAGACAACAAAAGAAGAAAAAAATTGTTACGACAATCAACAATAAATGTCAATGTTGGTAAGTATTTTTATTACGAATAGGATTTAACTTTTTTTCCTTATACATAAATTAACTAATAAATTACTATTGAAGGAATCAATAATCAACAAAATCTTGAAGATGTGCCAAAAGGAATCTCTGGTGGTAAGTATTAAAAACCAATGTTATATCATTATTAATTTTAAAAATTACTTAACTTCATTATTTTAACAGATTATATGGATGATGGAGATCAAACTCTAACATGTCAAATGTGTAAGGCAAAGTTATGGAGAAAAGAGGCCCGTAAGAATCGTGAAACCATGGGAAACATAACATATTCGTTATGTTGTGGTTACGGAAAAGTGGTACTTCCAAGTTTGAAAGATGCAAATAGAAACTATCAATCTTTATTTCAAGGATTGGATTCAAAAAGCAAGTATTTTTTGCAACACATTAGACGTTTCAACTCGATGTTTTCTTTCACATCAATGGGTGGGAAGGTTGATGATAAACTTAATAAAGGGAAAACACCTTGCATCTACAGGTTAAGTGGACAAAATTGTCATAGTATTGGCAGTCTACTTCCCAAACCCGGAACCACACCAAAATTTTCACAACTTTATATCTACGATACAGAAAATGAGGACTCGAACAGACAACAACTGCTCAGGTTAGCGTTTTCATAATATTATTTTTACTTATATATACATAATCTTTGTTGAACTTTATTCTCAATTATTTGGTCAAAATAATCCATTATTTATAAAAATTTAATACTAAAATAATATTATGTAACATAAAATTTATATCAAGTACACGACACTATAATAATGATTCGCTTGATATCGTTTAAAACCAATTGCGACATTCACAGTATATTTACATTTAAATTATTATTTTTAACGTAAATAATTCTTTTTTCATATACTTAAACATTCAACTAAAGTGTTCAATTATTTTTTTTCAGCCATTCAACAAGCAAGTCAGCTAAAATTGATCCTAAACTTGACCTTGAATTGATACAATATCTAAAAAGGTTATTAGATGAAGAAAATGAATTGGTAAAAACATACAGAATGGTACGAGATCACTTCCATGAAAAGCCCGAGGTCTCTCTAAGGCTTAGGCTTATTTACGAAAGGAAGAAAGATGGTCGAGTTTATAACTTGCCAACTTCATCGGAGGTAGCTGCTTTGATTGTCGGTGATATAAAGGACGTAGACAAACGTGATATAATTGTTGAAACTCAATCAGGAGAACTTCAACGTATTAGTGAACTACATCCTTCATACCTTGCTTTACAGTATCCGTTTCTTTTCCCCTACGGTGACGATGGTTACAGGATTGACATACCGCATAGGGATGGTATAAAAACTTTAAAGAAAGTACCACCACAGTGCACCATGAGAGAATTCTTCGCATACAGAATACAAGATCGTGACAGAGGTTTCTCTTTAACTTTAAATGCAAGAAGATTGTTTCAGCAGTTTTTAGTTGATGCTTACACCATGATCGAAAGTGAGAGGTTGAAATATATACGTCGAAAGCAAAAGCATCTTCGGAGTGACACATATGAAAACTTGATTAACTTACCACAAGATGCTAACACAGATCTAAGTCAATCAGGACAACGTGTCATCCTGCCTTCATCATTTACTGGTGGTGCTCGATACATGCAACAGAACTACTTGGACGCCATGGCAATATGCAAATCTTATGGTTACCCTGACTTTTTCATTACAGTCACATGTAACCCAAAATGGCCTGAGATAAAAAGGTTTCTACAAGATACAAAAATTCAACCGCAAGATAGACCTGATATCTTGTGTCGTCTTTTTAAAATTAAGCTTGAAGCTATTATTAAAGACTTTAAAGACAATTGCTTATTTGGAGACATAAATGCAGGTAACAAATTAACTTTTTGTCAATATTTATATAACTTCAGTTTTTTTTTAATAATAAAAATATATTTTTCTTTCTATACAGTTGTTTACACAGTTGAATTTCAAAAGCGTGGATTGCCTCATGCTCACATTTGCTTATTTCAAAAGATAGATCATAAAGTAACAACTGTTGAAAACATCGATCCATTTATTTCTGCTGAAATTCCTTCTAAAGTAGAAGACCCTGAACTCCATGATCTTGTAGCAGAATTCATGATTCATGGCCCATGTGGAATTGCAAATTTAAGATCTCCTTGCATGATAGACAACAACTGCTCGAAAAATTTCCCAAAAGATTTCCAAACAGAAACTACCATTGATGAAAATGGATACCCATTATATAAAAGAAGAGATGATGGTAGTACTGTTACAAAATCAGGGGTTGAGTTAGACAACAGGTACGTTGTACCGTATAACAAAAAACTACTAAAAAAATATCAAGCTCACATAAATGTTGAATGGTGCAATCAAAGTGCCTCGATTAAATATTTGTTCAAATATATAAACAAAGGCCCAGATAGAGCATCACTTGCTTTTACCAATGAAGAAGGAGAATTGGTACAACAAAAACAGAGAAACGAAATTAAAGAATACTATGATTGTAGGTACGTTTCTGCGTGTGAAGCGGCTTGGCGTATTTTTTCTTTCGAAATACATTATAGATTCCCATCTGTAATGCGCCTCCCATTCCATCTACCGAATCAACAGAAAATTGTTTTTGGCGCAAACGAAGACCTTGACAACGTTTTAAGCAAACCAAGTGTTGCATCATCTATATTCTTACAATGGATGAAAATCAACAAAACAAATACCATTGCACAAAACTTGACATACGGTGAATTCCCTACAAAATTTACATGGAAACATGATAAAAGATGTTGGGAAGAACGAAAGTCACATTTCACAACAATTGGTAGAATTCATTCTGTTCCTCCTTCATTAGGAGAACCTTATTACCTACGTATTTTGTTAAATGTTGTTAAAGGTCCAAAATCGTTTAAAGCCATTCGAACGGTAGATGGAAAGCTTTGTGACACTTTTAGAGATGCATGCTATGCATTGGGCCTCTTAGATGATTCAGAATATGTCGAAGCAATTAAAGAAGCAAGCTTTTCGGCGATTCCTCACTATCTTCGTTACCTATTTGGTACACTGCTTTTAACCGAAAGCCTTTCCCGTCCCGAATACGTATGGGAACAGACTTGGACCTTAATGGCAGAGGATGTTTTATACAAACGGCAAAAGAGATTTCCAGGTACTAACCTTTTTAAACAAAACTTTACATCAGTTAATAAGTTGTCATTTATTGTAAATCCCAAAAAATTATATTTTCTATACAAAATACGATTACGTAAATGATACAAACGAAAAAATTAATATAATCCCTTGACTTCATAATTAAAAACTCTGACACATTATTCATATTCCTTTTTTCAATTTCCTTTTTCACTTCACTTAATGATTAAAAAGTCTGACAGATTCTTTATATCCCTTTTTCCAATTTCTTATTTCCAAATAATAATGTCTATATGTAAATTGTTGTTCTTATGAATAATGTAACTGAATATTTGTATTCTTCATTATTTTAAATAACACATTAATAATTACATATATTACGTATTAACTTTTCTTACATATGTATAAAGTATTAATAAATATTGTATTCTAACTATTTACAGGTACGAATTTTCCAGACGAATTAATTATGAACCTGACTCTTTTGGAAATTGAAAATTTCCTTCGCCGAAATGGCTCAACATTGAAAAGATTTACCACGATGCCATACCCAGATGCTTATGCTTTAAATGACATCAATAACCAATTAGTTAATGATGAACTCTCATTTGATCAAGACGATGTTCGTAATGAATTCAATCAACTTAAAAATTCTTTGACAAACGAACAGAAAGCAATCTATGATCAAATAATTGATGCAGTAGATAATGACAATGGAGGCGTTTTTTTTGTATATGGGTATGGCGGAACAGGTAAGACGTTTTTGTGGAAAACCCTCGCTTCAGCAATTAGGAGTAAACGCCAAATTGTACTCAACGTTGCCTCAAGTGGTATTGCTTCTTTATTAATGTCAAGAGGTCGAACAGCACATTCAAGATTCCATATTCCTATTAATCTTCATGAAGATACGGTTTGCGGTATTAAACCAAATACTGATGAAGCTATCCTCTTGAAGAAAACAAAATTAATAATTTGGGATGAGGCACCAATGGTCCATAAACATGCTGTTGAAGCATTAGACCGGACATTAAAAGATGTTTTAAGAACCAAAAATAATACCACTTCAGATCTACCATTTGGCGGTAAAGTTGTTGTTTTTGGGGGAGATTTTCGCCAAATTCTGCCTGTTGTGCAAAATGGTAGTCGGCAGGATATCGTCAATGCAGCTATAACATCGTCATCTATATGGTCACATTGCAAACTTCTGACATTAACAAAAAATATGAGACTACAAATTGGTTCACCAATGTTAGATCATAAAAAAACAGAAGAATTTGCAAATTGGCTTTTAGAAATTGGTGAAGGAAACCTTGGAGGGTCAAACGACGGAGAAACAACTGTTCAGATACCTAAAGATTTATTGATCTCTGATTCAACTGATCCAATTCAAAGTTTAATCAACTTTGTTTACCCATCTATTAAAGATCAATATAAAGAGAAATCATTCTTTTCTGAAAGAGCAATACTTGCACCAAAAAATGAGGTTGTGCATGAAATTAATGATCGGTTGACTGCGTTAATTCCAAGAGAAGAAAAAGAATACCTTAGTTCAGATAGCATTTGTCCTTTTGAGGACATGAGCGCTTTTCAAAGAACCTTATACTCTCCTGATGTTCTTAACAAAATTGAACATTCAGGTAAACTTCTAATAAAAATACCCTTTTACTTATTATAATTACCGTTAACATATTTAACTCTTATATCCTTTTTGCACTATATAACTTACCAATATTTTATACACCTAATAACAAACTTTATTTTTCAGGTCTTCCTAACCACAAATTGGTTCTCAAAGTTGGCCTCCCTGTGATGCTTCTTAGAAATATCGACGTACAACAGGGACTATGTAACGGTACAAGGTTACAAATAAAGAAACTTGGGAAACGAGTCATTGAAGCTGAGGTTATAGCCGGTGGAAACATCGGTACTAGAACTTTCATTCCAAGAATCAACATGATACCATCGGACAACAAAATTCCATTTAAGTTTCAACGAAGACAATTCCCCTTGTCAATTTGTTTTGCAATGACAATCAACAAAAGTCAGGGACAGTCTTTATCCAAAGTTGGACTTTACCTAAGAGAACCAGTTTTCACTCATGGACAACTATACGTAGCATTGTCAAGGGTGAAGAGCAGAGACGGAGTGAAATTGTTAATACTTAATAAAGATGGAAAACCAGGAACCGAAACAACAAACGTTGTGTTTAAAGAGATCTTCTCTAATCTATAATTCAAACTGTCGTTTTTTTACTATCATTTATAATACATATGTCAGCTGTTTTTTTTTACATTAGCTATATAAATTAGTGTTTCCCAAGTTTTTGTACTAGCTTATATTCATACCTTCCCTTTACATCAACATATCGTTTCATCTATAACATTTTTTTAAAAAATAATTAAACCCTTAAACGGTAGCCTACAAAGAGAATATGTTTTCATCTTTTCCAAGAAACTTTACATCTTACTTTATCTCTCTCAATAAAGTTAAACAACTTTACCAATCTTGATCCTTCTAAAAAACAACAACCGACTGCTTCATCTTCTTACCTTTTCCCTTTCATTGTTACATAACTATACAAACATAACCATTACAAACGCCTAAATCAAGAACACACTAAATCAAGAACACGATCAGCTACAAATCTTCACAGGTTTCACTTCATCTTCTACATTATTAACTAACAATTTAACATTACTTATCAATCTTTTATTAAACAATTTTGTACTCTTTCTTTACCATCTCTATTATCAACACATTGCATGTCTAATATTATGTTTCAATCATCTAAGTTTATCATCATACATTCGCTGAAATATTCATTCAACAATACTTACATGTTTGCTTTCCATTATAGTTTATAAATGATCTGTTTTCACTTGGTATTTTATATAATTTTTTTACCGTCACTGTTAATATTTAGGGGTATTATGTCTGAAATAATAATTCAATAATGTAGCTTTATAATCAAACTATGGATGAAACTTTAGATGATGTGTTTTCAAGTAGTAATTTATATAGTTTATATGACCCCACTGTTAACATAAACTTTAGATTATGTGTTTTCAAGTAGTAATTTATATACTTCACATGACGGAACTGTTAACATTAAGGCCTATTAATCACTTACATTAATGTTGAAATTTTTATTCATTATAGTATGGAGTATATTCTTTCTAAATGGTTGTTTGGATATGTTGTTTTCATATGCTTTGTAAACAATTGATTTTTGAGAAAATTTTCTTCATTTTCATTATTCAAATACTGTTATTAATGTTCTCACAGAAACTTTACAAAACTAACTCAAAGATGGTTCGCGGTTTTCTTACAACTGCCATTGGAAACTATCGCTCGAAACTGGTAAAACTATTGTTTTTATAACTAATTGTATTTTCTATATTTTATTTCATTTTTTGCCTTCAACTAACGATCTAAAATTGTTGGTTCAGATCCTACCACAGTGTTATGATCAGTTGAAGCAAAATTACAGCTTTCCCGTTGGTATTGCTTTGCTAATACACGACACTTTCGGTTATTGGTTTGTTGAAATAGTACAAGAATCAGGTTCTTACTATATGCTAAAGGAATGGGATAAAGCGGTAATCGAATGTCACATCAAAGATGAAGATGCAATAATTTTCCAATACGTAGGTCATCTAATTTTCGGCTTCAACATCATAAGAAAAGATGCACGTCAACAAATTACAAACATATTCCACTTTCCCATTTTAACTGTTACACAATCCATGGTACAATTCTAAACTTCATTATACTTACTAACTTCATTTTCTTTCAAATTTACTTCCTATATATTAATATCATTTTCTAATTTTAATATCCAGCCAATACCATTTGATCATGCTTCACGTAACTTTAACGATAAAGACCTCCAGTCTCATTTTACATTTAACTTTGGAACTAAACGTCAATGGTTAGTCAAAGTGCATAAGGTTTGCAACAATTATTACTTAGAAGATGGATGGGACATTGTTAGTAGATATTTGAATTTACAATTGGGCGACACTTTGGTTTTCGAAAAACAATCAAACACTTCTTTCAATATACTACTGTTTCTTCGTGATGGATCCTATGTTGATGCAAAAAACTATAGCCCAAACTCAACAGGTCAGTCTTTTACTGAATGCCTACTTAATATTGTCTTTACCAATATAATCATGTTTACGTTTATCATGTTGTAGTTGATGATCAAAACCGACAACTACCTCCTGCTGTTGAAATTGATGAATCCACTTCTCAACCACATTACAACATATCAGAAAATGAAGGTACAATTATATTGAAACAAAACAATAACTTCACTTTATAACAATACTACAATTTATTTTTATCTCATCATATTAACCACTTAAATGTTATTACTCTTATTGAAGTAATCAGCATTTCATCTGATGAATCAACTGCTTCTGTACATTCTAATGACATTATACTAGACGATGATCATAATGCTGAAGATGTTGCTCATAATGAAAATCCTTTTGTTCAACCAAATGTCCAGTCCATTCAACCTCCATATCTAGAGATTCAAAAACAAATTACTGACCGATTTGTAATACTCCTTTCATTATTTTCAATGAATTATTATTACTAATAATCACACTTTACTAATGAATTATTATTTTCAATGAATTTTCTATTTAATATTTCAGAGATTTCCTGTGACATTTGGCAAAGCTGCTGAATTTGAAAATAAGCAACAAATAACTCTGCATTTTGAAGATCAAGTTTTCTTGAACGCGACACTTCGAGCTGAATCTTCAGGAAAAGATGTCAGGTTTGCTGTTTGTTCATGGAAAACGTGCATGGCCAAACTTGGATTACTAGAAGGATGGACGTATCGCGTAAGGTATTACAAGGATGAAGGGGAAGTGGGTTTTTATATTGCGTAGAAGGTATTATATAACTGTCTGAATGATCATTTTCTTGCCATGTTTGTTTCGCTTAAAACTTAAATCTAGCTTCATGTGGTATTTGACTTTAAGACAATTAACAATATAATATTGTATGTCAAAAAATTATGACCCATTTGCAGCAGCAGACAGCATGTTTAAATTATTAGGAAATATGAATCATTTGCAGAACCATCCAAACTATTTGAATGATAATTCATCATTCAGTGTTCATTGGTATATATTATATTTATGGTATATATTATCTTTATGGTATGATTTTCATGCTATATGGTTTGATTGTTACATAATTAACTGACTATTTATAGTGTTTCTGTCTTCAAATTTACTTCAAATTAAGATTGAAATACATTGACAATAATATCTTCAATATATCTGAAGCATTGTAATATCTAAGTTATGCTTTTTCACCTGAAGTTCAATAGATTATCATGAATAATGACAGAGATATGGTTGAGACTACTTTCACCTTTCAAAAACCTTCCAATGGCTGTTAATGGAGTAGATCAAGGAGGATGCTTTTGTAATTTTACATGATTATTATCAAATACACCACCTTCTTCCATAGGATTCCACAAAGATTTGTGAATGCAAATTATAAACACCAATTGTTTAGATGAGAGCCTTTTGGATAGATCCTAATCTAACCATTCAGAATTGTTTTACTATAACTCCTAAACTTCCTCTCATGGACAAAATGAACATTTACTCCTTGCTAATTAATCATCTTAACTATTCATTTCTTATTGGTAATTAGTGACAACATTAAGCTTTTATTTAATTACTTATAACTTCTAAACTTAACTGAATTACAAAAATCCTATGGTTATCAAGCATATATTGCGCCATATAATTCCTTTTATTTCTATATTTGAATTTAAATACTAAATTAAATTAATCATATTATAACTTGATATTATATTATATCTGAACAATAAAATCTGTCAGCCCGGGACGCTCCCGGGTATAAGCTAGTTTTTATTTAATATAATAAATATACACTACATAAGATAATATTATAATTTCAATGAAAATAACCAAATCATATATATTATTTTGCATTTGTAAAATTTTAACCATCTATGTATATAAATAAATAATGTACGATTCAAACACGAACTTAGAATTTTAATCACAAACCGAAGCCGAGTTTAAATACAAAATGAAACGAATTGATATCAAACTCTCTTAAATTAATTAACCGATTATTTCATGGTTAGTCATGATAATTTCTACACCGCCTCACATGTCATAACCTTTGTATCGTACATGTGTTATTATATAATTTCATCTACACCGCCTCACAATGTCGTATGGAATATATTTTAAGATTAAAATATATTTATAGACACCAGGTTAATCATTGATATGAGTTGTCTGATTATATTAATAATCCCTTTATTTACGATAACGCCATGCTTAATTAAAAACTAAAAAAATTTCATAGAACTCTATATAATTATCTTTTACTTATTGGTAAGCTTTCTTCTCCGTCCACATCCATGATGATGACCGATGGATGGGCTTTAACTTTATTAGACCTAAGACCCTCCGTAGTGGGGCGCGATTTGAGGGATTTTTTAAAAAATAGCGCCCCCCACACCGTTACGGGGGGCGCTATAGACAAAAATTGGTTTGGGGCTTCATAACAATAACGCCCAACACACTTTAGCATACCCAATCAGACCTTGCCACGTGGCAAGGTCAAATATTCAACCAATCAGATTAAAAACATGGGCTTTATTAAATAAAGCCCCACCACTACACCCCTTTTTCACTTTATCTGTCCATGCTGACTCAGCAGCCACGTGGACCAATCAGAAAGGGGGGCTTTATATATAAAGCTCCCCACTACACATGGTCTAAGACTATTTAGTGATGTATATAATGTAGAAGTTGAAATATTGCATAGACCACACAATGTGTTAACCCTAATATACATTTTCAAGGTTTATTTGATTAGAGTATTAGACCGAGAATTTTGGCTTGTTTTGAGTACCCCTATTGATATGATTTACTTTTGACATATTTGCTTATCGTATTGTTTGTTTAAGGTATACTGCAGGGGTATAACAAAAGGACCGTCAAGAGTGTGCAGGGACCCCCTAGCTATAGGAATTTGTTTGATTTTTATTTCTAAAATCTAAATTATTATTACTACCTTTTGGAAAAAGCATGATTTGGATCCTCTAATTGTAGTTGATAAAAAAAAAAGAGTCTTATAATGACCTCCAAATAAAAAAGTTTTGGTTTTGTCACTATGTGTTCGTGGTAGTGTTACATGAAGACTTAATTTCTTTTCTCTTTTTTTTGAACGACCAACAAATCAATCCCGATCACTCACGAAGTACCCACTGGACAAAGGAGTACTACGATAGTAACCGGGGTCCACCAATAATTTCACACCAGTTCTCGGGGAAAACCCGCCGCCCAAAGGCACACTGCGGTAAAACCCGACCCACCAGCAGCATTTTGGTGCTGGTAGGACTCGAACTCCCCACCTCCCGTAAGGAAAGCAAGAAGGGTGTCACTCCATCTCCATCATAAGGGGATTGGCTTCTTTTCTCCTTTTAGATTGGAAACCTTCATTGTAAACTAGTAAACTTGCATCTCAATGAAAGAATCATATTCCTTTTCCATCAAAATCTGGTTTACCGATAACTTCAACGGTTACTTGTACACTTAAGCAAAAAAAGCATTGATAGTAAATTCATTTAGAGGTTGTAACTTGTAAGTCTTTTTTAGGGCCCAATCTGACTGTGGGCCGGTTCTAAACTTTAAATTCGAAGCTATAACATATTTAATAACTTAATAATGAGGAGAAGTCAATATAATTAAATAGAGAAAAAAATAACCAACATACCAACTAGAAATATTTTTGATTTATTTGTATCTAGAAAAGTAATATAATTTTACTTCTCGTGTAATTTGAATAAAATTAGTTTTTTATGGCTTGTACTACAAACGTGTGTATATATTGTTAAGGTGCACATTGTTATAACTGGCTTTGTTATGAACAAAACTTATTCAACTAGAAATGTTTACTAAAATCCCATATGTTAGAGACAACAAGCCCACGGCCCATCTAAACAATTTTCTGGGCTAATGTTAGAAGCTTGAATTCACTCAAGTTGTGCTTAAATGTGTGGCTTTCCGCTACTCTAATAAGTGCCTTCACTTCGCAGATCACATTGGTTGTAGACAAGATGTACAAAATATGTACATGTTCTTCTGAAAGTGTCGATCTAATTTCAAAATTAACATTTTTTAAGGGAGGGGGTGTGTTAAAATTGTGAATAGTGCAATGCTATAAATTGTTGTATTAATCAATAGAATTAAATTGTTGCATTAAATTTATCTTGTCATTTTAATGAAATTACAAATTTGCCCTTTTATATGAAAATGAAATGACAACTTTACCCATCTAGCACCCATTATATAGTAGTATAGATAGATATAGATTAGGCAAAGCAGATTTTTGAACTTTGGAAAAAAGAAATACCAAAAATCAACATGATTCATTACACAAAACTAATGAAATTACATACATATTGATTCTAACGTATCAAAATATATAAATACAAAAAAAAGCTAAATTACAAAATCTAATATTATTTTCCGAATGATTTCTTGCAATGTGCAATTGCGGCTTGAATAGAATGATCTCTCGAGTAAAATGAATTTCTTCTTTCATCACGACCATTCCCAGCACTAGGATCATGCATTGGAGAGGATTTAATTGAGACTGGGCAACTTTTACTTTGTGTTTGTTTTGTTCTTCGAGTCAGTTTAATATTCCTCATAAGTACATCAAATATTTTACCAAAACCGTCAAAATTCATTCTTCTCGAAGATTTTTGTTCTTCCTGATTTTGCTTTTGACTCAAGGTTTTCGCGACAATGTCTTTATCATCTATGCTTTTGCTAGTTGGATGATTGCAGTCTCTTTGCTTGTGGTCAAGGGAAGTTTTCTGGTTCTTGTTGGCTTTAACTTTTGACGATGGCTGCAATCGCCGAGAAGCATTTAGCGATGACCGTAACATGCTTTTGATGGATCTTAGTTTGACCATGAATTTCCTTATGCTACCCAACCTTGTTGATTTCCTTTCAAAGTTAATGAAATAACATAATGATTAATTACGTGTGTACCAATCAAGAACACATTTTGTTAAAGAGTTTATTATTTTACTAAAATAGTAAAGTTGTATTATTTTATACATTTTGTTATTATGTACAACAGTACAAGGACTAACTTTTGATGTAACTAACATTTTAGATTTTTATTAAACACATAACAGTGAAAAATTACATTAAGATAGCGGGTAGGCGGGCAACAAGCTGCGCCACCAACCCCTTCTGAATGGCAAACCCTAACCTACTAAAAACGAACACATGCCCTCGTGGCGCCGAGACACTGCTATGAATAACCCGTTGGACTCTGGTCAGGAAACGGATGGCTTCCGGTGTCAGGGAGCCAAAGGTATCAAATGCCAGGGGTACGAAAACCCATATTTTTATATAAAACCCATAATTAATGAAATCCGCATTTAAGAATTAATACGTGAATGGACTATGTCATGATGTCGGTTAGTTGGTACGATAAAACCAAATATAAAGGACAATAACATATTAACATGCACTTGGCCAAACCATACTATAGTAACAAGACGGCAAACATTTTATTTACTTAGCAATATTGTTTATGAAAACAAAATAAAAAAATCGTGATAACGATAAATTTACCTATTCTTTACGAGTCCCCGTTGGCTTTCATTGAACGTCCTCAGCCGAGAAGGCGGAAAAATATACGGTGAGACTAAGCCTTGATGACATCTTGGGCTACTCGCCTTTTGAAATATACGCTTGTAAGTCATTGAATTATTAACTTTGTTACGATGGTTATGTTTCCTATCAACAACATTGACCAATTGAGAAGTTGCAAAAGTGGAGGTGGTCATAGGTGGCTCGTCGTGGTGGAATGGGTGGTTAGAGTTAGCGGGATTAGGGGTCGCTAGAGAGTCGACAAGAGTTGATGAAGAGTTAAAAGAGAAGCAAAACTCGAATTCCTCTTCTTTTGCATCATCACCATAATTGGTTTTGGTGGCAGATGGTGATGGTGGTGGTGGCGGTAGACATATTTCGAAATAGTCATTTTGATGATGGCTGGAAATTCGACCACCGGTTTGATTGTGCACATCGGATTCACCATCTTCATCATCATCGGAGAAAAGGTCGTTTTTGGAAGAAGTAGAGAAGGAAAAGCTATCTTGATTTTGTATGTATTTCATGTTGTGTCACACCAAATGACCCAATTCTAACTTTATATGCGTTTTTTATTTTAACATATTCTTTTCTAGATTAAGAAAAGATTTTAAAATTATAACTAGTCTCACTAATTAATATCAACAGCTGAAAACACTTTATTTTTATGGAACGCTGAAACACATGATATAGTAACATAACATGATTAGACATAAGCTAGCTACACGGATTGATGTTTGAGGTTATCGGTTCTCTAATCATGTTTAACGGGTTATGTCACTCAGTAAACATTATAATTTATAAATGTTTTGTGATGAATGTTAATGTTATTACACTTGTTATATCTATTCTTGTGAGACGTGTTCTGTCATTCGTATTATTAAACTCACTATGTTAAATCATGTTATATGTTACGTCTAACCAACCTATTAAACATTTACGTGTTAGTAATCGTACTTTTAATAAATGTTTTCAATTAAGGACACATGTCACTCTCTTATTTAATTTAACCTATTAAATGATAATTTTTTCGCTTCTCTTTTATTGAATAATAATTATATTTTTATCGTTTTTTTTGTCAGGTGTAGATCAGTGAAAACTCTTTAACTTGAAACTCCTTTCTTCCCAAGTTCGAATCCCTTCCACACGCCAGTCATTTGTTAATTATTTCGTTTCACAACTATTTATTATATTTTTTCACTTATTAGTAACTGTTTATTTTTGTTGATTCAACAACGTGTGTTAAACAAGCTTCTAACTTAATAAGAATTATAAAAAAAGTAAAATGTTATGATAAGTAAATAGTATATCAAAGTTTATTTTTAATACATATTTTGATGACTGTACGTATGTGTTAATCGGTTATATTATATTTAATAAGTATATGTAAGACACAAGTTTATTCGGTCGATACTATACACAAGTTTTTTATAGATATAATAAAATAAGTATATAACATTGCATTTATTCAATTCATGTAATACACAAGGTTCAAATCTAGCTAGTTAGTAATAGATTGGCTTAAAATATAATAGTGTATAACATAAATTTTTGAAAATGTTATCAACAAACAATATTGCATGTCCCTAATCATACATATATAAAAACCCGGTAGATAACATAGTTATCATAATTCTTAATATTTAATTTTTTGGATGGCAGATAAAAACATCTAAATAAATGTAAATTAATCACAGAAAGAACAAAAATATCCCCAAATGAATGTAACCTTCCCACCCGGCCTTCCTCGATTATAAAACAAAAGTCTTGTTTTTACGTGATATTTATTTCGACTACAAGTTTAATGGTCGTGTATTATTTGTGTGAAGGAATCTTTCTTATAATAATACGTATATATTTAAGGAGTAAATTTGATATTTGATTATTATATACATATTTTAAGAAAAAGCAAACTGTGTAATATTACACACTTAGACCATGTGTAGTAGGGCGTTATTGGGGCTTGAAATTGAAAAATAGCGCCCAAACACCGCTACGGTGGGCCTTTATGGGGCGCTATATTGCTTTAAAATTGAAAAAATAGGCTTCAGACGTTATGTATATAGCGCTAGTTTTTTGTTGGATGTTGTGCCATTGCTTTTCAACCAATCAAATGCAATAATGGGGCGCTAACTTTTGGTTCCACTAAGTATACTCTTAGAGTCTTAGAGGGTGTTTGGGATTGAGTTTGGTCAAAAATGCTTATTAGATTATCACTTTTTAAAAAGGGGTTTTAAAAAAAAGTTTGAATTAGCTTTTGAAATGAGTTTCGCTCATGTATATGTGTTTTAAACATGAGACACCTCTTTAATTTTTAAGAGGTATACATGAGGAAATAGTTTAAGATTATTGGTGTAGATTGTATTTCAATTCAATTTATAATATATCTTGAGTTTACCTTTAATAACCCTGTTTATTTCGGTAGAATCATCTCCAATTTGTGATTTCTCTGTTGGAAGTTAATCCTAAAACGAAGTTGAAAGAAAGTTGAAGGGTCAAAGTGAAAGTTTATATATTTAATTAGTTTGAATTATCTAGTAAGACTATGTTTTGAAATATCTAGTAGGTTTTAATGTTTAGAGATAATTATGTAAGTTAGTATTAGATTATGATTAGGAGAAGTATTTGAGTAGGATTCATATTGTTATGATAGTATAAATAGATGGTTAGGGCCTATGTAATTGGTGTGCCAAGAATTATAATAAAAAGAAAGAGTCGATCTTGGTTGAGATCAAATTTAATTGTTCGTATTCTTGGGCCTGATCGCCAACATTCTCACGTTTAAATATGTACGTATATTTTATCATCATGAGAGTGTTGTGCCAGTGTGTATAATAAATAACATATGCTTTCTAATTGGTTTGCTGGAGCTTATAAGGATCGTAAGAATCTCATAAGTCGCTGCCTTTTGAATTACGAAACAACTATAACAGTCAAAACGAGTCAAACCATAACTAAATATACCTAATTATTTCAATTTATGTAATTTATTTGAAAACCTTATAATATTCCGATGGTACTGCTCATAAGACTATCTTTATCGCATCCGAAATCCGGCGCCCGTAGCTTCATTCTCCAACGTGAACGGTGAGGTGGAAGAGAGAGGGACGGAAGTGTTAAAATGAATAACATTTTCTCTAATTCGATTTATCTTGGGCTAGTCTGATTTGTGTTGTTGTTGGGTCAGATCGTATTGGTGTTATTGGGCTTATTTGTGTTAGCCCATCAGTGGTTCATATATGTTTTAAGAGGGTTCATCTAACAGGTTATTTGGTCTGGTTCTTTTGAACCGGGTCATCTTTATATTTGTGTTTGTTTGTGTGTTTTCTCACACAGATCGTTGACGTGGCAAGTTGATGTTCGTTGGATTGTTTTATTGATGGCCGTTGGATCTTGGAGGGTTTACCTATATAAACAAACGAGCTGTACGAGTTATCAGTTTAGCTCATTTGTTTTCTTTATCTTGTTGTTTCAGTCTCTCTCTAGGGTTTCTGTAATTAGGGTTTCTGTTGTAAGTTTCTTTGTTCTGTATTGTTTTTCTGGTTATTATCAGTCAACTACTGAACTTATCATTCAGTTGTTGATGTGAACTTTGTATTATTTCTGATCTTAACGATTGTTAAGATCTCTGGGTTTGGTTGGGTGTTTTTATGGTTGGTTAACTAATAAAAGTTTTGGTCACCGTTTTTGTCGCTATTTCTGTATCTTGTGGTTTGTGGATGTTTGTTTATGGTTATTTAGTTGATTGAGAGAGATTTGAGTTCTGAGTGTGTTAGATCCAATATTTTCTACAGGAAGCCGCCCTTTGCCAAAGGCGCACCTTTAAAGGAGAGAGACGGTGATTGTGAGAGGGAATGGTGAGCCATGGCTTCGGCACCCGTTGCAGAGGAGGGGGAGAACGGATGGGGCCGTGTAGGGGGAGGATGGACGGATCTCCGTTGTAGATAGTCTAATCTGATTGCAAGAACCATGCATGTTTATGTTTGTGCATTAATTATCACATTCATCATATATCCCCACATTTACAATGAGAGAACATCGATCACAAACTCCTACCAATATTGTAACATCAACCACTTTAAAACGTTACAGAAAGAATATAAAAATGCTTCTAATAATTTCAGTACTTCGTTTATACATCCATGTAAAGACGAATTAATAAAATCGTAAACAATATATGTTACCTTTTTTACGGCAAAATAACCTACTTCTAAGTAGTCATATAAGTTGCACCTTACATGATTTGAATTCCTCAACATTTACGCCAAATGTTTGTGATGCCTAATTTTTATTTTAAAAGAAAGTAACGAGAAATAAATGTTTGTCTAATCATCAAAGTTACATAAAAGTAAACAATATCCGGAATAAATGCCAAATATATATAATGCTTTGGCGACTACTACGCAAGTTATATTAACTCGCGTACCAATAAATGCCAAAGGTATATAATGCTTTGGCTACTGCTACGCAACTTATATTAACTTGCGTAGCAGTCGCCAGAGAAACCCCTTATACACACCAGAAACAGAGATGACAACGACAACAACGATCAATATCACTTAAAAACAATCACATTACGCATCATCTCCTTAAACTCCATGAAATCAACACGTCCATCATGATTCCGATCAACGGTCGAGATCATCATCTCCACTCTCTTGATCTCTTTCCCTTCAGCAAACCCTAATTTCACCAACACCTTCTGCAACTCCGTTGCTGATATAAACCCATCACCGTCTTCATCAAACACCTTAAACGCCTCCGTTAAGTCCGCCTCCTCTTGCTTACTTGAAACGTCGTCGTTTTTGATATCGTTATCGTTATCTTCATCGTTGTTGTTGTTGTTGTTGTTATCATCCAATCGAAAGAAGAGATCGTCAATCTCTTTATGCAAAGCTTGGAAATCAACGAATGTTAATCCAGTGTTGCCATCTTGTATAAATGTTTTGATGATTGCATCTAATTCGTTCATGTTTGTGTCTAGACCGAGAAGGATCAACGCACGGCTGAGTTCATCGACGGTTATGAGTTCGTCGTGATTCGTGTCGAATAGGTCGAAGATTCGACGAAGACGGACGGAGTTTAGCGACGGTGATCGGAGGCGAAAGGAGGATGAATTTAGTTTGTTACGGTTGGTATGGTGGTTTGTAACGGTGGTTGTTGGTGTTTCCATGTCTTCTATACCCCTTTCGAATCTACTCGATCGCTTAAATAAATATTTAAGACAATATGATTGAATTAGAGACGATAGGATTAAAAAGAAATTTGTCTTTAAAAAAAGTTGAATTGAAGTAATAGGATTGAACTGAATATCACAAATGACAGGATTAAAGAAATTTGTTTTTAGAAAAAAGTTGAATTGAAGTAAAATGATTGAATTGAATATCACAGACGACAGGATTAAAGAAATTTGCCGTTAAAAAAAGGTTGAAGCAAAGTAATGGGATTGAATTGAAGATTAGAGACGACAGGATTAAAGAAATTTGTCTTAAAAAAAAAAGTTGAACTGAAGTAATAGGATTGAAATGAATATCACAGACGACATGATTAAAGAAATTCGCTAATAAAAAAAAGTGTTAGGGGTTGAGTATGAATTTTTGTGATTTGAGTGTAAGTTTAAAGAGAGTGAATGGAGGTTACGGATCGAGATCGTGGAGTTAAATTATGGATTAATAATTGAATCGGTGGGATTGCTGGCAGGATCTGGATCCAACGGATATGCTTGATTTACGGTAACTTCCATTAGACATGAATGATATGATATTATTTAAATAGGTAAATAATTATAGATTCGTGATTTCATATAATATGTTTATTACATTACTCACTTGGCCATTTGTAATTTTGTATGATATATTAATGGTGCATGTGGAACATGAAATAATATTTCCACTATAAAACATGAGAATCTATTAATATATATAAAAGAATTGAACGTTGCTGATGTGGCGTGCAATGGTGCCTTCAACCTCTTCATGAAACTTCCACGTGGCATTATAATTGAAAGATTTTAGTGATTTTGAATTATTTTGATTTTTTAATAAAAAAAAAGAAAAAGATAAAACCCTAAAAGAGATTGAGTTATTTTAGGGAAAAAAAATTAAAAACAAATTTAAATTTTTCTCTCTCATATTTCCTCCCATAATTTTTAAACGTTAATATCTTTTATATACGAGATTTTTTAAAGAAAAAAATTACACCAAATTAACGAGCGTTTTATTATCTTTCCAACGAGTACCATAGTGTTATATAAAAACGGAGAAAAAACGACTATTTTTTGTGGGGTTTCGTTCATACAGGAAAACAAAAAAACACAAAGTGTTCAGTTTATTCATTAATCATGTTTTTCCTTTTAAACCAGCTTCTTATCTACGATGTTGAAATTCAGCCCAATCGTCATGCTATCATTGGAATTTTACTCTTCTAAAGATGGATATGTATACTTCATCAAGAGAAGCTAGGAGAAACAATCGTGCAACACATGGTGTCACCTTATAGCAAGATTATTTTTTTATTTATTTAATTACAAGAATAATAATTAATTATTACTATTAGTATTAGTATTATTAGAATGGTTATATTTTTCAACCCCGGGACCCTCCCGGGGTAATCAGCTAGTAAAGGATAAAGGTGATAGATACATTGATGTTACGTTTGTTCTTTTAGTTTAGGAAACCCTTGTATGAGACATGATATGTTAAGATGAATATAGATGGCTAAGAAAGATTATGGACTTATAGTTAAAACTTCAAACACAAGGGATGTGCGGAATTCAGTTTAAAATCGTAAAACTGACAAATTATATTAGAACGACATAACATGGTATCGTGTACAATATAACATTTGATAGGGGTGTTTAGACTAAACGGGGGGTGGGGGGGTTTGGGGTGTGTTTGGCGACGGCTCGGCGAACCCGTCTTAGGCCGGCCAACACCGCCCCGATCGCCCCACACCCGGCCAACACGGGTGAAGTTGGACGAATTGGATGGGGCTCCATGATTGGTTGATTCAAATGCAACGGTCATATGACCGTTTATTTAAAACAAAAAAAAAACAAAAACAAAAACAAAATTTTATAACCTGTAACTCCAGTGACTGTTATGGCCGGCTCCGATGAGCGAGAGATGTGGTGGTGTTGTGATGGTTGGTGTGCTGCTGGTTGTGGTGTTGTGATGGGTTGGAATAATGATGGTTGGTGGGCTGCTCCAGTGACTGATGAAGACAATGGTCACGATGAAGATGATGGTCTCCGGTGATGACTGATGAAGACGAAGTAATGTGACTGAAGAAAGTGATTCCAAAAAGTGTTTTAATTACCATTTATCAATTGTAATGTGATTTTTTTAATTATTTATTTTAATTATTATTTATAATTTGGAATTAAATAAATAAACGGGTGGACTAATAAGATTGGAGGACTACCCAAGGAAAACTACCCCCAGTCCCGCACACCTTTGGGTAGTCCTCAAGTTGTCTAAAACCAAAGTTGGCCCACTTTCTGGTGACATGACGGCAAGGCTTCCCAAGCCTTGCCTCAACCACACCACATAGTCTTACCCAACAAGTTAATCAATATATTGTCACTAATAATGGTAATAAAGCAAATAAAGTATGATAACATATGCGATCCTTTCTAAAACCGTAGCAAATATGATAATACTATCTTAGGTAAAGATTTATTCTACTATGTTGCGTATTTGTTGGGATAGTCCAAATTTGCGCCAAAAATCCAATGGGGATCCACCGCAAAATTCTAAGAAAAGATTTTAAAGATTAGGCCTGGAATGTCCTTGAGAAATATGAGCATGCGAAATTAGTGACGGATCCAGGAATTTATTACAATGTAATCATCCGTTTTAGATGCTCCAATTTCAAAAAACTAGATATAAAATTTCCAGGTCGATTCCAACGGCTCGAGTCGGGTTAGGTTTGCCTCGGACACCACACACAAGGGAATAATAATCAATGCACCACGAAGAGGAGAAGGTTGTTGGTTTTTTAAATGTTGTTTGAAGGAATTATGGATAACAAATAAAGTGAAGACGTCATTCAATGTTATCATGAGTGAGGAGCAACAAGAAAGTGAGAAATAGTTTTTAAGGATAAAGATAAAGAAGATAGTAGGAACTTATTTTTTTTAACTGCTAATAAAAGTTTTATTAATCACCAAATGCTAGCAGGAAACTAGCAACGTCACCCAATACATCACCACAAATGACTATGTACATAACAACAAACAAACTGAAATTATGAAACTACCACACCTATCACCACTTAATGTTTGAAAAATTGAATCCGCACCACTTTTCCCAGTCTAACTCCGGTTGTTTCGTGCGTGTTTTTACCCATAACAGAATGAGCGTCTTGATATCTCCAATGATCTTCTGGACTGAACATTATTCTTAATTGAAAACAGCCTCGTTCCTTTGATTCCAAATGCCCCAGACGGTTGATAAACACACAACATAAAACGCCTTCTTCGACCCTTTTGAGCCACCCATAAACCTGTGTAAGCTAGGAACGTCTCGGAATAAAACGAATTTCTCAATTTCATACGAAATAATTCCAAATCAATCCTATTTAAAAAAGGGTGCTTATATCTACACACCCCTCAAAAGTATGGGCACACCGTGAAACTATCATATGGGTCGTATGGACCCATACGCCTCATATAGATCCACACTTTATTGACTTTTGTGTCAACAATCATTGGGTGTCAGATCAGTCAGCGTCAAAAACCCTATATACCTCATATGACACTATACGTGGCATATGACTATGCCTGTTTTTTTTTTAATAAACATGCCAACCAAGGAAAATCATAGTTTCTCTAAAAAAATCAAGGCATAGCCATATGCAGCATATAGTGTCATAGCATATAAGGTTTCTGATTTTGATTGATCTGACACCCAATGATTAATGGCACAAAAGTCAATAAAGTGTGGATCTATATGGGGGCGTATGGGTCCAGACGCCCCATTTGATAGTTTCAGGTGTGCCAATACTTTTTAGTGTGGGTGGATATGATACCCTACAAGTAGGACTGGTAATTTCAGACACAAACACGAATACCCGACACGAACCTACACGATTTTAACACTTACATGTATGACTCTAACAGGTTTCGTGTCCTAAACAGGTAGACACGAACACACATGTTAATTTGCATGTCTAAACAGGTTAAATACGTGTTTACTTGTTTAGTACCCGTTAAGACATGTTAAAAGATTTTTTTAAATAAAAAAAGGTTGTGGGGGTGGAGTATTGGAGTTATACGTTTTCATAGGTGGAATTCTATCTTTTTAATGCTTGATGGTCCTCATTTAATGTGTCGGATTTGGAAAGCATGTTCATGTATTATCGTATTAACCTAATATAAACAGGTATTATCGTGTCTTATCGCGTTAACTTGGTATAAGCTGGTATTATCGTGTAAACCAAGTATAAACAGGTTCATGTTCAGGTCACGAAAAAAGTACACAATAAGTTGTCGTGTTCAGGTATACATGTTTCTTGTTCGTGTTTTAACATGTTTCGTATCTTAATAGGTCAGGTATATACGATATGTCACGCACTACCTCTAAGCAAAAATAAAACATTGATGATGAGTGGGATCTCATTAAATTACTGCAACGGTCAAACTAGTCATCTTGTCACTGAAGACCAATGGTCATATAACGTCACGGCATGGCCGGTCATAATATTACTATTTATTCCCCTGTATATTCCCCTATATATAATAATAATATTAATATTAAAAATAATATTAATCCAATCCACCAACTATCGTCTGATTCGACGGCCACCATTCTCCGCCACTTCCCCTGCCTTCCGTCTCCGCCGTATCACTTTTCCTGTAAGCCCTCTTTCTCTATATTATTATTATTCACACTCTCTTTATTACCGTCATGTTTTTTTTTTGTTATTTATTTATAAAAAAATCGATTTTATAGCAATCGAATTTAAAATCTATTTTCTTGATTATGTTTCAAACCCTAATCAGTCGATTCATGATTGCTTCTGTTAAGCCTTATCTGATTCACTAATGTTAGTTTAATCGATTCAATTCATGTAATCATAATCCCAATTTGAATATTATTATTATTAGGGTTAGGGTTTATTTAAAAATTTAGGGCAAATCGTATTTAACAAAAATTGAATAATAATTAATGTCTGTTTTGATCATATATTAATACTAATCTTATAAGTTTTCTTGATTGTTTTATG
Organism: Ambrosia artemisiifolia; assembly: GCA_032199755.1. Taxonomy (NCBI): domain Eukaryota; kingdom Viridiplantae; phylum Streptophyta; class Magnoliopsida; order Asterales; family Asteraceae; genus Ambrosia; species Ambrosia artemisiifolia. The sequence continues at coordinate 57,691,558 of CM063523.1, read as the reverse complement.
CAGATCTATAAAGTTTGAATCTTTGATCCAGAACATTCAAGATTTTGTTTTTTTCAAGCATTATAAATCTAATTTCTGAATCTTTATTAACAAAAGATGAGCTTTTATCAAATGGATATTATTGAAAATCTTGAAAAAACATCAGATAAAAATTCCACTCTCATGGAATCCAAGAACAATGATCTTAATGCATCTTTGTGTCCTGTAACTCCATATTTGACCAAAGAAAAAGTCAACGTTACATCAACTCCAGTTGAAGATGTTTTTGACATGCGTGTTTCGGGTTCGAATCAAACGAACAATCTTGGAACGTCTGTTGTTGCAAGGAAGAAACTTGAGTTTAGTTCGGATGAATGTGTTTCCGAAGAAGAGATTGAGAATGGTTCGTTAATGGAGACTGTGTATGAGTCTGTGTTGGAAGAGATTATTTGTAAACAGGCGGAAGATATTCTGGCTGAGATATTGGTTTCTGATTCGAGCCGTGACGTGCTCAAGACTCCACCTTCTGTGGCTCGAGTGACTGGGTTAGCCGAGACGTGTCCTGGTGCGCCTTTGAAGCCGAAGCAGGTTAGAAACAAGAGGACTGTGGACATGAGTTTGTGTAGGAAGCTTGATTTTGATTCTTGTGTTTGATGATACTTTGATTGAATAATTGCATGATTGATGATTTTATGACTGACTTTATTTTCTTGTAAATTTAATTTAAGTTGAGATTGATGTTTTTCTTTAATATTTATTCATAGTTTTAGAACAATTAAATCCATGTTTGTTTTCGGTTTGGGTTGGTGTTTGGAACCAGTTTAAATCTGTCAAGCTTCTGTTCTGGTTTGATCCAAGTGATTGCTTCCTTGTGACCAAACCTTTGGCCTATCCTTTGACCATAAAGCCTGTTCAATACATCAGTTTTAAATTGGCAACTTTAGTTTGTGCAAGGTACAAATGTTAATGTGTTTTTATTCTCCATAGAGAGAGTGGTGAGGGGAGGTTTGCTGAAGTTGTCCAAATTCATTGTTTTTCTCAGAAAATTTACGGTTATTTATGAAAAAAGCGAGTTTTAACTTTTAAATGACTGTATCCAGCTTATGGAACGTCGGGGCATAAACCAAACGCCCCTAAATGACTGTCAAAAGCCCGGGTGAGTGCCAAAGTGAACTCTGTGGTGTTCCGAACAACTGAACAAGCCTAGATCATTTTCCCTGAGTTACTTTGATGTGCATAAAGCTCCATATGATGAAATCATTGCACAGTCTACCACCACTACCATGCATGTAAAATGCATCAAAGTAACATGTCTAGATACAAATTTAGAGCTAAAACACATAAATATTAACCATACCAATTACATACACATTAGTGTTCACTGTTATAGCCTAAACAAGAGAACTCAAGCCATTGGGGTTGGTGGCCCAATGGTAGAAGCAAAGCTTTTAGGAACACCTAAGGGGAGGTCATCGGTTCAAGTCCCACAAGGAGTAGAAATTTACCGTTCAAAAAAAAAAAAACAAGAGAACTCAACCCAATACAGGGAGTGGTGAGGGGCGGGAGCGTGAGGGGAGGTTTGCTAAAGTTGTCCAAATTTATTGTTTTTCTCAGAAAATTTACCATTATTTAAGTAAAAAAAGGCGAGTGTTAACTTTTAAATGATTCTACCTTGTTTATGGAACGTCAGTACATAAACCAAAGCGCCCCTAAATAACTATCAAAATGTGAAACACCAGGGTGAGTGTCAGAGTGAACTCCGTGGTGTTCCGAACAAGCCTAGATCACTATCCTAGAGTTACTTTGATGTACGTAAATCTACATAAGACGAAACCATTGCGCAGTCTACCACCATTACCATGCATATAAAATGCATCAAAGTAACATGTCCAGATGCGAATTTAGAGCTAAAACACATAAATATTAACCATACTAATTACGTACGCATTATTGTTCACTGTTACAGCCTAAACAAGAAAACTTAACCCAAAAAACTGTCAGATGGGTAAGAACTCGTTTGAACTAAAAATCCCAAATTTGTTTTCGATTCAACCAATGTGTAACACGTCTCGTACCTTACAATGGTTTAAATTCGTAACAACCAACACACCAAGTGAAAAGGTATGACTGGATGTGAAACGAAATACGCAGAGATACGTATATACACTAACAGAGAGCCCTTCACACCCTCTTAGGGAGATGCGTCACGCCAGATAACGCCCGAAATCCTTACGTTGTGTTCCCGAGTTTACTAAATAAAAGAAAAGAAAAGAAAGGGATATTTGGAGAGAAAAGAAAGAAAAATATAGAATTTTATTTCGTGTTCCCGAGTTGAAAGGAAAAGAAAAGAACTAAAGATTTTATGTGTTCCCGAGTTGAAATGAAGTAAAAAGAAACGTATAGCTTACAATTATACCCTTGTAAAATCTTATTATAGGTTAAATGAGAGGATAAATTGGTAAATAATATACTTTAAAAAAAAATTACTTTCCCTATCTTCCGCTTCCTTCCAATATAGAAGGAAGGTTATTTGGGAGAATTTTCATTCCTTTTCTCTCCACTTATTTCTTTTAATGAAACTCTAGAACACAAAATTGTTCCCCTTTCTTTCCGCTTCCTTTTCTTTCCTTCAATTATAGTGTTAGACCATAGACAGGACGTTAGTCCATAACATGTAGACCTATTTATATAAATTATATTTATAAAATTCAAGACTAAAACAAAGTCATAAACCAACTTATGACACTTCTACAAAAATAAACTCATAAACCAAGCTTCCAAACTTTCAATAATTTGCTCGCATTTTTATTCCATAAAATCATCTTTCAGTCGCATTATGATATTATCCACATTTTTGTAACATTATTTGTTTGATAAATAATTTTCTTTTTGAAATGTACTTTAATCATACAAACATGATATTTTAGTTCAAGCTTTTCATACTATTTTTTGTTAAGTTTTATTTTAAATTATTGATTTGTGATTTTACAACTCATACGTGGTCCAAAAATGACCTAAATAGCATGAAATTTGGTCAATCATGGCGTTTTCAGTAATGGAGAAACCTTGTACGCATGCAAGAAACGGTTTCTTTCGATGTTTACTTGTAAAATTTCCTGATGTTCCATTTTCCCAATTTTTTATTATGAAGTATGCCTTAAAAAATAAGGCCTTAAATATTAACAGGGTTATGTGTATATGTTTAAATATATTACGTTGCATTTAAATTACAAAGATTTATCTTCGATTTAAAGAAATAAAATCTAAAACAATATATAAGCTACTCAAATTAAGCTTGAAATTTAAAAATTTGTGTTTCAAAAAGTTCTTCACAACATCAACGGACTACCGGTTTTAGACATGTCCAACTACTTGAAATTTGAATCACTTAAGGGGTCGGGACACTCCTAGTAAAGTTGTCGAGCCCCACCTAACCCCACTCTGTCATGTAAAATCACACTCAAAATCATCAAAATTGTGGTTGCTGATCGGTTACTTATTGTTGAGCGGTGAAGTTATTGAGGGTTGCTGAGGGGATGGCGGTGATATTGTCGCACGACAATCTGATTGTGCTCTCCTTTCCGTGGAGTACCCACAACAACCCCCCCCCCCCCCCCCCCCCCCCGCCCTGTTGATATGTATCGGTTTTCAAAACATTGAGTAAAATTACTTACATACCCTTTCAAAGTTCAACAAATATGAAGTTTTTGCCTTTTTGGTATTGTATATTTGTCACCTTTTCAAATTAGTTGATTTATTAGTTATACATCGTAGGTGAGATTTTAACTCACAACTTCTTACATATTAAAAAAATGATGTAGCCCATTTAGACAAATATCATTTCTCTTATCTTATTATCTTACCATGTAAATATATAAACAACATGTAAACTAGTCTCACCCAAACCCTAGCTAGCAACATGCATGCTAAACCAAAACATACTAACAAACAAGATGATCAAACCACCACCGTCACCGCCATACCCGCCACCACGAACCACCGCTCCACCACCACCAACCGCCGAAGATGCATATGCATATCCACAACTCTCACCATACTCGCAATCGCTCTCCTCATTCTCATTCTAGCTCTAACCATCTTCAAATCCAAAAAACCAATCACAACCGTCAATTCGGTCGCCATCAACGACGTAAACGCCACGATTAACCTCATCCCACTCAAACTCTCCATCAACATCTCACTAGACATAACCATATCCGTCAAAAACCCTAACAAAGTTGGCATCACGTACCGAAACAGCTCGGCCGCTCTTCGATACAAAGGACATGATGTAGGCAATGTTCCAATACCTTCAGGCAAGATTGGTTCGGATGATACTAAACAAATGAACTTGACTCTCACGGTTTTTGCTGACAGGTTGTTGTTGGATGCTGACGTGTATGGTGATGTGATAAGTGGGAATTTACCTTTGTCTACTTATACTAAGATATCTGGTAAGGTTCGTGTGTTGAATTTGTTTAATATCCACGTCAGCTCTACGTCTAGGTGTGATTTGAAGATTGATGTGTTGAATAGGAAGATTAAGGAACAGAAGTGCCATTACAAGAATAAGTTATAGTGATATATATATATAAAAGGTGGATGTGTTGGGTATATGGTTTGTTCGTAGAGATGTATAGATGGTATTTTGTATCGTATTCGTATACATATTCTGTTTTTATTTTTATATGTTTGTATATGGCATGAATAATAATTATCACATTGTTATTAGGGAAAATGGCCAAAATAGCCCGTTGACCGGGCATTTTGCAAAAATAAACCTTTGACCCCTTTTTGGAGAGACGGGACACGGCTCCCAAAGAGCCTGAACCGTCTCCAAGATCCTTTCCCTTTAGAGCCAATAGCCAACCGACACGCGGCGTCTCCAATCCCGAGGTTGTCCCGTCTCTCTCCAGACGGGTCAGAAGTCAACCGTCTCTCTCCCAGACGGGTCACACTTCCCCATGCCGTCTCAAACCGTTTCGGGAACCGTCTGAAGACGGGTCACATTTTACAATGGGGACTCGCCGTCTCCCGAGACATCGGGTATCGTCGTCTCCGGTGAGTCCCGATGGTTAGACCGGCGCTTCGGTTGTCCAGGTCACCACCTGTAAATACCGTGTCCCGTCTCCCGTTAGACAATCACCCCACCACCGTCTAACACTATCAGCACTATCCACACCACCACCACCGTCTAACAGTATCAGCACCACCACACCACCACCACCGTCCACCACCACCGTCTAACACAAATGGCACCGCAACGATGGACTGAAGAACAGGAGATTGCACTTATTTCAGCAGGGCGCCACGTCGAAGAAAGCACCCACCAAACCAACAAATGGTTCCGTATACTGCACGAGTACAATCGGCTGGTTGGAGGGTCAGACCGGACAACCGACTCTCTTAGCCGGAAGTTGAACGATTTGACCACGAAGTGTCAAATCTTCAACGGGACACTTCAGTTGGTACCCCCTGGCTTTCCCGAAGACACGTCAATTAGACATTCCAAAAGACAGTATAAAAACAGGGAGGGCAAAGAATTTAAACATTTGTCCGCCTGGCAAATGATGAGGGATTATCTTAACTAGTTTATTTGTAATCGAATTTTATTTATGTTTTTTATGTTTTTTTATTAATGTTTATGTTTTTTTTATTAATGTTTATTTATGTTTTTTTTTATATAAAAGTAAATATTTCATTAATATTACAATAACAATATTATTACAATAACAATAAACAAACTATACTATTACAATAACAATAAACAAGCTATACTATTACAACAAACTTCCCAAACTATACTATTACAACAAACTTCCTAAATTTACTTGTTAAGAACTAAGAACTTTGTTTGAATGGTGTATGTGCGCTTCATAGACAAAGAACTCTTCTTGCAAATAAAATAGACTACCACATTGTAGATGCAAATTACACGGGTTAACCCACGCGCAGATGCAACAATAATCCAAGTAGCCGTACGCAGATGAAACAACAATCCAAGTAATCGGACAATATTTTCGTAAGCCGGTAGGCTTCGGTTGGGAAACTAAAAAACGTCATTGGTTTGGAAGATGAAAGGTTTGGGGAGGGTGGTGGGTGCAAATTTTGTTAAGTGAATTCGGGTATTTATATACACTAGTGAGACGGTTCAGACGGTTCCCGAGACGGCTTGAGACGGCATGGGGAAATGTGACCCGTCTGGGAGAGAGACGGTTTACTTCTGACCCGTCTGGAGAGAGACGGGACAGCCTCGGGATGGGAGACACCACGTGTCGGTTGGCTATTGGCTTTAAAGTGAAAGGATCTTGGAGACGGTTCAGGCTCTTTGGAAGTCGTATCCCGTCTCTCCAAAAAGGGGGTCAAAGGTTTATTTTTGCAAAACGCCCGGTCAACGGGCTATTTTGGGCATTTTCCCTTGTTATTAATTTCTTATTTCCTTGTTGTTTATTCGTATGCCTATGTAAAAATGCATACATGATACCATTTTTTACTCTAAAGTTTACTTAAGAGTCAAAATTGTAACCTCTAGTTAGAGATGAACAAAATAAACCGGTTCGGGAACTGAAACCGGTAAAATCGACCTGAACCAAAAACCGTACAAACAGGTTTTAGATGAAACCGGTACTAAAAACCAGGCTAAAACCAACGTCAAAACCAGCCATACGAACCATAACCGATAAAACTACTACCTCTAGTTCTTTTTTTTTTTGAACGGATATCTAGTTCTTTTAATATGCTTTATAATAAATGGTTAATATTTAATGCAGCTTAAATACATTTGGCATGACTTTCCACCCCTAGTTCTTACGCATATGCGTTTAATTGTTAACTTTATGCGTTTTGAACACATGTAAGGCATTCATTCAACCAATATTCATTTTTAATCCTTTATGGTTTGGGCCAGGCTAGTTCAGTCTAAAACCGGATTATTTGGGAGTGAAATTGAGCTTGAATCAGTTGGCCGAAAGTTTGTGTCCGTTTTGGGGCACGAGTGAAAGACTGATTTTAAACCGATTTGAAGCTCCAGTATTACGTTTTCAGTTTTGGTTCAGTCTCGGTCTGGTCAGTTTTGGCGATGGTTTCAGATGCACTTAAAGAGATAATGCAACGAGATTTATACCAGCAGTAGTAGTTTGTTTAGTTCATGTTTGTTCGAAACCTGGAGTAATTTAGCTTAGGTTTTGTTATACCAAGCGTTAATATAGATCATAACTTTCAGTCTATTGCAACTTCGGCTATCTATAATCATTGTTATGGCGAAATGAGAACCAATCTTTTTTAAACCCGTATGCAATTGGCTCTCTTGTGACCGGCCAATTCTCTTTAGCCTTGGTCATTTGTTATAAAGTTGTTGAAGGCACAATTCCCTTAAAGACCTCTTGTTAAACGCATGATAGCTTGGATTAGGCGTTAATCATTGCAATAACAATTTAAGTTTCAAATATGCCTTATTTTATGTTTACATATTTTCTTGTTATTACACTTCCCCTTTTGTCTTGGGCGAGCGGTTTTGTTCCTTGCTATGTTTTAGTATGCAAACTATCAAGCGCAAATTGAATCAAATACACCATTACTTTTAAAACCATGAGTTTGCTCAAATATAAAGCTAGCTAAACCCCACTCATATGACCAAAACTGGAAATTGTAACAAAACATATTGTCATATGTTTACTGTTTCCGGAAAATTATTCAAACGCGGGGTTGAAGAACTGTAAAAATCACCTTTCATACTCAATCAACGACTTCAATAAGAGTGGTCTCATAGTCATCAGGTGCTACAAACCCATGCAAATTCATCACAGTCGCAGCCACGTTTGCTAGCCCGCCACTTGGCACATCCTTGCGGAACTTCACACCTGCTGCTAACCCGGGCCCGCCAATTGCAATTGGCACCTGATAAAAAAATATTTCAAATAATTGTCATTTCCACATCTTGGTTGTTGCTGTAAAATAGAGTGTTCAAAAATGTTTGAAAAAACTAAACGAACTCCTACGATTAGGTCTAGTTTGAAATTCAAGAAAATAGGGGTCAAAGAATCAACCAAATCAAATATTGTCCAACTCCCAATTAGGGATGTTCTTTTTAACCAAAAACCAATAACCGAACCGAACTCGAAGTTACCCGACCCGAGAAACTACCTTACCCGATTAACCCGAACCCGATTAAGTGCATACCCGAAAACCCGTACATCATAAAAAGGTAAAAACTATGTATTTTTCTAATCAACTTATTATAACTATAAACAAATTCGAAATACAAATAACAAATACATATGATCCGGTTTCCTTAGCCTAACACGCATAGGCCCCCAACTTCTTGGTCACTGACTTGTGCCCCAACAGAAACTTGGAACCCGCCCTTTTCACTTTTGTTACTTGTTTTAAATTTTTTTTTTTTAATTTTTGAAATAAGTAGTTATCTATATGTATTGTAATCATGTAACATCCTTTATCATTTCAAAATTACTGATACAAAAAAGATGATTTATAAAGAAAAAAATAATATAGGTTCTTCCTGTAAAACCACCAAACCAATGTGAACCGATCAACCCGCCCAACCCAGCCGGTTCGGTTTGTTGTTTACCGAAACTGTAGTTAGCGGTTCGGGTTCGGCCAATAACTTTCTTCATAACTGGACGAACCGGATCATTAACACCCCTAGACTGTAAAGAATCTTAACGAGACAAGTGTCAAATAGCTTACCGGCTGAAGAGTGTGTGATGTGAGTATCTGAACCTCGCCATCTTTGAGAAGAGGTTCGCCCTTCTTGTTTCTTTTAACCATGTCCTCAGCATTACCATGATCTGCAGTCACCACATATATTCCACCAACTTGCTCCACTGCATCAAGAATCATCTGTCATCCAAACAAAACCCAGTCAGAATAAACAACTGATTTCTAAAATAATATATTAACCAGATTATGTCTCTTAAGCTTTATTAGAATAAATTGCAGGGACTTTTGTGTGAAGTTAGCAAAAGTCTAGAGGGCTCTTGTGACACTGAATTATTGTGTGCTAAATATGATTCAATAAAGTATATAATTACAATGAAAGTTAGGTTTTTTAAGAAAGCAGTTTTAGTTTTTCATGAATCATGATTATGTTCAAACATATTTTTCATTAAATTTTGAAAGTTAGGAATCTAATCATGCAAAAACAAGTCTAGGAACTTTATTAAAACATATTTTTCATTAAAATTTTGAAAGTTAGGAATTTAATCATGCAAAAACAGGTTGCAGCATCAAAACTACACCTTGGGAAATTTTTGACCCGCCAATTTCAACTAAACTTTTATTAGAGTTTTAGATGTTAATCATTAGAGATAAGAGTCAAAAAAACAAATAGGTTTGACCCATTGATAGTGAACGGGTTGAAATTCTCCTATTCAACAACACCTAACTTATAAAAAATACCGTATAAGATAGCCCAATGAGACTAGTAACACTAACAAATCCTAAGCATAGAATAGTTGTTACTAAGCCACATCTTGACAAAAAATTATAACTTCCAAGATCATGGTCTTTACCTTAACAGCTTCATCAGCAGCCTTGCAAGCCACAACAGTAGCCTCAACATCACCAGTGTGCCCAACCATGTCTCCATTTGGTATGTTCACACGTACCTAAAGAGCACATATAATACTTTAGTACATTAAATAAATATTCAAATCAAATCTACTTCTAATATAAATATTCACATACATTTCTACTTGATATACATCATCAAATTCTAGGTGTACAAGGGGGATTATCAGTTACCTGGTCAAACTTTCCACTGAGGATAGCATCCCGGGCCTTCTCACCAATCTCCAAAGCTTTCATCTTGGGTTGAACGTTGAAGGTAATTCCACTATCACTTGGAATTTCAACATATTCTTCCAGCTCTGAATTGAAGTATCCAGAACGGTTTCCATTCCAGAAAAATGTGACATGGCCGAATTTGACAGTCTCACTGTTGTAATTTTGAAATAAATGTTGTCAAGCTGATATTTCTTTAACACAATACTAAGAAGAAAATAAACTAACGAATTATGGCATGGTTAAACCATCATTTACGAGTTACAACCAATATCATATGACCACAAGTAGAGGTGGTAAAATGGACGGAAACTTGGGTTGGGTGTAGCAGGGTATGACCCTTTAAGGTCCAACACAAGTAACTTTTGGTGTGAGTTAGGTTGATCTCCCGTGGCTTCTTACATTTTCTTTTACAGCATTAGATTCAAAAGACAAATATGAACGGAAAAAATAGTCTTTTTACTAACAATCTGATTTTAAAGGTTTGGTGTCTTAAAAATATAAGTTAGGTAAATTTCAAACCGCTTGACAAGTTTCTCTAAACGCCACCACTAATAGAATACATATTCTCTCACCTGCAAGCAAATGTCCGGACCCCATTATTCACCAAATACTCGCCAGAAGTCCTCTCTATCAATGGAGGAGATACAAGGTAGTGACTTGGAAGCTTGAGCTCCCCATCATACTGAAGCATACCAGCATAACGGATTTTCGGTACCCGCACTCTGTCGAATTTATCAAACTTCTCATATTCAAGAGCTTGAGCAAGCATAGTCATACGATCTGCGCGGAAATTGAAAGTCACAACTGCATCACCGTCCACAACGGGGCCCACAGCCTTTCCACTATCATCAACTATGACAAATGGGGGCAAGTACTGGTCATTAGCACCGGGTGCCTCTCTAAGCGTCTTGATAGCCTCAACAACATTCTTAAATTTGTGTGGGGCTTCACCAAGAACCTGAGCATCCCAGCCACGTTTCACAACTTCCCAATCATTCTGCAAAAGGAACATGTCAAGTGTCTATAAATTCTCCAACAAATATACACTAAATTGAATCCTATAGCCTAGCAGAAAAGTTCATATTTTTGAAGTTGATAAAAATCTAGATAAAGTTCATTTTGAATTTGTGCCAGTGGACGAAGCTAATCATGCATCAATGTGTGAACATCTGCTGTTGATGACTCATCAATAATATAGTAAACATAACTAGATAACTGTAGCCATACCTGTTGACAGAACGTAAACGAATGACAAGTATATTGTACTATATCTATTTTATGTTACTTTTTTTATTTAACCAATTAACCTATTAAAGAAAAAAGTTTACATTGACAACTTCCATTCAATTCATTGAGGGAATATATAAATAACACCTTCCATTCATAACGTGGTGGAAAAAAATATATATTTGCAATTCCATTGGAACACAAACGACCCATCCATTACTGCAATCCAAACATTGCCTTATAGCCTATTTCCAATATTACAAGGATCTCAAATGCCTGATATATATTGAACCCGTACAACTCATGGCCAAGTTTTGCACCTAAATTATAGCCAGTTATCGTTCATCCCAAGATAAATGATGCCTTTACAAACAATGACAACAATACTATCTTGTGTCATGCAAATATACATGAAAGAAAAAGTAAAAAATGTTCACATACTACCACCTGAAACTATATTAACTGCAAAGTATTAATGAAGATGTTACCTCATAACGATCCATGGTGACATACATACGCCCTCCGCCTGACGCCACCTGTGCATCAATGCCTTTGCTGCGTAGATCTGAAAGTTCCGCTTCAAGTGTTTCAGCAAAACCAACACTTGAACCATCTAAAACATCACGACCATCAGTAAGCACATGAACACGGATCCTCTTGGCGCCATGCTGGCTAGCTCCTCTGAGTAACAACTGCAGCCCAAAAGCACACATGAATATAGAGTTTACAACCCGCTGAAGGTTAAGTAACAAATACTCATCGAATGGTTAAAATTCTCAATAGTACCTGTAACTGATCAAGGCGTGAGTGCACACCCCCGTCACTCATCAATCCAATAAGGTGCAAGGTGTTGGTTGCAAAAGATTCCTTGATGTAATTAAAACCTTCATCTTCGTAAATTTTTCCAGAGGCAAGAGCACTATCAACAAGTTTTGCACTAAAAGGAAGAAACAAAGATTCATAAGTAAAGGCCAGCAACATAGCATTAGAAAATATTCAGAAAATGAACAAGTACATCGTCTTTCTTTGTTGATAATATTACAAGGGACTCTATATTTTTTTTTGTTTTCGAAAACTTGGAATCCATATCAGCTGGTAGTTACTATTTTACTAATGATAGAATACCACTAGAAAGCATGTAATCTATTAATCTCTCTCAAATAACATCTTACTTAGAAAGAAAAAATAAGTAATTAGGGTCAAAAATGAAGGGATAGAAAGGTCACCCTTGAGCAAAGATCCTTCCAGCACCAAGAGCATTATGTCCAACTTCACTGTTTCCCATGTCATCCTCAGTGGGAAGCCCAACAGCAGTACCATGAGCCCTCACCAACCTCCATTTATCAGGGGCGCCCTATAGCAAAAAACACACACACACACATCAAATATTATTCAACTCATCTGGTTGCTAACAGATCATAATTCATAATATCCACAAAAATGGCATGCAATCAGTTCATTTTAGCTTCGACAAGGATCATTTTCTTGAGTAAAAAAACTAGCTGTAATATCTTTTCCAAAAAGTTTGGAATTTGTTTTAAAACATCTTCTACATATATATAATAAAACATAAATACAAAATTATCAGCTAGCTTCAATTAAACACGACGCTTGTATCGCCTAACCTAGAAACAATTAACTATTACCAGTTGTTATGGAATCCAGATCAAATACTCTTCAAATCCATTTAAAACACCTACTAGTATAATATATAAAAACATTAGTCCAAAATCATCAATTAGCTTCAAATTAAACACACTTATTTCCGAACCTAAATTGATTAACTATTTCCAGTTGTAACGTAATCCAGACCAATGACTCTTCAAATCTTATCAAAACATCTACTAGACTAATATCTAAAATCATTAGTCCGAAATCATCGATTAACTATTTCAAGCTGTGACGTAATCGAGATCAACAACTCATTAACTCTCCAAATCTCAATATATAAAAACAATAAAACATTACATTAAAATCATCAATACACTCATTTCACCTAACCTATAACCATTAACTGTTTCCAGTTACGACGTAATCCAAATCAACAACTAATAATTCAAAAACATATAAAACATTACTTCAAAATCATCTAATAATACGCTTACGATGCAATCGAGACCAATAACTTTTCAGATCTAAACCAAAACATACAAAACTACAACAGCAACAGCAACAACAACAACAATAATAATAATAATAATAATATACAGAAACAAAATGAAAAACAATTACGTTTTTGAGCGAATCCATGGTAGGAGTCTCAGCAACATGGATACAGTTAAACTTATCAGGAGAAGCTTCACCCCAACCGTCCAAAACAATCATGGCTACGAGCTTTCCTTTCGGTAGCTTTGGATGGTCCGCCAATTTCAATGAAACGCCTGTGCTCCCCATCGCTTTCTGAACAAGATCTAGTTTACGGTTATTATTATAAAAAAGAAATGGAGGTTAGGTGGATTTCTGAACAAGAAAGAATGCACGATGCCTTCTGCTATTTATATATACTGTGATGATTTCCTGATATTTTTATTTGTTGAATAGTCCTTAGAGTATGGCACGTGGTTAGTTGTAGCCCTTGGTTTTTATTAAGCAAAACAGGGACACTTTTTTTTCTTACCGTGGTTTGTTTTTCTAGGTAGTTTTGTAAGGGTGGTTCGGCTACATTGCCGTCAACCCCCTTTGGCTACGGTCAAAAGCTTCACCGATCGGCTATTGATTTTTTTATGATTTTTCCTGTGTTTTTGACGTGGTAATGTGGGGTTAGTGAATGCTCGGCAATGTAGCCGAGAGTGCCTTGACGGCTTGACCACCCTAATAGTTTGGGTTTAAATTTATAAAGATTATAATAATTTTGTAAACTTATTACATGTATCATCTCTAAAAATGGAACTATTATTTGAAAAGGACTAAGATTTTCGTAATAAATAGTATACCTTATTTCAAAATTATGCTCCTTGAAGTTTTTTAGAATATTTGATGTGTTACATTTTTTATCTATTTAAAATTTTAATATCGAGCTATATTCACTTAAATGCATTCATATCCCTCATCAAATGCTTAATTCAACACCATCACAAATAAGAGAATATCCTAATGCTATAGATTTGTACTTGACTATCCTACGGCTACGGCTACTCCATCATGTCACAATTCGGTTTTACCTAATGTCATAAAAACCTAAGTCATTGTTGACGATGAGGATGATATTGGGTCTTTTTGGTATTTAAAAAAAATCAACATTCTACACAACCGATGTGAAAGAAAGTTAAAATCCATGATTGAAAGAATGTTTCCAAAAAGGTGATGGATGTAGTGGCGGAGGTAAAGTCAAAGGTGTTTTTATGGTTGAAACATAGGTCTATGTTTAAAAGTATTGTTTGGAATGATTGGGTCACTTATCCATTGTATATGTGTGTATAATTTTTGGTGGTTCTTGTCTTTGAGAGCTTGCCGGTTTTAATGAAAGTTTATGTTTAAAAAAAACAAGATGTTACTATACCTCTTACCCCTTTTTCTTTGTCCGTAACTTTCCTTATTTCACTAGTACCAAACCTACTCTCTTTAGCTTGAAAAACAAGCTACTTGAAGTCCGTAACTTTCCTTATTTCTTTAGCACCAAACCTACTCTTTTTAGACCACAGGGAGTGGGGCGGGGTTGGGTGGGCGGTATTCCTTTCCCGGGCGGGAACACCGTCCCGAGGGGCGGGAAGAGGAGGGCGGGGAGGGGGGGCGGTGGGGGAAAGCCGGGCGGTGGGGGGTTTGGGTGGGTGACGTGGCAGTTTTTGGTTGGGTGTTTTTATTTTTTTATTTTTTTTATTTAACTTTAAAACAATATAATATTATTCCTTTCACCCCCCTTTCCCCCCTTCCACTCCCCACAATTTTTTTCCCCCCCACATGGGTCCCACAAGTGCCACATGGCGCTTCACCCCCCTCTTTCCCGCCCCTCCACTCCCTCTAGTCTTAGCTTGGAAAACAAGTTACTTGAAGTTAACTTTTGTAATTTACTTTTGATTTAAGAATAACTCAACCCCTACACACCTTTTGGGTTAACATATTTGGGAAAAAAAAATCTTGTTGTTCTTTTATGGCAATTGTTTACAGAATTTACATGGGTGATACTAATTCATAAAAAAAAGACAAAAAAATAAATAGGCATAAACCTTTACTCAAACGCGGTGTCTTATTTATTGTGTTTTAAAACAATAAATAAGACACCAAACACCCTCTTAGAGGGTGTTTGGTATTGCGTTTTGAATCTGATTTTTAGATTATTGTGTTTTGAAAACGCAGATAATCAGTTTTTAGTGTTTGGGATTGCGTTTTGAAAACGCGGATAATCAGTTTTTAGGCTACCAAAACGCAATAATCTATAAGCAGCTCCACCCCTGCTTTTTTCCAAACGCATAATCTGTTTTGAATAATCAATCCCAAACACCCTCTAAAACAAACACACATATTGAACGACATGTTAAGGTGCACCTAAACCATATATCATTTCTAAAATGAGGTTTAAACTATCAAAATGGTAGATCAAACACTCTTTAAAGACATTCTCAGTGTATTAAGAGGGTGTTTGGGATTGCGTCTTGAATCTGATTTTTAAATTATTGCGTTTTGAAACGCAAGTAATCGTTTTTAGTGTTTGGGATTGCGTTTTGAAAACGCAGATAATCAAATTTTTAGGCTACCAAAACGCAATAATCTATAAGCAGCTTCACCCCTACTTTTCTAAAACGCATAATCTGCTTTGAATAATCAATCCCAATCACCCCCTAAGTTTGTTAATACCAAAAACACTCTTACTTCTTATAAATCTATTTTATATGTGTAATATCTCTATAAGTGTGGTTAATAACCAACTTCTACCAACTTATTGTTATCTGTACTTTTATATAAATAAAATCATAAGTTGATCATCATATATAACCATAGATATAAGATACATTTCCATGCTTAGCATTTTATATAGAAGAAAACTTTTAACACTTTTGCTATATAATGTAAAATCATAAGTCTTAAGGAAGAAAGTAGCATAAGATAATACAATATTGTGAATGGTCAATATTGCAAAAACAAAGGGTGGTGTTCGAGTTTCAAAACTGCAGGGTCGAAGTTGAAAATAAAAGAAGAAAAAAAAAAAGAATATTCGAGAAGCATCTAGTAGAAAAAGAAAGCCAAGCTATTGTGAGCCGGTGTTGACTACTATGAAGTCACGGACCGTGACCCTTTAACCGATGGCAACCCAGCGTGGGTTATGACACCATACCAATGCAATCGTTCAATATCATGCCTCTTGTATCAAAAACTCAAAAGTCAAATCAAACACCACCCATTATTTGGTGGTGTGGTACGGGGAAATTAAGACAAGAGCTTGAAGTCATTTGGTCTTAAGTTTGAATCCGATCCAAATGGTTTTACTGCAGTGGGCCTTCGGACGACAGGTTTTCTCACGAATTGGTGCCTGGTGGCTTGGTGGACTTGGGCTGCCAACTAGACAGCCATTTGTCAACTGTCAAGTACTAAGTTACTAACTCACTAACAATTCAGGTGATATTTAGTTGGCCATTAAAAAAAAGTCAAATCAAACACTCTAAAATCTAAAAATCTAAATCATGCAACACGGGCCCCTACTAAACGCAAACTCAAATGCCGGCCCACATAGGCCCACTTGTCAAAGTGTTGTTGATGTTCTTTTTTTTGGTTTTTCTTTTGAACAAGAAAATAATCCTTCGCGTCGATGCAAAAAAAAGGTAGTTTTGATTTGGTTCTGTTAATTTTATGTTATAGTTTACTGACAACCGGGTTAAGGTCTTGTGCAGGTTTTTGGGCTGAGATGTTGGGTGGGCTTAGAAGTGTTGATTGCTGTTTGGGCCTGTTGTCTAGAAACTGTCCAGGAGTTTATAAGCAAGGCCGAAAACCCAGTCTCTTGGTGATAAACCTTCTCGAGCTTAATATATAAGTTTTATTTTTCTCTATCTAATCAGATTAGTTTTTTTTTTAAGATAACTTCATTAAAAAACGGCACTACTCGTCTGTAAGAAAGAGAACGAGCCGCCACAAAACTGAAATTACATCAATATTAATTTACACCATGAATCTCAATCACACTCACTAAATTTACTCCTATACTTATACCATAAAAATCCATACGCCTTCACATCCGCTATAATCGTTACTCCTTTTGTCCGTATACCTCTAAATATTAAGTCATTCCTAGCTTTTCATATACGCCAACACGTAATAATTATTAAACCTTTTATCACTTCCTTGTACATTGTAGAGCGGCCGTTATTTGCAATCTCGCATCATATTAGTTGAGATATTATTTTCTTTGTTTTCCTCTATTGAGTCTCTTTCTCACACTATCCAACCAATTCAATCATAGTTAGGTCTCTTAGGGTTTGAGTTAAGATCTTTAACACCTTGTTATTGATCGCCTTTTGTGAGATCTTGTGTATGATTCTGTGTGTCGAGAGTCTGGATCTGTTTAGGTGTTAGGGTTTGTATTTCTCTGTATTTTAAGGGTCTTTGTATGCTCTTGGGAAACATTGTTTGGTTTGGGTGTTATTAATAAAGTTTTCTGAGTATTTTTAGTTGATACCATGAATTTGACAGGTTCATTATGATACCGACACTTGTTATAATAACGGAAAAAAAAACTTAAAAACCTAAATTCATGATCTGCCTAAAAAGACATTGACACTTGTTTTACATCGAACGAAAGCTATAATATCAATATTGGTATGGTACCAACATTCGTAGTGATACACGGTTGAGGGTTCAATATTTGGGAAATAAAGGAGGTGCGCCATTGATGAAAATGAGGTGCTGGCAAGGGTTCAATAGTGCCCAGGATATAAAGGAGGTGCGCCATTGATGAAAAAAAAAAAGTTGAGGTGGCAGGAGCACCACCCCCCACACCATCCAGCCTAATAATTTCAAAGTTTGATTTGTGATGTATAGTAGAGGAGTTTGTATATTTGGTACCGCGTACTCGTACTGAACTGATACTTTGAGTACCGGTATACTGATATATTAATTTATCATGGAGAACCAAACCAATACTTTCTTAATATTGACACTCATACCTTATAATTTTCACAACGTGACAGTATAAAATCCATTGAAAATGAATGTTTTGATACATACAAAGTTCAAAACGCATCATGCGGCAACGCACATATACCTACGACTCTAGTTAAATTGATGTTTCCTCTGGAATCGCATTTCTTCCCATCCTCATTACGTACCATCTGTTACTAACCTATGAATATGAATAGCAATTATGAATTTGGGGGCGAAACAATGCTCTATAGACTTCAACATTGTTTATCTGCAGTTTTTTTAATTATCAAGGGTCGTGATTTTTTAATTTTGCCTCTAAAAATGGTAGGCCATCTCTAATCATTTAGAGTTTTGGTTTTTGATATTCAAATTTTGTTTTATTTACATCCTTTAAGTGATCATCAAAACCAGCCCTTTTTTTTTCTTTTCAACGTTGGCATACTATTAAATGTTAAATTATATACGTACGTACGTACGTAATCTATCTCTTGGTCGACATAAACATCTAAACAACTATTATCTTTTTATAGTAGTATATAATAAACATTGATTTTGACATATTTGTTGTAGTCATCCCATGGATTATTCGGTTTTCGTAGTTAGCATCAACTCATTATTTGAAGGTTTGATAGCGAAAGATGCACCCCCTTTTTTTGTTTACTAGAATACGTTGAAATATTCTACACAACGATTAGATTATCAGAATAATCAAAATGAACGGTTGAAATTTATATCAGATCGAATAAAAATCATATATCATGAAGATATTTTTATATATAGATTTTAACATGACTTGGTTTAATAATATGAAGTGGGACAAGTTGTATGAAGAAGCTATAGTCATAGATTTGTCTCATGGAAAACGGTTAAATGAATTTAATTATTTTACAACCAGTTTTATATAAAAAAATGTTGAATTGTTTTACTAAAACTCTGAAAACTTTAACATAATGTAAGGATATTAAAACAATCTAATCAACACTAATTGTGTAAGACAGAAACGTAGTGTTGTTAAATAAGCCCTTCATTTTATTAATCGGAAAAATAACTCACATTGATTGCCAAAAAAAAAGGTTAATGAGAAAGTATAAATTAAAACAGAGTATAATGGCTAGCTGAAAATAGTTATCCTATATGATTTACCGTATAAAGGTATTATCTATTACCTATGTGTAAAAGTTTTTGAAAAAAAAAGGAATTAAAATAATTGAATAATGTTTTTTTAATAAAATTTTGATATTTTTAAAACTTTTAACAACGTTCTTATATAATAATTTTCGTATTAGTATTAAACCTCGTAGGTATTATAAACTATAGTAGGTGTTAAACCTTGAATTTTACGTGTCTTATACTTAGTTGGATCGTTTAATTACGACATATAAACGTAAAAAAGTAAAAACGTGTTACATGTACTTTTTGTTACATATAACTACTATATTTATAAAACTCCGAAAAGCATATATATAAAAAGTTGGTTTTTAGCAATTAGTAGTACAAAACGACAACCTAAAAACTTCACAAGTACGAATGAATACATTAAATCATCATAGGGGCGTAGCCAATTACAATCCAAGTTGTGCGGCCGTACACATTGAAAAAAAAAATTAGTGTATTTTATAGATGAAAATCCCGATCGCACCCCTTAAAAGTTTAGAAAAAGCCTCTGGTCGCACCCAAAGGCCCCCGATCGCACCCCTTGAAAAACAATCCTAGATCCGCCACTGATCATCATAGTATCAAATTTTATATATATATATATATATATATATATATATATATATATATATATATATTGTAAAGAAACACTACTTAGATTTTTTTTAAGATTGAAATACTACTTAGATGATCCATTTTATACTCGTTTATATATCGAAACAACCAACTCGGTCTACTCTATGTAAACACATTCGTTACAAAATGAATTTTGAGTAGAGAACTGTATAATTTAAAACAAGTAACCCTATATTATATGAAATCACACTCATTACAAAATCACTTTTAAGCAGAGAACTATATACTCAATTTATACGCCGTGTTTATGTAACGTATAAAACAAAGATAAACATGTATTTGTATTTTTCTGTAACAAAATCACAACCTACACCATGTAGTAACTAGTAAGTACAAGGTACCAACTGATTCAATCCTCTTTTTATAAACATCTCATTGTGAGCCTCATATTATCATGTCACTCTTTATTTGTTCAACGACTCATAATGGAAATATCATCATGATCCAGATGCAATCTATGTACCAAACCGGACCCGAAACTGGCAATTCGATTCGATTCGATATTCGAGTAATCGTGTTTAAGTGAATCTTTTAGAAGGACCACCAAACATTTGGTCCAGAAGCACAACTAGAGCCATAGCAACGGTGGAGTCGATTTCCGGCTGTACAACCAGCCGGAACACGTCTCCACCGAAAGCAACGCCTCTAACGGCTTCCTTACGCTTCAGCTCCGCAATGAGGCGTCGTCTGTCGTCGTATATGACGCAACACCGTTGTGAGTACGAGCCTTCGATCTCGTATGCTACGTTCTTTTTATTGATCCTGTTGTTCTTTGGTGATCCGGTTGTGCTCACGTGAGCTAGTGATTTTGTGTTTAGGAAATTCACGTTTTTCGTCACCGAAAAACGTGGATTTACCGTCGTTTCGCCGTCGTAGACTAGCCAACTCTCCGTCAGGGTTAACCTCTGTTCAATTCATAAATCATGCAAATAGTCAGAACTACTGTTCAAAAAGCTCGTGACTCGCTAGAAAAAAAATATTCTACAAAAAAAAAACTACTTTGTAAACAAGCCAAACCGACTCATGTTATTGTAAACATGAGTCGGTTTATCTTAGAGCAGAACCTGACTACGCTCTACTCGTTTACATTCTTTCACCTAGACGTGTAATTTATATTTATTATATTGATAGGAGAAATATCAACTACAAACTACCTACTCATGTAAAAACCATATTTTTGAAAAATCTTTAGAAAATTACATAATATATAGTAAGATAAACAAACAACAAACTGCGTTGTAACTATTTTTAATTGAAAGACCGTATTCAGTTTAATGAATAACAAGTTTGAAAATAAATGTGTCACAAGAATTCGGTTTATTACTTTTTGAGTTTTCAATTTATCTCTCCCCTATATATACAACATACGATATGAATACCTTTTTACGGATGGTGAGGAGAGAGTGGCCAGAGGCATCCATGAGAACAATCTCCGCCTTGTTGCCAACGGCATAATTATCGACTCGAAAAACAAGATTTCCCTTCGTATCGAATACGGTAAATCCATCGCAATTGAAGAGCAACGATTTCTTCCAAACTGTAAGGACAACCGGATTAAGATTGATCCGACCAGTGATAGAATTAGATTCAGTGAACAATTGTTGCTTATCTGAGGAAATATGTGTTGGAATAACTGCTTTAGGGTATACTCTTGGCATCACTGTAATATGGTTTGAGTAAATTTAGATAGAAAATAATAATAAGAGAGTTGAAAGTTTTTGTTTTGGTTGGTGGCTTTGATATTGCTAAGGTAAGAAGGTTGTGAAGAGGGGTCTTTATACTATATTTAGCATGTTCTAAGATGACGAAAATGCCCCTAAGAGTATATATAAAACAGATTGTAAATTGCTGTTTTGTAACATATATGAAAAGGCGGGGGCAAGCAAGAAGGTCACCATACTCACCACCCACCTCCACTACTACTTCTTATCCTAGAACAACATTATAAAAAGTCATCTTTTGTTATATATTTTTAGTGAAAGGGATAACCATTAAAGTAGAGTGTTCATTATTTGGTTAAAATCAATTTATATTAAAATTTGAAACTGAAATTGGATAACTAACTTGAGTCTGTGTTTGGTTTGTAACCCGAATTGGTTTTCGGTTTCTATGTTTCTAAATCGGTTCAACTCAAAAACCAGAATTCTATTATAAGCACAATTTAACGTATATATATCAAGTTTCAACTAATGTCCTTTATGCCTTTAGAATTTGTGACTTTTATATTTAATGTTTTTAAATATTACACGGTTTATATTTTGGGCTTAACTCAATTAACTTTTATCATTAATTCATTCTACATATATCATAAACATATCGAAATTCAATTTAATTCGGTTACGCTTGAGCTAAGGCTGACCAAATATGTATGATCTACTTTAAGCC